>CANTUQ010000055.1:9027500-10227500 GCA_947683425.1 Excoecaria cochinchinensis
TTTTGAAAAAATCTTTTAAATTTTTTTTTTCTAATTAAATTAATTGACTAATTTAATTCAATTAAAATAAATAACTAATTTAATTCTTCTTTTTCAATTAAATCAATTAATTAATTTAATTCAATTAAATTAAATAACTAATTTAATTCCTTTTTTCCAATTGAGTCAATTAATTAATTTAATTCAATTAAATTAAATAACTAATTTAATTCCCTTTTTTTTTAAATATAAAAAATAACACTTTCCAATAACATTATTTTTATAATTAATTTAAAAAAAAAATTTTATGATAATATATTTTTATATATATTTATTTTTTATTAAAAAAATAACGACGGTCTCGACAAAGGAAACATCATTTTTGACACCTTTGCCTTTAAGCCGGTATCATTTTCATCATTGGATAATTCTGATCTTGGACCGCCTCGGGACCCGGTGTCTACATTCATATTGATGTGCTGGTGGATAGTGCCGCTGCTTGCATGATGTACAGCTTTGTAGATGGGTACGCAGGGTACAATCAAATCCTTAACAAGATAGTGGAACGGATTAAGACAGCCTTCATCACCGAATGGGGTACTTTTGCTTACCGGGTTAAGCCTTTCGGACTAAAGAATGCAGGAGCGACATATCAGAGGATGGCCACCAGAGTTCTCAATGATTTGATCCATAAGGAAGTGGAGGTATATGTTGACGACATGATGATCAAGTCAGCTACCAGAGAAGGTCACTTCGAGGCCTTCAAAGGATTAATAAGTATGATCTGCGCCTCAATCCCAAGAAGTGCATTTTTGTGGTTACCTCGGGTAAGCTGTTAGGCCATGTGGTAAGCCAGAGAGGAATTGAAGTAGATCCTGACAAGGTTAGGGCCATCAGAGAGATGCTAGTGCCTCAGAAAGAGAAAGAGGTTAGAAGTTTCCTGGGAAAGCTTCAGTACATCAGCCGGTTTATTACCAAGCTGGCTTCAGTATGTGAGCCCATCTTCAAGCTTCTTAGGAAGAATCAGCCGGTGGTGTGGAATAATGATTGTCAATTGGATTTTGATACTATTAAGGATTATCTCCTGAATCCTCCAGTTTTAAGACCACCACGACATGCCAAGCCACTGATCCTGTATCTGGCGATAGAAGACAATTCAGTGGGTGCCATGATGGCCCAGGAGGATGATTTTGGGGTAGAGTTTGCTGTCTACTATCTTAGCAAGAAATTCTTGACATATGAAGCCAAATATGTGGAAGTGGAAAAGATTTGCTTAGCAGTTATTTGGGCTTCTAAAAAGTTGCGGCACTACTTTCATTCCTTCAGTGTGCAAGCGGTTGCCAAGCATAACTCGCTCAGGTACCTTCAGGAAGCGCCCTCTCTACTAGGAAAGATGGGAAGGTGGTTACTACTATTGCAGGAGTTCGATATCGTATACATCACCAGGAAAACCATTAAAGGAAGAGCTGTAGCTGAGTTCTTGGCTGAGCATCCTATTGAGGGAGACCAATTCGAATATAATTTCCCAGATGAAGATGTCATGGCCATAGCAGTACAGGGGTGGCAATTGTTCTTTGATGGGGCAGTTAACAGTAAAGGGGCAGGAGCAGGGATCATTCTTACGACCCCGGATGGTGAAAAGTTGCCATTAGCCAAAAAGTTGAGGTACAAGACGACCAATAATGAAGCAGAATATGAAGTTTGCATCTTCGGATTGGAAGCATTGCTGGCTCTGGGGGCAAAGACCGCAGAAATTTTCGGAGATTCTTCATTAGTAATCCATCAGATCAGAGGGGAATGGTCGGTTAAGGAAGAGAGGCTGTTACCTTATGTGAAGCATTTGAGAATGTTGAGTAGCCAGTTCGAGACTTGCACTTTTCACTTCACCCCCAGGGATGAAAATCAATTGGCCGATGCTCTCGCGACATTGGTGTCCATGTGGGATAATCCAACAGGGGTTACTATGAAGCCCGTGCTAATCTCTAGCTCGGAAAAGCCTTGCTTTGAAGCTGAGCAGGTGATGGATGTTGGGGCCACCGATGGAAAGCCTTGGTACTATGACATTCAGAATTATTTGGAACGGTCAGTTTTTCCAGAAGAAGCCATGGAGAAAGACGAAAGGATGATTCGAAAGTTGTCCACTCAGTTCATCAGTGTAAATGGCACTTTGTATAAAAGGCAAGCTGATGGCATCCAATTAAGATGTTTGGCGGAGAAAGAAGCTGAAAAGGTTATGGAAGAGGTTCATACCGGAGTCTATGGAGCTCATATAAATGGCTTAGCCTTAGCGAAGAAGATCATGCGCCAAGGATTCTATTGGCTCACAATGGATACGGATTGTTCAAAATATGTGAAGCAATGCCAGTTATGCCAGTAATACGCGAATTTAAGGCATGTCCCAGTTTCAGAGCTACATAATTTGACATCTCCATGGCCATTTGCAGCTTGGGGGATCGATATCATAGGCGAGATACGTCCTACAGCGTCTAATGGGCACAGGTTCATCGTAGTTGCCATTGATTATTTCACTAAGTGGGTTGAAGCTGAATCTTTCAAGAAGATTGATGCTAGGGATATGGCTAAGTTCATCGAGCAGAATTTGATATGCAGATATGGCCTCCCACACCATATTGTATCTGATAATGGGGTGCAATTCTTGGCAGAAACTAAACAGATGCTTCAGAAGTATGGAATCCAGCATCACAAGTCTTCTCCTTACCGTCCTCAAGCTAACGGTGCGGTTGAAGCGGCGAACAAGAATGTGAAAAGAATATTGGCCAAGATGGTTCAGAGCTATAAAGATTGGGCGAAAAAGCTGCCTTTTGCACTCTGGGGTTATAGAACCACAGTCAGAACCTCTACGGGAGCAACACCTTTCTCCCTAGTATACGGAACCGAAGCGGTTTTGCCGGTTGAAATTGAGCTGAAATCTTTAAGGGTAGTCATGGAAGCCGAGATTCCAGAGACAGAATGGACACAACAACGATTGTTGCAGTTGAATCTGTTGGATGAAGATAGGTTGAGAGCCTATTATCACAATCAGGTTTATCAGAAGAGACTAGCTGGTCCTTTGGCAAGAAGGTACGAAAGCACCCGTTGAAAGAAGGGGATTTGGTCTTTAAGATGATGAGGCTGGGAGTGCCAGACATACAAGGAAAATTCAGGCCAACCTGGGAAGGCCCGTTCATTTTGAAAAAGTTGCTAACAAAGGGAGCAGCAATCTTGGTAGACAGCGATGGGAATGAGTTTAAAGACCCGGTCAATGTCGATAGGCTGAAAAGGTTCCATGGCTAAAGACCAAAAAATGAAAAGAAGAGAATAAATGCCCTGCAGGTCGAAAACCGTAAAAAGGCGGCCTTGCTAAAATTGGGCGCCCTGTCAGGGTGAAGACCGAAAAAAGGCATCCTGGGCAAAAATTAAGGGCCAAGAGAGAATTTTCAATCGAGAAAACCCGAGAGGGCCGATTGATAACAGGAGTTTGATGCTTACAAAATCTATTCCGAGATTAGGTGTAGTCTTGTGCTTTTGAATTCTTGTTAAATAAGGATCATGTATGATGAAATCATATAGAAATGTACTCAATTTGGCAATGAATAAAAGAATACAGTTTACGTTTTCATTGTTCTTTTAGTTCTGCCTTAAAAAGAAATATATCACTTATTCATCTAATGACTATTGTCTAATCATTTTGTCGAAAGGTGCCTAAGCAGATAGGTGTTATTCACTCTTAGCGGTGGTTCTGATAATAGCTTTCTCTTGCAGCTCAAAAAATAAAAAATAAAAAAAAAATAAAAAAATAAAAAAATAAAAAAATAAAAAAAAAATCTTGAAAAAAGAGGCCGTTAGAGATGAAAACCGTAACTGGATCTCTAAGCAAAAATTAGGCCAAAGGGCAGGGTGAAAACCTGGAGACAGGCAGTCTGTCCTACAAAAAAAAATGAAAAAATAAAAAGCCGCTGGTTTGGATTGGGTCCATGCTAGGCAAAAATTAGGCAAATGGTTATGTGAAAGTCCCTTAGGGGACGCATTTCCCGCAAAGAAAAGCTAGTGTGAAAATCCACAAGGGACGCACTACCTTTTAAAGCAATGACTTCCGATGCTTGGAGCAATAAGGCAACATATACTTCAGATGATCATTCTTCAGTCAGATAATGCATGAGTCAGAGTCCTGGGCATACGATCATTGACCGGGGGGCAAAGATGCACACTTGATATCTCTCTTAGAAAATGTTTTGGGGTCAGAGCCCCTAAAGCCAAAATGTCACTCTATCAGATTCTTGGAAGCGTAACGCAGCAGCCAAACTATATCCTCGACAGACCCTTAACCACCTAGGATAGGGACAATCTATTTTTGCAAACATTTACATCTCATATACACTTAAATTTCGTATATATTTTTGCGCACATTACTTTGCAGGAATATCTAAATGAAGATCATCGATTTTCGCACTTTTAATAGTCTGTAGCAGACTCGGTGCGGTCATCTGCGGATGACACCCTTCCACTTTTGGTGGTCTTGGTAGCGACTCGGTGCATTTCTTTCGTGCGCTTTTGGTAGTCTTGGTAGTGGCTCGGCGCATCGTCATCTGTGGATGGCACCTGCACTTTTGGTAGCCTTGGTAGTGGCTCGGTGTAGTTCTTTCGTGCACTTTTGGTAGTCTTGGTAGTGACTCGGTGCATCTCTTTTGGGTGCTTTTAGTAGCCTTGTCAGTGGTTCGGTGCATCGCTATCTGCAGATAGTACCTGTACGTTTAGTAGTCTTGTCAGTGACTCCGTGCAGTGCACTTTTAGTAGCCTTGTCAGAGGCTCGGTGCGATTTATCTTTCGCGTTTTGTAGTCTTGGTAGCGACTCGGCGCATCACCGTCTGAGGATGGTTCCTAGCACTTCATAATCTTGTCAGCGACTCAGTGCCACTCGGAGAGGATATTCATATTTCAAGTCATAGCAGTGTTCCCCAGGGAGCAGCAGGAAGGTCGCCGCCTCAGGCACGCGCTTCTTTCCTTTTCCTGAATTTTGGCTCACCTAGGCACCCAGACACTAGCCTCCCCAAAATTGGGGGCAACTGTAGACACCGGGTCCCGAGTAGCCTTGATCAGGATTACCCAATGATGAAATTAAGTGTGCCGATTTATAGGCAAAAGGAATGAAAGTTGGAAGTGATAATTTCCTTGTCGTTTTGATTTGTAAGGAATGAAGAAAAATGTATTTTAAAAAATATTTTAAAATATTTTAAAAATTATTTTGGGAAAAAAAGTTAGTTGTTAAATTATTGTGTTTTTACAGAATTTTATTAAAAAAAAAAAAATTTCGCGCGAGTGTCGGGCTGCGGCAGCGCCCAGCGCTCGCCCGGGAGCTGGACGACACGCAGCGCCGTGCGCGCGGCGTGCTCGCGCGCGCGGGAAGCCCGTCGGGCGCTCTGACGGGGCGCCCCTGTTCGCCCGTTTTGCCTTTTTTTGGCCATAAATTCTTCATTTTAAATGCTTTTTAACTCATTTTTTTTTGCAAAATTTAATTCAAAAAACCTTTTATCTTCCAACCCAAAAAATTCAGTGGTTTTTTGTAGTTATGGGAATTAAATTAATTTAATTTCTTAATTAAAAAATCTGAATTTTGAGGGGAATAAAAAGGGTTTTTTAGTGAGAATTGAGGGGGGATTTTCTTTAGAAAATATTTTTCTTCTTCTTTCTTCTTTCAAGAACAAATTCTCTCAATTTCTAAAGGAATTTCCAGCAATTTTTAAGGCAAAAAATAACAATTTTTGTTCTTGAGAATTTTCTTATTTTCAATTGACAATTTTTGCTTTGAGACAAATAAATAAATTATTTGTTCTTGAGTAAAAATTCACTTTCAATATTTTATTTTCTAATTTTATTCCAACAATACAAGACAAGGAATTGGATCTTACCTTCTCTTCATCAAGATAAATTTTGAGGGTAAACATTCTTGACTCAATTTTTTAGTTTAATTTTTAATTTAATTTTTTATTTCTAATTAACTAGTTAACATGTAAATTCTTTTAGTCTTATTATTTTTTTCTTATTTCTTGTTTTTGTTTTTTATTTGATTAGTTAACAATGTAAATTCTCTTAGAACTATTTTATTATTTTTATTTAATTGTTCATATTATTTTTATTTAATTGTTCGTGTTGTTCATGTTGTTCATATTGTTCACATGTTGTTATCATCATTATTATTATTATTGTTATTATTATTATTATTATTATTATTATTACCATGTGCTTATGTGATTGTTCATATTATTATTGGTATTATTATTATCATGCCTTAAATATGCCATATTGATTTTATTTCCTATTGTTCTTGCATGTTTATATGATTGTTCATCTTCTTTTATTATTATTATTATTATTATTATTATTATTATTATTATTATTATTATTATATTTATGTTTGATTGTTCATATCCTTTGTTATTATTGTGTTATTATTATTATTGTAGTTATTAACATCATTAGTATTATTATTATTATCCTTATTCTTATTTAATTTTATTATTACTATTATTATTTATGTTTTATGCAAGCTAATTTTATTATTACTTTTACTTTTTATGCACGATTGGACATTATTGTTATTATTTTATGTCTTTATGCATGTTAAATTGTATCATCATTATTTTATGCTTGTTTTTGCATGTTGAATTTTATTATTATTATGTCATCTTTTATGCATGCTAATTTGTTAATTAATTAGATTGCATATTTTTATTATGTCATTTTAATTGGCTTGTCATACATGATGCAATTTTGATTGCTTTAATTTAATTGTTTTCATGTTATATGTTTAATTAATTTTTTTTTTCTAACTTCACTTTTATTTATTTTTTTTTCTTTTATTTTTAATATTTATTTTTATATGTGAGTCTTTTTCATACCAAGTGGGAGCCCATGAAAATTTGAAGATCCATTTGGGAGTTGATTAGTTAATTTTATTATTTTCATTTCTTTTACTTTCATTATTTTATTTCTAATATGTAATTTGTAATAAGTTTATTTAATTTTATCTTTATGCACGTTAATTAAAAAAAAATCACAAAAATATTTCTATTTAATTAATTTGGTTTTTCTAAATAAAATAGGACCAATGTCCTAACTTTTTTCATCCAAAATAAATTATCACTTTAAAACTATTTTCTTTAATTATGCATGAGAGGACCAATGTCCTCATTTTAATAAATTACCCGATTTATGTATGAATTGTATTTTATTTACAAATGGGGGTTGTATTTCGTCCCTAGTTTTGTTGTAATTTATTTTGCTTTCATTTATTTTATTTATCGCTTTTACTATGTGATTGACATACGCGTTTAATTATATTGCATTAAAATTGAATGAGAAATGGGATTAAACGCTAAATTCAAAACTTGATTATAAACTTAGCCAAGGTATGAATAAATGGAAAGTCCCGAACCTGTCTCTGGTCTTTGGGCTCAACGAGGCGAGAGACCCATTTTAATGGGATCTCTGAGATACCTCTTGTGTCCCGTAAAAAGGCTTTAACCTGCACAGTCCTAGGCTCCACGAGGCGAGAGGGCCCTCCAAATGTTCTATTAGGATGGAACTTCTAAGACCCCTCTGGCTTGCCCAAAATGGACATAGCAGCGCCGTCTTAGGCTCACTGAGACGAGATGAACTGTCCCAATATTTTATTGGGTGGTGACTCCATGAAATCTCCTTGTTGCCCAAAATAGACGCACTTGTAAATACCTTATAAGTTTTAATGAACCTCTCCTGATAGCCCTAAAGCGGGCCTTCAGGAAGATACGGGCGTCACACTGATTCATAAAGAGGTGAAAGCATATGTTGAAGACATGATGATCAAGTCGGTTACCAGAGAAGGTCACTTCGAGGCTTTAGAGAAATTCTTTCAGAGGATCAACAGATACAACTTGCGGCTTAACCCTAAGAAGTGCATCTTTAGAGTCACCTGGGGAAAGCTTTTGGGTCATGTGGTCAGTCAGAGAGGAATGGAGATCGATCCTAATAAGGTCAAGGCCATCAGGGACATGCCAGTTCCCTAAAAGGAAAAAGATGTCAGGACTTTCCTAGGGAAACTGCAATACATTAGCAAATTCATCACTAAACTTACATCCATTTGTGAGTCCATCTTTAAATTGCTCCGGAAGAATTAGTCGGTGATATGGAATGATGGCTGTCAAATGGCTTTTGAAACCATTAAGGAATATTTGTTAAACCCTCCAATTTTAAGACTGCCTCAGCCAGTCAAGCCTTTGATCCTATACCTAGCAATAGAAGATAGCTCTATAGGTGCCATGATGGCTCAGGAGGATGAATTCGGAGTAGAATTTGCAGTTTATTATCTTAGTAAGAAGTTTCTTTCTTATTAGATTAAATATACCGAAGTCGAAAAGATTTCCCTAGCAGTGATTCGGGCCTTTAAGAAATTAAGACACTACTTCCATTCTTATAAGGTAGAAGCTATCACTAAGCAAAATCCTCTTAGATACCTTCAAGAAGCACCTTTATTACTAGGAAAGATGGGAAGATGGTTGATACTGTTGCAAGAATTTGATATCGAATACATCACTAGAAAGACCATCAATGTCACACCCCATTTGCCCCTTAGAAGTTCGAGCCATGTATGTGCATGCATTGTGTATGTGTATTTGCATGTCATAAGAGTATTTTGGGAATTTCATGTTTTAGTGGGTTGTATTATAGTGCGGGTGCTCACATGGTATTAGGGTATGAGTTAGTTGGGTTGTGATTGTGTGTGCATAAGCATACCATAGTAGGATGTGTTTGTTGGGTTGTGATTATATGTGCATGAGCATACCATAGTAGGATGTGTTTGTTGGGTTGTGCTAGTGTGTGCGTGTTCACACATGTGTAGGGTATTATTAGTTGGGATTTCATTATGTGTGTGTGTAGTGCATGCTTGTTTGGTGTGAGTGATCAAGATCCACCACTAGGAAGAGGACACATGGCTAGGGTTAGGATAGAGGGGATTTAGAAGAGGAAAGAGAAAGGGAAGCAGAAATTCTGCTCCCTCAATCCCGTTTCTCTCTTCTCTTAATTTCTCTTCTTCCTCTTCTCTTCCCATTTTGTGCCCTAGCTTGGATTCAAGTCATGGTTGGTGGGAATTGATCATCTCCTAGCATTCTTATTGGTGAGTTTTATGCATTTTCATCTTATTCATCTTCTTCTTCTCATTTTTTGGGTTTAAGGTTTTGATCTAGGGTTTGTTATTTGTGTGATTTGTGGGTTTGTTTGGTTAGTTGAGCCTCCTCATGACCTTAGAGGCAAGGAGAAGGCTGGTATTAGTGGCACCAAGTGATTTGGAGCTTAGGAGATTCAAGTTTGGGAACTTTCTTTGAATTGATGTTCATATGTAGGTTTTGAGATATGCATGAATTTCTGGAAATTTATGATGTGTAAATAGGCTTATATGAGTATATATGATATGGTTTTTGAGTTTTGATGAGTTATATTGCATAATTATTGAATTATTGAATCATTGAATCAAATGTGAAGTCGATTGAACTTTGCTGCAAAATTTTCTGGTTTTGTGAATTATTGAGATATTGATTTGTGAATTGATCATTTATTTGGAATTAATTGTGGAAATATGTTGTTTTATGTTGGTTATGGTGTTTGGAAGGCCTATTTTGGGGTAAGTTGGAGTTTAAGTTTGATTAGGGTGAAAATGGTTGTGATTTGATTTGAAAATGGTTTCCTGCATTTTTGTTGAGAAATGGAAATCCTGATGCTGTCGCGAGCACGACAGAACGAAATTTCCAGCTCTCGCATCTGAAGGCTGAGAAATCTTGAGAGTCGTGAGCAATGCTCACGAGTCGTGAGCCATGCTCACGAGGCGTGAGCCATGCTCACGAGGCGTGAGCCATGCTCACGAGGCGTGAGCAATGCTCACGGCCCTTCTGCCGCGAGCGCGACTTTATCGCGATTGCGACAGTGACTCTGCCCTATTCTCCCATGTACTCTATTTTTCTAAAATGGATTTTAAATGTCTTCTCTTGGCTTTTCACTACTGTGTGCTACATTATTTTGCTTATATGTGTAATATCATGATTTCTTCATGACAAATAACATATTATCCATTAATAATTATATGCTATGTTTTGGAACATGATTTGGATTACGCATGACCTGCAAGAGTCAGTCTAGTGGATAGTTAGGCATGCCTAATAGAGTCTCTTTAGCTGCAGCACCTTTGGACGTTTGGACCCCGATCAGGTCCCCCGTTTGGTTCCTCGCGAACCCTTTTTATGTGTTCGGATCCTCGCGATCCTTTTCAATGTGTTTGGATCTTGTTTAAGATCCCCTCAGTAAAATGTTTTCATATGTGATATAAATTAAATGGTTTTCGATTCATACCCGTAAGGTACGTTATGCGTTCGATTCGTAACCGTAAGGTGCGTTATGCGTTCTCTCGTTATCCACTATTTTGAGTCGGCAGGTATTTTTTTTGTTTTGCTTTGGCATGCTATAAGAATATGATATCCAAATGAGCATAATGATCAGTATATGAATCAACTGTTATCTGAACGTAATCATGAGCTTCTGAAAGTTATGAATGTGACCCGATGTATGTTGTATATCCTTATGTGATCTAAGTGTGTTATTTTATGTATGATTATCTGCATGTGCCATATCGTATGTGTTATTCTTTGATGACCATTGTGAATGGCCGTCCACTTTACTGTTGTGTTTCCCCACTAAGCGTTTATCACTTAGCACGGTGTTTTATCCGTGCAGGTGCGGAAGGTGCTTTATTTTGGGAGAGTCATTGCCAGTCAAGCCAACACAGAAGGGATTAGTGTGGGGCTTATTTTCTAGCAGTTATGATGATTCTTTTTGTAATAGAACTCTCATGTATTAGTTTTTGTCAAGCTTCCACTATGAATATTTTTGGATATGTAATTATTTTGTATTGGCAATTGATCAAAACATTATTGTAATGATTTTGTTATATTAATGCTTGATCAGTTTTGCTTTCAAAAGTTTTAATTTCCGCTGTAATTCCGTATGTTCATGATGTTTGGATGTATGATATTGTATTGTCCTGTTTGGTGACACCCCTACTCGTACGGCTTCCCACTCCGATGCGGATGGTTTCGCCTACGTATGGGTAGGGGGTGTTACAGTTTTTGGTATCAGAGCCTGGTTTAGGGTTTTTTGGGTGTTGTTGTTGTTGTTGTGATGTGCATAGATGAGTATATGTCTAGGACTGTGTTGGCTGATGCGGTTGTTTTGTCTTTCTTTTAAATGGATTCCGATTCTGTTCGAGGGGCACTTGAGGGGTCAGCTGAAAGCATAAATCCTCAAGCTGCTGATCCTTCGATTTCTGTATCAGCTCAACCTGCTAGGGTACAGCCCGAGGCTGCAGCCATGCCCTTCGAAGCTATGTTCAAGTTGTCACAGGACATGGCTAGGGTCTTAGAGAGAGTGACTGCCCCTAGAGCCCCTACTAAGAGTATGAGAAGAGGTGGTGCTGAAGACTTTTATGGAACGGGTTTGGATGAGTCGAAAGTCGCTAAGAAGTGGATTGATAAGGTAAAACGTGCTTTGAGAGAAGTTCGGTGTCCTCTCGATCAGAAAGTAGAGTGTGCTGTGGCTTTGCTGCAAGGGTCTGCATATGAATGGTGGGAGTTGGTTTGTAAACATCCTCAGTTGCCTGACCCGATTACTTGGGAGTTTTTCGAAAGAGAGTTCACGAACAAGTATGTGACTCAGACATACAAGGATGCAAGGTGGGCTCAGTTCTTGAGTTTGAAGCAGAGAGCGATGTCTGTATCTGATTTTGAGAAGGAATTTAACCGGTTGGCTAAGTATGCACCGGAAGGTATTATGACAGATGAGTTCAGGTGTAGACATTTTGAGGCCGGTTTGAATGAGTCGCTGCGGGCGATGTTGATTTCTTTAATGGGTACTCCGGGAGTGGGGTATTACCAGATTGTGCAAGCTGCTGTTAGGGCTGAGAGGTCAGAATCAGTGTTGAGAGAGAGAGCTCAAAGGAGGAATCCTTCTCGTGGAGGTTCATCTTCTTCATCCTCTAGTAAGAGGTCAAGGAACCCGCAGGATGAGTCATCTTCAGGCCCGGCTACGAGAGGTAGAAGATAGGGTTCAGTTGTGGTGTCTGGTTCTGGTAGAGGTAATTCAGGTGGAAGGACTGAGATGTTACGGAATGTTCTCATTGTAACAAGCGCCACTGGGGTGAGTGTAGGTGGCTCACTGGTGGGTGTTTCAGATGTGGGAGCATTGAGCACTTTTTGACCAACTATCCGAGATCGTATAGGCTTCAGGTGATCAGAGAGAGGCCAGTAGAGTTGGTTCGAATGCTTCTCCAGCTACCCGGGGTAGAGGCCGCGGTAGAGGTTGAGGCGATCGACCTAGAGAGGGTGCTGCATCAGAGTCAGTTGAGCGTCCTTTGCCAGTCCCAGCTAGAGCTTATGCAGTGAAAGCTCGGGAGGAGCAGGATGCTCCAGATGTGATAGCCAGTAAGTTTCTACTCCTTGACATTGAATTATATGCTCTAATTGACCCTGGTTCCACACACTCATATTTGTGCACTGATAAGTTAAGTGATAAGTTGCATGATGTAGACCAGTTATATTATGAGATCTGTGTGACTAGTCCTTTAGGGCATAGTGTCAATGTGAGTAGAATGTATAGGAATTGTCCCCTGTTGATTGAGGGAGTTGAGTTTCCAGCAGATTTGATTGAGTTGCCTTTCAGAGAGTTTGATTTGATTTTGGGTATGGAAGGTAAGCATCGGGCAATAGTTGATTACCATAGGAAGACGGTTGTCCTTTGGGTTAGAGATCGGTCGTCTGTGTTTGTTAAAAGTTTGGGTGCTAGTTCTTTGAGCAATGTGATTTCTGCAATGCAAGCTAAGAGATTTATTAAGAAGGGTTGTGAGGCTTTTCTGGCAGTGGTGTTGGATTCCAAGAGGGATCAAGTTAGGATTGAGGATATCCCGGTTGTCCGAGAGTTTGCGGATGTGTTTCCGAGTGAGTTGCCTGGTTTGCCTCTTGAGAGAGAGGTGGAGTTGTCCATAGAGATAGTGCCGGGAACTACTCCTATATCGAAAGCACCTTATTGGATGGCTCCTATAGAGTTGAGAGAACTCAAAACTCAGCTACAAGAGCTATTGGATAAGGGGTTTATTCGGCCCAGCATATCTCCATGGGGCACTCCGGTTCTGTTTGTTAAGAAAAAGGATGGTTCTATGAGAATGTGTATCGACTATAGGCAAATCAACAAGGTTACAGTGAAGAACAAGTATCCGTTGCCTAGAGTCGAGGATTTGTTTGATCAGCTTAGAGGTGCGGGTGTCTTTTCAAAGATTGATCTTCGGTCAGGGTATTATCAGCTGCGAGTTCAGGATGCTGATGTGGTTAAGACTGCATTTCGGACTAGGTATGGCCATTATGAGTTCCTTGTAATGCCGTTTGGTTTGACCAATGCACCTGAGGCATTCATGGATTTGATGAACCGAGTGTTCAGGCCATATCTTGATCGATTTGTAGTAGTGTTCATAGATGATATCTTGGTTTATTCCAAGGATGAGAGTGAGCATGAAGAGCATCTCCGGTTGGTTTTGCAAGTTCTGAGAGAGCATCGATTGTTTGCCAAGCTCAGTAAGTGTGATTTTTGGCTCCAGGAAGTGTCTTTCTTGGGTCATATTGTTTCGACTAAGGGTATTCAAGTGGATCCATCTAAGATTGAGGCGATTGTTGATTGGAAAGCACCTAGGAATGTTCAAAAAGTGAGAAGTTTTCTTGGTTTGGCGGGTTACTATCGTCAGTTTGTGAAGGGTTTCTCAGTTATTGCTGCTCCGATGATGAGGTTGTTAAGGAAAGGGGTCAGATTTGAGTGGTCGGATAAGTGCCAGGCTTGTTTTGAGCAGTTGAAGAAGTTACTAGTGGAAGCTCCTGTACTTACTCAACCCATCTCGGGTAAAGAGTTTGTGATGTACAGCGATGCTTCCGGTGTCGGTCTTGGTCGTGTGTTGATGCAAGAGGGGAAGGTTGTGGCTTATGCTTCCCGTCAGTTAAAGCCACATGAGAGGAATTATCCGACGCACGATTTAGAGTTGATGGCTGTGATCTTTGCTTTGAAGATTTGGCATCACTATCTGTATGGGGAGAAGTGTAGGATCTTTACGGACCATAAGAGCTTGAAGTATCTTCTCACACAGAAGGAGTTGAACATGAGGCAGCGCCATTGGCTAGATTTGTTCAAGGACTACGACTACATATTGGATTACCACCCGGGTAAGGCCAATGTTATCGCGGATGCTTTGAGTCGGAAGTCAGTTTCTGCTTTGTTCTTGAGGCGGTCAGGTGGAGGTTTGATTCAGATGGGGCTTTGGTTGCTCAGTTGAGAGTGAAGCCTACTTTAAGACAGAAGATTGTGGATGCTCAGAAGGATGATGAGAGGCTATAGCGAGTTTTGCATGAGGTCAATTCTGGTAAGCAGTCGGAGTTCTCGATTTTGGATGGGGTGCTGATGTATAGAAACCGCTTGTGTGTGCCTGGGAATGAGGAGTTAAGGAAACAGCTTTTGAGAGAGGCACATACTACGGTTTTTACTATGCATCCCGGTAGTGACAAGATGTATCGGGACATGAAGCAGTTCTATTGGTGGTCCAGTATGAAGAGGGATATTGTGGATTTTATGTCTAAGTGCTTGACATGTCAGCAGGTAAAGGCTGAGCATCAAGTTCCTTGGGGATTGCTCACACCTTTATCCATTCCAGAGTGGAAATGGGATGATATCGCCATGGACTTTGTATCTGGTTTGCCTTTGACTCAGAAGAAGCATGACTCAGTTTGGGTGATTGTGGATCGGCTCACGAAGTCAGCTCATTTCCTGCCAGTTAGAGTGGATTGTTCGATGGATAAGTTAGCTAGTATCTATGTAAATGAGGTGGTCAGACTGCATGGAGTGCTGTTGTCCATAGTGTCAGATCGGGACCCAAGGTTTACTTCGAAGTTTTGGAAAGAATTGCAAAGGACTTTCGGTACCAAGTTGAATTTCAGTATGGCATTTCATCCTCAGACAGATGGTCAGTCAGAGCGGGCCAATCAGATTTTAGAGGATATGTTGCAGCCTTGTGCTTTGGATTTTTCGGGTAGTTGGGACAGATTTGTGCAGCTTATGGAGTTTGCCTACAACAATAGTTATCAGTCGAGCATTGGTATGTCACTGTATGAGGCTTTGTATGGTCGACAGTGTAGGGCTCCAGTTTGTTGGACTGAGTTATCAGAGCGTGTGATTATTGGGCTAGAGTTGATTAGGGATACAGAGGAGAAGATCAGAGTTGTGCAGCAGAATTTGAAGGCGGCTAAGGATCGGCATAAGTCTTATGCTAACCTTAAGAGGAAAGATGTTCAATTTGAGGTCGGGGACAAGGTTTTCCTTAAGGTTTCTCCTTGGAGAAAAGTACTGAGATTTGGAAAGAAGGGTAAGCTTAGTCCTCGATTTATTGGACCGTATGAAGTGTTAGCTAAGGTTGGTCCGGTTGCCTATAGGTTGGATTTACCGATAGAGTTGGCAAAGTTACACGATGTTTTCTATGTTTCGATGCTACGTCGGTATAGATCGGATCCTTCACATGTATTATCGATTCAGGATGTGCAAGTACAGCCAGATTCTTCTTATGATGAGGAACCAAAAGCCATCCTAGCTCGAAAAGTGAGAAAGTTAAGGAGTAAGCAAGTCCCTTTGGTCAAAGTATTATGGAATAACCACGGAGTCGAAGAAGCCACTTGGGAACCAGAGGCGACCATGAGAGCTCAGTATCCGCATTTGTTCAGTTCAGGTAAGAATTTCGAGGACAAAATTCTTGTTAGTAGGGGAGAGTTTTCACACCCCATTTGCCCCCTAGAAGTTCGAGCCATGCATGTGCATGCATTGTGTATGTGTATTTGCATGTCATAAGGGTATTTTGGGAATTTTATGTTTTAGTGGGTTGTATTATAGTGCGGGTGCTCACATGGTATTAGGGAGTGAGTTAGTTGGGTTGTGATTATGTGTGCATGAGCATACCATAGTAGGATGTGTTTGTTGGGTGAATCTGTGTTCACACATGTGTAGGGTATTATTAGTTGGGATTTCATTATGTGTGTGTGTAGTGCATGCTTGTTGGGTGTGAGTGATCAAGATCCACCACTAGGAAGAGGACACATGGCCAGGGTTAGGATAGAGGGGATTTAGAAGAGGAAAGAGAAAGGGAAGCAGAAATTCTGCTCCCTCAATCCCGTTTCTCTATTCTCTTCATTTCTCTTCTTCCTCTTCTCTTCCCATTTTGTGCCCTAGCTTGGATTCAAGTCATGGTTGGTGGGAATTGATCATCTCCTAGCATTCTTATTGGTGAGTTTTATGCATTTTCATCTTGTTCATCTTCTTCTTCTCATTTTCTGGGTTTAAGGTTTTGATCTAGGGTTTGTTGTTTGTGTGATTTATGGATTTGTTTGGTTAGTTGAGCCTCCTCGTGACCCTAAAGGCAAGGAGATGACTGGTATTAGTGGCACCAAGTGATTTGGAGCTTAGGAGATTTAGGTTTGGGAACTTTCTTTGAATTGATGTTCATATATGGGTTTTGAGATATGCATGAATTTCTGGAAATTTATGATGTGTAAATAGGCTTATATGGGTATATAGGATATGGGTTTTGAGTTTTGATGAGTTAAGTTGCATAATTATTGAATTATTGAATCAAATGTGAAGTCGATTGAACTTTGCTGCAAAATTTTATGGTTTTGTGAATTATTGAGATATTGATTTGTGAATTGATGATTTATTTGGAATTAATTGTGGAAATAAGTTGTTTTATGTTGGTTATGGTGTTTAGAAGGCCTATTTTGGGGTAAGTTGGAGTTTAAGTTTGATTTGGGTGAAAATGGTTGTGATTTGATTTGAAAATGGTTTCCTGCGTTTTTGTTGAGAAATGGAAATCCCGATACTGTCGCGAGCGCGATAGAACAGAATTTCTAGCTCTCGCGTCTGAAGGCTGAGAAATCGTGAGAGTCGTGAGCCATGCTCACGAGATGTGAGCGTCGTGAGCAACGCTCACGAGGCGTGAGCAAAGCTCACGAGTCGTGAGCCAGGCTCACGAGTCGTGAGCAATGCTCACGAGGTGTGAGTAATGCTCACGGCCCTTCTCTTGCGAGCGCGACTTTGTCGCGATCGCGACAGTGACTCTGCCCTGTTCTCTCACGTACTCTGTTTTTCTAAAATGGATTTTCAATGTCTTCTCTTGGCTTTTCACTGCTGTGTGCTACATTATTTTTCTTATATTTGTAATATCATGACTTCTTCATGACAAATAACATGTTATCCATTAATAATTACATGCTATGTTTTGGAACATGATTTGGATTATGCATGACCTGCAAAAGTCAGTCTAGTTGTAACACCCCGCCATCCCCGTTGGAAGGATACCGGAGTGCCACGCGGGCAAACACATATAAACATATACATTTACACATGTATAAATAAACAAAAGATAATATGTAAAGAAACTTTTAAATCGTTTATAGAAAAACCTGTAACATATACATATCAGTATCGTTTTACAAAAAGGGCTCGTAAGCAAATACATATACAAAAAGAATACTTGTTCCTTTACAAACATTTACTTTGCTAAATACAAGCCATATACAAAAATAGTTACAGCGGAAGACTTCAAAATAACTTCAATCAAACAGACTCCTAGTGGCCGACCTGCAGATATCCGACTCAGAACTGCACTCGCCACCTGCACGGGAAAAGAAGCCCGTGCTAAGCGATAACGCTTAGTGGGGAGGAACAAAACAAAATAACAATATACAAACACAATATAGTATCTCATCACATTATAATATTCACAATATAAGCAGTTAACAAATACACCCATACCTTTCTGATTACACCAACACAGGACATACAAGAATTCAGGTATAACATATACATTTAAACATATCAATAAACATCTCATCATATACATCACATATAAACATATAGCCTGATTAGTCTGGTATAAACCTAAGAAGTGGATACGGTCATATGGATACTGATAGAACACAGTATCCCAAGCATATAGAGACATGAGTCTCAAACATGTATTTTTCATATAGAGACCGAGGTCCCGCTTTATTTCCATATAGACCAAACATGGTCGAAACCAGGATCCAAACGGACCCGCATATAACATTTTTATCATATAGCAGCTGCACACACACTCTGACCTAAGTAAGCGCTTACTTATCCACTACTATGACTTATACAGGCTTAAATGACACAACTCAATAATTCATATATCAAATCATGAGAATTTCATTAAATGCTAGCTTATAAATCATGTATACTTGTATAACAATCAAATTCAGAAACATTTAAACATATTCAATTATCAAACACAGGAGGTAAGAAGAACCTAAAACCCACATTGGAATAACCATATTCATGTGAGTTATAAACATATAAATCATGTATAAAAATATTATTATTCATGTATTCATAACCCAATATTATGCAATTATAAAAATACAATCAGATTTTAGGTCAAATATTTATCATGTAGTGAAAAATTCTTGAAGTCAGAAGTTAAAATCTCAATTTTGGAAAAACAGGGCAGCAGGTAAGACTGGTCACGTCGTGACCTCCAGTCACGCCGTGACTCCAGCATCACGCGAGCGCCAGACGATCTCGTGACGCAGACTTCACGCGAGCGCCAAGCGAGAACAGCAGGCAGTCACGGCGTGACCACCAGTCACGTCACGTGACGCCTGTGAGAGGAAAGGGAGAAGTCGCGCAGGAAGAAGGGCGACAGTCACGGCGTGATGCCGCTTCACGCGACGTGACCTTCAGCAAAGAAGGAGTCACGGCGTGAAGCTGCTTCGCGCCTCGTGACCATCAGCCGAGAAGGGGGTCACGGCGTGACCAGCAGTCACGTCTCGTGACCTTCTCCTCACAAAACTTCATCTTCTCCAAAACTCCAATTTTCCAGAAATCCAAACTCAGAAAAACGTGAAAAACCAGATAATTGTAAAAACAGAGTACAATCAAAACTCAAATCCCCATTTTGTCTAAAACCCTTTTTCATGCAATAATCATTCAAATACGTACCTTTAGGTCTTCTGAGCACATTCACAGCAATTTCATTCACAAATTCAAAATATCATATAATCACAGTAAAATAACAGAGAAGGTCACAACTCAGACTTTTACATTCAAACTCATACATATTCATCCTATTTACATACTCATCGATATTCATTTCCTCAGGATTCATGTATACACATTATATTTTTCATGCATATAAATAAACAACACACATACTAACATCCACATCAACACAGTAACTAGGATCCAAAAAAAAATGAGCAAGAGAACAGACACTCCCAAACCTGTTGAAGTCCCAAAACAACGACCACTGTATCCTCCTTCAATCCAAAATCTTATCCTTTCCTTTCTCCTTCCTCTTATCCTCAGGAGCTTGCAAACAATTAAAATCACATTCAAAAATCCAAGAACAGAATCTCCAAAAACCCAAACAAAAAGAAGAACCACTGGAGAAACTAATAACCACTTACCTTCTGAAGTTACCAACACATTCAGACTTCAATTCCTCAACAGGAATAGTCACATGCAGATGGAGAAGAACAGCAAGTGGAGAGGAAAGAGATGGTTAACGTGAGAGAGAGCAAAGAGAAAGAACCTCCTGAGTTTTGTTTTTCCAGAAACCAAAGAGATTCAAATCTCTCTTTTCCCTCACCCACGTACACACACTCTCACATCCCACTTGGCACACATGCACAAAGACACAAATCACTTACACTCTCTTTTACATTTTGATCCAAAATAATTACACCTTAATCACTAAAGTAAAAATCTATCATACAAATCTTTTAATTCTTGCAATCAAGTCCTCTTTCCTCTTGTAAATTACCCACTTGTCCTTAAATGTCCAATTAAAATTACTAATTCCAATTAGGCCACTTATGGGGTGTGACACTAGTGGATAGTTAGGCATGCCTAATAGAGTCTGTTTAGCTGCAGCACCTTTGGACGTTTGGACCCCGATTAGGTCCCCCTTTTAGTTCCTCGTGAACCCTTTTTATATGTTCGGATCCTCGCGATCCTTTTCAATGTGTTTGGATCTTGTTTAAGATCCCCTCAGTAAAATGTTTTCATATGTGATATAAATTAAATGGCTTTCGATTCGTACCCGTAAGGTATGTTATGCGTTCGATTCGTACCCGTAAGTTGCGTTATGCGTTCTCTCGTTATCCACTATTTTTAGTCGGCAGGTATTTGTTTTGTTTTGCTTTGGCATGCTACAAGAATATGATATCCGAATGAGCATAATGATGAGTATATGAATCAACTATTATCTGAACGTGATCATGAGCTTCTGAAAGTTATGAATGTGACTCGATATATGTTGTATATCCTTATGTGATCTAAGTGTGTTATTTTATGTATGATTATCTGCATGTGCTATATTGTATGTGTTATTCTTTGATGACTATTGTGAATGGCCGTCCACTTTACTGTTGTATTTCTCGACTAAGCGTTTATCGCTTGGCACGGTGTTTTATCCGTGCAGGTGCGGAAGGTGCTGTATTTTGGGAGAGTCGCCGCCAGTCAAGCCAACACAGAAAGGATTAGTGTAGGGCTTATTTTGTAGCAGTTATGATGATTCTTTTTGTAATAGAACTCTCATGTATTAGTTTTTGTCAAGCTTTCGCTATGAATATTTTTGGATATGTAATTATTTTGTATTGGCAATTGATCAGAACATTATTGTAATGATTTTGTTATATTAATGCATGATCAGTTTTGCTTTCAAAAGTTTTAATCTCCGCTGTAATTCCGTATGTTCATGATGTTTGGATATATGATATTGTATCGTCCTGTTTGGTGACACCCCAGCTCGTATGGCTTCCCACTCCGATGCGGATGGGTTCGCCTATGTATGGGCAGGGGGTGTTACAATCAAAGGCTGAGCTGGCCGGACATCCTATCGAGGGGGATCGAATTAAATATAACCTCCTAGATGAGGATGTTGCGGCCATTGTAGTGCAGGGTTGGCAGTTGCATTTTGATCGAGCAGTTAACAACAAGGGGGTAGGAGTAGGGATCATTCTTATAACTCCGGATGGCGAAAAACTTCCATTAGCCAAGAAGGTATGGTATAGGACAACTAAAAATGAAGCTGAATACAAAGCTTGCATTTTTGGATTAGAGGCATTATTAGCCTTGGGGGCAAATAATGCGAAAGTTTTCGGGGATTCATCACTGGTAATCTATCAGATTCGAGGAGAGTGGTTTGTTAAGGAAGAGTGATTGATGCCGTACATAAAACACTCGAAGATGTTGAGGAGTCAATTCGAAACATGTATGTTTCGCTTTGTCCCTTGGGATGAAAACCAGTTGGCGGATGCCCTCGCCACTTTGGTATCTATGTGGGATAACCCCAAAGGGGTCGTAATGAAGCCAGTGTTAACCTTAAGTTCAGAAAAGCCCAGCTTTTAATCTGAAGAGATAATGGAAATTGAGGTTGTTGATAAGAAGCCATGGTTTTATGACATTAAGAATTACTTAGAAAAGACTGTATTCCCGGAAGAGGCCATTGAGAAGGATCGAAGATTGATTCGCAAGCTTTCTATTTAGTTTATTTGTATAGATGGTGTGCTGTACAAATGACAAGTCAATGGCATTCAATTAAGATGCTTAGGTGAGAAAGAAATCAAGAAGATCATAGAAGAAACTCATGCTGGGGTCTGCAGAGCTCACATGAATGGTCTAACATTAGCAAAGAAAATTATATTGTAACACCCCAACTCATACGTGGACGAACCCATCCGCAAGGGAGTAGGAAACCGTACGAGTAGGTGTGTTACCGGACTGAAGCGAGACAAAGCATACTAAAATACGAAAGAATTTAAAACTTGAGGAGTAGATTTGGACATGCATATTTCGCAAATGCGCATACACTAAGCAAAAGCATACAGTTGTGAAAGCTTACAAGCATACAATAGAAGTTATTCTCAAAACATCGCTATACAAATATTTACATGGCCCAGAATATAATATAAGTATCTTTACATATTATTACATATATATATTTTACAGAATTACAAAATCCAGAATAAAGAAGCTGGACAAAAACCGAAACTCCTAGCTCCTATGTGGCCGACTCTGCAGATGCGCGACTCGAACAGAAGCAACCCTGCCACCTGCACGGGGAAAAGAACCAGTGCTAAGCGATAACGCTTAGTGGGGAAAGTACAAAAATATAGACGACCATTCACAACGGTCGCCAAGGCATACCACATACACGAAGGTGAATACATAAAATCCTGACAGATAAATATACATGCTTGTATAATATAGCCATGCACTCGAATATTCTTAACCACACTCATACACTCATATTATTAACACACCCAATTATTATGCCAAAACCATTATATTTATCCAAACCCAAGAGATGATGTCAAAACACCACACTTCCATTGCGTAAACTTATTACAAATTATCATGCATGAAATGTAAACACATAATAACATACCGTAATTACTACAATAGCTAACAATAAGGAGCTATGTAGCATCGTATTAAATTTGTTACATATGTTAGTTCAAGATCACATTCGTAAATATACAAATCGGTATACTTAACCTTAATAACTAACAATACATATTCACGTTTATATACATAGACTTCAACCATAGTATTCAGTAATTCAGACTCGCATTCACATACATATTAATTTATCTCATTACTATACAGAAGTGTAATATCCATATTATGTGATACACCGACTTCACATACACATACTATACACAAGACCATTTACAGATAACCACAAAGGTGCAATATACAGGTCAGAGTTACACTTAACCCAATCAGAGATTTATAATCACATTCGAACTCACAACTGGTTCACATGACCGAAATCTTCCACATTCGGATATCATATTCTCATATTCATATCAGATAGAGCAAACGAAATACCTGCTGACTCAAAATAGTGGATAACGAGTACTGAATGGTACCTTACGGGTACGAATCGAACACATAATATAATGTACCTTACAGGCACAAGTCGGAAAGCAACATTTCATTGCACAGGATCTTAAACAAGATCCATACACATACACATACACATAATAGGGGTTCGCGAGGAACCATTCGGGGACCTGATCAGGGTCCAAATCGTTCAAAGGGCGCTGCAGCTACACATACATAGACTCTATTAGGCATGCCTAACTATCCACTAGACTGACTCTCGCAGGTCATGCATCATTCAAATCATGTGTCACATCAAACAATATATAAACATCATCATACTATTCATTTTACAAAACATATGATATAGTTCCATCAACATACTTTAGCACTATTCAAGGTTCTAAGATTTATCAGAGTCAAATATGGAAATATCATCATGCCAATCGTTAACTTAACACTCAAACATTGCTTTTAACAATTAAACACTTTTTACAAAAATAGGGTAGGTCACGGTCACAACCAGGTTGGTTGTCACCGTGACATACCAAAACTTTCGGCAGAAAGCACTCTTGGGGTACCTCACGGTGGTAACCCATTAGGTTGTCACCGTGACATACCATGAACCCAAAACAGAATGCAAATCTGCGGTAGGTCACGGTGGTAACCACATTCATTGCCACCGTGACATACCAAACCCTCAAAACAGAATGCAAATCTGGGGTAGGTCACGGTGGTAACCACATTCATTGCCACCGTGACATACCAAAAACCTCAAAACAGAATGCTATTCTTCACACTTAATCATATCGTTCATACAAACTATTTATACATTTACATAAACACTTACTTACCCGGTTTGCCACATTACAGGTCTCTGTTTAAAAGAGAAATTCATAATCTAAAAGCATTAAATCACCTTAATCATTATCATATTATATAGGCACTCAAGTAACCACATGAACCGTTAAAATATCATAAATACCTTGCATATTAACATATTCTAATAACATTTATTACCAATGCATGCATCGTATAATATTGTTAGGCAATTACTTTAATCACGCATTCACTGCCCGTATCCCCTATATACATTTTTCCATTAAACAAACTCAATTCATGATTATGCATACTTGTTCATATCATACACGATCAATACCACAGGCATATCCTGTTCGATAATTAAAAGCATATATATATACATTTAATTTCATTATTAAACTCTTATGCTATAGCTTTAATCACTTACAATTTGGATTAACGACCACCCACATACTCATTTCTTAAGGTTAGAAATGAGTTAGACATGCTATAGGAACTTACCATGAAGTTCGGGTACGTTTCGGGAAGAAAAACACTCAAATTATGCATATTAGGAGGTGGTCACGGTGGTAACCAATTGGTTGTCACTGTGAGGTCCAAAAATGAGCATTCTGCCCTGCATTTTCATAGGTCACGGTGGTAACCATTTTGGTTGCCACCGTGACATACCAAAATATTGCAAAACAGAAGCAAAATTTCGGGACTGGTTCACACCATAGTTTTGTACAGCCTATATCAAAGTCTAGAACTCATTTTTAGCCAAAACTTCCTTCTTAACAAATGTTATATAGGATGTTAACTTCCACATCCAACAAATTACAGGTCAATTGGACATCTATAGATTTAGATATGATCTAAACAACCCACAGTGCTTCCCTGAACCCGTCCAAAGAAGATGACTCTACTTCTTGACCACTTTTGGGACACTTAGAGTTGCAATTAACTCAAACCTATTTCTAACACATTTGTAGAAATATGTCTTAGATTTCTAAAGGTACTGATTTCATATCATTTGGAGTTCTACAACTCCCAAAACAGCGTAATAACCGAAGAAAGGTCCAGTGTATTCTAATCCAGTTTTTCACCCAAAAACCTATTCACATGCAACAATGAGTCATTTGAGCCAACACTCACTGCCATCATCACAAATCATCACAATACACTCAAGAAGCTTGTATCATACATGAATATACCAAAAATTCATATACAGATAAAAGAAAGTTCCCAAACCTTAGCTCCTTTGCTCCACTAGCTTAAATGGTAGTACTTCCTTGCTCATATACTCTTCCATAGATTCACCACTCCAATTTCCTCATCAAGAAAATACATAACATTACTTAGGGTTTCTAATTAACCAAAGAGGAATTGCAAAAATCAAAAGTTATAACTTACCCTTCTATCTCTAATCTCTCATAAAAGTACTTGAGCTACAATCCATTATACACAACTTGGGCTTGCAAGAAGAGAGAGAGGGGCTGGCGTGGGATGAAGAAGAAGAGGAAGGGAAAAGGAGAAGGCAAAACGTGAAGGAGAGGGGAAATGAGCAGAAATCTGCTCTCACTCTCTCTTAATTAAGTCAAACTTATCTCAAATGCCACATGTCCTCCTCCTATTGGCCCTCAATAGATTTTTTTATGATATTTCCCCTTTTAGGTCCCTTAATTCCTTTTTAATCCTTCCTTCACATAATACATAAATATAATTTTACATTGGCCCACAATTAAATCTTATCCCCTTCAATTAAGTCCTAAATTAATACCTTACAAATTTGCAATTGGCCGCACTTGCCGAAACTTTTGCACTAATGCCGAATTCGTCCTTTCGATACACCTAAAACCACAACTTACATACATTCGGCATATAAATGATCCATTCTCAAAATTTAGCCCTCATATTTATTTATTCCACTCAATTAAATCTCTATATGTAAAATTACCGAAATACCCTTGGCTTTCTTTTTCTTAATTCTGATCATATCTTTTCCTACTACTTAATCACTCCGACCATCACATCACACGATTTCGATTATCAAAATCCCCGAAAATACACAAATCCTTCTAGGGTACATTTCGGGGTGTTACATATATGACAAGGGTTTTATTGGCTCATAATAGATACGGACTGTTTAAAATATGTGAAGTAGTGTCAATTATGCCAACAATATGCAGACTTAAGGCATCTGCAGATTTTATAATTGCACAACTTAACATCACCTTGGCCATTTGCAGCTTGGGGAATAGATATTATGGGATAGATACACCCTATAGCCTCCAATAGACATAGGTTCATCATAGTCACCATCGATTACTTCACCAAGTGAGTAGAGGCCGAATCTTTCAAGAAAATCGATGCTCGGGACATGGCCAAGTTCATTGGAAAGAATTTAATATGTAGATATGGTCTCCCCCACCATGTTGTGTCTGATAATTGGTTACAATTTATGGCTAAAACTAAGAAGTTACTCTAGAAATATGGTACGCCCACAGGCCAATGGGGCAGTTGAAGCAGCTAATAAAAATGTCAAAAAAAATCTTGTCCAAAATGGTTCAGAACTATAAAGATTGGGTAGAGAAGTTGCTTTTTGCACTCTGGGGTTATAGAACCACCATCAGAACCTCCACGGGAGCCATGCCTTATTCTTTGGTATACGAGACTGAAGCAGTACTGCCAGTTGAAATAGAGCTCAGATCTTTAAGGGTAGTTATGGAAGCCCAAATTCTAAAAGCTAATTGGGCGTAACAACGATTGCTACAGTTGAATATGTTAGATGAGAGCAGGTTGCGGGCTTATTATCACAACCAAATCTATCAGAAAGACTTGCTCGGTCATTCGGGAAAAATGTCAGAAAATATCCACTAAAAGAGGGATATTTAGTCTTCAAGCAAATGAGATTAGGTGTTCCAGACATATGCGGTAAATTCATGCCAACAAGGGAATGTCCTTTTGTTCTTAAGAAATTGTTATCTAAGGGAGCAGCGATTCTAACAGACAGCGATGGAAACGAGTTCAAAGAACAAGTCAACGTCGATAGACTTAAAAGGCTCTATAGCTAAAGACTAAAAAATCAAAAGAAGAGAACAGATGCCCCGTGGGTCGAAAACTGAGAAAATGAAACCTTGCTAAAATTGGGCACCTGGTCAGGGTGAAAACCGAAAAAAGGCACCCTGAGCAAAAATTAGAGGCTTGAGAGAAAATGTCCAATCAAGAAAACCCGAAAGGGCTGATTGGAAACAGGAGTTCGATGCTTTCAAGATCCGTTTTGAGATTAAGTGTGGTTTTGCATTTTGATTTATGTTAAATAATGGTCATGTATGGTGAAATCATACTGAAATGTACACAATTTTGCAAAAAGATATAAAACAGAAACAATTCAACTCATGTGTTTATTATCATCTAGTTCTTTTATAAAAAGAAAAACATTATTCTTTACTGAATTTATGTAATCTAATAACTATTCTCTTCTACTCTCACCGGCCAGATATTTAAGTTGATGGGTCCTATTATCAACTGCAGGACTGATCACCCACCTCTTATATGCACTAGTAGAAGTAAAGGTGTAGTCTCCAATCTGTGATATAACGGTCTTTACAAGATGTTGTGCCTATAGGCTATGATACCTAGAAGTGAAAGTCGAGGACAAGATTCCACCTTGAAAAGATAGGGGGTGCCTTACAACATCTTGACTCCCTTTGAACTATCGAACACATTAGGCAATAATATAGAAGGTAGCTTTATGAAGCCTGCATAAAGGAATGCATCTTGAAAAACCATCCAGGGTTACAAAAGAAAGGGGTAGCCTGAGGCACATAAAGTTGATGCCGTTATCTGCCACCTCACCCACTCGAGCAAAGTCTTCATTGGGAGATTCAAAGGAATACAACTGCTGCCTGGGAAAGAAATGCCTCAACAAATAGTTGCTAATTACCCTAGGAGGAGGCTCTGATGGTAGTTTCATTTTCTCCTGTAACCAAACCTGAAAGATAAGGAAAAGTAGAAAAATTAAAAATGCGGAATACTTGGGAATGTCATGTAGAGCATCGACTAATTTTTAGCAATAATAGCGCATTAAGCCCTTAATATTCTATACCTTGTGCTTTCACACTTAAAAAAAAGCTGCAGGAATGGGTGGGGTCCACTCCAAGAAAAAATAAGGCACAGGATTATGAGAAAATCCGAAAGGACGCATTTCCCGCTAAAGAAAAGCTAGTGTGAAAATCCATAAGGGACGCACTACCTTTTAGAAGAATGACAAATGCTTACCTGGAGTAATAAGGGGCTTTCGGTGAAGAAAGCAGAAGGTCAGTACAGACAGTGTCCAAGCCTAAGATCATCTCAGAAAGAATTAGGGGAAATGGGGTCAGCCCGTGATGTATGCCATCCATAATCCCGAATAACTGGTAATCGCCAATCAACTCCTCAGAAACCACCGTCAGATATCTAGAAAAGCAAAATAGTAAAACAACACAGGCCTGGTATGTGGGTACATCAGAGAAGCCTTCTAGTGCCTCAATCAACTGCTCCAAAACAAAAGTGACATCTCGGGGAGCCAATCTAGCCACGGCTAAGGGTGAAATGCCTAAGGTTAGTGCTGTATCCCTTGCATGAATCAATCCACAGCTAGGGGTGCAAGGCAGTGTGCCAGGAGAAAACCTTGTATCGATAATTGCAGCAACTTCTTCGGGTAGGGGGCATAGTTCTTAATAGGTAAATCTGAAAATGTGGAACCAGGGTTCCCAAAAGCGAACCATGGCTAACAGAAGGTTACTGTTCACTTTAACCCTCTTTAGAAATTTCAATCTAGAATAAGGGATCAAAGTGGCATTTTCCCAAGTTCGGGGGTCATCCAGAAAACAGTAAATTCTTGACAACACATCTAAACCCAAGCTCCCATTCCGAACCTAGCTATTATAATCAATAAGCCTACCATTTCGAATTCAACACATTGATTAGCATAAGTACGGGTTATTAAATCCTAGGTCTAAAATAGCCTACCGTTCCAAAATCAGTTACCTAAAAACCCATTTATCCCCCATTAATTTGAACCTAATAAAATCAATAGCTATAAATTAAGCCTACCATTTCGAATTCAGCTAGACAAATAGGTGTAAATCTTAAAATAACATAGCATATACATGAGATAGTCATCAAATATATTTTTTCAGATCATCATTCCAAATTAAATCCAAATAAACCATTTGAAACACATATATGTAGAAATAATCAAGAGGAATAAAAGAAAATATGAAAATATTCATTAAACCTAAATATCTAAGTATAAAATATGATTCAATAATTCCTAAGAAAAAAGAAATACTCTAACATCAAGAATATAATTATCAAATATAAAAATTAGAGTTTAGATACACCCTTGATGAGAGAGAAAATGGAACTTGAAGCTCATTCTTCTTCAACCTTTAAATCTTCTTTGAATTCAAAATTAAAGATCTAAACTAGATTAATATAAACTATTTACAAACAAAAATAAAATTAAAATAAAATCTAGCTTAAAAACGAGAGAAAAACTATCTCTCATACTGTTTAGGACGAGAAAAATAAAAACTAAAAATATAAAAATCTATTTTCCCTCTTTTGAAGATGAAACAACGCTAATATATATATCTACAGAAAAGCACAGTTGTGTTCTTAGCAAATATGTGTGTGATGCTGGATTGCTTTGAGCGCAATTATGGTGACCTAGACTGGAAAATAGAGCTCTGTTTTAGTCTACCCTCTTTACCAATTCAACCTAAAATCAGCCCCACATCTCCAATTAAGCCCCGAAATGTTAGGAAACTCCTGAAAACATCCCAAAACTTATTAAAAACTATAAAAACATTATAAACTAGTAAAATAACATAAAATAAACTAATAAAGATTAAAATTAACAATGAAAACAAATAATTATGCCAAGAAATACCCCAAAATATAAATATAATTGCAACTTATTAGAAATTTCAATGGATTCTTCTCTTTGTCAACTAATTCATGGCTATCTACATCAATACCCCTTCCTCAAAAAGATTCATCCTCGAATCTACATCCATATCAATAGGAGATAAATCAGAAACATTAAAAGTAGTTGAAACTTGATACTCACCAGGTAGATCAATATTGTATTCATTGTCATTGAATTCTTTCAAAATTTTGAAAGGACCATCTCCTCTTGTATTGATCTTGTTCTTGCATTGATTTGGGAACTTTTCTTTCCTTAAATGTACCCAAACCCAATCTCCTAGTTCGAACAACATCTTTTTACGCCCTTTGTTGGCTTGGTTAGCATAAATTTTATTCCTTTTCTCAATATGTGAACGAGCTTTCTCATATATGGACTCTGTCCATCTAAATTAGATATCTCATTCAAAGGTAAAGGTGCTAAACCCAAAGGCATTAAAGGATTAAAACGATACATAATTTCAAAAGGAGAAAAGCCTATAGAAGAATGGATAGTGCGATTATATGCAAACTCAATCAATGGTAAACACTATTTCTAAGTTTTCAAGTTCTTACTAAGAACAACAAGCAATAATGTTCCTGAAGTTCTATTAATTACTTCAGTTTGTCCATCAGTTTGAGAGTAACAAGTAGTAGAAAACAATAATTTAGTGCCCAACTTTCCCCATAAAGTTTTCCAAAAGTAGCTTACCAACTTTACATCCTTATCAAAAATAATTGGTCTAGGAATGCCATGCAAATGTACTACATCCCTAAAGAAAAATTCAGCAACATTTATAGCATCATCAGTTTTATGGCAAGAAATGAAATGTGCAATCTTAATAACCCTATCAACTACAATAAATATGATATCCATTCCCCTTTCTTTCCTAGGTAAACCTAACACAAAATCCATAGATATATCAACCCAAGGTTCATTTGGAATAGGAAAAGAAGTATACAATCCATGTAGTTTAACTTTAGATTTAGCCTGCCTACATGCAATGCATTTTTCACATATTTCTTTTAACATCCCTTCGCATATAAGGCTAGTAAAAGTGTTCATACAATATATCTAAAGTCTTAACCATACAAAGTGTCGCATCAAACCTCCATAATGTGTGTAGATACCGGGTCCTGAGACAGACTAGACCGAAGTTACCCAATGATGAAAATAATACCTGTTCATAGGCAAAAGACAGATAGAAGTGATGATTTCCTCGAAAAATATGTTTTTCGTTTTTAATTTAAAAAAAAAGGGGGAAGAGGGTTTTTAGGGGCCTGTGTAGTGAGGCCCATTTCACTAACGTGAGATGCAGTATCACTAACGTGAGGCCCATCTCACTAACTCACGCGCTACCCTGCCTCCAGCGCCCCCTTTCCCGTTATTTTTGGGATTTGATTGAAAAACGTTGGTTTATGGCTAATTTGTTGGAAAAAGAAACGTAATCATTTAGAGGGAGTATAAAAGAAAAAGTTAATGAAACTGGAAGGGGAGGATTTTTGAGAGGAGGCCAAAAAGAACTCAAAAGAAAATGGAGAGAAAAGAAAGCTTTGAGAGCAAGAAAGCGATTTTTATTCTCAAAGCATTCTGAGATTGTTTCTTGAATCCAGAAAATTAATTCCTGTCATTGGAGATTCAATCGTCTTTTGTTTTTTTCTTTAACGTAACCTTCATTTTAAAGTTTTTATCAGTCTCTATTTTTATCCTTTTCAAGAAAAGCAAGGAGAAAAACCAGAACTTCTTCATCTGCAAATCAAAGATCATATCTGAGGGTAAATACTAGGATCACTATCTCTTTATTTCTTTCTTCTTCTTTTCTTTTTATTTTTATTTCTCTTCTTCGTTTTGCTGCACCAGTTAGTTCTGTTCATTGTACATATTGTGTTTATGTCTTGATTGATTTGGTTAACCTGTTTATCGTATGTTTGTTGTTGTTTGTTATCAGACATGGACCGTAAGTAGCTATTATTATTAAATAAACATGTTTGTGGCTTTATTATGCATGTTTTGATGGTATATTGCCATATTTGTTAGTCTGTTATTATTCCTCTGTTCGCCCCTATTTTTTTGGTTGTTTGAATCATGAACTTCGGTTTATGCCCAAGCCATGTTTCCCGATCGAATTTTATCTTTGGTTTATGCCCGAGCCATATTTCCCGATCGGATTTTATCTTTGTTTTGTCTGAGCCGTGTTTTCTGATCGGATTATACTCTGTGTCCGAGTCTTTTTTCCATTCGGGTCGTGTAGTCAGCGCTGCTCTGTCCTCTCGGCAGCAGGCTTTGCACAATTCGTGCCACGAGTGCACGAGTCGTGCACTCATTGCACGATTTGTGTAATGAGTGCACTAGTCGTGCACTCATTACACGACTCGTGCAATGAATGCACGAGTCGTGCTTTTGTTCCCCTTCACCCTCCTTTAGCTCTTCGTCTTTCTTGTCTTACCCGATCGTCCAAAACTAAAATGCATGAAATGAAATATAATTTTCTCCATTTTATCTTTTATATTTCTGTCTTAATTCAATTTGTTAATTTTTTTAGCTTTTATTCAAATTATCTCTAGTAGTGATTATCAATGCTATATTGTCGAATTATTTGTCACTGGTTGATTATGTTTATTAGCTTATTTGTTTTGTCTACCTGTTAGTCATTATTCGATTTTTTATATACATTATTCATTTAATTACTTTACTAACATTTTATTTTACTTTTGTTTTGTTGCCTCAAAAAAAAAATTGTTTATCTATACGAGTTATATTTGTGCACGGGATGGAGGATCGGGAGACCGAAGACCTTCAATTTAGGGTTTGCATTTTTTAATTGTTGTATTTTCTTTTATTATTATTTTTTATGTATTGTATGTAAAAATGTATTTTAGATTCATCCATATTATAGAAAATCACGCTTTTTACAATAATTAATAACTTGGAATTTTTCTTAAATAAAAAGGACTAATGTCCTATTTTAACCAATAAAATCTCAGTATCAAATAGAGAACTAATTTTCATAAAATGGGATCACTCATCCCTGTTCTCTCAATTAATACCCAAAAATAGTTCTCTAATTTTTCAAGTTAACAAAAAGGAACCAATGTTCTTAAAATTCAATAAATCTCCCGATTTATGTATGATGCATTTTTAATTATTTTGTATATGTTTATTCATTCATTCGGGCCCTTGTAATTAATTTTGGGGCAAATTTTATTCTTTTATGCTTTATTATTTTGGGGATTGTTCTGTCTCAACTTTTCATTTGTAGTTTATTTATTTTTTATCGCTTTATTTATTGCTTTCCAATATGCTTGCAATGCGCTTTAAATTCAATGCGTAATCGTGTGAGATGAGAGATGGAATTTTAATTTTTTAAAAACTCATTTATAAACTTAACTTAAGGCATTAATAAAAGTGAAGTTCCGAACACCTTCTCTGGTTTAAAACCCTCGAGGTTAGAGACCTTTCCCAATTTCTTGTAAATTGGGTGGCGACTCCAAAATACTTCAAAGGTGCCTAAAAGCGTCGTGAGGCTAGATAATCCTTTCCAATGTTCTATTGGGAAGGAGGCATCCAAAATGACTCATGATGCCCAAGATCAAAAAGATGCAAATCAATCCCTCGAGCCCTAAAAGCGGGTTCAATGAAAGCCTTTGCTAGGTTCGGCGCACGTCTTAATGTGCTTTATGTATAAGCAATTCCTTTAAAGAACATATGTGCACATAATTTTCTATCCTTAAACAAGTTTCCATCATGCCTATAGAACTTTTGAAATGTAAAATGCTCACATACATCAAACACATTACCAAATTCAGAATTAGTAGCATATATATCCTTAATATACTCAAATCCTAACAATTTAGAACTTAAAAAAGTTATCAAGGCATACCTTTTTGAAAATGCATCGGCTACCACATTTTCCTTACCTTTCTTGTAATGGATCGCATATGAAAATATGTCCACGAATTTAGCGTATTTCTACATCCACCCATCTTAAATGTCTCTTATTTAACTTACCTTGAGAGTTCAAGTGTTTGAGTGATTCATGATCAGTATAGATCATGAATTTAGTGTTGCCAAACCTCCAAAACCCTCACCAAGGCATAAAACTCCTTATCATAAGTGGAATACATCAATTTGGCCCCACTAATCTTCTCACTGAAGTATACAATTGGCTTCCTATCTTGCATCAAAACAATACCAATACCGATCTTAAAAGCATCACATTAAATTTCAAAAGCTTTATCAATATCAAGTAAACTTAAAATAGGAGCAATACATAACTTTTTCTTAAGCAAATTAAAAGCATTTTCCTAATTCTCACCCCATTTAAAAGGCACATTATAGACACTAGGACCTAAGGTGGCTTCTGATCAGGGTTACCCATTGAGGATTATATTGCTCCAAAATAGCTAGAGAATAGAAGCACGAGGCTCTCTCTCAGGGTTTTGTGTTTTTAAAAAGAAAAAAATGATTTTGACAGCATCTCTTTTAAAATTTTTGATGCCCTAAAAGTGGGCCTCCGAGGTCAATAAGGCTCGGCGTGCTTCATAGTCCATTGCCGCCGCTTAGGTTTTTTGGTACATCCAAAGAGTCCTAGCCAGTTCTTACCTGGGTCGTACAAGTAGCCCAAGGTCTGTGAACACAACAGAGATTTTGTGTTTATAGGCGATGACTAGGGGTCGGTGCATCTATATCAGCCATGAGATAGAGCGAACCTAGTCAGACTCGTCAGATAGTCGACGACTCAGATATGTGTCGGAGGAGTAGCGACAAGACTCTTGCTCCACCTGAGGATCGATGTGGCCACTTTTAGAGATCCTCTAGATGAGGATATGAATGTGGACTTAGCGGCAGCACAAATTATGAGGATGATAGTACAACAGCCTCATCTCCCTGGCCACTACAGATTGCTCATAGTCTTGGAGACTCGACGAGCCTACCATTTACCTGATCTCCCGACAGTAGTAGATGCCTCGGCACTAGAGCAGCCAGCTCCCCATCATTCACGTCAGGAGAATTTACAGGATATGGACTTCGAGGTGGATTTGGATGAGTTACTTGGCGACCTTCCTCCATAACTGACTCTTTTACCTCAGTGGCTAGTCTCTCACACATCCAGGAGGTACAAGCCCTATCCAGACCTGGGATCCCCCACATCTAGAGCACCAGCACTACCAGAAGCCGTAGGTCCCCTATTCGATAACTTTGAATAGAGGTTGGATCAAAGGATGGCTAGGATGGAGGCAGTTATAGAGGCATTGCAGGGTGGTCTTGCTGCTGCTGGGCAATAATTTGATGATGCTCTCTAGGTGGTCGATGAGAACCATGCTGAGAAACCGAATGGAGAGGTTAGAGGAGGCCCTTCCTAGGATGACCGAGGCATTGATCGATAGGCATGAAGGGATGGATACCTATGTTACAGGCTTAAGTGATGACCTCAGGTGGTATTTGGAGCAGCATAAATGATCTATTTTCTGCCTGGACTCTAGCATTAATCAGCTGGCCGGGGCCATCGGGACCATTGTACATCCACTCACACAGCACTTGCCTGGATTCGAGTTTTGACAACCTCCGCCATCAGGGTAGCCAGAGGCACGCCATCAGCCTCAATCTCGGTAATCATCATCCCTACCTTCCTCATCTCAAGGTTACACTCCTCGTATTCCACACGAGCCACTTGGATCACCTGATTATTCACCCATATAGTTCATTTTTTAGGGAGTTTTATAGTTATCATTTACTTGTACAAAATTTTGAATTATTTGTATTTAATATAACTTTTCAGCATTTATCCTTGCATTTATTCCTATTTTTGTTTTTATTTGGCTTATGAATATAATTGAGTAACCTAATAAAAAGGAAGAAATAAAAATAATAAGCATTTTTTTTTAAAAATGCCTGGGACTAGAATGATACGCAAAAAATTGACAAATACTTTGCTAGGACAATGCTGAGAAACAGGTCAGCAAGCGAAACCTCACAAGTTATTCCTGTTCCCTCAGTATCTAAAACAAACACAATGCAGCTAAATGGAATTGAATTTCAATAGGACGAGCGAAGCATGGGCTCTTATAGCTAAGGTAAAAAAGAAAGTTCATTTTGCCCGCATTTATAAAAAAGAAATTTAGCTTTATCTTCTAGGAAATGGATGGAAGGCTATTCTTTTTTCTTAAACATCTGAAATAACCATGGCATAGCCAAACTATAGCCCAACCCAACCACTAGAAGCTACTTCAGAAATCGAGTTACCAAAGTCGATAAAGGCAAGATGCAAACTTTCATAGATAAATTTACAGAGAGCTCATCATCCCAGCCAGTTTGCAAAAAGATAGGTTGGCATAATCTTTTAAAAATTGACCAAAGATAATCTGACATGGTGTTCTAGTCTGCAAAGGTCAAGATGAGGTCTTTTGTGCTAAAGAAACTACTGATAAAAGGGGCAACCATTCTGGCCAACAATGATAATGGAAAGAAGAAGGTTTGATGGCAAAGGCAAAAAAAAAAAACAGAGAGAGAGAGAGAGAGAGAAACCCCATGGGTGGAAAACAAAAAAAATGTAGCCTTGCTAAAATTGGGCACCCCGCTAGGGTGAAAATCGAAAAAAGGTGCCTAATAAAAAAATTAGGGGGTTAAGAGAAAATATTTAGTGAAGAAAACTCGAGAGGACTGATTGATAACAGGAGTCGGATGCACATAAGGTTTTACCCTTGAGATTGAATAAAACATGTATTTTTGTATTACAAGTCTAGTTATGATTACTACAGTTGTTATATGGTGCATGTAGATAGGAACACATGTAACACACCGATTCCCACCCTAGTAGTTTTGAGCTTGTGTGTGCGTGTGTCAGAGTGTCATTACATGATTTATTAAGTTTTAAGGGTATAATTGCACGTTATTTATTTTATTATGTGGTGTATTGGTATGGTTAGGAGAATAAGAAGTATTAGAGGGGAATTTGCCAAATTCACCACAATCTTGTGACAAGTGGCAAGAGGGTGGCTTTATAAGCCTATGAGAGAGAAAATGAGAGAGAGAGCAAATCTGCCCCTCTCTCCCATTTCCTCCTCCACGCCTCTCCTTCTTCTTTGCTTTTCATCTTCCTCCTTGCTCACTTGCATCTCTTTGAGTTGGTGATTTGTGTTTGGGTTTGACAAATTCTAGAGCTAATTGAGTAAGTTTTGCTCTTCTTCTTCTTCTTCTATTTCTTCTTCTTCTTCTTCTATTTCTTCTTCTTCTTCTTCTTCTTCTTCTTCTTCTTCTTCTTTTTCTTTCCTTTTTGTGTTTCCCGTTGGTGTGTGTGTTTATGTGTTTAGAGTTTAGAGTTTTGTGTGTTTTGGGTTTGATTGATCAGAGTTGCCTCTTAAGGATCCAAAAGGAAAGGAGATTACCAGTAGTAGTGCCGCCAATTGACGTTCAAGGAGCTTAGGATTTGAGGTTTGGGAATTTGCTTGTGATTATATAATTTGATCTATCATTGAATTATTGTTTTAATTTCTGAAAATTGAGTGTAAAAGTGTATATATGTATGTCTGATTGAAGTGTGTATTGTGGAATTTAAGTGGGTTTGGTGATTTTGAAAGTGAAAGTGAATTTGGGTATGATTTTATATGAGTTTAGGCAAAATTCTAGGTTTGAAGAACTGTTGATGGAATTGTTTATTTTTGTTGGATTAATCCATGATTAATTAGTGTAAAATGTGGGTTTTATGTTGTATAGCATATTTTGAATGCCTATTAATGTTTGGGTTCAGTTGTATGGTTTTTGGATTGTATTTATGGGTTTTCGTTGATTCACACTGCGGTAAGGAAAGTTATACCACCGTGTGATCGAATTTCTGGGTTTGAGTTTTGCTTATCCATGGAGTTATACGGCAGTAAGGGGTTGTCATACCGCCGTGCAAATGTATTCTATTTTGATGAATTGTTGCTGTGAATTTTACACGGCGGTCAGGATTCCTATATCGCCGTGTAAATGCATTCTGTTTTCTGAGGAGTTTTGGCTCGGCAGGCCACACGGCGGTAAGATGTTCTTGACCATCGTGTGGAATGTCTAACACGGCGGTAAGGGTCTGTCATACCGTCGTGTAAAAGCTTCCTGTTTTGAAAATTGAATTTTTGAATTCTGTTTTATTTGCCTCTTTTATACTTAGCATTGCTTTTAGTTTTTTCTATCAAAATCTTGTTTGGCAGATGATATTGAATTGTAGCATTTTCTTTGAGATATGTTAATTCTTGTGTGATGAATGTGAATTTATTATAGATGCATGACCTGCAAGAGTCAAGTTAGTGGATATTTAGGCATGCCTAAGGAGTTTTATTAGCTGCAGTCCCAATGTATTCCGGACCCTGATCAGGTCACCATTTGGGTCCTCGAGATCCTTAATGTGTTCGGATCTTGTTTAAGATCCACAATGTGAAAATGTTTTTTGACAAAATTAAAGAAATTGCTTTTAACCGTACCCACGGGTACTAATGTGTTCACTCGTTATCCGCTACTCCGAGTTTGCAGGCATATATATGATTCTCATATGAATGTGATTTTGTTGTATAATTGAATATATGTTATGAAACTTTTGTGAATGCAATGCATGATATAAGATTATTATGCTCATATGGATTTACATATGCATGTACCATATGTGTGTATTTTTCTTTTACGACCATTGTGAATGGTCATTCATCTTTCATTTCCCCACTAAGCATTATCGCTTAGTACGGGTGTTTCATCCGTGTAGGTGTAGAAGCTGAGCAGTTTTGGGAGATCAGCAGCAGGCTAGGCCAACACAGTAGAAGGGCTTTTAAAGGGATTTATGTTTTTGTATATTGTACCTTTTGTATAACCTTTTTGATTCCTTTTTGATGATGTAATCCTCCAGTTGTGCATTTTGTATATTTGTAAAAATGGACATTGTACTCCTATATCTTTTTGTAATGAACATTATGTTATATCATGAATGAAATTTGGGTATTCTGTCGGCAGTGTTGAGCTTGTTCTTTAAGATGTATAATTTATTTTTAATTATCCTGTTTATTTGATATTTTATTGCATGGTTGTGATTTAGTTTGGTAATACCCTTACTTATGCGGGGTCTCACTCTCCCTTGTGGGTGAGTTCCCTTACGCAAGTAGGGGGTGTTACAGTTTTGGTATCAGAGGTTAGGTTTAGGCATTTCTGGGCGACTGTAGGATATAGATGTGTTTAGGACTGTGTTGGCCTAATGTGGATGTCTTTATGTTTTGTAGATAGATGGAGTCTGCGCGTGGGTCCCTTGACGGGTCAACCGAGAGTGCGAATCCCCAAGTGCAAGATCCACCTGTGTCTGGTCTTGCTCAACCAGCTAGGGTGCAACCTGAGTCTCTGGCCATGCCTTTTGAGGAAATCAAGGGCGAAAGGTTTATATGGGACAAGTTTAAATGATTCAGAGTTGGCAGAGAAATGGATTGAGAAAGTAGAGAGAGTGTTGGAAGAGATCTGTTGTCCTCCGGATAGGCAAGTGGAGTGTGTAGTCTCTCTTTTGCAGGGTTTCGCCTACGATTTGTGGAAGCTTGTCCGCAGACATCCTCAGTTGCCTGACCCGGTCATGTGGGAGTTCTTTAAAAGGGAGTTTAATAATAAGTATGTGAGTAAGGCTTATAAGGAGGCTAGGTGGGCTCAATTTTTAAGTCTCAAGCAGAGGGCCTTGTTAGTGTCGGAGTAGGAGAAGGAATTTAATAGGCTTAGTAAGTATGCTCCGCCGGGTATCCTCACCGAAGATATTCGTTGTCAACGCTTTGAGGTTGGCCTGAATAAGTCATTTAAGGTAATGTTGATTTCTTTGATGAGTGCTCCTACAGTCAGTTATTATCAGATTGTACAGGTTGCCTTATGAATAGAGAGTTCAGAGACCATTTTGAGAGAGAGAGCTCAGAAGAGGAATCCCCCTCGTGGAGGTTCATTCTTGGGCAATAGATTAAGGAACCCTCAAGTAAATTCTCTGAATGAGTCCTTCAATAGTCCGACTATAAGAGGTAGAAAATAGGGATCTTCATATGTGTTTAGTTCAGGTAGAGGTGGTTCGGGTACCAGGAGTGAAGTGGTGCCAGAGTGCTCTCACTGTGGTAAGTGCCATAAGGGCGAGTGCCGTTGGTTGACTGGAGGTTATTTTTGATGTGGAAGCATAGATCATTTTCTGGCCAATTACCCTAAGTTGAGTGAGAACACCCGGGATCAGCAAGAGGATAGTAGAGTTGGGTCTAATGCCCCTCACGATAGCTGGGGTAGAGGTAGAGGAAGAGGTCATGGTGGTCGGCATAGAGATGAAGCTCCATTTGAGTCAGTGGAACGTCCTCAAATGGCACTAGCGAGGGCATACGCCATGAGAGCTCAGGAAGAGCAGGATGCACCTGAAGTGATTATAGGTAAATTTCTACTCTGCGACACTGAGTTATATGCTCTAATAAACCCTGGGTCCACACACTCATATTTGTGTTCTGATAATTTGTATGCTAAGTTGCCTAGTGTCGACCAGTTAGATTATAAGATTTGTGTGACCAGTCCCTTAGGGTATAATGTCAATATGAGTAAAGTATATAGGAATTGCCCCTTCCTAGTTCAAGGTATAGAGTTTTCGGTTGATCTGATTGATTTTCCTTTCCATGAATTTGATCTGATTTTGGGAATGGACTGGCTTTTTAAACACCAGGCTGCGGTGGATTATCATAGGAAGACTGTAGTGCTCCGGAGTAAACATCAGTCTTCAGTTGTAGTGAGAGGTTTGGATTCTGGTCCCTTGGGAAATGTCATTTCAGCTATGCAAGCTAAGCATTTTATGAGGAAAGGTTGTGAGGCATTATTGGCTTTGGTGTTGGATTCTAAGCGTAGTCAGGTCAGGATTCAAGATATTCCAGTGGTTAGGGAGTTTGAGGATGTATTTCCAGGAGAATTGCCTGGGTTACCTTAGGGAGAGAGGTGGAGTTATCTGTAGAGATTATGCCGGGTACTACTCCTATTTCTAAAGCACCTTATCGAATGGCTCCTGTATAATTGAAGGAACTTAAAAATCAATTATAGGAGCTATTGGATAAAGGCTTTATCAGGCCCAATGTATCTCCATGGGGTGCTCTGGTGTTGTTTGTCAAGAAGAAGGATGTGTATTGACTACCGCCAGATCAATAAGGTCACAGTGAAGAATAAGTATCCGTTGCCTAGAATTGAGGACTTATTTGAACAGTTGAAAGGGGTTGGAATATTTTCTAAGATTGACTTGCGGTTTGATTATTACTAGCTTTGGGTTAAGGATGTCGATGTGGTTAAGACTACTTTTCGGAGGCGATATGGCCAATATGAGTTCTTAGTGATGCCGTTTGGACTGATTAACGCACCAGTGGCTTTTATGGATTTGTTGAATAGGGTGTTTAGGCCGTATCTTGACCGATTTGTTGTGGTGTTCATTGACGACATCTTAGTATACTCGAAGAATGAGCGTGAACACGAAGAGCATTTATGGATTGTGCTTCAGGTTTTGAGGGATCACCAATTATTTGCGAAGCTCAGTAAGTGTGACTTTTGGCTTAAGGAGGTGTCCTTTTTAAGCCACATTATTTCTTCTGAGGGTATTCGGGTTGATAAGTCAAAGATAGAGGCTATTGTGAATTGGAGTTCACCTCGGAATGTGCCGGAGGTAAGGAGTTTTCTGGGATTAGCCGGATATTATAGGTGGTTTATGAAAGGATTTTCGGTTATTGCTGCACCAATGACAAGGCTTCTTCGAAAAAGGGTGAAATTTGTGTGGTCCGACCAATGTCAAGCAAGTTTTGATCGGTTGAAGGGTCTTTTGGTTGAGGCTCTTGTACTTACTCAACCCACCTCGGGTAAAGAGTATACTATGTACAGTAACACTTCAGGAGTTGGACTTGGTTGTGTTCTGATGCAGGTTGGTAAAGTAGTAGCCTATGCGTCTCGATAATTGAAGCCTCATGAGCGAAATTACCCGACGCATGACCTGGAGCTAGTTATTGTGATTTTTGCTCTTAAGATTTAGAGTCACTATCTATATAGGGAGACGTGTAGAATTTTCACGGATCACAAGAGTTTAAAGTATCTTCTCACACAGAAAGAGTTGAATTTGAGGCAACATCGGTGGTTAGAACTTTTTGAGGACTACGATTGCATTTTGGAGTATCATCCGAGAAAGACGAATGTTGTCGCTGATGCTTGGAGTTGAAAGTCGGTTTTGGCTCTAGCATTGCAGCATTATAAGTGGAGGTTTGATTCGGAGGGAGCTTTGATTACTCAGCTGAAAGCTAGGCCTTCTCTGAAGCAGTTGATTGTTGATACTCAGAGAAATGACCCGAAGTTGCAACAAGCTATACATGTATCTCAAAGTGGGAATCAGATTGATTTTTCTGTTAGAGATGGGGTGTTAAGTTATAAAACTCGTTTGTGTGTGCCTAATGATAATGAGTTGAAGAGAAAGCTTTTGTTTGAAGCACATACTACGATTTTCACTATGCATCTCAGAAGTGAAAAGATGTATAGAGATTTGAAGCAATTTTACTAGTGGCCTGGGATGAAGAGAGATATTGTGGATTTATTTTCAAGTGCCTGACTTATTAGCAGGTAAAGGCTGAGCACCAAGTTTCGTCTGGGTTGCTCAATCCTTTACCTATTCCTCAGTAGAAGTGGGATGATGTCACTATGGATTTTGTGTCAGGTTTGCCGTTAACTCAGAGGAAGCATGATTCGGTTTGGGTTATAGCTGATCGGCTCACCAAGTCGGCTCACTTCTTACTAGTTTGACTCGACTATTCAATAGATAGGTTGGCAGAAATCTATGTTAATGAGGTGGTTAGATTGCATGGAATTCCATTATTGATTGTATCAGATCGGGATTCGAGATTTACATTGAAGTTTTTGAAAGAATTACAAGCTGCTTTGGGGACTGAACTTCATTACTGCCTTCCATCCTCAAACTGACGAGCAATCAGAGAGAGTTATTCAGATTCTAGATGATATGCTCCGAGGTTGTGCTTTGGACTTTTTAGGTAGTTGGGACAGATATGTGTCATTGATGGAATTCGCTTATAATAATAGTCAAGTGAGCATTGGAATGTCATCGTATTAAGCTCTATATGGAAGGAAGTGTAGGACTCCAGTCTATTGGACCGAGTTGACCGAACGTTCCTTTGTGGGTCCGGATTTGTTAAGGATACCGAGGAGAAGATCAGAGTAGTGCAACAAAATTTAAAGCCAGCTAAGGATAGACAAAGATCCTATGCTAACTTGAAGCGGAAAGACATTCAGTTTAAGGTTGGAGACAAAGTGTTCTTAAAAGTGTTGCCATGGCGGAAGATCCTTCGATTTGGCAAGAAAGGCAACTTAAGTCCAAGATTTATTGCACCGTTTGAGATTTTGGATAAGATTGGTCCAGTTGCCTATCGGCTAGCCTTGCCGTTGGAATTATAAAAATTGCATGATGTGTTTCATGTGTCGATGCTTCGTCGCTATAGATCGGATGCATCTCATGTGCTATCAATTCAAGAGGTGTGTGTGCAGCCTAATTATTTATATAATGAGGAACCGAAGGCTATTTTGGCTTAGAAGGTGAGACAGCTAGAAACAAGCAAATTCATTTGGTTGAGGTGTTGTGGCAACATCACGGGGATGAAGAGGCTACTTGGGAACCAGAGTAGGCTATGAGATCTCAATATCCGTAGTTATTCAGTTTAGGTGAGAATTTCGAGGACAAAATTCTTTTAAGGAGGGGAGTGTTGTAACACCCCGATTCCCACCTTAGTAGTTTTGAGCTTGTGTGTGTGTGTGTCAGAGTGTCATTGCATGATTTATTAAGTTTTAAGGGTATAATTGCATGTTATTTATTTTATTATGTGGTGTATTGGTGTGGTTAGGAGAATAAGAAGTATTAGAGGGGAATTTGCCAAATTCACCACAATCTTGTGATAAGTGGCAAGAGGGTGGCTTTTTAAGCCTAGGAGAAAGAAAATGAGAGAGAGAGCAAATCTGCCCCTCTCTCCCATTTCCTCTTCCATGCCTCTCATTCTTTTTTGCTTTTCCTCTTCCTCCTTGCTCACTTGCATCTCTTTGAGTTGGTGATTTGTGTTTGGGTTTGACAAATTCTAGAGCTAATTGAGTAAGTTTTGCTCTTCTTCTTCTTCTTCTTCTTCTTCTTGTGTTTCCTATTGGTATGTGTGTTTATATGTTTAGGGTTTTGAGTTTTGTGTGTTTTGGATTTGATTGATCAGAGTTGCCTTCTAAGGATCCAAAAGGAAAGGAGATCGCCGATAGTAGTGCCGCCAATTGACGTTCAAGGAGCTTAGGATTTGAGGTTTTGGAATTTGCTTATGATTACATAATTTGATCTATCATTAAATTATTGTATTAATTTCTAGAAATTGAGTGTGAAAGTGTTTATATGTATGTTTGAATGAAGTGTGTATTGTGGAATTTAAGTGAATTTGGTGATTTTGAAGAACTTTTGATGGAATTGTTTATTTTTCTTGGGTTAATCCATGATTAATTAGTGTAAAATGTGGGTTTTATGTTGTATAGCATGTTTTGAATGGCTATTAATGTTTGGGTTCAGTTGTATGGCTTTTGGATTGTATTTCTGGGATTTTGTTGATTCATATGGCGGTAAGAAAAGTCATACCACCGTGTGATTGAATTTCTGGATTTGAGTTTTGCTTGTCCGTGGAGTTAAACGGTGGTAAGGGTTTGTCATACTGCTATGTAAATGTATGCTGTTTTGATGAATTATTGCTGTACATTTTACACGGCGGTAGGCGGTCAGGATCCCTATACCGTCGTGTAAATGCATTCTGTTTTCTGAGGAGTTTTGGCTCGGCAGGCCACACGGTGGTGTAGACACTGGGTTCCGAGGTAGCCTAGACTAGGGTTACCCAATGATGATTAAACGCCTGTTCACAGGCAAAAATGTTGGAAGCGATGATTTCCTTATAAAAATTTGCTTTTTAAAAAAAAAATAAAAATAAAAAAAAATATATTTTAAAAATAAAAAAATATATATATTGTAACACCCCAAAAATTATGCTGGTAGTATTGAGTGTGATTAGTGTAATTGCATGAGTGTTAATTAGGGACTTAATTGTAAAGAAATAAAATATTGTAGTGGCTAAAGTGTAACTTGCATGATTAAGTGATAAGTGGTGGTTAATTAGTATAATGGTGATTAACTAATGATAATTGGATATTAGTGGAAGCCATGTGGGTGTGTGTGAGCCGGCCACCTAGCTTGAGAGGGAAGGGAATTTGACACCTCCTCCTTGCATGCACATAAAAGGGTTTAGATGAGAGAGAATGGGGAAAATTCTATCAATTGGTTTTTTTCCTTCTTTTGTTCTTCAACTCTTCATCCGTCTCCCTCTTTCTCTTGTTCTTCAATCTGCCATGGATTTCTAAGAATTAAGTAGCATTAATTAAGAAGATTAACTACTCAGCTAGAAAGGTATGTCTTGGTATAGAGTTTGTCTTCTTCATCTCCTTCTATTTCTAATTTGAATTTTAAGTTATGAGTATAGTCTAATAGAATTGAATATGTGTTGTTTGTGTATGTGAGTTGAAGAAGCAAGTAGATCAGCCAAGGGTAAAGAGAAGGTCTTATAGAGGAGAAAGGAAGAAGTGCTTCAAGAGGTTAGGGATTGAGTGTGAATTGATATGCTTTGATGTGTTAAAGTATGTGTTTATTATGTGTATATGGTTAATTGATTTGAATTGCATAGTGATTGAATTGGATAGTGAATTAGTGTAAATTGATTATTGAAATGGAATAGCGATATTGATATGTAGTGGATAGTAGATGCTATGGTCATGCCCGGATTGGTGTAGTGTGATTTTGATATCAAAACTGATAGCTTATGCCAACTTTTATGGTGAGTTTAGAAAGATGCATATAAGGGTTTAATTGTATTAAAATGGTATAAAAGTTGATGAGGTAAAATGTGCATGAGTTGTGAGTTGGTTTGCCACAAATAGTGAATGCGAGAATGCAGGGCGTGCTTATTGCACAACTGTATATTGGCAACTTTGCATGGGTCACGGTCACAACCACTGGGTTGTCACCGTGAGGCATGCAAATATTGCATTCTGTCTGGATATAAGTGGTATGTCATGGTGACAATGAATCGGTTGCCACCGTGATGTACCTTGGCTTGCATTCTATCCAGGAACTGCTTCGTATGTCACGGTCACAACCAAATCGGTTGTCACCGTGAGGTAAGAATTTTTGCATTCTGTTTTGTGATTTTGAAGTATGTCACGGTCACAACCAAATCGGTTGCCACCGTGAGGTACCTCAACATTGTCTTGTTCTTTTAAAGCATTATGAGATCTAAGGATGCATGATAGGGCTTAATTAAGTTTAATTGCATCGTAACATGAGTTTATAATATGCAAGGCATGTAATAATATGGGTTTATTATTATGTGTTGGTTAGTATTATTGATGTTGCTTGGAAACTATACAAGTATTTTATCATGCGTTTGAACCTTATTATGTGGTTAAATAACACTATGCGAATGTATACTACTTTGTGATTGATTAACATGAGAACAAATAGTGCCATAAGAATGAATGCATAATGAATGAATAAACTAATAAGCTTGTGGTCAGGTCATGGATAAATAAGCATGCTTATAAAGGGCTAGTAAATTGCAGCTGCTAGTGTGACACCGACGGGTGTCTAGTGATTGATACCGACGGGTATCTAGTGATATAGTGTTTGGGACTTCGGTCTCTAGTGATTAATGACTATCGTACCCATATCCACCTCTAAACGATTCAGGCAATTAACAATAAATGTGTGTGTATGATTGTGTTCAACTTATGTATTGATAACATTGCTCTCATTTGTTAGTGTAATAGTAATGCCGTGCTTAGTGAACTAGTGATCTTGTTAGTGAAGCCTTCCGCTGGCTTAGTGTAGTGATTATTGACATGGTAAAGTATGAGATATTGAGCATGGACATGTGATTATCGACTAATAGTTAATGCATGACTTCCTGTTTAAAAATGAACTATTGGATATCGGCATGTTAATGAATTATTGACTTAGTGATTGTTACATGATATGGTGTATGTTTGGAGCATGTCCTCTTATTGTATAGTAATCTATGAATGCTTGTGTTAGTATTTGTTTATCTATATCCTCACTAAGCGTTATCACTTAGCACAGTTGTGTGTCTCCCGTGTAGGTTGTGGATTGGAGTCAAGGTTTGAAGGAGTTCTGCAGGCCACCTTAGGAGCTGGAAGTGTTCTTTTTGGTTTGAAGGTTGTAATGTTTTTTTTAAAGATAGAGCTCCATTTTTGTAATAACTATTCTTTTTGTAACTTGTATAGTGATATGTAAGTTAAGAGAAGTGAAACTGTAATTTGTAAAATGTGGATTGTAATGGATTAGTGGTAGTGTATGGTCTTATAGTCATTATTGTATGTTAGTGTCATTAGTGAACATAATGAGATAATGAGTATTGCTAGTGGGATTATAGTTCAGCATGTTTAGTATCGTGTAGCGCTCCTTTGTCCTCCCAAGGGGCATTGGGGCGTTACATATATTTATAAAAAAAAAGGGAAAATTGGAGTTTGGCCTAATAGCCGAAGTGCGGCCACGAGTTGCATGGCCACACCTCGCAAATTTGAGGTGCGGCCTGTCAAATTTGTGGCCGCACCTCAAAAAGGTTACAAAATTCTTTTTTTGCTTGCACTTCGCGCGTCCCCTCCCGGCAGACTATTTTTTTTTACCGGTTTTTATCAAAATTTCTGTCAAAATTAAATTCTAATTTGTTTTTTACCAATTTTTAAAGAGATAAAAGTTGATTTTAATGGATAAAATAAGAATTGGGATGAGTTTAGGACTCTTAAAAACCTAATTCATGGGAGCATCATATAAATAGAAAATATTGCCGCCAGAAGAAAGGGGCCTCCATGATTTTTAACATTTTTTTTGAGAGAATTTCTTCTTTCTTCTTCTTTTTTGATTTTTCTTCTTTAATTTTAGATTCAATTCTTTCAATTAACAAGGATCAATTGAGGTTGAAAAATCAATTTTCAATTTTTAAGCATCCAAATTAATTTCTTTGTTTTCTTCATAAACAAAGGAAGTAATTTCAATTCAAAATCATTTTTTTGTGGAATTTTTCAAGGAGATCAACCATCATATTCCTTCCATCAAATTCAAATCTGAGGGTAAATTTTCTGGACTCCAAAATAATTATTTTCATCTTATTCTCTTATCTCTTATTTATTTATTTTGTTCATCTAAATATTGCTCTCTTGACTTTTTTATTATTTTTAACATGTAATTAATTAATTAATTTTTTTTGATTGATTTTTTTTTGCCATTTAAGTATTTATGTTAATTGTAATAACATGTAAATTATTAATTTAATCAAACCAATTTTGCATCTTTAATTCAATCATGCTATTTTGCTAATTTAATTAAGTTGTTTTCTTTTTCTTTTCTTTGCATGATGGCCACGTGAACAGTGGTCATCTTTGCTTTATTTCTCTTTTAATTCTTATGCATGTATTCACGTGGGGCCAGCCTATTTTGTCCACACACACACTTATTCACTTATTCTCACCTTTATATATTTTTATTCTTTTTCATTTATTTGATTATTTATTTGATTAGTTTAATTAATATATTTGTTAGTTGGATTCATTTAATTTAATTTGATTCATTTTTTAGTTTATGTATTTTATTTGATTCGATTACTAACACTAATTTTCTTTTTCTTTTTATTTTTGGCTACAACACTTATTTTTTTCATTTGGGCATTATCCATAGGCAAAGATGGGGAATTAAGGAATTAGGAGCCATATTTTGGTTTGGATATTTAAATTCTGCATTTTCCTTTATTTTGATTTATTTGTTGTATTTGTGTATTTTATGTAAAATAGTTTATTTTTATGCATGTTTGAATAAAAAGTCGCCAAAAATATTTTTATTAATAAATCAGGATTTTTCTAATAAGATGGACCAATGTCCTATTTTAACCAATAAAATCTCACTTTCAAAAGGGAGTTAATTTTCACAAAATGAGATCTAATTATCCTTACTTTTTCCAATATTGCCCAAAACAACTCTTCAATTTTTAAGTGTACATGAAAGAACCAATGTTCCTACTTCCAAAGAATGACCCGATTTATGTATGTTATTTAGTTAATTGACTTTGTTTGTTTGATTTTACATTTATCTTGAGGGATTGTGTTTTTTGTCTCGATTTTCATCTTGTAATTTATGTTAGTTTTTCTTTTAATTTTAGGGGGAATTGTCCTGTCCTATTTTTCACTTATAATTTATTTAACGCTTTTCCAATAATGATTGAAATGCACTTTAATTTTATTGCATGATCGCGTGAGATGAGAGATGGAATTTTAATTGTTAAAAATTCATTTATCACTTAACTTAAGGCATTAATAAGAGTGAAGTTCCGAACACTTTCTCTGCTTTTAGACCCTGAGGTTAGATGACCTTTCCCAATTTCTTGTAAATTGGGTGGCGACTCCAAAATTCCTCAAAAGTGCCTAAAAGTTCATGGGATTAGATGAACTTCCCAATATTTTATTGGGTAAGAAATTCCAAAATATCTCGTATTACCCAAAATCTAGACGCTTAACCCTTCTCAGACTCTTAAAGTGGGTCGAGTTCGGGACGCGTGCGTCACAGTGGCGACTCCACTGGGGATGATCGAAATTTTGCTTCGAAATCGACTTAAGTTAAAATTATAATTGAGTTTTTAAGAATCAAAAATTCCATTTCTAGTCAAAAATTGCATTGCATTCATTAGAACCTTAGAACTATGCTAGTTGGTCCCTTATTTTACCCCGGTACATTTTTAAAATACAACCCTACTTTCACTCATTGTAGGGAAGTGCTCAAGATAATTACCAGCCCAAGCCTTGTACTATCAAAGATATATCAAATGGAGACCCGATCGGTCATTATGCTCGCGATGAGCTAGACCCATTGGCAGGGACTGTGCTTGGATAGACCTAAAGTAACACTACCCTTGACTAAAGCTCATGTAATGGCAATAGAAACTTTCACTAGGTGATATGTACCTTAACAATGTGCTTGCTACATGGGCCTTTATATATTAAACCAATTCGAACATATTAATTGAATGCTCATCGAAGGCTTCCATGCCCCGATGGGCCCATTTATAGTCTGTTTGAAAGGTCCAAATACATAATGGCCAAAACTCATACGCATGTGCTATAAATTAAGAGTGTTATGCTGCTGGTTTCCCACCATGCACTATAGCGTCCATTGGGTTCCCCGTTGAACCATGGGCTAAGCCCACCTAGAAAAGAGACTGCACGACCTCCTGTGTGGGAGTAATAAGGTTAGAAGGATCTACTTGCTTATAAATAGTTGTATATGCTGCATCAAACATGACCATGCATCTTTAATGTTATTCACGCATCATGTTAACAACTTGACTCTTTTAGCCATTATAGGTACGAATCAGTGGTTTAGGGGTCCTGACGGCCGATTGGTAAGGAGAAACCCATTCTTCGAGTCACTAGAGCGAGTGTCGCATTGGGGTTCAGAGTCACTTTCAGATAGCACCGAATCCTTACCTTTAGAATTATCCCTAGACATGGTTAACCCAAATTCAAATGCCATCCGGGCTATGGTCACCGAAGAGATAGACCGAATGGCCCAAGAAATGGAGCACAGATTTAAGGAATTTGAACATAGAATGGTGACAATGATGGAAAACTTAGCTGCCACCCTAGTACTACCAGTTGGTCAATAACCTGCCGCTCCTCCTGTGGGATAGGCCGAACAGAATCCAATCAGGGAGGCACCACTAGCAGTAGTTGAAGAACCACCTCCTACTTTGAGCCTAAAGCTCTTGCACAAGTTGAGCCTAGAAGGGTTGGAGGACATAAATCTGAAGAGGATTTCATAGAAGAAGAGCAGGAGGAATCTAGGGTAGTAAGAGCTAAGCCTCCTAAAGAGGATGTTGCCTTGAAAAAGATAAAAGAGAGAATTGAGGCGATGGCCCGCCTATTATCTGCCGAAAAAGGGATAAGCCCTGAGGATAAGGATTTGGAGGACGAAAAGATGCTCCCTCAGAAATTTAAAATGCCCGAGCTGCCCAAGTTTGACGGCACCTCAGATCCATCTGCTTATATCAAATAGTACACGCTTGTGATGAAAGGGACCATGCTTACCAAGAGACAAAAGGTGAAATATTTCTGGCTCAACTTGATAAGGCTTGCTATAGATTGGTACTATGGTTTGGATAGAAGAACCAGAGAAGATTGGGACCAGTTGACCAAAGAGTTTCTTAAACAATATGACTGTAGCACCCGAATGGAGGTTACTTTGAAGGATCTGGAACTACTTCAACAGAAATCTAATCAGTTTTTCCATGAGTATCTTACTCGGTGGAGAAATTGGGTAATGGAGATGAAAAGGAAGCCGGATACTCTAGATCAAATTCGGCTATGCATCCAAAATGCGAGTCTATATCTCAAAGAGTGGCTAAAGATGAAGGCGCTCAAAAATTGGGAGTCTCTAAAGGATATAGCTATCGAAGCAGAGGGTGAGTATCTGGCAAAGAAAGCAAGCCAGGGTAACTTCGGGAACCAGTCGGGGTACAAATCGAGCAGTGCTTGGACTAGTAATAACAAAAATGGCAAGATGGCCGAGGTTTCAGCTACCGAGTATGGACAAGGTCAGAGGTACTATTCTAATTTAGGCCGCTCTCTATCTTGGGTATTAGAGAAATTGACAAAGAAGGGCAAGCTAAGACCATTAACACCTAGGCCAGCCATGAATTAGGGACAGCCAAGGCACAGAGATGATCAATATTGCGCCTACAATCAGCACACTGGGAACCTGACAGACTATTGTCGAACTTTAAGAAACAAGATCCAAGATCTTATTGACTCCAAGGAGATCACTGACCTTGAGAGGAGAGAGAAGAAGAAGAAGGCATAAAAGGATTTTAAGACACCAATAAAGGGTCTCAGAAGGTGGCTACTGCATAGCAAGTAGTATGAGAGAAGATTTTCTATTAGATGTACTATTTATTTTATTGTTGAACTTTTCAAATCTTTATGTATGCAGTACTGTTTATATTAATTAGATTAATGACTTTTTGCTTATGTCTCTCATGATTTCACTATGCATGATCGCAACCACAAGTCATTTACATTTGATATTAACTTAATGAATGCTGCCTTATTCAATCTCGAGATCCCATTGGCATCTGATATAACTCTTGAAGAGAGGAAAGTTCTGAGAGATAATGAAAATATTAAAAAATGAAAAAATGAAAAAATGAAAAAAAAGAAAAAAAAAAAGAAGAAGCCTTTGCCTGGGCCTAGAAAGACATGGACAAGGGCATTATTGGGACAAACACTGCTTTAATACGCCAACATATCGGTGAGCAAAATTTCAAAAGTCATTCCTTTGCTTCCTCAAAATCTAGGACACATACAATGCAACCTGACAAAGTCAAAATCTGATCATTAAAAAGCTTAAACAAACGAAACTCTAGGCCTTCACAAGAAATAGCTCATTAGAACTAAGCCTTAGAATTATTTTCTTCCTAACCCTTTGAAAGATTCATTACAAAGCCAATCGAGATTGACCTTTAGCCATCGGGAACCAAGATAAATAAAGCATGAACACTTATATCCAAACTTAGAAGGAGAGCTTACTACCTTCACAAAAAAGGCCGAAAAAAAAATAGTTTTGTCCTAAACTACCTGCGGCTAACTTGCAACCCAATCACAACCATCAAAAGCTACTTCAGAAATTGTGCCACCAAAACTGACAAAAGCGTGTGGGATTCCACATTCAATTTTCAGACAAAGAACCCATTGTCTTAGCCAGTTTGCACTAAGGTCAAGAAAAAACCTTTGATGCTAAAAAGCACTATTGGAAGAAGCAGCCTTCCCGGCTATTAAGGATGAAAGCAAATTCAATCAGCATTGATAGATAAATAAATAATAAATGGCTCATGGGTTGAAAATCTAAAAAAGGTGACCTTGCTAAAATTAGGCATCCCGTCAAGGTGAAAATCGAAAAGGCATCTTGGGCAAAAATTAAGGGTGAAGAGAAAATGTTCAATCACGAAAACTTGAGAGGGCTGATTGATAACAGGAGTTTGATGTTTTTGGGATCCATCTCGAGATTAGATAGGGTCTAGTATTTTTGAGATTAATACCAAATAACGATCATGTGTTATGAAATCAAATTGGAACATAATCATTCACGCCATAACATATTAATATAAGCAGAGTACCTTATCTCGCATACACGAAATTGTTTAAGTTCCAGCATAAAAAGTGGCACATTATTTCTCTTTTCCCATGTGGTCTCTATTACTATAATCATCCTGATATTTCAGCTGACGTGCTCGTCATTATTTTGAGACAATCAATGCAGCACCTTCATGAAGAAAATTGAAATCCATGCAACCGTTAAAAAAAAAAAGACCGTTAGAGATGAAAATCGTGACTGGCTCTCTAAGCAAAATTAGGCAAGGTGAAAACCTGAAAACAGGCAATCTGTCCTATAAAAAATAAAAATGAATAAGAGCTGCTGGATTGGGTTGGGTCCATTCCAGGCAAAAAATAAGGCACAGGGTTATGTGAAAATCCCCAAAGGGACGTATTTCCCGCTAAGAAAAGCTAGTGTGAAAATCCACAGGGGACTCACTACCTTTAATAAATGACCAACAGTACATGGAGCGATAAGTCAGTTCAAATAGTTCCCCTTCAAGCAGATAATGCTTAATTCAGGACACGAGTTAAAGTCTTGGGGGCAAAATGCTCATTGACCGGGGGGCAAAGATGCGTACGGGTCGGTGCTTTTTGAAAAATTATTGGTATGAATGCTTAAGCCACGACGACACTCCTCTAGGTCTTTGGAAGGCTTCAAACAATGTGAGCGGCCAAGCTGTACCCTCAACGGACTCTTAACCACCCAAGACTCATTCTATTCCTTTTTGCAATGCATTTCATGTCGTACAATTCATTTGCAAACATTTGCATATAACTTTTCACATGCACACACAATTTCTTGTACATATTTCTGTGCCCATAACTTCGCAGGAAAAGTCCAGATAAAGACCACATGCACAGAAGTGGGTCGAGGACAACTTCAATACAACATATGCACTCATCCGTGTTGGACAATCAAACCCTTCAAAAGTCTTCTTAAGAGGCAAAACCCTTCGATGTCCTCTTAAGAGGCAAAACCCTATGAAGTCCTCTTAAGAGGCAAAATCCTTTCGAAGTCCTCTTAAGAGGTAGATCCTTTAAAGTTCTCTTAAGAAGCATATCCTTCAAAGTCCTCTTAAGAGGCAAATCCCTCAAAGTCCTCTTAAAAGGCAAATCCTTTCAAGTCCTCTTAAGAGGCAAATCCTTCCAAGTCCTCTTAAGAGGCAAATCTCCAAAGTCCTCTTAAGAGGCACTAATCTAAAAATCAACCAATGACCTCTCAGGGGGCAATTAGTTAAAGACCTCTCAGGGGGCAATTAGCCAAGGACCTCTTAGGGGGCAATTAGCCAAGGACCTCTCAGGGGGCAAATCAACCAAAGGGCTCTCAGAGGGCACCATAGGTTAGATACCGACACGGCTGGGGCTAGACACCGCATAGGTTAGATGCCACAACGGAGGAAGTTAGACACCGCACCATAGGTTAGATACCGATACGGCTGGGGCTATACACCGCACAGGTTAGATGCCACCATGGAGGAGGTTAGACACCGCACCACAGGTTAGATACCGACATGGCTGGGGCTAAATATCGCACAGGTTAGATGCCACAATGAAAGAGGTTAAACACCGCACCACAGGTTAGATACCAACATGGCTGGGGCTATACACCGCACAGGTTAGATGCCACAACGGAGGAGGTTAGACACCGTACCAATAGGTTAAATACCGACACGCCTGGGGTTATACACCGCATAGGTTAGATGCTGTAACGGAGGAGGTTAGGCACCACATAAACATATTATAGGCCACAACGGCTGGGGCTAGACACCGCACAGGTTACATGCCGCAACGACAGAAATTAAACATCGCATCAGAATTGATTACAGACCATAATGTCAGAAGCTAGACACTACACAGGTTAGATGCCACAACAACAAGTTAACACGTCGGCAAATTGACAGTAACTACTCACAATATCTTTATTTAGACCGGAAAGACAGCTGCCTTAGGTATGTGTCTAATTTTTTCTTTTCTCTGAGTTTTAGCTTACCTAGGCACCCATGCACTAACTTTTCCAAAACTGGGGGCAACTGTAGATACTGGGTCTCGAAGCAGTCTAGACCAGGGTTACCCAATGATGATTAGACGCCTGTTCATAAGCAAAAATGTTGGAATCAATGATTTCCTTGTGAAAACTTACATTTTAGAAATAAAAAAAATAAAAATATATATATATATATATATATATATATATATATATTTAAAAAAAAAGGAAAAAATCGGAGTTTGGCCTAGTGGCTGAAATGCGGCCACATGGCCGCACCTCATGGCCACATGGTGCGACCGCGAGTTGCATGGCCGCACCTCACAAATTTGAGGTGCGGCCTCTCAAATTTGATGTGTGGCCACCAATAGCCACACCTCAAAAAGGGTATAAAGTTCTTTTTTTGCCCGCACCTCGCGCATCCCCTCTCGGCGAACTCTATTTTTTTTACCGATTTTTATCGGAATTTTAGTCCAAATTAAATTTTAATTTCTTTTTTTCCAATTTTTAAAGAGATAAAAGTTGATTTTAATGGATAAAATAAGAATTGGGATGAGTTTAGGACTCTTAAAAACCTAATTCATGGGGCATCATATAAATAAAAATTATTGCCGCTAGAAGAAAGGGGTCTCCATGATTTTTTTACATTTTTTTGAGAGAATTTCTTCTTTCTTCTTCTTTCTTGATTTTTCTTCTTTAATTTCAGATTCAATTCTTTTGATTTACAAGGATCAATTGTGATTGAAAAATTAATTTTCAATTCTTAAGCGTCCAAATTAATTTCTTTGTTTTCTTCATAAACAAAGGAAGTAATTTCACTTAAAAATCACTTTTTTTTGTGGAATTTTTCAAGGAGATCAACCATCATATTCCTTCCATCAAATCCAAATCTGAGGGTAAATTTTCTGGACTCCAAAATAATTATTTTCATCTTATTCTCTTATCTCTTATTTATTTATTTTGTTCATCTCAATATTTCTATCTTGATTTTTTTTATTATTTTTAACATGTAATTAATTAATTTATTTTGCTTTGATTGTTTTTTTTTCCATTTAAGTATTTATGTTAATTGTGATAACATGTAAATTATTAATTTAATCAAACCAATTTTGCATCTTTAATTCAATCATGCTATTTTGCTAATTTAATCAAGTTGTTTTCTTTTCCTTTTCTTTGCAAGATGGCCACGTGAACAGTGACCATCTTTGCTTTATTTCTTTTTTAATTCTTATGAATGTATTCACGTGGGGTTAGCCTATTTTTTTCACACACACACTTATTCACTTAATCTCACCTTTATATATTTTTATCGTTTTTCATTTATTTGATTATTTATTCGATTGCCTTAATTAATATATTTGTTAGTTGGATTCATTTAATTTAATTTGATTCATTTTTTATTTTATGTATTTTTTTCGATTTGATTACTAATATTAATTTTCTTTTTGTTTTTATTTTTGGCTACAACACTTGTTTTTTTTATTTGGGCATTATCCATGGGCAAAGATGGGGAATCAAGGAATTCGGAGCCTTATTTTGATTTGGATATTTAAATTCTGCATTTTCCTTTATTTTTTGTATTTGTGTATTTTATGTAAAATGGTTTATTTTTATGCATGTTTAAATAAAAAGTCGCCAAAAATATTTTTATTAATAAATCGGGAGTTTTCTAATAAGATGGACCAATGTCCTATTTTAACCAACAAAATCTCACTTTCAAAAGGGAGTTAATTTTCTCAAATGAGATCCAATTATCCCCGCCTTTTCCAATATTGCCCAAAATAACTCTTCGATTTTTAAGTGTGCATGAAAGAACCAATGCTTCTGCTTCCAAATAATGATCCGATTTATGTATGTTATTTAGTTAATTGACTTTGTTTGTTTGATTTTACATTTATCTTGAGGGATTGTATTTTTTGTCTCGATTTTCATCTTGTAATTTATTTTAGTTTTTCTTTTAATTTTTGGGGGAATTGTTCTGTCCTATTTTTCACTTGTAATTTATTTAACGCTTTATTTATCGCTTTTCCAATAATGCTTGAAATGCTCTTTAATTTTATTGCATGATCGCATGAGATGAGAGATGGAATCTCAATTGTTAAATATTTATTTATCACTTAACTTAAAGCATTAATAAGAGTGAATTTTTGAACACCTTCTCTGGTTTTAGACCCTTGAGGTTAGATGACCTTTCCTAATTTCTTGTAAATTGTGTGGCGACTCCAAAATTCCTCAAAAGTGCCTAAAGGTTCATGAGATTAGATGAACTTTCCAATATTTTATTGGGTAAAGAATTTCAAAATATCTCGTGTTACCCAAAATCTAAACGCTTAACCCTTCTTGCCTTAAAGCGGGCTGGGTTCGGGCCGCGTGCATTATAGGTGGTAAGATGTTCTTGACCACCGTGTGGAACATCTTACACGGCGGTAAGGGTCTATCATACCGCCGTGTAAAAGCTTCCTGTTTTGAAAATTGAATTTTTGAATTCTCTTTTATTTGCCTCTTTTATACTTAGCATTGGTTTTAGTTTTTATCTATCGAAATCTTGTCTGGCAAGTGATATTGAATTGTAGCATTTTCTTTGAGATATGTTAATTCTTGTGTGATGAATGTGAATTTATTATAGATGCATGGCCTGCAAGAGTTAAGTTAGTGGATAGTTAGGCATGCCTAAAGAGTTCTATTAGCTGCAGCCCCAATGTGTTTCGGACCCTGATTTTGTCACCTTTTGGGTCCTTGCGATTCTTAATGTGTTTGAATCTTGTTTAAAATCCCCAATGTGAAAATATTTTTGGATGAAATTAAAGAAATTGCTTTTAACCGTACCCACGGGTACTAATGTGTTCACTCGTCATCCTCTACTCTGAGTTTGCAAGCGTATATGTGATTCTCATATGAATGTGATTTTATTGTATAATTGAATTTATGTTATGAAACTTTTGTGAATGCAATGCATGATATAAGATTATTATGCTCATATGGATTTACATATGCATGTGCCATATGTGTGTATTTCTTTTACGGCTAATGTGAATGGTCGTTCATCTTTTCTTTCCCCACTAAGCGTTATCGCTTAGCACGGGTGTTTCATCCGTGTAGGTGCGGAAGCTGAGCAGTTTTAGGAGATCCGCAGCAGGATAGGTCAACACAGTAGAAGGGCTTTTGAAGGGATTTGTGTTTTTGTATATTGTACCTTTTGTATAACCTTTTTTATTCCTTTTTGAAGATGTAATCCTCCAGTTGTGCATTTTGTATATTTGTAAAGACCGATATTGTACTCCTATATCTTTTTGTAATGAACATTGTGTTATATCATGAATGAAATTTGGGTATTCAGTTGGCAGTGTTGAGCCTATTCTTTAAGATGTATAGTTTATTTTTAATTATCCTGTTTATTTGATATTTTATTGCATAGTTGTGATTTAGTTTGGTGATACCCTTACCTATGCGAGGTCTCACTCTCCCTTATGGGTGAGTTCCCTTACGTAGGTAGGGGGTGTTACAACACATGCATAGGCTAGGCATGAACATAAGATTAAATGGTCAGGAGAAACCTATGACATGCATAAGGACACATGCTGAAGCAAGCTTCACTCCAAGGCAGTATTAATAACACTTCATGAATGTTTCTTCTACTATGATCCTCACCATGACATTCTTACCAAGACATTGTATTGACAGAAGTACACTATAAGGAAGAGCACCTCTTAGTGCCTAGAAGTTCGTTCTTAATAAAGCTACAAGTGGACTCCAGTGCGGGTTGGTATAAGAAAAGTCACACCGCTCGAACCAAATGAAATAGAATTGGGGTGTTTCTGGTGACCAAAAAAATAAAAAAAAAATGGCTATTAGAGATGAAAACCGTAACTAGCTCTCTAAGCAAAAGTTAGGCTAAAGGACAGAGTGAAAACATGAAAATAGGCAGTTTGTCCTATAAAAATGAAATGAATAAAAATTCGTTGGAGTGGGTTTGGTCCATTCTAGGCAAAATTTAGGCACAGGGTTATGTATGTATTTCCTGCTAAGAAAAGCTAGTGTGAAAATCCATAAAGGGCGCACTACATTTAAATAATAACTATAGGTACCCGGAGTAATAAGGGGAGCCAATGATTAGATAGGTCACCTTGTAAGTTCAAGAACAAGTACGGTCTTAGGAGTAATAAGGGACGCACTACCTTTAAATAATGACTATAGGTACCCGAATTAATAAGGGGAGACAATGATTAGATAGGTCACCCTATAAGTTCAAGAACAAGTACGGTCTCTGCCAAAACAAGTGAAAGAATGGCTCGGTCTACTTTAAATGCCGTTATTGACATTACAAGGCTAGTAATTGCTAATGAATCCATTCCCGATGGCAGTCAAATATCAGACAAGATGAGTGCAGTAAGATCATGTCATCATGATGGGTTAGGATATCAAAAAAGCCTATTTAATCCATTAAATAGAACCTCCAAGGATTTAGGGTCATCTCGAAGCATTGGTTATGTGTCCACAAGGGGTAAAACTTCTTAGCGATTCTCCTTTTATAGTTTAGTGCATAATCCAAGACATAAGGCGGAGTTATAGGGATAAGAAAAGCTCATTCTCAATGGCCAGGGGAGCATAACTCTCGACAAAAAGGGAAAGACATGGGGGATTGTAGACACCGGGTCCCGAGGCGGCCCAGATCAGGGTTACCTAATGATGAAATTAGATGTCTATTTATAGGCAAAAAGAAAGTTGGAAGTCATAGTTTCCTTGTCAAATTGCTATTTAAAAAATTAAATAAAAAATATATTTTTAAAAAATATAAAGATAAAAGGAGGTTTGAAATTATAGTGTTCTAATTAGGATTATTATTTTTAAAAAAAAAAGAAAAAAATTTCGGGCGTTTTTGGCCGCCGCCGTGAGGGCAGGCCTCCCTCACGGGCCAGCGCATGGCGTCGCTCGCCCGTCGCTACTCGCGAGTGACGCTCATCTCTGGCGTGCAGTGCACGCACAGGCTGGGCACCGCGCGTGCCCTTTCGCTTGCCCAGCGCCCCTCCGCGGGCCCCAGCACCCCAACAACTCCCCTGGGCCTTTTTTGGCCAATTTATGTTGCTTTTGTTTTTCATTTTTTTGGGGAATTCAATTTTGAAAACTTTTTTTCTTTGGACCTTTAAAATTCTTGATTTTAGGGGAGATGTAAAAGGGTTTTCAAAGAGAGAAAAAAGGGGGATTTTCTTAAACAAAATATTTTCTTCTTTTCTTCTTCTTCAAGAGCATTCTCCCAAGGTTCTAAGTGATATTTTTTTTTTAAATAATTCTTGTGATAAAAAGAACAATTTTTTTGTTCTTGATAATTTTCTTTTTTTTTTTAACTATTTGTTCTTGAGATAAAGAAAATAATTCTTTGTTTTTGAGATATAAATTTTCTTCTATATTTTATTTTTCTAATCTAATTTTTGCAAATCGAGATGAAGAAATCAATTATTTGCCTTCATTTATCAAATCAATTTCTGAGAGTAAGTATTCTGCGTTCAATCTTGAATTTTATTTTTTGTTATTATTTTTTTGTTTATAATTAATTAGTCATCATGTAAATTTTTTTTGATTTATTATTTTGTATTTTATGTGATTCAGTCATAGATTTAATATTCTTTTTAACATATTATAAATTTTTTTTATTCTTGTGTATTTGTTTGATTGTTCACATTTTATTATTATTATTATTATTATTATTATTATTATTATTATTATTATTTGAAAATTATAACAAATATAATTTATACGAAGGTAACATTAATAAATGATACCTACCTCTTATAGCGCAAAAACTCGTTGCGGAAGCGTCTACAAGGATCCTGTTTGTTTTTGGTCACTGGCCTGGCTTTTATCCATATGCGGGATAACAGCAGCTATTTCACAATCTAAAAGCTCCCGAAAGATTAAGATAAAAACAAGCGTGAGTGGGAACGAGCAGCCTTGCGGCATATACGTTTTCTCGTTACCAAATACTGAGATCTCTCATCTATTTATAGAGATCCTAAAAGCTAGAGATCTAACTCTAGTTTAACTCAGACTCTTTCTGAAATAAGATTTGGTAATTTTAATCAGATTGAATTACTTAATTCTATCTGGATTGGACCTTTATCCAAATTAGAGTCATGGGCATACCCAAACTCTATTATCTCCCACTCGCACATGACGGAATGCATTCCAGTCTTAATCTTTAGTTATACTGGCAGATAGATTGTGTGACCAGCATACCTCGAGAGCCCTAGTGCTATACACCTGTTAGGGATATATAGCATCTCGAAAAATAAGATCCTCTTTTCACGTATGCCTAACCCTAGATTGCCTTCTCACATTCATTGTTTTAACTCATGATCTCATAAAATAATTTTCGTGTTAACTATTACGTCTCTACTCATAGAAACTATAATAGGCATGCCGGTGAACCACGAAACATTATAAAAGTGATCAAAAGGCTATCTTCCCCTTTTGCTGTATGCCATCCATCATGATTCAACTAGCTTTTCTAGTTAGATCCACCAGGCCTAAATTTTTCCTGGACCTCTTGGAGACTAACTAAACTAGCCACATTGAACCATACTTCAGGGATAAGTTAAGGGTTCTAAGGGTCAAAATATAAATAGGGTCTCACAATAGGGAAAGTTGAGATCAATAATATTATTAAATTCCCATCCCTTAGGTCACATAAGCACACACAGTATAAAACATGTGTTATGGTGTTCTTTCCTTCCCTTAAAAGAGCGCATGTCTCACATTTTGATAATGTGTATATCAAATACCATACAGAAGCATAAGGTTGCGATGCACCGAAGCACCCAACTTTAGTCCGCTTACTTAAGGACTGCTTCTAGCTTTTTAGACAGAACATGGTAGTTACATATAACTGACCATTAGATTCCATACAATACTTATTTTGGATCTCAATCCAAAGCATACAACTTTATGTATGTCTTTATCTCACACCTTAACAAGACTCATCTTATAATTTTTGCAAGACGGCACTTTTATTTTGAATAGGCTATCGAGCATTCTCATATATTCAAAAAATCGCCTCATGTTACTCTTTGACAAAACTAAAGTAAACACCCTTGTGAGTGGACTACTTCTTTATCTGATATGCTCAATCTCATATTAATAACAGTAAATGTTTGCACATAAACATTCATACTCATGTATTATTGACAATGAACTTTAGTTATTATTCGCAAATAATAACGTTAAGGGATTATATAAAATATAACAGTACCAATTAAATTCTACACAAACCTCGAGATCTAATGTGTTTCTCAAAACACATCTCTCATTATAGGTTTACTCAACGGATCTGCATGTGTAGAAACGTACTGTAAGTTCACATCTCTCATGCAACAATATATCTCGTATATTGATACTTAATGTCGATATGCTTAGTTCTACTATAAGCTATCAACGACTAACTATCACTATAGACTGTCACTGATACCTTTGAGACAGTTACTCTTAAATGGCTCATAAACCATTTAAGCCAAATTGTCTCCTTTACTGCAATTGAGGAAGTGACAAATTTAACTTTCACTATTGATAGGGCTATACAGGTTTAATTCTTGTTAGTCCACGAGATGGCACTCTTGCCAAACAAGAATATGAAACCTGAAGTGGATTTTCTCTCATCCACATCTCCTGTCCAATCAATGTTTCTGTATTCTCTCAATGCAAATCATTTTATTGATAATAGAGAGAATATTCTGTAGTACCTTTAAGGTATATAAGTATCCTTTCAATTGCTTCCAATATGCTTTGCCCGGGTTATATTGATGTCTATTTACCATGCCCACTGCATAGCATATATCATATCTTGTATACAACACTGCATACATAAGACTGCCCATGACATTGGCATATCGAACGTTCCTCATATGTTCATTTCTTCTGGCTTATTAGGACACATATCTTTGCTAAGAAACTGATTTTTGGCAATGGGGTAATCTATGAGTTTTCAGTTTTGCATATTAAATTGCTCAAGGTCTTTGTTGATATATTTCTCTCAAGAAACAGACAACAATCTTCTCGAATGATCTCTTGAAATCTTAACTTCAAGAATGTAATATGCATGACTCATATCCTTTATCTCAAAGTTGGATGATAACCAATCTTTGATATCATTTACGTACCATTTATCATTTTCAGCTTTAAGTATGTCGTCTACATACAATGCCAAAATGATAAATTCATTTTTAGAGCTTTTACTGTAAACGCAATGATCTTCATCAATCATGTTGAACACATTCGACATGATTGTATGATGAAGTTTCAAGAACCATTGTGTTGAAGACTGTTTAAGGCCACAGATTGAACTCATCAATCAGCAAACCTTATTTTTGCTGTCTTTTTCGATGAAATATATAGACTGTTCCATCCAATTCTCCATTAAGAAAAGAAGTCTTCCCATCCATTTGATGAAGCTCTAGGTCCGAACTTGCCACTATGGCCAAAATTAACCTTATATACGTAAATCTTACAATAAATGAGAAAGTCTACTCATAGTCAATCTCTTCCTATTGTATAGCGACTAGCCGAGTCTTATATCTCTTTTAGCCTTTCGCTTTACTTTGAGAATACATTTATTCTCAATTTATGTCCATCCAGTAGATCAATTAGTTCTCAAACATTATTTTTGATCTCATGGATGCCATATCTTCTTCTATTGCTTTAATCCATTTTTTTTTCTTAAATGGGCATAAAAAAGCTTTTTAAATATTTTATGCTCTTTCTTTGTCTTGTGGGATAACCAAAAGGGCTTCGTTCAAGCTTTCGATTTTAAATCGTCGGCATAGAACACTTATCCTTTTAGATTTTTGCAGTTCTGAATCTTGATAAACATGTCTCATATATTTATCGTGATTCATAATGCTCCCACTAGGACCATGTTCCATACTCCCACTGGAGTCAGGAATACCATATTCTTTACTCCCACTAGAATCAAGAATACTCCCACTTGAATTAGGGTCTCGAATATCCAGATCGTTTGGAGGATGAGGGTCTTAGCCTTTTTCCTCTAAATCCCTCCCACTCGGATGGAGTGATCCTGATATTATCTTCCTGAGATTATTTGAAAGTGAAATCTCAATTCACTTCGCCCAACTTAGGAAATTTATTCTCTAAGAATATGATGACTCGTGATCTGAATTCTGTCACAGTACCATTTTCTTACTTACCCACGAAAATGTATCCTCTTGATATTTCAAAATAACTCACATAGATACTCTTTTTATCTATTGGTCTCAAATTTATCAAATCGAGGTATTATGGATGCAAGCATTACAATCCAAAAGTTGTAAATGGCTTAGGTAAGCTTGTCGACCAGTTCACAACTTATAAGTTGTGGTAATGACAGATTTGGAGGGCATACAGTCCAGAACATATGTGGCAGTCAATAAAGCATCTCCCTAATAGGAGATAGGCAAATTTGCCTCTACCATCATAGATCTAACCATATATAGGAGAGTCTTATTTCTCCTTTCCCCAACACCGTTTTGTTGTGGATTTCTAGGAATGAATAACTGATGTTCAATCCTTTTTCATCACATGAAACTTTAAATTTATCTGTAAGATATTACCGACCTCTATCAGTTATTAAAGCTTTGATCCTTTCGTCTAATTGATTCTCAACTAAACTCATAAAAGTCTTGAATCAACACAATGCTTCTGACTTGTAAGAAATCAAATAGACATGGCCATACCTAGTACAGTCATATATAAATGTGATGAAATTGTAGGCCCCATGCCTTACCCTCACATTCATTTGACCACATTCATCAGAATGGACTAACTGCAATGGAAATTTTGCTTTAGTTCCTTATTCGAATGATTTTCTAACTAGTTTTTCCTTTTAAACAATACTTTCATGTAGGTAATTCAACCTTATTTAAATCGCCTACTAAACCTTCTTTGACTAACCGACTCATTCGGTTTTGTCCAATATGGTTTATTGTAGCATGCCATAATTTCACATTATTCTCATAACAATGTGAAAAATAATAAATTAAAGGAAAATAGTCGTGGTCCACATCCATAACCAGAACCATAATAGAAATCATTCAAGCATAAGCGTATACTGTCATCCTTAAAATATAAATTGAAAACAAATTTCAATAAAGTAAGAACAGAGCCTAAATTTCATAACAAAGGTATCTCTATCCCTTGTTACATAGTCCATTATTCTAAATATATCACCCATAAATGATGAAATTCAGAACTAGATACATAAATTTTACTTACTCTTGAGTCAAAATAGTGTATCTTTATAGGCACAATGCAGTCTCTTTGCATAGTGTCCTTTTAGGCAATCGAAACATTTCACTCTTGAATTGTTTACCTCATCTTTGCCTTAGGACCTTTTGTGATTCTATTCCTTTTAGTTTTCAGGCTCTCAAGCCTTTTCCTTATCCCTACTTTTGAAGCTTCTTTTGTTGTTCTAGTTAGAACTCATTCAATTAGAATGGGACTGTGCCATATGCACTATGATATTGACCTTAATCATTGCCAGACGGTCCCTTTTAAGCGTCAGATGACAAGCGACATCCTCAAATCTCTTTGTGCTTATCCATGTTAGTTAGTTTCATCTTCACGTGCTACCAACTCTCTTGGGTAAGGATTTAATAACAGTTTGGACCTACTACTCGTCAGTCAACTTATGACTAAGCTCACTAAGCTTACTTATTCTTTTCCATCTCTCTTAGATGTTTTTGCATCAAATAATCAGACTTTTTCTGATATGTATCAAATTTGATTGTCAATGATCGGAGCTTATTCAGAGTCATATCTCTGAACTTCTCCTACAAAGCGATCCACAAATTTATTGCATTTTGATACTTGCGGAATTACTTAGTGATATGATGCGACATTGGCATCTCGGTCCCGCCTATTCTGGACTATAGTGCCATCCTCAGGTTCAGTCATAACTGAACTTGAGCATTTAAGAGCCTCTTGCTCTTCAAGCACATACTGAATCTTTGTATTCCAAATTTCATAATTATCACCATTTAGCTTCATATATTTGCTAAGGGTGACAATTGACTTGGAAGTAGCATCCATTAAGATCCTCTAATTTCAAATGGAACAGTATTGCACATATTTAAAGGAGATAAGGCAACACATGCAATTTATTATGCACCTGAAATAATAACCTAGTAAAATTTTCTATTAGCCTCAAATTCGAAAAGATTACTTATAGTATCCAATTACCTCTAAGTCCTAATGTCCAACCTTACAGGTTAAAATTTCATACATAATAAATCTGAATTATTGGTTTATTAAGCTCTCAAACTTATGAGGGGATTTTATTAAGCCTCTACTTAATAAGCATGCAATCATTTTACTTATAAAATATTGCAAGACAATTAACAAGTAAGATAAACACATTTATTATAAAGTTAAATGCCATCATAATAAATAAACACATTTATTTAACCAATAAATAAAATTCAATAATCCCAAAAATAAGACACTCATGTCAAATAACAATAGAAAACTTAAATCCTATTTTAATAGCAACAAATGCCAACTCAAATTGACACTTATGTCAACTATTATTGAAGTCCAGATTTTATAAAATCTTTTTAGTTATTAGGATTATATCTTTGACCGATTTTATCAATTCATCAAGCGACTCATAAGTCAATTGATGAAGCCATGGACAATGCATGCTCTATCCATTTCTCAACTCCATCACAGATTTTTAGTGTTGCTTCTCAACAATTACCTTTTTGGCAACTCTGACCAAAATTTTATTTCCATACTCAGACCACCAATCCAAATGCACTCTTGCATTTATTCTCACACATGTATTTTATGATACACTATTGCATCAATGTCATCAGCTCAAATCTTCCTTCGCATTCTCATGTTGCTTATTGATTGCGCTTTTACATTTCTCAAAGCAACCTATGTGTAATTTAAGGAAAAACAGGTGTCATTATTTAACATTTCTGGAACATATTTACAAAAAAAATTTATACACTCATGTATAAATATACATAATTGAAATACATTTCAATCAATAAATAAGTACAGAACCTCAAAAAATTTTCAAAATATTTTAAAAAATAATCGAATGAAGAAAACACTTTTTCTACAATTTTTAATATTTTATTTTGAAATTAAACACATTTAAATATCAAAAAATACACAATTTATTTTGTGGTCATTAAAAAATTTTGAAAAATTGACCAAAAAATCAGAAATAATTTGAAAATCAATTTGCAAAAAATTGGAGCTGATTTGGTGGTCGGAGAATGCCGCATGTGCCATCACGCGCCGACGAGGGGGAGGAAGACGCGCTCACGTGCCACACGTGCGCCCTCCCTCGGATCTGCCATGTGGCAACACCGTATAGAGCCATATGTCCAAATCCAGTCCCGCTATGTGTCTGAATGCTATTGGTGCACATGGTGCCCATGTGGCACAATCACCGCCACGTGGCAGTGTCTCATTGGTCCATGTGTCACACGTGATACATCAGCACCGACACGTGGCAGACCTCGGTCCTCCACGTGTCGACCACTGATTGGGCCACGTGGCACCCGCGTGCCACCTGTGACACGTCGGAGCCACATGGCATGACCACGGTCTGCCACGTGGCTCACGTCTATTGGGTTACGTGTCACCCTCTAATTGGGACACATGTCACCCTCTAGTTTGTCCACGTGTCCACCCCATCGTATGCCACGTGGCATGGCCTCTGCGTCCACATGGCGATCAGCCATTGGGCCATGTGTCAGCATAACGCATCACTGCTGACACGTGGCGCAATGCGTGTAAGCCACCGCCCACGCGCACGCGCCATCCGTATGGTGGCACGTGTAGTCCACGTGTCGCCTTCCTGACTGATTTTGATGCTCCGATTCCGACCGGTGGGGGGTTTTCGGGGTCTGTGAATCCAATAGTGAGGTCAAAAATAAAAAATCCCGACTTCTAGTTAGCAGTTTTGAACACTCATATTCGTTCCCTCGAGTTTCGGTGTACACATACACGAAATTGAGCCAAAATATACACGCATATATATTTTTCACACAAAAATTAAATTTTTATAGTGTTAATTGCATCCCAGATCTAATAATTTTACACATAAAATTTTAGATTTATTTATCCACATGCCAGGATGCAAAAACCAGGCTCTGATACCAATAATGAATTTGGAAATTATAACAAATATAATTTATATGGAGGTAACATTAATAAATGGTACCTATCTCTTGTAATTCAGAAACTCGTTGTGCAAGCATCTACAAGGATCCTGTTTGTTTTTGGTCACTAGCCTGGCTTTTATCAACATGCGGGATAACAGCAGCTATTTCACAATCTAAAAGCCCCTGAAAGATTAAGACAAAAATAAGCGTGAGTGGGAACGAGCAGCCTTGCAGCGTATACATTTTCTCGTTACCAAATACTGAGATCTCTTATCTATTTATAGAGATCCTAAAAGCTAGACACCTAACTCTAGTTTAACTCAGACTCTTTTTGAGATAAGATTTGGTAATTTTAATCAAATTAAATTACTTAATTCTATCTGGATTGGACCTTTATCCAAATTAGAGTCATGGGTCTACGCAAACTCTATCATCATCATCATCATCATCATCATCATCATCATCATCATCATCATCATTATTATTATTATTATTATTATTATTATTATTATTATTATTATTATTATTATTATTATTATTATTATGTATGTTTTTATGTATGTTGAATTATTAATATGTTAATTTATTTATTTCATTGTCATTTAACTAGTTTGTCACTCATAATGCACTTTATTTTATTTGTTTTAATTTATTTTTATTATTTTATGTGATAGTTACTAACATCAATTTTGTTTGTGTTTGTTTTTATTGCAATACTTTTTTTATGTGTCAACATTTTTAATGGCAAATGGGAGTTCATGGAGATTTGAAGGCACCATTTTGGTTGAATTGTCACTTTTAGCATTTATTTTTATTATTTTGCTTTTATTCATTTTTAGTATGTAATTTGTAATAAAATTTTTTATTTTATGCACGTTAAAAAAAAGAAGATCACATAAAAATATTTTTATTAATGAATTGGAATTTTTTCTAATAAAATGGGACCAATATCCTAATTTCAACCAATAAAAACTCAATTTTTAAAAGAATAGTTTATTTTCTCAAAATGGGATCACTCATCCCGATTTTCCTAATAATGCCTAAAATAACTATTCGATTTTTTAAGAGACAATGAAGCAACCAATGTTCCTATTCTAGATAAATATCCCGATTTATGAACGTTTATTTATTCATTTGATTTTGCTATTTATTTATGCTTTGTTTGATTTTATATGGGGGATTGTATTTTCGCCCCAAATTTTAATACCTTTTTATTTTGGGGGGTTGTATTTTATCCCAATTTTATTTTTGTAGCTTGCTTTATTATTTTATTGCTTTCCTTACCGCTTTCTTTTGATGTTTGATTTGCGCTTTATTTTTAATGTATGACCGTATAAGAAAAGAGATGAAATTTTAAAATTAAAAATCCATTTATAATTAACCAAGGCATTAATAAGAGTAAAGTTTTGAATCCTTCTCTGGTTTAGACCCCGAGATTAGACGAACTTTCCTAATTTCTTGTAAATTGAGTGGCGACTCCAAAATACCTCAAAGGTGCCAAAAGACTTCGTGTGATTAGATGAACTTCCCCAATGTTCTATTGGGTAGGGATTTCAAAATATCTCATATTGCCCAAAGATCAAAAGAAGCATACCCTCTCGTACCTTAAAAGCGGGCGCCCAAGGAAGCGATCAGGTTCGGTACGCGTCACAGGGATAGACCTTAACGCCATGCAACCTTTAGTAAAGGTACGCATGCAAAGTTAGATCTCCTAAAAGAAATCATGGTCAGAGTTTCCAGGCTAAGACAACACTTTTCTTGGTTCTTGGAGGCATAAGATTGTATATACAGTCTATGAAGGATCAAATTATCTCTAGTCAGCGATAGATAAATTCTCCCTAGAAATAATAAGAGAACTCAAAAAGAAGAGAAAATAAAAAAAACTAAGTAGAGAGCACGCGAAGAAAGCTTTCTGTAACCCACCTGAAAATGGAATTCTGAAGAAGGAAGTCGTGGTACCGCACCCAAACCGCACCTACAACTGGATCCCATAACCATCTAGGATGTGGCCTTTGCATTTTTGCATATAGTACACATTCCTACACATATCTTGTATTCACACTCGTTGCGTGTGTCCCGTGTCCATATTTCCTTTTGCATGATAAATCTTTGCACACACTTCACTTGATACTCCTTGTATATAATCCTCTGTATGTTTCATGTATATAACTTTGTGTATATATATTTCACCTCACGCACACATAATCTCTTATATATACATTATTGTGCATATAACTTTAAGGGAAAGGTCTAAATCAACCCTATGCGCAAAAGTGATCCAAGAGATGACTTCAGCTCAACATTGTCAACCATTGCAGTAGGCATAAACTCCTACAGTCTACACAAAGGGGGAATGCCCAAAATAATGAGTCTATCCGTGCGTTCCATGTTAAGGGCAATCAAATAACATTCCTTATATAGATAATCATAAAAATCTCAAAATCTCAAAAAAGAATGACACAAAATATTGAAACACTTTGAAAACTCAATGCATACTCAAACTGTACAAATTCAAAATGCATTCAAAATGTAAAAACTCAAGCTACCGACAAAACAAAAAAATTCCAAAAAATTTTCAACTGTAAAAATTCACAAAATCAAAATACATTCAAAATGTGAAAATCCAAAGATTTGCAAAAACGAACAAGATATTTATAAAAAAAAAAAAGAAACAAAACCCTTGTTAGCAATCAAAGCCTCTCTTGAGCATCAAAATCTCTCATGAGCATCAAAGTCTCTCAGGAGCATAAAGCCCTCTCAAGAAGCATCAATCTAAAATTCAACAAAGCCCTCTTAAGAGGCGTCAATCTAAAATTCAACAAAGCCCTCTTAAGAGGCCTCAATCTAAAATTCAACAAAGCCCTTTTCAAAGGCCTCAATCCAAAATTCAATAAAGCCCCCTTAAGAGGCATCAATCCAAAATTCAACAAAGCCCTCTTAAGAGGCATCAATCCAAACTTCAACAAAGTCCCTTAAGGGCATAACGTCCTCTTAAGAGGCACCAATTTAGCGAAGTCCTTTCAAGAAGCACGCAACACCGAAAGGCTTTCTCCATTAGCTCAACTGACACAACGGTAAGAAGACTACCTCAGGTACGTGTCTCTTTCCTTTACTCTGAACTTTGGCTAACCTAAATACTAGTGCACTAGCTTTCCCAAACTTAGGGGCAATAGTAGACATTGGGTCCTAAGGCAGCTTCTGATCAAGGTTACCAGATGAGGATTATGTTGCTCCAAAATAGCCAAAGAATAGAAGCACGAGGCTCTCTCTCAGGGTTTTGTGTTTTTAAAAAGAAAAAAATGATTTTTGACTGCATCACCTTCGAAATTTTCGATGCGCTAAAAGTGGGCCTCTGGGGTCAACGGGGTTTGGTGTGTGTCACACCCCTGTAATATCATCTTTTTACCCAAATTACTTTTATATCCCTACAATTCCATCTTTTGCTCATATTTACTGTTTTGCCACTAACTCTATGTTTTATTACAATTTAGTTCTTAAAATTTTAACTTTATTCCAAAATTACCATTTTGTCCCCAATTTGATCTTTTTAGTACATAATTATGACTTTACCCTTAATGAGCCACTTTTATTCATTATTTACAATTTAGCCTTTTCAACCTTAGTTTTATCATAATATTACTATTTTGCTCCCGGTAAGTCCAATGGATCTGCCATTGGTCCACTGTTGCGAATTGTCAGAACTCGCTATCGCCGTATATGTCCATATGACTAGCTAACCACATCACATGCTTTTAGTTTCACTACTACTTACGAAGGGCAAAATAAGTTATCATTCCATTTTCTCATTTTATGATATAATTTTACTTCTTTTTCATATTTTCATATTATGTAATGGTACCTAATGTAATGCCCCAATTTGCACCCTAGTAGTTTTGAGCATATTCGGGAATATATTCAAGGGTAAATGAGAATAATTGTGTTTATAAGTTAATACATAATTGGAATTAATTTATTTAATGGAAATTAATCTAATTGAAGAGGTTAATTTAGTAATTTTACATGTGAGGACTTAATTGCATAAGTTTATAGATGTAATTGCACTAATTGAGTAGTTAAAAGTGCCTATGAATAAATATATTTAATGAATAGTTAAATGTATGAAATTAAGTAAGAAGAAGGATCAAATAACAAAAAAGACGAGAAACCAACCACACTAAGACATCTATCAATTCTAGACTTAGGAGGAAACTTCTCCATGGCTTTATAAGCCATGAAGGTTGGCTGCTAAGGGAGAGAAGACAACCAGCCGACCTTCTTCCTCCAAGGCAGCCATCCTCTATCTTTTGACCCCTAAAATTTGATTAAAAGTTTTTTCAAGTTGAATTCAACCTAGAGATTTAGCTATTAGAGTGGATTTATCTAAACAAGGTAAGAATTTTATGCTATTCATCATCTTCTTCTTCCTCTTGAATGTTTAGAGTGCAAGTTCTATGTTTATATGAAGTTAATATGGTTTTGCTACTTGAACTTGAAGTTGTAGCTGCTGAAGGGAAGAAAAAGGAGAAAGAAGGTGATAAAGTTGAAAGAATGAGTGATTTTAAGGTTTGGGAATTCTTCATCTTTTGTGTTGAATTTATAGTTAAATCTAATTTTGAGATTATGAAGTATTTGTCTATGTCTATGAATGTTATTGAGATATTTGAGAAGTTGTTTGTGTATGAGAAATGATTTTTGATATGCGATATATGTGAAAGAAGTGTGTTGGTGTTGTTTGGGGGATATAAGAATGGAAAAACAAAGCATCTCGAATTTCAAGATTAGCACAGCTGTGCTCTTGAAAACATAGCTGTGCTTTAATGAAAACTAAGGTAGCTGTGTTGTGCCACATGGCGGTCAGGAATACCCTAACCACCGTGTGAACGTATTGAACTGTAGAAGTAAGGCGATCTACAAGAAAATACAAAATTAGCGCGGATAAATAATTTCGTCGCTATTTACTGACGAAAAAAATATTCCGTTGCTAATTTAGCGACGAAAACAAATTTACGTCGGTAAAAATATCGCGACAAATTCCATCTAATTTTAACGACGAAAATATAATCCGTCGCTAAATGTGGCGCCAAAGGACGAATTTTAGTGACGAAAAATAATTTTCGTTGCTATTTTTAGCAACAGAAACTGATTTCGTCGCACTAAAATTTTAAAAAAATTATTAATTAAAATAAGCAACGAAAAAATATTTTCGTCGCCAAATATAGCGATGGATACAAAATTTCGTCTCTATATTTAGTGAAAGAAATTAGAATCCATCACCAAAAATATATAAAATTATTCTTAATTAATTTACAGACAAAAAGAAATTTTCGTCACTAATTTTAGCGATGGAAATTTAATTTCGTCGCTAAAAAATTTTGAAAAAATTATTATTTTATTTTAGCGGCGGAAGAATTTTCCGTCACTAAATATCTTATATAAACCTTTCCTTTTTCTCTCTCCTCTCTCCTCCCTCCTCTCTCTGTTGCGCTCCCTCTCTCCCGCCGCAACTCCGGCTTGTTTTTCACGGTGTTGATCTCACCTCCCCCCTTCCCCCCTGCGCCGATCTCCCCTCCCTCCTTCCCCCCGGTGCTGATCTCCCCTTCCTCCTTCCCCCTTTCCTCCCTTTCCCCCTCGATCTCCCCTCCCCCGTTTTCCTTCTTGCGCTGCTACTCGTCGGCTCTTCGTCCCTTCCGCTAGCTCGTCAGCTGCCTTTCCACCTCCCTTGCCGTGTTGCCACTGCTTGTCGGTTCCTCCTCCCTCTTGCCGTGGTACTCCCTTGCCGTGAGGTAAGTTTTATGCTTATTTTTTAATTATAAATCTAATTATTATTATTATTATTATTATTTAATAATGTTAATTAATATTATTATTAAATAATAATATGAATAAATTTTTAAAATTATATTATTATTAATATTATTATTATTATTTAGATTATTATTAAATAATAATCTGATAAATTTATTATTGTTATTATTATTAAAAAATAATAATCTTAATAATTTTTTAAGAATATTATTAGTATTATTAATAAAATTTGAAAATTTGAGCAATTAAATTTATTATTATTATTATTATTATTATTATTATTATTATTATTATTATTATTATTATTATTATTATTATTATTAGTAGTAGTAGTAGTAGTAGTAGTAGTAGTAGTATTATTATTATTATTATTATTATTATTGTAATGATGATGATTATTATATGACAAGTTTTGTTTTTATTTTGATTTAGCAAATTAAATGGCATTACTAAATTTAACATGGGCACCATTTGCCTCAAATAATTTTGTATTAGATCTTATTCAATAAATTAGTATTGGATTGAATCTAAATGATTAAATTGGTATCCACCCATTTTTGTATTACGTTAGGACTTTATTAGAGCCTGACATTGTATCTTATATGTCGTTTTTTTTAATTTGTAACTAGATATAGTTAATTCTCACTACGTAGTCAATTTGTTCATATAACAGCTTTGCAATAATTATGAGTAACATTGATAGATCTTGGATGTATAGAACAAAAACACCTGATAGTTATATTAATCTTGAATTTGTGGAAAGGATTCAGTTATTTATAGAATATGCAAGTTCTCAACCTGTATACATGGACGGCCCAAAAATTAGATGTCCATGTAAAAAGTGCAAACACATTAGTTATCTTCCTGTTAATGAAGTGTATTTCCATTTGCTATGAAAAATATTTTTTAATGTCAGGTTTAAAAAATGCATAAGAGAAAGAACAGTAATATGATTCCTTCACGGCTCAGGTTGCCACAGGGTGAGACTATTGGTGAGGCATCAACCCCATCCACTAATGCATCGCTTGTGTTCAATACTAGCACTCTAGCTGCTGCATCACCAATCATCCCTTCTAGGACTCCAGCTATGGCATCACCAACCATCCACTCTACTACTCCATCTAATACATCACGGTCAATCCCTTCTACCACTCAGACTACTAGATCTACTCCAACTGAAGGTATGCCATCTCAGTTTTCGGCAACAGAAGTAGCGGAACAGCTTATGCCTAGCTCAGTTGGAGTTGATGGAAGAATTTATATCACCATTACAGCTAGGGAGTAAGTGATTACAATTTAAGTTTGTATTGATTTTAATGATAGATTGAGATTACTTTTAGTGACTTTATGAAAATTGTTGTATATTAGTTTGAATCCTTCAGGAAAGTGCTCATGCTCAAGGACGACGATGTTCAAGAACATAATAGATTACGATGGTTATGTCTGGAAGAAGGTGTCCTAAGAAACAAAGAATTTTTATTTTGAAGAATTTAAGGTAATAAATTATGATAATATTAATTATATAACAAATTATTATTTGTACTTACTTGCAATATGTTTTTCTGGTTCATTTTTCATAAGAAACAATTTTACTGGGATTCAAAATTTGATCACATCATGTATTGTGTGTGGGAGACTCATGCCCGAGGATGTTATAGAGACTTAGGGTGCGGGTTACACAATGATGGGTTATCCTTACATAACCGAAGACATAGGGGTACACTGGCAACAGTATTGGACGACACCTGAGGCCCTTTCTATTTCAGAGCAAAATTCTAATAATAGACAGGGAGGACCTAATGGAGTCAGTTCATGCCTGTATACTGGAGGATCGATGTCCCATCGGGAGCATACACATAGACTTGTAAGTAATAAAAAACATTACTGTTTTACTTAAGAGTTCTCTTATTACAATATATGCAACCTGTTGATGATTCACATAATGTCTGATTGAATAGAGGTGGATAAGAAAGGCAAAATTGTGTTAGGAGTTTGAATTGTTGTTGGATGTTAGTATAAAAATGATATAGAAGTGCTTTTTTGACTTTGTGCACAGGAGGTTTGGTCAAAATTTATGGGAAACTCTGCCGAATTTTTAGTAAAAACTTATAGGACTAGTCAATAAAATAGAGTTCAATTATAATTATTTATTTGTTTGTAGGAAACATCACTGGGTAGACTGCCTACACCAGGTGAGGTCTTTTTACACACCCACATAAGAAATCATGATGGTCAAACATTCATCAATTCTCGAGCCAGACATTTACACATATGTTAAAATTATTATATTTTACAAATATTTTGATGATTTTAGTTATTATTTATCATTAATTAATATAAAGCTTTGTTTTATGACAGGAACAAGTGCAAGAGACAATTCAGCAACGTTTAAAAAATTCTGAAAATGTTGATGAGACTTGAATTTATTATGACATGGTTGGTGGTAGAGACCAGCGAGGATGGATCTTTGGCTTAGGTTCTTTTGCCAACACCTGTTGCTCGCTCCAGCTCAAGTACAGTGGCAACTAATAGACAGTCTGCTTCTAGTGAAGTATATGAACTTCGAAATACTATACGTGAACTGCAATCTGAATTGCAACAATCACGGGCTCAATGGCAGCAATCACTCGACTTCATATCTGAACTACGCAATTAGATGGCTAATTTGAAGGGTATAGTCGAATCATCATCGCACCAGTCTGATCGTGAACATCAGTCGCCGCCGCCACCACCATTAGCTTATTTAGGATTTTGTAATAGATATACATTACTATTATGTCCTTTAAATAATTATTAACTATATACTTAGTACAATTTAAATTATATTATATTATTTTCGGATATTAAAATTTTGATATTATCTTAATCTTTTCATTATTCGGATATTAATATTACAGGTTATAAGGTTATAGTTTTTAAGAATTAATTAAAAAAATTATTATTTTCCCGACGGAAAAAAATTTTTCATAGCCAAAATTGCTGAAGGAAAGAATATTTAGTGGGCAAAATTCCCGACAAAAATATTCTTTCCATCGAGAAAATACCAACGGAAAGCACATTTCTATAGGTAAAATTGCCTATAGAAACTAGAATTCTGTAGGCAATTTTGCCGACGAAAAACTTTTTTTCGTCTGTAAATTTATCGACAGAAAGAACTTTTTCATTGGGAATTTTACCGACAAAATTGTGCTTTCCGTCAGTATTTTTCCCGACAAAAATTTATTCCGTTGAGAATTTTTGCCTACGCGTCAATTACTGATGGAATTATTTTTCATCAGAAATTGAATTTCCCAACGAAAATTCCTTACTTTTCGTCGGGAACTTTCGTCGAAAAACCCTGATTTTCTTGTAGTGGTTGCCTTACAAGGCGGATAGGTTAGCCCTCACCGCTGTGTAAATGCATTCTGTCCAACAACATTAGAATCTTAGCATCCCACACGGTAGTCAAGACATTTCTGCCCACCGTGTGGCATGTCACATGGCGATCAGGAGTGTCCTTACAAGCGTGTAAAAGCATTCTATTTTATAAAGTTTAAATTCCAACATCCCACACGGTGGTCAGGATCTTCTGCCCACCATGTGGAGTCTCTTACATAGCTGTCGGGATTGTTCTTACAGCTGTGTAAAAGTATTCTATTCGTCAAGGCCCAAATTCCAATATTTCACAGGACGGACAGGTTTTTCTTACCGCTCTGTGACCCATGTTTTCTAGAATTTATTAATGAATTTTGCTATCGAATGACTTTCAAATGGAACCAAGTTAAATATAATGACTATTTAACAATAATAAATGACATTTACTATGCTTCTGTACTGTTCCGTGAGTTGTCCACATGAGGAATATATGTGCTATGCAAATCTTTACTTAATGCCATGACATGATAAACATATAATGTAAGGCTCCAACTCGTACCCCAGTGGCGTTAAGCATGGTTATGGTATGAATCTAGCTTTTTGTGTATGTATGTGTGTTTAGGGCATATTTTATTGTTATTAGTCATATGGGTTTAATTGCATGTTTTAGGAAGTTTAGAAGGTGTAATTGTATGATAGCTTTTAATTTGTTATTTGAGTATGTTTTGAGAAGAAAATAAGGATTAGAAGAGGGTTTTGCCAAATCTACCACAAAAGAATGACAAGCAGATAGTGGAGATGAGGAAAGAGAAGGAGAGGATAAGGATGACCTTTTAGTGAGGAAAGAGAACGTGAGAGAGAGTAGATTTGCCCTCCTCTTTCTCTCCCGTTCTCACATCATCCTCCTCCTCCCTTTGCCCAAATTCTCCCTCAGCTGCTTCAATTCGTGAGTTGGTTTGGCAAATTCTGGAATTATTCTGGTAAGTGAATATTCTTATTCTTCTTCTCTTCTTCTCTTTAGTTCTTTAGGGGTTATTTGTCTATGTTTTGTGAATGTTGTGGTTGGTTTGATTTGTTCAGAGATTCCAGCTAGAGAAGCAAAAGGGAAAGAAAAAAATAGGCAGAAGTACTGCCAATTGAGCGTTGAGGAGCTTAGGAGCCAAGGTTTGGGAATTATGTGAATTTGATAAAATTGTTTTACTTTTATATCATTGTTATGATTTTCGAGAAATTGAGATTGAATGTATGTTTATATGCATCCTTGAAGTATGTTTAGATGATTTAAGGTAGGAATTGGAATTGAAAGTAGGGTATAGAATTTAAGTGTGACTTTATGTGAAAATGGGAATTTTCTGGGTTTGAAACCTTGTTGTTTCAAATTGTTCTTTTTCCTTTTTAGTCATTTATAATAAATGTAAATCTTGGGTAATATGGTGGAAAACATGTTTTGATTGCTTTGTAATGGTTTGGTTAAATTCTAAAGTCAATTGCATGATTTTGGGGTGGTTGGCTTCGTGAAAAGTTATGCAGATTGGTAGCAGGGCATGAAGCTTGACTCTATCACGAGTGTGACCTCTGTCACTAGCTCGATAGAGAGTTCGATCATCCGAGCTTCCGCCGAGGTGTCCTCTATCGCGAGCGCGACCCATGTCGCGAGCACGATAGAGAGTTTGGTAAGCCGAACTTCTATAGGGGAGCTCTCCATCTCGAGCGCATCTTCATGCGCGAGAGTGACCGAGGTCTTCCTGCCCTCTGTCTTGAGCGTGACCTTTAGTGCAATCTGCCTCGATCGCAAGCGCGACCCTCCTCTGTGCTATGAATGTTTTTTGTTTGACATATTTTGCATGGTTTCTTACTTATGATTTATATGCATAAATCAATGTATTAACTATTATATGTTATACCAATTATACCATACTTGAATTAATACTTAACCTGTAATAGTCAAGTTGTGGATAGATAGGCATGCCTATAGGATTCTGTTTGTTGCAGCCTATGCGTTTCTTTAAACCTAATCAGGTCCCTATGCCTTTGGACCCTCGCAATCCCTATGTGATTGGATCTTATTTAAGATCCTTATGCATTTTCAAAGAAGAGAGAATATTTGTTCGTACCTAGAGGTACCTATGCGTTTACCCATTATCCACTTTATTGAATTTGCAGGCACAATTATGTGTATGTTTCTGTCATGGGATTATGTGAATTATTGAAATGTTATTACATTAAAAGTATGAGTGATCCTATATTTGATGAATGAAATTTACAATTAAGCTTATGATGCTTTATTTTTATGTATGTGCCATGTGTATGTGGATTGCATTAACGTCCATTATGAGTGGTCGTTCATCTCTTGTTTTCCCCACTAAACCATTGCGCTTAGTATGGGTGTTTCATCCGTGCAGGTGTGGAAGTGGTAGGAGATTTTGGGAGGACTTATCCGTAGTAGCCAAGGCCAACACAATAGGATGGGCTTTTGTTACATGTTTAAGATTTTGTATTTATGTAAAGATTTTTGTATGGTAACCAGTTATGTAATATGGCATACTGGAGTATGTACTTATATAATCTTTGTAATGTATCCAGTTATGTATTTTGTAAGACTTGAATTTGCACATATGTAAAGATTGTATTATAATTCAACTTAACAATGTAAATATTTTGTATATGAATGAATGAGTTTTACTAATTTCAGTTTGGAATGAGATTGGTTTTCCTCTATATGAGATGTATGCGAAAGAAAGTTTTTGGTACTCCAATTCCGTTACTTGTATATGAGTTTATATAGTTATATATATGTATTTTATAGATCGTCTTCTGCATGCTTTGTTTCTGCTTGAGTTCGAGTGGTAGCAACCTTGCCTATCAGGGACACTCACTTTTCTACAAAGGGTGAGCTTCCCTACGTATAAGTAAGGGGTGTTACATATAAAGTGATTAAAATCTAGATATATGCTCTCCTACCTGCTTTTGACTGGGATTATGGATAAATAGACATGCCTTACAATGACCCGAAAATCCACCCTAGTAGCATTGTGCATGGTTAGGGTGATTAGATGAGTTTGATTTAGGGTTTATAATTTTCGGACTAAAGTGTAATTGAGAATTAAGGGCCTAATTGCATGAAATAAATAAGTTAAGTGACTAAAGTGTAATTTTGCATGATTAGTGTTAAGTGATGATTAATTAAGTTAAGTTAGATTAATTAGTTTAATTAAGAGGTGAGTGGAATCCATGTGTTGAGCTTACATCTTGCCACATAAGGAGTGGCATGCATATATAAGGGTTGGGAAGAGGTTGGTTTTGGCATCTTGTTCTTCAAGTTGGCCGGCTATCTCTCTTTAATTGTAAGTTGGAGAATCAAGTAAGAGATTAAAGGGTAAAGAGAAGGTTACTTGATTTGTGAAGTTGAAGGAGATAGCTTTTAAAGGTTTGGGTTTTTTAATTCTTTTATAGATATATGATTAATTAGTTTGGGTGATTTATGGGTTTGAAAGGTTCAATAACTCTTCTATTTGTTAAGTTGTGCTTAAAATGGTATTATTGAGTTGATGAAGTTTTGTTGATGAATTGAAATTATACTATGTTTATTGATTGTTTGCATGCTGGTTATGTTAATTATAATTTATATCAATAGAAAATTAACATGTAGGTGATTATTTGGTTAAAAACCTTTGTTGGCTAAAAGTGGTGTCTTTATTGGTTTGAAAGTCTTACCTATTGAGGTAGGAAAGTGCCTAAGAGAGGTGAGTGTCATGGGAGTTTGAATGTATAATTCAGGCTCTGTTGCGAGCGCGACAAAGGGCTCCGTAGGGCAGAGTTTGCCAGATTGTGTTATGTCGCGACAGCAAGGTTTAGAGCGAGCACAACAGAAGCATTTTGCATGTTCTATCGCATGCGCAACTTGTGCTGTGAGCACAACAAAAGGATTTGTAGAGGTATATCGCGAGCACGACATATGTCATGAGCGCGACGAAGTTCAAGTTATAAATACTTGTTGATTTGTCCTATTTTGTGTGAATTATGGTATTTGGCCTATGAATGACTATGCATATGGTAATGATAAATGTATTTATTCATGTGAACATTAAGTGGATTAATTGTTTAGCTTGTAATCGAGTCATGGATAAGTAGGCATGCCTATAAGGGTGATTGTTCGCAGCTACTAGTGTTAATACCCGTTTGGTATCTAGTGTTGATGTCGTTTGGTATCTAGTGTTGACGTCATTTGGTATCTAGTGATTCGAGATTTGCATATCTCTAGTGTTGATATTGTTTTTCCCAAGTATCTAGTGATTCACACTCGAGTGGCATATAGTGTTCCCGTTATCTATTGCTATATTGATTCAGGTAATAATAAAATAGTTGTTTTATTGATTGATGATAGTTTTGTGTTAACGTGTGATATTTGCCATAATATGGTAACATTTCAGGTATCATTGGATATTAGTGATTTTAATGTTGTGGAGTATGTAATATCGAATGTTTGACCTATTATTTAATTATTATATGTTAATTCATGATTTTCCTGTAGTAGACTTTGTTTTGTTTGTATCCCCACTGAGCCATAGCTCAACACGGGTGTTTATCTCCCTGTAAGTCCTTAGCTTGGAAGCTCAAGTTTTTCAAAGGAGCATCTGCTGACCACTAGAAGAAGTCCTAAGGTCTTCTAGTTAGGTTCTTTTGTTTGTATTGTATAGGTAATGTTCCATTTTTGTATAATAGGAATATGTAAACATATAATGTATAAGTATGTACTTGAAAAATGTAAATTTTGACAAAGTAAAGTGAATGTTAATTTTTGTTATGTATTGTTTTTAAGTTCATCTTATATAAACATGTGTGTTTATAGTTACTATAAGTAGAAGTTATGTAGCACTCCCTTATCCTTCCAGGGAGTATTGGGTTGTTACATGCCTATAGGGACTCTAATTGCTGCAGCCCCATTCTGTCCTGTAGACCTCAATTGGGTCATCATTCACTACAAAAGAGATAATAATATAATGAAAATGTATTGTGCCATCTGGTACCCCTGTTCTGTACCTTAAAGTACCCCTATTTAGTATTTTCCCATTATCCACTTCCTTAGCAATAATGCAAGCAATTTATGTTGTTATTAAATGCACTTTATTATGATCTGAAATGTAATTACTATGGATATATTGTTACTATCTATCTTGCTAATATTGAGGTTATGGTTACGCAATATATATTGGTTTATGATTTATGTTTGTGCATTCATTATGTGTGCCTGGTTTTCATGACTGCTATGAGTAGTCGTCCATTTCATGCTATTTTCCCACTAAGCTTTATGCTTAGCACGGGTGTTCTATCCATAAAGATGCCGAAGATAAAGTTAGCAACAAGGACATCTTGCGTTACCTAAGACCAATACACCTGTAGAAGAACCTTCATGTAGGGTTTACTTTTGTCATAAGTTTTGTATTGAGTATCTTTTGGCTTGTAATTATATATTTTAATACTGTATCCAAACATGTATATTACTAAAATATCTTTTGGTAATGTAAACTAATATGAATTCTGATAAGGCTATTCGTGTAATGTAAAGAAATGATGAAATTTTATATTTCTGACTATTGGATTTGTGCTTTATTCTACTACACTCACTTATTCTCCGAAAGGGGTATAGAAGGTGTTACACCTAACCTGAGTACATATACAACATTTATAAAACATCATTCTTTTATCACATAATTTTACATTTCATCAATTTATACACATTTCCTTTACATGTACCATTCGGCCACATAATGTCCATATCCATACATATTCTTTTTTTCCACAACTTGTCTCATTCATATTTTTAAAGCAATTATATCATGTTTCTATCAATTATTCTTCATAATTTCACTTGTATACTTTAGTTCCTGCACTTACATATTAGGTGCATATTGGGATTTTTCAATCTAGTCCCATTTTCATGCCTTTAACATTATGGTTTCTCTTAATTAACTTCTAATTTTAATTATTTAACAAAAATTTCAATTTAGTACATCTTTCATGTAAGTCCATTTACATACATATTTAAGAATAAATTGAAATACACAAGTTTTGGGTATCTACTAACCCTGGACTCCTTTGCTCCGATGAGTTTTCCTTCTCTTTTCCTTTCTCTTTCTTTTTATTTTACTTCCCCATCGCTTTTTTCACACAGGCCGAATTTGGGGGAGAGAAATTCATTAAGATTTTCTTGTAATTTCAACATAATTCAAATAAATTCAACCTAGTTTTATCAATTCCTACATAATTCTTGTAACACCCCAATACCCCTTGGGAGGATATTGGAGCGCTACGCACAAACCAAAGCTCAAACACGTACATATACATGCTGACATAACCATGGTAAAACAAAAGCAGAGGCAAAAGAAAACGTATAATAAAGGAAACAAGTTAACTTTAATTACACTTCATAAATAATCCATAATAATTACAAAACTGATCTTATAACATTTACATATACATATATTGAAATATTTATATACAAAACCTTTACATTAACTTAAATATAATATCTCTTACAAATACATATACAGGACTATACAAAATATAATAACAAAAATACGAAGAGCTACAACTGACTCCTAGTGGCCCTGACTTGCAGATGCCCAACTCCGAAATGAACCTACCACCTACACGGGAAAACTCTCGTGCTAAGCGATAATGCTTAGTGGGGAGGAACAAAAACAAGAGACTTTTAACAAAGTCACAGAAATCATATAATATAATACTACAATGCAACAACAAAATACAATAATATTACAACATTCCGCTGTGAAACATATCGATGACAAGCACAGTTTACATATGAACAACTCATGTAATTCTACATATGCTTTAGCATGCAATAGCATCAACTTTTACACTCATCTAACAAAACAATCTTGCAATAATGTATCTTTACATCTCTAACACATGTATAAACATATAACAAACAAATATCGATGTGAAAATCAAAACATCAAATCACTACATCTTGCCATTACTCAACCACATATACTTATAACATACTAGCCTTACTATAACAATATAGACATATATTAGCCTGAGTTCACCTTGATAGTGGATACGGGTGCTATTGATACCGATAAGACACAATAACGAATATATAGAGACGTGAGTCTCAAAATATTTATACTCGAAGGTAATAGAAGAGATCGAAGTCTCAAAACATTTAGACCCAAATGGGCTGACTTTAGACCCAAATGGGGTCAACTATAGTAACTGCAACTTGAACCCTAAATAAGCATGCTTATCTATCCACTACTATGACCATTTAGGCTCACACTTAAACACACTTTACATTATATTCTAATCCTACTTTATTCAGTTTTCAAACCATATAACACACATATAAATATCAATTTAGACATCTATAAAGTAACAAATGATAGCTCATACAACTAAAACCATGCAAAGAGCAACAATTTATAAACATTTGAGGATCAGGACAGGGTCGCGCTCACGACGACCCGTCGCGCCCGCGACAGAGGCAAATCTAGCCCCAAAGTCACATCCGCGATGTGTTCTGTGCTCGTGAGAGGGGCTGGCAGGACTCTGTCGCACTCGCGATAGAAGGCAGGTTGTTCTCCGTTGCGCTCGCATGCGCAAACGCAGTCGCGATGAAGAACAGTCCGATGAAAGCTCGACTTATCGAGCTCTCTGTCGCACTCACAACTTAGATCGTGCTCTCGACAGAGAGCACCTCAGCGGGAGCTCAGCAATAACGCACTCTGTCACACTCACGACAGAGTCGAAAATCACACTCTGTTATCAACCTCATGTAGCCCCTCTCACACCTAACTATTCCAAAATCATACAAACATGCATACGACCTCAAATCACTCAACAATTGCATTCAAAACATGCTTATAATCATATTCATAACAATTTACACTTATTAGAAACAATCAATATTGGAAAGAATGCACAATTAAAGCAACAAACCCAGAATTTTGATCTAAACCTTACAAATCCACATTCAACTTTCATATGCCAAATAAATTCTAACATAGCATACAAATGTCAAAACTCAACTCAAAACATGCATTTTAAACATCTAGCTCAATTTCCAGCAAATACAACACAAAAACTCAAAAGCAACTCAATCAAAATAAACAACTCCCAAACCTTAAAAATGTAGCTTTAAAACCACACTCTTCAAGGTTTAATCTTCTCTTTACCCTTGTCCTTCCTCTTGTCACTGGATTTTTGCAACCAAACCAAATCAAAATACACTTAATCCAAACCCAAATACTACATCAAAATAGAAAAAGAAGAAAGAGCTGAAGACCATAAACCCAAAAATCCAACCACTTACCTTATAAATCCAACTCAAACTCTTGAAGAAACACCAAAGGAGAAGAAGCAAGAAGCAGAAAATGAAGAAGAAGAAGAAAAAAAAGAAAGGAGAACGCAGGAAGAGGAGAACGGGAAAGAGGAAAATCTTATTTTCCCTCTCTCTTCCCTTCTTTTCTTCCTTTTCATTTAATGCTCCTAGCCACCAATCCTATGTGTCACCATCCCATAGGTCAATATTATAAAATCCTTAGCTTTTGTCCCCTTTAGTCCTTGGCTAAATATCCTTTTAGCCACTTAAATAAATTCTTTCTCTTGTTAACTATAATTCTTTTTCAATTAAGTCCTTAATTAACCCAATTCCATATTTATCAAATTACGTGTATACCCTTAATCATGCAACTAACTCTATAAACCTACTAGGATCCAAATCGGGGTGTTACAATTCTCTCCCCCTTAAGACATTTCGTCCTTAAAATTTCCACACCAAAGAACACAAGGACCAAATCAAGTTCCGACAACACACTTATACAATAAAATCGAATAAGCTTACTTATCGGAAGGACTTGTGGGCTCTTCTGCATCTTCTCTGATCATAGCATAGACTCTAGCAAGACCACTAGCAGCGGCTACTTCTCAACTGTCTCAGACGGTGCTTAGGTGACACTACCCCTACCTCTACCACTTCTAGCAGCTCTAGGTCTATCTCTACTAGCTCTGCTACCTGTCTGATCCCTACTCGCATTCAATTCCAAGCACTTGGCAAGCATGTGCTCCATGATGCGACACTTGAAACGTGCTCTAATGTACTTCCGGCATGCACCCTAATGGTGTCTCTGGCAATGCTCACACTCTGGTGCCCTATTACCCCTGCTAGAAGGCAGTGCTACACTACCGACTTTCAGACGACAGTTGAACTGTTCCTCTAGCCACTTGTCCACTCAAAATTTCCCAAGCCTTCTTGATACCAACAACTCTACCATTCGGTATTTTCCTCTTCTGTTCTCTTCTCTGTTTTAGAAACTCAGACTCTTCTAACTTTATGGCAATCGAAACTAATTGGTAATAACCCATTTGATGCATAACCGCCATCACTGATAACGGATCTCTTATTACTTCTCTCAAACCATCCTCGAACTGATGGAACTTAAAGTCCTTAGTTAACAAAGCATCGGGCACATACTTGCTCAACCGGCTAAACTCTTTCTCATACTCACTGACCGTTAGGTTCCTCTACTTCAAACCTATGAACTCTTTCCACTTCGCTTCTCGATAGGCCTTGGTGACATACTTTTTCTCGAACTCTTGGACAAAGAATTCCCAAGATAGCTCAGCTAGTCTCTGTGGGTTGCAAAGCACAAGCTTTCACCAATCATATGTCGATCCTTGTAACAATGATACTGCACAAGCCACTCGCTAGTTTAGAGGACAATTGATCTCTTGCAATATCTTATCCGTCTTCTCTAACTAGAACTCAGCTAACTCAGATTGGTCCAAGGAGGTTCCACTAAACTCCTCCTCTCCCCTCTTTCTCACAAGGTCCGAAGGAAACTTGGGTACGCTCAACTTATCTATAAACTGCAATAGCCCTTGCACTAGCATTGGATTCTCATAAGCTGGACTGGGACCTTCCTATGGAGGTCGTTCTTGTGCAGGCTGATTACCCCTCGCCGGATTAACATAACTCGTCGTCTCACCTATCACCTCACTCAGATCAAACTCCATCTATACACTACACAAGACAGCATCTGCATTAGGCCATGACTCTAGACAGACTCACATACATATACTTTATACTTTATCATCCTATAGACCCGAAACTAAACCTATGCTCTGATACCAATAAAACATAACACCCCAATACCCCTTGGGAGGATATCGGAGCACTACGCACGGACCAAAGCTTAAACACGTACATATACATACTGACATAACCATGCTACAACAAAAGCGGAGGCAAAATAAAACATGTCATAAAGGAAATAACTTAACTTTAATTACACATCATAAATAATAAATGATGATTACAAAACTGATCTTATAACATTTATATATACATATTGTAGACACTGGGTCCTGAGGCAGTCCAGATCAGAGTTACCCGATGAAGATATTAATGTCTGTTTCTAGGCAAATGGATGAAAGTTGTGAGTTTTCATTCCCCATTTTTACAAGGATTGAGGATCTTTTCTTGGTGATAGGGGTCTTTTGGGTGTCAGGAGGAGTTCCTCTTTCGAGAATCTGGATTTTGCTCCATCGACGAGCATGCCGTCAGTCATAGGGACACCCGTCACTCATTCCCAAGGACGGCCCCCTCTCCCGTGAGCGGTGCCCGTCGCTCACGCGAAATGGGCCCATCTCTTGCAGGGGCGACGCCCATCACTCGCTTGAGAGGGTCGTCCCTCATGATGAGTGCCGACCGTTTCTCACTTGCGGAGGACGTCTCTCGAGTTGAGCGATGCCCATCGCTTGTGAGAGAGATGCCTGCCTCTCGCAAGCGACAGCTGTCTCTTGGCCTTCATCTCTCGTGGGTGGCCCGTCACCCAAAAGACCAAGGATGCCCCCAACACCGATGCCCATTGGTCCTCCACCGACACCCATTGGTCATTGTTCTGTCGTTAGTTTGGGAGGGATTTCCTAGATTTTCCATATCTTCTTAAACATATTTCTAGATTTTCCAAATATTTCCTAAATCTTTTCAAATATATTTTCAAGATTTCCTAAATCTTCCAAATCTTTTCAAATCTTTTCAAATTTTGGATTTGATTTTGAGAATATTCTGTAAATCATTCGGTTTTGATTTCGATTTTAAAAATCTTTTTCAAATTTAATTTTTAAATTTGAATTTATTTGAATTATTTTCCTAAACTTATAAATAGGGGAAGGAGGCTCATTATTCAAGGTTAGCAGTTTTTACAAGATAAAAAGGATTAGCAATTCTTACGAAACAAGGAATTTTCCTACAAAAAAGTTTCTTTCTTTTTTTGTCAGATTTTCATCAAATATTCTTCAAATTAAGGCGAATCTGGGAGAATGAATCTAATTCTATTCTATCCAATCTAGCCTTTTTAGCATCCATAATTGCTACCAAAACATTGAGAAAGAGAAATATAATTTTCTTTTCTTGATTTATTTTCGAAAACACGATTTTCGCAGCAAAAAATCTCCTAAAATTACGCATCACGGATCAATCCTTGTAGAACTCGAGGAACAAAAATCTCGTGACATTCACCTTCAGAGGTAATATTTCAAGGGTAAACATTCTGGATCGATCTCCATTACATTTAATCATCTCATATTGATTTTACACATAAAATCTCATCTTATTTAAAATAAAATGTTTTTGGCTTGATTTTCTCTGTTTTTCTGGGTCTGGGATGACCGACAGGCAGAGGACCCACCGACGGCCGTCGCTCATCCGAGCGACAGGCCGTCAAGGGCTTATACCTCCACCCGTCGATCGGCCCAGGGAAGCCCGTCGCTCAGGCATTATGGGCCGTCCCTGGGCCTTTCCCCGTCCATTTCCTTCACTTTCTTTTCATTTATTCCTTTCTTTTCTTTTCCTTATTTTCATTATAAATTTTTATAGATTCTTTTCTTCCTTATTTATTTTTTATGTATATTTTATTTTAATTTTCGCACTAACATTATTTTTATTTTTGTGAGTTTTATTGCTTCTTTATTAGAGTTGGATTATTAAAAATGGAAGACATCGCAATGATCTGAGAACCTTCATTCGGGTTTATTTCTCTACCCTTTCTCCTCCATATTTTTATTTCCATTTATCGTAAATATTATTTTATTCCGCTAACATGAAAATGGTTAAGTGTTTATATTAATTAAATTGGAGCTTCCACTAATAAAATGAGGACCAATGTCCTATTTCTTTCATCAAATAAAATTGACACTTTAAAGTTATTTTCGTAAGTATGCATGCGAGGACCAATGTCCACGTCCTTAACGAATATCCCGTTTGATGTATGATTCACATGTTATTTACAATGGGGTTGTATTCCACCCCTAGTTTTATTGTAATGTATTGAATTTTCGTTTATTCTATTTTAATCTTGCATATTTACTTCTTTCATTTATCACTTTCATTATATGATTATCTTGCGCTTTAATTAATGCATTAAATTGTATGAGAAAATGAGTGAAATGTTAAATTCAAAACTCAATTATAATTTAACCAAGGTATGAATAAATGGGAAGTCCTGAACCATCTCTGGTCTTAGGCTCAATGAGGTTAGAGGACCATCTCAATGTTCTATTAGGGTGGGATTCCCAAAATATCTCTTGTTGCCCAAAATAGACCCGATTTGCATTGTCTTGGGCTCCACGAGAGTAGATGATCTTTCCAGTATTTTATTGGAAGAGGTGTCCAAAATATCTCTGGCTTGCCCAAAATAGACGTATATGCATCGTCTTAAGCTTCACGAGATTAGACGATCCTCCCAATGTTCTATTAGAAGGAGGTGTCCAAAATATCTCTGATTCCCCAAAATAGACACACATGCGCTGCCTTAAGCTCAGTGAGGCTAGATGACCTTTCCCAATTTTCTATTGGGTGGCGACTCCAAAACACTCCTTGTTGCCCAAAATAGATGCCTTTATAAATCTCTTACAAGTTTTCATGAACCTCTCCCGAGCGCCCTAAAGGCGGGTCATTCGGGGTGCCCCGAGGTTCGGCGCGCGTCACAGTGGTTACTCCGCTGGGAACTTACTTTGAGACTTCACTTTGAAAGTACCTTGATTAAAACATATGATTGAGTTTAATTTAAAAATTTCATCCTTTTTTAAAATTTGCATTACATCTCATTAGAGCCTCAGATCTATGATAGTTTGGTCCCTCTTTTAACTCCGGTGCTTTCCCGAAGCACTAGTTAGGAGAGGTTATGCTACCGATTTTCCACCGTGCACCATGCGCGTTCATCGGGTTCCCTATTAACCCATGGGCCAAGCCCACCTAGGAAAAAGACTATGACCTCGTGTGCGGGAGTGAGAAGGTTGGAAGGAACTATGTACTTGCGTGTGACTTATGGGTACTGCATAGCATGATAATGCATCTTATGGCATTCATGCATTATCCTAACCTGATATGTTTTGCAGCCATCATAGAGCTACCCAGGTGGTCAAGAGGTCCTCAGGGGCAGCTACGTAGAAACCCATTCTTTGAACTACCGGAAAGGGTAGAATACTCAGACATAATTTTTGAAACCAATCATGCTACATCATCCCAGTTCTCCTTCCATAGTGAGATGGTTAATTCACTAAGAGGGGTAGATGCTACTAGGGCCATGATAACCGAGGAAGTGGGTAGACAGTTTGAGGAGTTCGAGAATCGAATGATGGCCATAATGGCAAATATGGCCCAGCCTGCCGCACCACAGAACCCAGCTCCTCCTCCCATGAGACAAAATGAACAGGAGGAGGTCAGAGAAGACTCAGTTGAAGAGATTCATCCACTGCCGGTGGACTTAAGGGCCAATATGTTGGCAGGACAGAGAAGGGGACCTACCCGTAGGGTAGATGAGGATTGGGAAGAAGACGAGTATGAGGAACCAGTGTCAGTAAGGGGAAAGGCAGCTCAGACTGAAGAGACCCTCTGGAAGAAGATGGAGGAGAAGTTCGAGGCAATGTCGAGAATGTTAACTCGAGGACAAGGGATGAATCCTAAGGACAACGAATTGGAGGGAGAGGATGTGATCCCTATGAACTTTAAAATGCCAGATGTTAAAAAATTTGATGGCACTTCTGATCCTACCGCCCACATAAAGCAGTACTCGCTGGTAATGAAGGGTACTACTTTGATGAAGAGGCAAAAAATAGAATACTTCTATCTGAATCGGCCCGACGGTGGATTGGTACCATGGTCTAGATCGAAGGACTAAAGAGGATTGGGACTTGTTAACGGAAGAATTCCTCAAGTAATATGACTGCAGCACGAGGATGGAGGTGATCTTGAAGGACTTGGAGTTGCTGTAGCAGAAGTCCGGTGAGTCCTTCCACAAGTATCTGACCTAATGGAGGAACTGGGTGTTGGAAATAAGGAGAAAGCCATCTACTCAAGATCAGATTCATCTTTTTATCAAGAATGCTAGCCCATATCTGAGGGATGGGCTGAAGATGAAGGGTCTGAGAGATTGGAAATCATTGAAGGATATTGCCATCGAAGCTGAGGGAGAGTACCTCGCAAGAAGAGCGAGCAATGAAGGTTATGCCAAGAAGAGCAGTAGCAGCCAGGGGGTAAGTAGGCCAATAGGCTCTACCAGTGGCACCAGGAAGACAACTGAGGTTTCAGCTACGAACACTGCTCTGAGGCATTTCTCTAATTTAGGGAGGTCCCTCTCTTGGGTGCTCAAGAAGCTGATGAAAGAGGGGAAATTGCAACCTTTACCACCCCGACCGGCCAGGACCTAGGGTCTTCTGAGACACAAGGATAATGAGTACTGTGTGTACCATTAACATGTCGGGCACACGACTGACTAGTGTAAGGCACTAAGGCATGCGATTCAGGATCTGATCGATTCCAAGCAGATCACAGATCCCGAGAAGATAGTGAATCAGAAGAAGCCCGGGTATAATAATGTGCCTCCGCCTGTGTTCATGATCGGGTCTAGTTTGCCTAAATAGTTTGTATTGAAAGACTTATAAGGCATCGATATCAATGCTGCTATCACACGCCTCCATGAGGTAAGTGAAGAAGGGCTTCCTGTGGCAGTGATCGATTGCTGGTCAACTGAAGAAAGTGGAGATGAAAATGATAATTTTGAATTTGATGGATTTCCTGACCCGTGGGGTTCGGAGGAGGAAGAGGAGAAGAAAGAAAAGAAGAAAGTCGGAGCAGTGACTCGGAGCGGAAGGGTAGCTTCGGAGGCTGATAGGCCGCAGGATCCCGCGATGGGTCAAAAGGAAAAAGAGCCGGAGAAGGATCCGATAATGAGGCAGCCGAAAAAGACGCCGGCTCAAATTTTAATCTGGGATTTATTGAGGCAATCTCCATCTCATAGGCAAAAGTTAGTGGAGGCTTTGTGTGGGACTATCGTGGCCACAACCATCTCGCCTACAGAGTTGCTAGATGTAGTCAAGAGGGGTGCATGAGAATGTGGTATTTACAAATGCTGACTTGTCGACGGAAGGCCGCAACCATAACCGCCCCTTGTACATAAGGTCTCATATCAATCAGAAGCACACAGTGTGTGTCATGGTGGACGATAGTTTATCAATTAATGTATGCCCACTAGTGGCAATGGTGGCTTTCAGGATGACGGAGGATATGCAGGCTAAGTCTGATTTAACGATCATAGCTTATGATAACTCACGGAGATAGGCATCTGGGACATTTAAAATAATGGTCAAGACGGGACCAGTTGAGACTGAGGTGGAATTCATGGTCTTACCTATTCCGGCCAACTTCTTGGCCCTCTTAGGTAGGCCTTGGTTCCATAAGCTGGGAGGGGTGCCCTCTACTCTACACCAAATGGTTAAGATTCCCCACGAGGGATAAGTGGTGACCATAAGAGCCGCAAGAGAGAATCAGGTCTCAGTGCTAGAGATTGCGAGATAGCCTTTCAGTAGATTTCATGTCGCCGTGATAGATGGGGAAGAACATATGGAAGGAAGTCCTCAAGTGATGAAGAGGATGTCATTCCTCCCTGGTGCAGGTCTAGGCAAGAGTTCGCAGGGATCACCAATAGCCATTGCTGCTATAGGCCAAAAGGATAGGAGGGGCCTTGGGTATGAAGGTGTTGCGAAGAAGGGCAAGAAGTCAGTGGATGAGATCCCCCATATCAGAGAAAGCTTTGTGCCAGCAACTGCAGTGTGTGCCTACACGGGGGAAGCAAAACCGCAGTAGGTTGATGGAAAAATTATATCGGGTTTCGAGGTCTTCAATGATGTCTTCGATTGGGACATTGGATTGATCAAGCCAGCAGAGGGCTTTTAGGATGAGGAAATCATGGCCAAAGAGAAAGTCTGGGACCGCGAAACACCCGAAGAGGTTATTACTGAGAGGCTGATGACTACCAGAGTGAAGGGGAAAGCGAAGATGGAAGACAAAGCTATAGAGAGACAGAGTGAAGTCATGCAGGGGGTTGCTGCAGTACCTCCAAAATGTCAGTTTGATCCAGAACCATCAGCTACAACATCTACACTGACGAAAGAAGAAGAAGAAAATAGTTTAGATTTTTTTTTACACCTGAACTTTTTAATGATGCTGATGACATTTCCAATTTTATTAATAATATGAATAATTTTGCTTACTTGTGCGATGTTTGTGATGATTTCATTATGCATAATCATGATCATAATTCATTTATATTTGACATTGATTCAACTGATGCTACTGTATTTAATCTTGGAACTTCAGAAAACCTGAAAGAGATCTTGATAGCATCTGACGTAACTCTTGAAGATAGAAAAAAATTTGAGAGAATTTTAAGAAAACACGAAAAAGTCTTTGCCTGAACCTATGAAGATATGCCAGGAGTAGACCGTAAAATCGTAGAGCACGCCATTCCGACATACCCAGACCATAAGCCAGTAAGCAGAAACTTAGGAGGCTCAGGCCAGAATCGGCAGATAAGGTGAAGGAAGAGTTCGGGGTGGAGTTTGCAGTCTATTACCTTAGTAAGAAGTTCCTTTCCTATGAGGTCAAGTATGCAGAAGTGGAAAAGATTTCCCTCACGGTAATATGGGCCTCCAAGAAGTTGAGACACTACTTTCACTCTTACAAGGTATAGGCGGTGGTGAAATAAAATCCTCTTAGATACTTGCAGGAGGCTCCATCTTTGCTAGGGAAAATGGGGAGATGTTTGTTATTATTACAGGAATTCGACGTTGAGTACGTCACTCGAAAGACTATAGCAGAGTTTCTAACTAAACACCTGATCCAAGGAGATTCGTATGAGTTCAATTTCCCAGGCAAGGATGTGGCAGCTATCACAGTACAAGGTTGGCAATTGCACTTTAACGGGGCTGTAAATAGCAAGGGAGCAGGAGTAGGAATTATTCTTACGACCTCGGATGACGAAAAACTTTCATTGGCTAAGAAACTAAGATATAAAGCCACCAACAATGAGGCCGAGTACGGAGCCTACACTTTTGGATTAGAAGCCTTAATAGCCCTGGGAGCAAAAAGCATAGAAGTGTTTGGAGATTCATCGCTAGTAATCAATCAGATTCGGGGCGAGTGGGCCATTAAAGAAGAGCGGCTGATGCCATATGTGAAATACTTAAAATATTTAAGCAATTAGTTCAAAGTATGCACTTTTCACTTTTTTCCAAGGGATAAAAACCAATTAGCTGATGTGCTTGCAACTCTAGTGTCAATATGGGATAACCCAGAAGGGATAGTTATGAAGCCAGTGTTGATTTCTAGTGCTAAGAGGCCTAGCTTTGAGTCCAATCCTATCATGGAAATGGAAGTTATGGATGGGAAACCATGATATCAAGAATTATCTGGAGAGCAACACGTTCCCAGAAGAGGCCACCGAAAAAGATCAGAGGTTAATTCGCAGGTTATCTACTCAATTTATCTACATTGATGGGTATTGTATAAACGACAAGTCGACGGTATCCAATTAAGGTGCCTGGATGAAAAAGAGGACGAAAGGATAATGGAGGAAACTCATGCCGGTGTTTGTAGGGCCCACATGAATGGTTTAATATTGGCCAAGAAGATCATGAGACAAGGGTTCTACTGGTTCACTATGAATACGGACTACTCGAAGTACGTAAAGTAATGTCAGTTGTGTCAGCAGTATGTAGATTTGAGGCACTTGCTAATTTCGGAACTACACAGTTTGACATCGCCTTGGTTGTTCGCAACTTGGGGGATAGATATTATCGGAGAGATACACCCCACGGCCTCCAATGGACATAGATTCATCATAGTCGCTATCAACTATTTTACTAAATGGGTAGAGGCTGAATCTTTTAAGAAGGTCGATGCTCGGGACATGGCCAGATTCATTGAAAGGAAATTGATATGTAGATACGGTCTCCCACATCACGTTGTATCTGACAATGGTGTCTAATTCATGGCAGAAAGGAAGAAGTTACTTTAGAAATACTACATCGAACATCACAAGTCCTCTCCGTATCCCCCACAAGCCAATGGGGCAGTAGAAGCCGCCAACAAGAATGTCAAGAAAATTCTGGCCAAGATGGTTCAGAACTATAACGACTGGGCAAAAAAGTTGCCTTTTGCACTTTGGGGTTATAGAAGTACTGTCAGAACTTCTACAGGAGCCACGCCATATTCTTTAGTGTATGGGACGAAAACAGTACTGCAAGTTAAGATAGAACTCAAATCAATGAGGGTAGTCATGGAGGCCCAAATTCCAGAGGCTGAATGGGCATAGCAACGGTTGCAACATCTGAACATGCTGGATGAGAGCAGGCTGAGGGCCTATTACCACAATCAGATTTATCAAAAAAGGCTGGCCAGGTCATTCGGAAAGAAAGTCAAGAAACACCCGCTGAAGGAGGGAGATTTAGTATTTAAAGAAATGAGACCGGGTGCGCCAGATATAAGGGGAAAATTCAAACTGACATGGGAAGGTCCTTTCATCCTCAAAAAGCTATTATCAAAAGGAGCAGCAATTCTGGCAGATAGCGACGACAACAAGTTCAAAGAGCTGATCAATGTTGACAGACTCAAGAGGTTCCATGGATAAAGGCTAAAAATCAAAAGAACTGAAATAAAAGCCCTACGGGTTGAAAATCAAAAAAAGGCGGCCTTACTAAAATTGGGCGACTTGTCAGGGTGAAAACCGAAAAAAGGCACCTTGGGCAAAAATTAGAGGCTTGAGAGAAAATTTCCAATCAAGAAAACCCAAGAGGGCTGATTGGTAATAGGAGTTTGATGCTATTATGATCCGTTCCAAGAATGAATGTAGTTTTGCATTTCGAATTAGTGTTAAATGATGATCATGTATACTGAAATCATATTGAAATGTACACAATTTTGTGAAATGAAATAAAACTGAATTTATTCATTTACATTATTTTCTAGTTCTATTTTAAAAAGAAACACATTGCTCAAAATGCATGTAAAACTGAACTATACTCTATCACTACTCTCGCCGGCTAAATGTCTGAGTCGTCGAGTCCTATTATCAACTGCGGGGCTGAGCACCCATCTCTTATATGCACTAGATGAAGTGACAGAATGATTTCCGAAGGAGGGTATGACAGTCTTCACTAGTAACTCGACCAAGAGATCATGATATCGGGAAGCAAAGGCTAAAGATAGAACTCCACCTCGAAAAGATAGAGGGAGTCTCACCACATCCTGGGTCATCCCGAGCTGTCGAGCGGAGCGGGCTGTGATGTAAAAAGTGGCTTCACGAAGCCCGCACAGGGGAACACACCCCGAAGAGCCATCGACTATCACGGCAGAGAGAAGAAGCTAAGCATTCATGAAACTGATATCCTCGTCTAATGCCCTCATCGAGAGTCGCGAATGAGTACAGTCGCTGACGGGGAAGGAAGTGCCCCAGGAAATATTGACTGATAACCCTGGGAGGAGGTTCTAACAGCAGCTTCAGCTTTTCTTGCAGCCATATCTGAAAAAAAAATAATAGCAAAAGAAAAATCAAGCAAAAATAAAATAAGAAAAATAAAACATAAAAGCCGCTGGAGTGAGTTTGGTTCACCCCAGGCAAAAGTAAGGCATAGGGTTGTGTGAAAATTCGAAAAGGACGCATTTCCCGCTTAGAAAAGCTAGTGTGAAAATCCACTAGGGACACACTACCTTCTAAAATAATGACATACCTGGAGTAATAAGGGGCTCCCGAAGAAGGCGGCAGAAGACTCAGCACGGACAGAATCTAAACTCAGAATGGTCTCGGCAAGGATCAGTGGGAAAGGGGTTAGCTCGCGATGAAAATCATCCACAATCCCGAATAGACGAAGATCACCGATCAACTCCTCTGAAGTCACGATCAAATATCTCATGAGACAAAACAGGAAAATGACACCCGTACGAAACAGGGGAACATCAGAAAAGTCCTCCAATGCCTCAAAACGACCCTTGCACCATCATGCACATTTGGGACTTCTAATTTTGCATTTCCGTCAAGTTTTTTTCAGTACATTTCGTCAACTACAAGGTTAGTTTGTCCTATTTTCCTACTTTTTTCTGCTTCTTTTTAAGTAATTTGCATGTAAAATGTATGCCTAGTATATTTTAGCAAAATGTAGGACTAAATTCTGCCCATTTGTGCTTAGCCTTTTGGACTGTATACAAAGCATAGCCATAAGAATATGAATATGCATAGACAAATAAAAATTTTGAATGAAAAAAAAAGGACTATGGACTTGTAAAATTGCCATCGTCTAACTCGATTTTAGGACTAATTTGGACTAAATGAAACGCGTAAATAACATGCAATAATTGTTGCTTGGGGCCTGAGGCCTATCCCATTATTTTTTTTTTGTGCAGGGAGTTAGGCACATCCTCGTCGGGATGCTGCCCAAATTTTTAAAATTTTTTGGGTAGGCACATCCTTCCCAGGATGCTGCCAAAATTTTCTGGTAGGCACATTTCAGCCGAAATGCTGCCGGAATTTACAATTTTTTTTTTTTTATGTTTTGATCAGCTTACTCGCGGTGATAATGTAAAACCAATTTTTTTCTTCTTTTCAGGATGCCTCCATGATGCAACATTCCCCGTGACCAAGCTGAGCTTCAGGCTCCTATATGGATGAGCGACGAGGCTAGAGAGAGATTCCGAGCGTTGGCTCATATACAGTTCAAAGCCAACCGCTTTGTCTCTAGACCCTTCTTGCAGAGCATGGGGATGGTGGAGGAAGTGGATGCTTTAGCTGCAGCTGCAGGATGGATGGAGTTCTTATGGCCTTCATTTCAGACTCATCCTGAGGTCATTCGAGAGTTTTTGGCTACCCTCCATTACGGGGGATTCCAGAGATCAGACACTGAGGAGGGGGTTATCCAATTTTGGGTCAGAGAGCACTACCACAGCATCACGCGCCAGAGATTTTCTGAGGCCATGGGGCTGCCATAGGGGGATGATGTCATGATTCTCCAGAGAGCTGTTAGGAGACAGCATTGGGAGATGATCGCCATGCCAGGAGTGCCATATGACCATGATACACCGACGAGTACGGTGCTCACATCGCAGGCACTGCAGTATGTACACAGAGTGCTCTCCAGCTCTTATTTGGGCCAGGCAGGTAATTCGGGTTCTGTGAACGGAGCTGAGATCTAAAGCCTATGGGCGATGGTAGCTGGCAGGTGCCTCAACATTAGCCACGAGATTGTGGCTAATCTAGTCCGAGTCTCACGGGGAGCAGCCCCTATGGTATGGGCAGGAGGAGTGGTGACCAGACTGCTGCTACACTTGGGAGTCGACCTAGATAGTTTCGGGCCTCCACTAGATGAGAGTGTGTATATGGATGCTTCAACAACTCTGACCATGTGTATCATTGCATCGGTGGGTGATCGAACGGAGGAGTATGGGTTGCTAAAGCATGAGACTAGGCATATGTTTTTCCTTCCTTCACTCCAACAGACAGAGGAGGAGCCTCAGATGGAGGAGCAACCTCCACAGTAGTCGGAGTACCAAGAGCCACAACCCATGCAGATGCCCCCACAGCAGTCTCAGCCAAAGGAGAAGCAGCCTCAAACGCCATTTGATATGGGCATTGAGCTCAGTGTGAATGAGTTGATAGTCACTCCTCCATGACAGAGGGCTTAGAGCCCTACTCCACATCCACCATCACGGGTCCAGCGATCCATACTCCGAGAGACTGGGAGGTTCCACCCGTACAGCAGATTAGTACACCGGGGGGCATCTACCTCCACGGCACCTCCCCCAGAGCATAGAGCAGAGCCAGCACCTTCCATTCCATCGGCACCACCTCAGCCGGCCCAGCCTGATCTCATTGCGGCCATGACCTCTATCCTCAATGCCATGGAGCATCGGCAGGAGGAGAGAGACCGAGCCCTCCTTTAGCGTCTTGATCGGTATGAGGAGAGGGACCCGGTCATGTTGGAGCACTTGGGCCGGCAGGAAAGAGTTATAGAGGAGCAGGGGAGGCTCATTGAGGAGCTGCGGTGGAGTTTGAGTGCCTCCCATTATGCAGCAGCTCAGAGAGTAGATACGGCTATCCAGATGGTGGATGAGTCTGTCAGCGCCCTCAGGTTCCAGATAGAGGTTTTGGAGGGTGCTACACCGCCTATATCTGCATCCATCAGGGAGTTTCAGGAGCAGATGGAGACCGAGCTCAAGAGCATCAAGGACACGGCCAAGGATCAAACCACGAGACTGTCGAGGGCCTTCACAGAGCTGGGGGGCATAGTCAGAGGTACCTTGGAGTTCATCGGGGTTTGCGCTCAGCCTTTCCTGGATGGATATGCTCAGGTCTAGTTCCAGCAGGACACCCCAGTAGCGGGACAGCCAGTATCCACACCGGTCTTCATCCCTCTGTGTACTTTTTGTATTTAAAGCAATTTATGTATCTACTCCAATGATACTATTATTCCGTACCATTAGGGAAGAAGATTCGGGTAAAATATACACTTCCTCGGGAATGAAAAAAAAAAGCAATCTACTTTCATTTGGTATTTTGGCTTAAATTCTTTGACTCCCCGATACTCAATCAAATCTTCTTTTTTGAAGATTGAATGCACCCCTATAGCCCCATATTTAGTAATTCCTGAACTCTTTCTTCGGTATTGGGGATCGCTGAAATAAGCAAAAACACTATTTCTATGGAAAATACCATTTATAGGTATTTTAATCAAGATAGCGGAGTGAGTCATTTGCTCTTTAGCACCTCCCAGTCGGCCTTCTACTTCCAGAGCCGGGCCGTCCGTATCTTCGTATCATAGTCAGCCGGTACACATATCAGATGACGAGGATGACCTAGAGGAGCCCTCAGACTATTTTCCCCTGTAGTGTGTTCAGGGAGTTTATGTTATTGTACTTGTATATAAAATTTGGATTTTATTAATGTAATCTAGATTTTGTTAAATTTACATTTCATTATGTATATTTACATTGTTGCTAATATCTTACTTGCACTTTCCAAATGTTTGATAACACGATAAGTAAGAAAAAGAAAATAAATGACAACATAAAAATTATTTATGAGTTTACAAAATGAATTGACTCGCAATGAATTAATAAAATCTCTTATAAACCATAGGAAGATGACGCTTTGCCGACCCGAGGATGGTCGACAGTTAAGCACTAGGCTAACCAGATGGTGGTTAGCAAATCAGACGCTACGTCCTTCAGATAATGGTTGATATGCAGATTGGATGGGTTCAGCATATCAAAAATCATGTCTTGCTGATCGGATGGGGGTCAACAAATCAAAGATCATACCTTGCAGATCGGATGGGGGTCAGCAAATCAAAGATCATACCTTGCAGATCGGATGGGGGTCAGCAAATCAAAGATCATACCTTGCAGATCGGATGGGGGTCAGCATATCAAAGATCATATCTTGCAGATCGGATGGGGATCAGCAAATCAAAGATCATATCTTGCAGATCGGATGGGGGTTAACAAATCAAAGATCATACCTTGCAGATCGGATGGGGGTCAGCAAATCAAAAATCATACCTTGCAGATCGGATGGGGGTCAGCAAATCAAAAATCATATCTTGCAGTTCAGATGGGGGTCAGCAAATCAAAAATCATATCTTGCAGACCGGATGGGGATTAGCAAGATCATGCCACGCAGGCCCAAAAATGGCTGGCAAGACAGAATATTCAATCACTCGCCTTGCAAATTGGATGGGGGTTAGCAAGGACACCACATAAGCCGAGATGAGGCCAGCGGGGCACACGCAATAGAACAAATCGCAACTGAGTTATAGTTAGATAACACTACCTCTCACGACAATCGGACACCGTGCAAGCCAAAATGAGGCCAGCCTAAAATGAGGCCAGCGGGACACATGCAATAGAATAGATCGCAACTGAGTTGTAGTTGGATAACACTACCTCTCACAACATTCAGGCATCATACAAGCCGAGACAAGGCTAACGGTGCACATGCAATAAAACAAATCGGGTTGCGGTTGGATAACACTGCCTCTCACGACAGTCAGACATCGTGCAGGCCGAGACAAGGCCCGTAGGGTGAAGGTGGTTGAAGGAATCATCATCCGAGCGATGGGCCATCGAGAGCTTATACCTCCACCCGTCGGTCGGCCTAGGGATGCCCGTCGCTCACGCGTTATGGGCCGTCCCTGGGCCTTTCCCCCTCCATTTCCTTCACTTTCTTTTCATTTATTCCTTTCTTTTCTTTTCCTTATTTTCATTATAAATTTTTATAGATTCTTTTCTTCCTTATTTATTTTTTTATGTATATTTTATTTTAATTGTCACACTAACATGATTTTTGTTTTTGTGAGTTTTATTGCTTCTTTATTGGAGTTGGGTTATTAAAAATGGAAGACACCGCAATGATCTGAGAACCTTCGTTTGGGTTTATTTCTCTACCCTTTCTCCTCCATATTTTAATTTCCATTTATTATAAATATTATTTTATTCTGCTAACATAAAAATGGTTAAGTATTTGTATTAATTAAATTGGAGCTTCCACTAATAAAATGAGGACCAATGTCATATTTCTTTCATCAAATAAAATTGATACTTTAAAGTTGTTTTCGTGAGTATGCATGCGAGGACCAATGTTCTCATCCATAATGAATATGCCGTTTGATGTATGATTCACATGCTATTTACAACGGGGGTTGTATTCCGCCCCTAATTTTGTTGTAATGTATTGGATTTTCGTTTATTCTATTTTAATCTTGCATCTTTACTGCTTTTGTTTATCACTTTCATTACATGATTGCCTTGCACTTTAATTAATGCATTAAATTGTATGAGAAAAGGAGTGAAATGTTAAATTCAAAACTCAATTATAATTTAACCAAGGTATGAATAAATGGGAAGTCCCGAACCATCTCTGGGCTTAGGCTCAATGAGGTTAGAGGACCATCTCAATGTTCTTGAATTGATGTCAATTTCATGTCATGATTATCACTATACATAATGAAATAAAATGAGACATTGTCTGATAAGCAAAAATGTTCATATCATTAATGAAAAGTAGGAACATTTGTTAATGACAAAGTTAAGAGAATGAAAGTGAAAATCCTAATCAAAGATAGAAGCAACATTATGGCTATAGTTGCTAGTAACTTCAAATTGATTCGTCCCTCATTGATGAGATCTTGAAACTTATTCTTAAGCATAGTGCAATCATTAATGAGATGGTTTTTGTGCTTATGGATGTCTAGTATAAGTCGGCCCTATGAGTTGGCAAATGTCTTCCTTGAGCTGGTCTAGCTTGTAAAGGGTGAAGCAATCCCTATCTTCACAGCTCCTTAAGGATCCCAGCTAAGGGTTTCTCCATATTAGCATAGTTTTTATCTTCCTTATTTCTGGCTCTCTTAATAAGATTAGTGTAGACACCGGGTCCCGAGGCAGCCCATATCAGAGTTACCCAACGAGGATATTGATACCTGTTATACAAGGAAAATGATAAAATTATAGATCTTATCTTTTGTGTTCCATAAATTTTTTAAAGTTATCATAAATTTTTTAAAGTTATTTCTGACCAAAAGTCTTTTGGACTCTCCCATATTTTAGAAAAAGCTTTCTTTCTCAAAAAAATCCATTTTTTGGTGACTGACGCCCGTCGGTCGTTGGAGGATCCCCTCAGTCTCGTTGAGGCATGGGCGCATATTATAGCGACAGGCAGAACCACCTTTCGCTCGAGGGACGCCCGTCCCTTGCACAAAAGGTTGTAACTCGCTCGCGCGTAAGGGACGCCCATCCCTCATGTGCGAAGGTGCCCATCTGTCGTTCCGTTGGTGAAAACGAATGTCCGGTATTTTTTGACCGACACCCGTTGCTTAACCGAATGACGCCCATCGGGCATGGCCTTATAACGATTTTTCTTTTTTTTTTTAGCAGAGATGGTTTTAAATCCTAGTTTTAATAGGATAAATGTCACATTTAATTTTCATCTTTGAGGATAATTCTTAGTTATCTTAAAAGATAATTTTAGACTATTTATCCCTATGGATAAATCAAATATTGATATTTATCACCAAGAATAATTCAAAAGAGTTTTTATTTACCTCCAATTTTAATGCTAGCCTATAAATAGAATGAAGGAGGGCATTAAAAAGAGGACTCTTTTGGGGAAGAAAAAGAGTTTTAGAGGGAGAAAATTTGGAAAGGCTTTTAGAGAGAAAATAAATTGATTTTTTAAGCAAAATATTAATTTTCTCTTTAGATTCATTTTTTATTTAATATGTAAGAATTAATTAAGGAAGGGAAATTAATTCTCTTTTCTTGGTTTGGTTCCTACATAAATTCCATTAAATTTGAAAAGAAGCTTTTTAGAGAGAGAAAGTGATTTTCAATTCAATTAATTCTTGTGGAATTGAAGGAGATCTATAATATTCATTACCTTCTAGAGATCAGCGTCTCAGGGTAAACATTCTGGGATCAAAGTAGCCATTATTACATTAACTTCAACATTTGACATTCAAATTTGCGATTTGGCTTCAAGATATACATTGGTTTATTTTCTTAGTTATTCTATTATTTTTGTGTTAAATTTCTTTTATTTGGGGATTATTTGGTTCAAATGCATGAAATAACGACCTAAGATCCATAAAAAGGTAAGAAATTTGAGCTTTAGAACCTTTAAAAATGGAGTTTTACTGTTGTTTTTGAATTCTGGAGATGACCAACGGGAAAAAGGATTCACCGACGGCCGTCGCTCAAAGCGAGTGATGGGACATAACAAAAAGCTTCTACCCGTCAGTCATCTCTCAAACGGTCGTCCCTCGTTTCCCTTGGGCCGTCCCTGGGTCTTTTTCTCTTTCTTTTTTGATTGTTTTGACCTTTTTTTTTATTACGCTTTGTTTTATTAATTTTACGTAATTTCTTTTAATATTTTCTAGTGTTTCATCATTTATTTTTCTTTTGATATTTTACTTTAATGTTGCTAACATGTTATTTTGTTCGGTTTTGTGAGTTTTTGTTAAATATTAGATGCTAATAAAGGGGATTAATTGAGATGATTTGGAGACGTCGACTTGGTTCATTCTTTTCACCCTCTCTTTAGTTAATATTTCCAATTTCTGCTCATAATTATAGATGCCATTTTTATGTGCGCTAACATAAATTGCACCTAAAGATTTTTACAGTTAAAATAAGATTTTCTTTACTAAAATGGAACTAATGTCCTGGTTTTGCTCCAAAATATCGCTTAAAGATTATTTTCTTGGCTACATGTGTGAGGGAACCAATGCTCTCAAATTAAATATCCCGTTTTATGTATGATTTCCATTTATGTTTATTTAATTGGGGTTATAATCCACCCCTATTTTTATTGTAATTTAATATGTTCTTGTTTACTTCATTTTAAATGGTGTTATTTACTGCTTTCATTATTTGCTTGAATTGCGCTTTAATAAATGCATAAGTTGTATGGGAAAAAGAATGGAATTTTAACTTTAAAAACTCATAATGACTTTGACCAAGGTATTAATAAAAGTAAAGTCCCGAACTCTCTCTAGTCTTAGGCTTTATTAAGGTTAGATGAACCTTTCTAATATTTTATTAGGATGGAAATTCCAAAATATCTCCTATTGCCCAAAATAGACATACACGCATCGTCTTAGGCTCATTGAGGCTAGATGAACTATCCCAATGTTCTATTAAGTGGTGACTCCAAAACACTTCTTATTACCCAAAATAGACGCCCTTATAATCATTACAAGTTTTATGAACCTCCCTTAAATAACCAAAAAGTGGGTTATTCAAGGCCTCCGGGGTTCAGCGCGTGTCACAGTGGCGACTCCACTAGGGACTACGAGCCTTTACTTCGAAAGTAACTTAGTTAATAAATATAATTGAGCTTTTAAAATTAAAATTCTAGCCTTTACTTCGAAAGTAACTTAGTTAATAAATATAATTGAGCTTTTAAAATTAAAATTCTATCTCTTTTCTAAAATTATATTGCATCCATGCTAGAGCCTTAGATCTAAGCTAGATGGTCCATATTCTTACCCTGGTGCATTCCTGAAGCACGACGCTACGTTCACTTAATGTAGGAAAGGGTTAAGGATAATCACCAGCCCAAGCCTCGTACCTCATGGTATATTAAATGGAGACCCAATTGGTCATTATGCTTTATGATGAGCTAGACCTATTGGCAGAGACCATGATTGGGTAGCCCTAAAGTATCATTACCTTTGACTAAAGCTCATATAATGGCAATAGAAACTTCCACTAGGTGACAAATACCATAATAATGTGCTTGCTATGTAGGCCACTATATATTGATTAAAGTCAACTCAATTAAATAGACATTCGTCAAAGGCTTCCATGCCCCGGTGAGCCTATCTTAATTTGATTGAAGTGCTCAAATACATAATGGTCAAAATCCATATGTATGTGCTTTATTTTAAAGTGTTATGCTGCCAATTTTTTTGCCGTGCACCATACATGCTCATTGGGTTCTCTGATGACCCATGGTTTAATCCCACCTAGGAAAAGGACAATACGACCTCATATACATAAGTAATAAGGTCAGAAGGATCTATTTGCTTGCATGTGGTTGTAGATGTTGTATAAAGCACGACCATGCATTATATATCATACATGCATCATCCTAACAAGATATGTTTTGCAGCCATTATAGATCCATCCAGGTGGTCTAGAGGTCCTAGTGGATGACTTGTCAAGAATTCATTTTTAGAACTGCCAGAAAAGTTAGCATACTCTGGCTCAGAATCACTCTCAGAAAGCAGTGAATCTTACTCTTCCCAATTCTCAATAGAAAGTGACATGGGAAACCCACCAAGAGAAGTAGATGCAACTCATGCCATGATTGCCGAGGAAGTTGGTAGGAGATTAGAAGAATTGGAGAATCAGATGACGACGATGATGGGCAATTTGACTTCTGCAATAATGGCACCTGCAGGGCAAAATTCAATCGCTCCTCCTATAGTACAGAATGACCAAGATACAATTAGGGAGGATCCTCCAGAGATAATACTCCCACCAGCTGCTGATCGTAGGGCTACAATACCCACAGGACCAAGAAGAGGGGGAGTCCATAGACCTGAGGATAACCTTATAAAAGAGGAGTATGAAGAACCTATAGTGATGATGGGTAAGGTACCTCAAATAGAAGAGGTCATTTAGAGGAAAATGGAAGAGAAATTTGAAGCGATGTCTTGCATGCTAGCCATGGGAAAGGGGATGAACCCAGAAGATTAAGAGTTGGATGGCAAGGATCTGGTCCCTGAGAATTTTAAAATGCCTGATGTCCGAAGTTTGACGGCACTTCAGACCCAACAGCACAAGTTAAGCAGTACTCGCTGGTAATGAAGGGTACGACCTTAACAAAACGGCAGAAGATAGAATATTTCTGCCAAAGCTTAATAGGGTCCGCGGTAGACTGATATCATGGGCTTGTTAGGAGAATGAAAAAAGACTGGGATTTGCTGACATAAGAATTCCTCGGACAGTATAACTGGAGTATAAAGATAGAGATAACTCTGAAAGATCTAGAGCTACTTCAGCAAAAATCAGGGGAGTTATTCCATGAATACTTGACTCGATGGAGGAACCGTATGATGGAGATAAAGCAGAAGCCAGACACTCCAGATCAGATCAGGCTTTTATCAGAAATGCCAGCCCATATCTGAAGGATGGGTTAAAGATGAGGGGATTGAAGGACTGGGAGTTTCTGAAGGACATAGCTATAGAGGTTGAGAGCGAGTACCTGGCAAGGAAAGCAAGTAACGAGGCCTATGCTAAAAGGAATAGTAACCAAGGAGCTAGCAGATTAGTGGGCTCTAGTAGTAGTAGTAGGGCAGGCAAGACAGTTGAAGTCTCAGCCACAGGAGTCGGTCAGGGGCAATTTTCAAACTTAGGAAGGTCTCTCTCATGGGTGTTAAAAAGGCTAATGAATGAGGGGAAGTTACAACCCTTAACTCCTAGACCTGGCCAAAGCTAAGGACGGCCGGGACATAAAGATGATGAGTTTTGTGCTTATCATCAACACACCGAGCATACTACAAACAATTGTAAGACACTAAGACATGCCATTTCAGGATCTCATTGACTCCAAACAAATCATTGATCCAGAAAAGAGAGGCAACTAGAAGAAGTTCGATTACAACAACGTCCCCCTACCCATTTTTATGATTGGGTCTACTAAGCCTGAATGGTATGTTCTGAAAGACATGTTTGATAATAAAGACGTTGTTATCACGCGCCTTGAGAAGGCAAGTGAAAAAGGGATTCTCGTGGCAACAATTGATTGTTGGTCCACTATTGAGAGTGGAAGTGAAGATGAGGATAAGGAACCTGCTGACTTATGGTGTAGCGCCCCAATGCCCCTTGGGAGGAAGATCAGGTTGCTACACACACACTCACAAACGCATACGAAAATACACACATAAACTAAAGCGGAAGCATGCTAAAACAAACACAAGCGGAAGCTTTTAAAACAAAACATACTTTCATTATTGAACTTATAAAGTAAACATATTACAAAACCATTACAATGCCATAGACAAAATTACATGCCTATCATTACATATACAAAATACTATACAGGAGTCCTATACAAAAAGAATACTATAATCAATACAAAAAGAAACTCTTCAAAATCAAAACTCCTAGTGGCCAGCAGATGGGGACCCTCACTTCAACCAAACCTGCAAACCTACACGAAAACAAACATCCGTTCTAAGCGATAACGCTTAGTGGGGATGAATAGAAGCAAAGGACTTCCAAAGAAGTCACAACAATGCAAAGCATGCATATACTTATAGGTACTTGCATCAATAATTCAGAAGTAACAGAACATATAACCGATACAAATTCACTTATGTCTCGAAAATATACAATACAAATATATCCTGAGATCATGACGATGGTGGATACGGGTAACAGAATACTGGCGAGCAGTATCGGAAGACCGAAGTCTAGGTTTTCAGAAGACCGAAGTCTAAAAGCTTTAATACAAAAGATTGAAGTCTAAGTTTTCAGAAGATCGAAGTCTAAAATTGAACCCATACGGGTCGACACCAGCAGCTGTAAAACTCTAGCCCTTTATAAGCATACTTATCTATCCACTACTTTGACCGATCAGGCTCAACAACATTCAAATCACAATATCACATGCTCAACGTCTATCCTAGTATCCCACCAAGGATACAAACCAAACCACTCATGTACGAGTCAAGTAAATCATCACATAGCTTATGCATATATATAAAAATACAAATACATAAGCTAAAATGCATGTACATTCATAATCAATGCATAGTTACACATAATTTAGAGCAATTAATCAAATTTATTCTCCATAATAAACATAGCATTTAGCATAGAATTAAACTAGGTTAAAATGATACTTGTACTCGTGCATAAGATTTATAGACGAATATTAGTTCAAAGTGCAAAACAAGATACCTCATGGTCACAACCACTTTGGTTGTCATCGTGACATACCAAAGGTGCAAAACAGAATGTAAACTAGGGTACCTCACGGTCACAACCACTTTGGTTGTCACCGTGACATACCGAAGGTGCAAAACAGAATGCAAACTAGGGTACCTCATAGTCACAACCACTTTAGTTGTCACCATGACATACCAAAGGTGCAAAACAGAATGCAAACTAGGGTACCTCACTGTCACAACCACTTTGGTTGTCACCATGACATACCTCACACGAACCGGGCAGAAAACAATCAAGGGTATCTCACGGTCACAACCTCTTTGGTTGTCACCGTGACATACCACACACTTTATGGGAAGTAGCATTTCTTGCATACCTCACGGTCATAACCACTTTGGTTGTCACCACGACTTACGCAAAAATGCCAAAACACAACTGTATCTTACCAAAACACAGCCATGCTAATTGCACCACAACTCATCTCAAGGTTATTTCTAACCAACATACCCTTCTAATAATAACACTCAGAAGCATACTTCCTAAGACTTATCATACAATATGCCAAAAGCATTTCAAGTCTCAAAGTCAATAATTAACACATAACCATATACCAAATCAAGCAAGAGACATGAACAACCAATCATGAACACGTGTCTCTCAAATACACAACTAAGCATGCACATAATAACCACGCTTTAAAATAGGGTCTAAGATTATCAATATTCAAACTAATACACATGCATATACACAATTCTAACTCATAGCACAACATGCATCAAAATACACAAATCAAATACACATGCAAAAACTACAGAGCACACGATCCCAACATCTAGAAGCAGCTGAACCTCCACCAAACTTAGACCTTGTCTTGCCTTTCTCCCTTCTTTTAGCCTCAGCTTCTTGCAATATCCAAATTAGAACAACTCCTAATCCAAATCAAATCTCAACTAAATCCAAGTACAAAGAAAGAGAAGAAGAAGAAGAAGAAACTCAAATCCAATACGCTCTTACCTTCAATACTTAATCTTTAATCAATACTCTTCAATAAATCTAATTCAATAAGTAGAAACCAACCACAAGCCAAAAAACTCAAAGAGATGAGAATGGAGAGAAGGGAAAAACCGAGAGAAAGAGAGGGAAAGGAAGAGAAAACTGCATGCAATCCAATTGGGGATAGAAAATCCCACTAACCATCACTTATATTGCATGTACACTCCATGTGGCACTCCCCTACAATGTCACATGTCACACACAGCGACTTGTCCCACTTTATGCAAAGTTACACTTTAAGTCCATGGCAATTATCCCTCTAAGTCCCTCTAATCCATTTCTCCTATCTACCAACTTATAATTCCACTTAATCTCAAAAAAAATTACAGAAATAACACCTCTAATTCTACTAGGGTGCAAATCGGGTTGTTACATATGGGGCTCGAAAGATGAGAGGAAAGAAATTGGAGCAGTGACCCAAAGTGGAAGGGTAGTTTTGAAAGTGGAAAAGCTGCAAGATCTATTGGCTATGCATGTGGAAAAGGAGACAGAGGAGGACTAAGTAGTGAAGCAAAGACCTCAGCTCAGATATCGATTTGGGATTTGTTGAGGCAGTCCCCATCACATAGGCAGAAGTTAGTAGAAGCCCTATGTGAGTCCACTGTTGCAACTACCATCTCCCTAATAGAGATATTAGACATTGTGAAAGGGAGTGACAAAGAAAATTTGGTTTACTCAGATACTGATTTGCCGGTAGAAGGTCATAATTATAACCGTCCTCTTTATATAAGGGCGTAGATCAATGAAAAGCATACTACCTGCATTATGGTAGATGACGGTTCTTCCATAAATGTGTGCCCTTTAGTGGCAATGTCAGCTTTTGCATTAAAGGAGTTTATGTTAAGCAAATCAAATCTTACAATCACCGCCTATAACAACTCCTAAATGCTAGCATCAAGGACCTTTAGAGCAATAGTAAAGACCGAGCTGGTAGAGACGGAAGTTGAATATGTATTCCTTCCCATTCTAGCTAATTTCTCAGCATTGTTGGGCAAACCGTGGTTCCACAAGTTGGGAGGGGTGCCATCTACCTTGCACTAAATGATAAAGATCCCACATAAAGGGCAGGTAGTGATGATCAGAGCTACCAGGGAAAATCAGTTGTCCATCTTAGAGATTACAAGGCAACCCTTTAATGGTTTTCATGATGTCACTGTGATAAATGGAGAAGATGATATGGCAAGGAGCTCTTAGGTGGTGAACATGCTGAAGATAATGTCTTTCCTTCCCGAACCTAGTTTGGGTAAGAATTCCCAGGGGCCATAAGTAGCTATCACGATGAGGGGTCAGAAAGATCGGAGGGGTCACAAGTATAAAGGCATGATAATGATGAGTAAAAAGACAGTATGTGAGATCCCTCACATTACAAAGAGTTTTGTGCCGGCTACTTCAATGTGTGCTTATGTTGGAGACTGAACCTCAGTGGATAGATAGGAGGATCGTACCAGGATTTGAGGTTTCAATGACGTCTTTGATTGGAACATTGGATTTATCAAGCCGATAGATGGTTTTTAGGATGAAAAAATCATGACCCAAGGGATTATTTGGGACCGAGATGCACCCGAAGAGATTGTCACTAATAGGCTGATGGCTACTCGACTGAAGGGTAAAGAGAAAATAGAAGATAAAGCTGCAGGTTCGAAGAAATAATATGAAGTTCCACAGGGGGTTGCTGCACCGAAAAGCCAAGATGTTACCCAACTGTCGGCTGTAACATCTGCATTGGCAGAGAAAGAAGATAATAGTGAATTAGATTTTCTTTTTGTGCCAGAACTTTTTAATGATGTTTATGATTCTATTAATAAGATGAACAATTTTGTTTACTTGTGTGATGTTTCTAATGATTTCACCATGCATAATCTTGATCGTGACTCATTCATATTTGATATTCATTCAACTGATGCAACTCCATTTAATCTCGAAACTTTGAAAAACCCAAAGGAAATCTTGATAGCATCTAATATAACTCCTGAATAGAGATTAAAATTAGAGAGAATTTTAAAAAAATATGACAAATTCTTTGCTTGGACCTATGATGATATGCTAGGGGTTGATCGAGAAATTGCTTAACATGCCATACCCACATACCCAAAACATAAGCCAGTAAAGCAAAAACTCAGAAGGCTCCGACCAGAATAGGCAGATAAAGTAAAGGAAGAAGTTCACAAGCAAATTGAGGCCAAGTTTCTTATAGAGGTTCAATACCCAACTTGGCTAGCTAATGTGGTTCTACTAGCCAAAAAGAACGAAAACGTTCGAGTATGCATAGACTATTGTGATTTGAACAAGGCTTGTCCAAAAAATGACTTTCCTCTGCCGCATATCGATGTTTTAGTAGACAGCGCAACTGCTTGTATGATTTGCAGCTTCGTGGATGGATATGCTGGGTACAATCAGATTCTCAACAAAATAGTTGATCGAATTAAGATTGCTTTTATCACTGAATGGGGTATGTTTGCTGATAGGGTAATGCCATTTGGATTGAAAAATGCAGGTGCAACCTATTAACGAATGGCTACTAGGATCCTCGATGACTTGATTCATAAAGAAGTAGAAGTGTACATTGATGACATGATGATCAAGTCGGCTAACAGAGAAGGTCACTTCGAGACTTTGGAGAAATTCTTTTGAAGGATTGATAGATATAACTTGTGCCTGAACCCTAAGAAGTGTATCTTTGGAGTTACCTCGAGAAAGATTCTGGGACATGTTGTCAGTCAGCGAGGAATTGAGATCGTTCCTGATAAGGTCAAGACCATCAGGGATATGCCTGTGCCCTAAAAGGAAAAGGATGTTCAGAGTTTCCTAGGGAAATCGCAATACATCAGCCGATTTATTGCTAAACTTACATCCATTTGCAAGCCCATCTTTACACGGCTTAGGAAAAATCAGCCTGTGATATGGAATGACGATTGTTAAACGGCTTTCGAAAAAATTAAAGAATATTTGTTAAAGCCCCCCCCCAGTTTTGAGACCGCCTTAACTAGTCAAACCTCTAATCCTGTACCTAGCAATAGAAGATAGCTCCATAGGTGCCATGAGGGCTCAAGAGGATGAATTCGGAGTAGAATTTGTAGTTTACTATCTTAGTAAGAAGTTTCTTTCTTATGAGATCAAATATACCGAAGTCGAAAAGATTTTCATAGCGGTGATTTGGGCCTCTAAGGAATTAAGACACTATTTTCATTCTTACAAGGTACAAGCTATCGCAAAGCAGCATCCTCTTAGGTATTTTCAAGAAGCTCCCTCTTTGCTGGGAAAGATGAAAAGATGGTTACTGCTCCTACAAGTATTTGATGTTGAATATGTCACCCAAAAAACAATCAAAGGTCATGTTGTAGCAGAATTCTTACCAAATCATCCCATCAAAGGAGATCAAATCGAGTATAACTTCCCAGACGAAGATGTTATGGCCATTATGGTTTAAGGTTGGCAATTATATTTTGATGGGGTGGTTAATAATAAGGGGGTACGAGAAGGAATCATCCTTATAACCCCAGGCGGTTAATAATAAGGGGGCATGAGCAAGAATGTTAATTTTAACTAAACCTAATTAATATGATAAAAGAAGATAAGAAGGATAAATGATGATAAGAAGGATAAATGATGTTAAGTTAATAATTAATGGAACTTTGAGTAATTATTCTTGCTTATTGTTGTATCCTTGTCATGCAAGTCAAGTTGAAATAATATTCCAATTTATTCTCTCAACATGAATTAGAGTGCCTAAAACTTACATTTATAATTCTAACTTTTAACTCTCATTAATGAATTGGTTAATTATACATGCATATTTCAGGATTAATTAGCAACCTATAACAATCATCTAACATTATGATCTCTTAAATAATGTTTCAATGATGAAATTCTATTAGTTTTAAGTAGGAATTTATCTCTCAACTAAATTCTTACTTATTACGATCATGCATCAAATACTAATAGAAAATTCTACAAACAAGAATACTAAATTGATATGAACAACAAAACATAATATAAAAGATTCAAGTTCATAAATACATCATTTAATATTTACAAAGAAGAAGTAAAAGATTAGAAATAAGAAGAATGAGATCTCTCAACCCTTTTTCCTTTCACAAAGTATGTTTTTCTTCTTTGCTTGTTGTCTTCTCCTCAAAACATTAAAACTAACTTAACCCTTACAACTATAGAAAAATGTTCTCTCTAAAAAACTTACAGAAATTCTTAAATTAATTCTACATATCTCTTTACAACTGAATTTCCTATATATATATATATATTGTTCCAAAGCTCATTTCCCTTGATATGCCCCTTCAAAGAGTTGTAAAAGTCAGTGGAAAGGTCACAAAATTTCATGTGACTCTTCAAAATAACTGCCCCAATGGCTCTCTCTGTCGTGCTCGCAATAGAAGACAGCACTCCTCTACCTTGACTTTCTTCAGCTGCATTGACTTCCTTCTTCCTCCTTGCACTGTCACGCTCGCGACTCCCTTCGTGCCCGCAACAAAACGCGGCACCCCTTTTGCTCTACTTCTTTTCTTCTTTTCTTCCTTCTTCTTAAGCGCCTTAGGTCGCGCTCACGACTATCGTCGCGCCCGCGACAGAGACTAAATTTCCTTGCTCATTTTGCTCCTTTTCCAATACTTTTCTCCCACACTTACAAAACATAAAGCGTACCTAATTCTAACACAATTAACCACAACCAAACATGATTTTAATCACAAAACATTAACTAAATATGAGCAATTTAGGCTCATATCAAGTCCCCACACTTAAACATTTGCTTGTCCTCAAGCAAAAACTAAAAATGCAAGAGACAAAATACAAACACAAAACAACATGACAAAACTAAGACATAGCAGTTTGATAACATGCCTTATAAAGTTTTGGTAACAAATGAAACAACTTCCATCTCACAAAATTACTAGTCTATGTCAACAAATTCCCAAGCAATGTTATGGAACATCAAACTTTAAAATCCATGTACACCTAACTAAACAACTATGAAAATGCCAAGCACTAAAACATAGAAACTTTAAAAATCAAATTTCTTACAATAGGTACCAATTATTGCCAATGTCACATTTTATAGAGTAACTCTCATTCTAGGCAAACACTTTCTCTCACTTCATTCAAGTGTTTTTAGGTTAGTATTTCACTCCTTCCCTTAATATACCAATACATGCCATAAGCTTGCAAATGAGTAAAAATCTCCACTACTAGCACAAATAAATGCACAAAATCAAAGGGTCTTAATTAAGGTTATAACTTGGCTTAGGTTAGGGTAGGTATAACTTTTGGTTGAGTAGCTCAAATTGTGAAAAGAAAAGCACTTACCATATCAAATGAGACTTCCAATTATAAAGCATAGCATTATACATATGATATCTAAATCTTAATTTTCTTTCTTTTCTTTTTCTTTTCAAGACACTTTAGTTCCCTTTTATTCATGTCCACAACTTTCTTTTTTATATATAGTTTTTCTCCTTCTTTTTATATATTTATATATATAGTTTTCTTGTTCTAGGACATATATTTCGTAAGGGATTAAAACTAGTATCATGCATATAGCAAAAACAAAATTTTCCTCAATTGACATAACAAGAACCAATCCTCCCACAAATAGGGTGCCAAAAGAGAAGTTAGGCATTTAAACAGGAATTGAGGTTAAAAATGTACTTATTAAATAAGAAAGTTTCTAATGGCTCAAAGTTGGCTACCTAAAGTCAAAAGGGTGGTTGTTTTAAAGCAAGTTAAAAATTGCTAATTCTAATATCCTCATTATGTTTCATGCATAACTTATACTAAATATAGTCTTGAAATTTACTCATAACAAGTTCTAGTGTATATGGACATAAAAAGGGCTCTCTTACAAAGAAATATATCATCATTAGGCTCAAAAGCTCACAAGTTAAGGATATGAAATACTCTAAGTAATGCTTCATTAACATAATCAAAGATGCCTATATAAAGAAAAATAACTTAAAAAGAACCTACATCAAACTGCTTAGCAAGAACATATCCCCTTCATAAGTGCACATACCATTCTAAAGTCTAATATCCAAAAACATCCCTCAAAAATCTCATCAACTAGAACACTAAACGCAAAATGCAAGAAGTTTCATCAAATTGTTCCCAAAGATTCTCAAATATAAAGGTTACACCTAACACATATACATATTTAATTTAAAACAAATAAAAACCTAATACTAGTAATCATGCATAATCAACACAAACACATAAACATAAACACCTAATTCTAGTAATCATGCATATCCACAAACACATAAAATGCACAAACAGATACACATGAACATATCCCTCGCCCACACTTAAAGGACACAATCTCCTCATTGTGTAAGAAAGTAGCACAACCTAACACAAATTAGAGAAACAAGACAAACAGAATGCAAAACAAAGAAAATAAAAAGAAAAAGTAAAATGGAGAAAATAAAATTGCCTTCAAAAAGTTCCACTAGGGGAACTTGGTGGAGATGGACTGAATTCCATATTTTGCTTGCGAAAGAAGGATGGCAACTTCCGACTTAAACTTTTCTGGCTCTTGTGCATCTCATGCATTGAGGCTGCCATTAAATCCACCTTGACTGCTAAAGTGCGATTGGCCTCCTCCATCACATCCATGCGAGTCAACACTTGCTGCCAACCACCAGCACTGCTCCCCCCACCAACTGCAGACTCTAACTCCCCATCAGCATCATCATCATCATCAGCATCAGCTACTGAAGTTGCACGTGCCTTCCCCTTTCCACCACCAGATTTCCTAGTTCTTTCATGAACAGAATAAAAAAATGGAGTCCAACCTCCTCTTTTCAAAAGATTAGAATTTCTCAAATAAACAACATTTATCATAGTAATGGTATCATCCTCATTAAGCTCAAAAGTAGACAACCGTCCCAAACAACCTAAAATAATTCTAGTTACCATATATCTCATCCCAATAGATTTGGTCTCAGCAACAGAGGCATTATATAATCCATCAAAGATGAAAGATAAAGAATAAGGTATTTTCTTGCTTTGCACAAGGGATAATACGAATAAATCCTTAACTTGGACTTTATTGCTCTCTACTCTAACAAACATCGCATGGCATAAATATTTATGCAACAACAATAAGTTCTTATTTTTAATCAATCGATTTGTAGAGTTTTTAGTATCAAAGTGAAAAATCCCAGTCAATTTTTTCCAAATTTCATGTGCAGTAAAATGTTGAGGATTAAATTATTTCCCATTCATGGGAAAACCAAACCAAGCATGCATGTCATCAAAGCCAAACATATACTCAATGCCATTATGCCTAAATTGCATGCTTGTTCTTTTATCATCCACATAAGATAATGTAACGAAAAATTTTAAGGCCCACTCCCTACGAATAGGAAATTTTATATGCACAAATTTATCCCATTTCATGCATTTTAAGTACTTGTTAATTTTATTATCCAGCCCTAATGTTTGTAACAAATCAAAGTCCAAATTCCAACTCCCTACTATTGATTTTTGAGAAAAAGCTTCAAATTTTTCACCCTTATCTTAAGACAATAAATGAAAAGGACAATCACACTTATTTTGGAGATAATTGGAATCGGGGCCTTGGGAGCTTGAACCTCCAGCAACCTTCTTCCCCTTATTTAGCAAAGTCTTTGTACGTACCATGATTAAGAGCACAATAAAATAAAGAACAACCTTACAGCACAAATAGAAAGCAGATGCATCCAATCTCACAGCAAATATCAAGAATAGAAACCCAGAAAAAACTAGCTAAAAACCAAAGAGAGACTAAAAAGTATGATGAAAATAGAGAGAAAATGAAAGAGAAATAGAAAAATCTAGGAATGTTTGAAAAAGTGAAAAATAGAGGTTTGAAATAACTCAAAAATTTCAGTAGAGGCAAAACATAAAGAACAACCAAGGAGCATAAGAATTAGAGAGAAAAAACAAGAGAAAGCTAACAAAACAGAGTGAAAATAAGAAATTAGGGCTCAAAAAGTATTTATAGGGGGAATAAAATTAGGTTCCAATGGTCAAAATTCCCCTAACAATTTAAAATCTCGCGTTTAGTTGCGCTCGCGACAGAAACGATTTTCACTCTTTATCGCGCTCGCAAAGCTAGCCGCGCTCGCGACAGAAACCTATACTTTTGATCCTCTTTCTAACAACCTTTAACAACAAAGTTTCTTGCTTATTAGTGAGATTATTAGAAATGATGATTGGTAAAGTGTTATTGTTACTAAGAAATGCATACCTTAAATGACTTGGAAGTTCTTTCAACTCAACATTAGGTGGACTTGCAATGGATGATGGAAGTGGCTCTGCACTCCTATTCAAAATTTCAGGTCTTGAGCTCTCTTATTCCACTTCCTCTTGCACTTTTTCCTCAAGGTGATCCTCTCTTTGACCTGCAACCTCAAAAACTTCTGCTACACAAGCATCAATAAGGTCAACCTTCATACATACATTATCATCCATAGGGTATTTTAGTTCTTTATCCATATGGTATTCTACATTATCATCCCCTACTCTCAAAATTCACTTCCCTTCATACACATCTACTAATGTCCTACCAATACGCATGAATGGTCTCCCTAAAATTAGTGTTAATTTAGCATCATAGGCAAAATCAAGAATAACAAAATCTACAGGCAATATGAATTTATCTACTTTAATAAGTACATCCTCTATTATGCCATATGGTTTCTTAATTGATTGATCAGCCAATTACAATACCGTAAAAGTAGTTTTAACATGATCTAATCCTAACTTTTTAAAGATCGACAATGGCATAAGGTTAATACTAGCCCCTAAATCACACAAACACCTAGGAAATTTAATATCCCCTAAAGTACATGGAATAGTGAAACTACCAGGGTCTTTAACTTTTGTAGGTATATTATTGGTGATTATAGAACTGCAATCCTCAGTTAATTCGACTTTAGAAACATCTTCCCAATTTCTTTTCTTAGAAATTAATTCTTTTAGAAACTTTGCATAATTAGGAATTTGTGTAATTGCCTCAACAAAATTTAAATTAATGTGCAAATGCTTCAATTTATCAAGAAAGTTTGAGAATTGCTTATCATGGTTTTGTTGCTTGAGACTTTGCGAAAATAGTGAATGAGGTTGGAAAGCTTTTGGAAAGTCAACCTTAGTTGCCCCTTCTGTCACACCCGCGACAAGAGTCGCGCTCGCGACAGAAGACTCTTTCTCTTCTAACGCACTCGCGGATGGCATCGCGCTCGCGATATTGGCTTGTTTCCCTTCTGTCACCCCCACGACTGGAGTTGCGCTCATGACAGAAGGTCCATCTTCCTTCTTAATCTCATTTTCCTGCAAAATCCTATTTTTATTAGAAGAAATAAATTTATTGGTGTAGATTTTACCTGATCTCAATATAATTGCCATCAAGTGCTCCCTAGGATTATCTTCCATATTACTCGAAAGGCATCCTTGTAATCTTGATGGTAGTGCATTGGCAATTTGTCCCAATTGAACCTCCAATTTATGAATGGATGAAGCTTGATTTTTAGTTATTTGATCAAACATAAACTCCAGCCTCTTATGATTCTCCTCTTGTGAATTAAACTTCAAATTTATTCCCTCCAAGAATCTATCCATCTTAACCTCCAATGCTCCAAATCGATCTTGTGGTGGTTGAAATCCTACACCTCCTCTATTCTGATTATTTTTATTCTGCCATAAGAAATTTGGATGGTTCTTCCAACCAGGGTTATAAGTATTTGAATGGGGATTCCTACGCCCTTGTCCTTGCATGAAACTCACTTGCTCTTCTGTACTTGCCATACCCAAATTACAACCTTTACTAGCATGGCCTTATTGACCACAAATTGTACATGCATTTGATAAAGTTCCTCCCATGTTCAAGTTGTCTATCTTATGGGTCAAAGCTACAACTTGTGCTTGCAAAGCAACAACCGAGTCAATTGAATGTAAACCTTTAATAGGAGAAGAATTTGATACCTTAGCTCTTTCCATCGGCCACAGGCAATTATTTATTGACATTTCCTCAAGCAAATCAAATGCAACTTTTATTGTCTTCCTCATAAGAGAACCACCCGCAGCAGTGTCAATGGTACCTCTTGCGGTAGGATTGACTCTATTATAGAAAGTTTGCATCAACAAATCCCTTGAAAGATTGTGGTGGGGACAACTTCGCTGCAATTCCTTAAATCTTTCCCATGCTTCATACAAAGATTCATTATCATATTGCACAAAAGTAGTAATATCTTTAATAATCTTTGCAGTTTTGGCTAGGGGAAAATATTTAGACAAAAATGCTTGAGCCAATTGGTACCAAGTATAAATTGAACCTCTAGCAAGTGAATTCAACCAAGCTTTTGCCTTATCCTTTAATATGAAAGGAAATAGCCTAAGCTTGATTGCATTCGCTGAAACTCCATTGATCTTAAATGTATCACAAATTTCTAAAAAAATTTCCAAATGAGCATTTGGATCCTCACTTGCCAAACCATAAAATTGTATACTTTTTTTGAATCATTTGTAAAAGAGATGGTTTAATTTCAAACTGATTTGCATTTACTGTTGGCCTTACCACCCCTTATTGAGCCCCGCTCAATGCTGGCATAGCAAAGTCCATCAATCTAGGTGGATTTTCATCATCAGCCATAATTGGTCTCTTGTTTTTATTTTTCTTGGGTTTTCTGTTACTAAAAGAAATCTTTCTATCTTCGAATTTAATGGTTCAAGTTCTTCTTGAGAACTACTTATTCTAAGCATATACTCGAACTATCCAATCCTATAAAACAAACAAACAAACAAATTAAATGCTATAATCCAAAATCACAAATCAAGATTTATAATGGAAATAACATCAATCATAATAGTCCCCGGCAATAGCGCCAAAAATTTGTTAGTGCTAAATCCGCAAGTGCACGATTCATCGATTATATTACTTAAGATATCGTTCCCACGAGGAATGTATATTGATTATTACTCACTATTACTACTTGATTTTAATCTTGTTTACAATTATCAATATCTTTAAGAATAATTCTAAAGTATTAGTGGAATGTTAATTTTAACTAAACCTAATTAATAATGATCAAAGAAGACAAGAAGGATAAATGATGATAAGTTCATTTCATTCTAAGAGATGAGCATCAGTTAGCATATGCGCTCGCAACTTTGGTGTCGATATGGGATAATCCAGAAAGGGTACTCATGAAGCCCATCTTTATCTCAAGTTTTAAGAAGCCTAGTTTTGAGTCTAATCAAATCATGGAAGTTGAAAACGCTAATGAAAAACCGTGGTATTATGATATTCAAAATTATCTAGAAAAGACGGTATTCCCAAAAAATGCCACAAAAAAGGATCAAAGGTTAATCTGCAAACTGTCTACCCGATTCATTAGTATAGACGATGTGCTATACAATAGGCAAGCTGACGACATTCAGTTAAGATATTTGGGTGAGAAAGAAGCTAAGAGGGTTATAGAGGAAACTCATGTTGTCGTCTGTAGAGCTCACATAAATGGCCTAGCATTAGCAAAGAAAATCATGTGATAAGGGTTTTACTGGCTCACAATCGATACAAATTGCTCAAAATATGTGAAGCAGTGTTAACTGTGCCAACAGTACATATATTTGAGGCATCTGCCGGTCTTAGAGTTTCATAACTTAACATTGCCATGGCCATTTGCAGTTTAGGTATAGATATCATGGGCGAGATACACCCTATAGCCTCTAATGGACACAGGTTTATAATAGTCGCCATCGATTACTTTACAAAGTGGGTTGAGGCCGAATCTTTCAAAAAGATTGATGCCCGGGACATGGCCAAGTTCATCGAGCAAAATTTGATATGTAAGAATGGCCTTTCACATCACATTGTGTCCAATAATGGGATACAATTTATGGCTGAAACTAAGAAGCTACTCCAGAAGTATGGCATTGAGCATCACAAGTCCTCTCCATATCGTCCACAAGCCAAAGGGGCAGTTAAAACGACTAATAAAAATGTCAAAAAGATCTTATCTAAAATGGTTAAGAACTATAATGATTGGACAGAGAAGTTGCCTTTTGCACTCTGGGGCTATAAAACCACCGTCAGAACCTCTACGGGAGTCACGCCTTATTCTTTAGTGTATGGGACGAAAGTAGTGTTACCGGTTGAGGTACAGCTCAGGTCATTAAGAATAGCCCTAGAAGCTTAGATCCCAGAGACCGAATGGGCACAATAGCAGCTGCATCAGTTGAATATGTCAAATGAGAATAGGTTACAGGCTTATTATCACAGCCAAATCTATCAAAAAAGACTTGCTCGATCATTCGGGAAAAAGGTCAGAAGGCATCCGCTAAAGGAAGGAGATCTGGTTTTTAAACAAATGAGACCTGGTGTTCCAGACATGCGTGATAAATTCCATCGAACATGGGAAGGTCCATTTGTCCTTAAAAAGTTACTATCTAAGGGACCAGCGATTCTAACAGACAGTGATGGGAACGAGTTCAAAGAACCATTCAATGTTAACAGACTTAAAAGGTTACATAGCTAAAGACTAATAATTAAAAGAAGAGAATAAATGCCCCGCAGGTTGAAAACTGAAAAAATGCGACCTTTCTATAATTGGGCACCCTGCCAGGGTGAAAACCGAAAAAAGGCATCTTGGGCAAAAAATAGGGGTTGAGAGAAAATATCCAATCAAGAAAATCTGAGAGGGCTGATTTGAAATAGGAGTTTGATGCTGACAAGATCTACTTTGAGATTAGATATGGTTCTATATCAAATAATGGTCATGTGTGATGAAATCATGCTGAAATGTATACAACTTTGCAAAAAAAGGACATAAAATAGAAACAATTCAACTCATCTATTCATTATCAACTAGTTCTTTTATAAAATGGAAAAAATATTATTCTTTACGGAATTTATGTTATCTAATAACTATGCTTTTCTACTACTCTCGCCAGCCAGATGTCTAAGTCGATGGGCCATGTTATCAACTGCAAGACTAATCACCCACCGCTTGTATGAGCTAGTAGAAGTGAAGGTACAATCTCCAATCTGTGGTATAACAGTCTTTATAGGCAGCCGTGTCTAGAGGCTATGATACCTAGAGGCAAAAGCTGAAGACAAAACGCTGCCTTGAAAAGATAAAGGTGCCTTACAACATCTTAACTCCCTCCAAACTGCCAAACACAGCAGGAGAAAATATAGAAGGTAGCTTTATGAAGCCCACATAAAGCAATGCACCCTGAAGAACCATCCAAAGTTATAGAAGAACGGGGTAGCTAGAGGCACATGAAGTTGATGTCGTCATCTGCCACCTCACCCAATCGAGCAAAACCTTCGTCAGGGGATGTAAAGGAATACAACTACCGCTTGAGAAGGAAATGCCTCAATGAATAATTGCTGATCACCCTATGAGGAGGTTCCGATAGAAATTTCAGTTTCTCTTGTAACCATATCTGAAACACAAAGAAAATCAGGGAGATTAGAGATACTCATGCATAGGGGACCAATTTATTTGAAAATATAATGTAAAGAGTTGATTGATCTTAAGTTTTGCAATAAAGAGTGTTAAGCCTTTAATTATCATATACTCTCTAATCAGGTTTTTAGCCTTCTGAAAAAAAAACAAAAAAAAAGTTGCAGGGATGGGTGGGGTCCACTCCAGGCAAAAATAAAGCATAGGGTTATATGAAAATCCAAAGGGATACATTTCCCGCTAAGGAAAATCTAGTGTGAAAATCTACAAGGGACGCACTACCTTTTAAAATAATGACGAAACATTTACCTGGAGTAATAATGGGCTTTCAGTAAAGGCAAAAGAAGGATCAGTATAGACAGCATTCAAGCTTAGAATGGTCTCAGCAAGAATCAAGGGAAATGGGGTCAACCCGTGATGTATACCATCCATAATGTCAAATAATCGATAATCGCCATTCAATTCCTCAGAAACCACCACCAAATATGTGGATAAGCAGAATAGCAGAACAATACTAGCCCGGTAGGTGGGTATATCAGAAAAGCCTTCTAATGCCTCAATCAATGGCTCTAAAACAAAAGTGGCATCCCGGGGGGCCAATCTAATAGCAGCAAATGGTGAAATACCTAAGGACAGTGCTATATGCCTCGCTTAAAATAATCCACAGCTCAGGATGCAAGGTAGGGTACCAGGAGAAAACCTCGCACTAATAATTGTAGCAAGTACTTCGAGTAAGGGGCACAATTCCTGATAAGTAAATCTAAAAAATGGAACTAAGGGTCCCAGAAGTGAACCACAGCCAACAGAAGGTTCTTGTCCACTTTAACCCTCCTCAAAAATTTCAAGCCAGAATAAGGAACCAAAGTGGTATTTTCCAAAGTTCGAGGGTCATTCAGAAATCGGTACATTTTGCTAAGGGTCGATGACAACATTTTCAAGACTTCGGGGCAAAAATTAAATATAAGCAAAAAGGGAAAAGAAATGAAAAAGAAAAAGGAAGAAAAGGGGAGAAAATACTTTAAAAAGGAGCTATGACCAAAAGCAAAAGGGGAGAATGCACAAAATCCAAGGAAAAGGCACTTATTTATAGAAAATTGTGACCGACGGGCGTGGCTAGAGCGAGTCACGGCCTGCCCATCGGTCAATTTAAGACTACTTAGATGGACCTTACTCCTACATTTCTTCATGCATTTCACATGCATAAACTGTTTGTGCATATTTGTCACTATAAATTCTGCAGGATGAAATTTAATGGATCAATTACTCGAAAAAGTTAAGGTGCAAAATTTTTAGGGAGTATTTGTTTTTCAATTCTCAAAAAAAAAATTGGAAATTCGAAACGATCGATGGGCTTGTGGGACATCCTGTCACTCACTCCATGCATAACCAACCCGTTGGTCACGAAATCCTATATAAGGCGAGCTGTTGCCCGCCTCTTCACTTTCTTCTCCTTTTTCTTTTCTTCTTCCTTTTTTCCTCTACGTGAACCAATGCTCCATCTCGATTTTTTGCCATTTTCTCCCTCGTTTTCTATCCATTTTGCGTGCTATTTGCGCCAAAGCACTCCCCTCACAATCACACACGTTCGGGTCTAAATATTTTGCAGTATATTTCATTTTTTTCAGACAGTCCGTCAACTACCAGGTTAGTTTTATCACATTTTCTTCTTCTTTTTCTTCTTTTTTCATCTATTTTTATTTAAAATTATGTTCTGAATGCATTGTAGATTGCATGCTTCGATATGTAGGGAAAATTCTGCCCATTTATTTTCTGCAATATGAATTTTGTATACTGCCAATTAAGAAGCAAATAACGAAGATATATAAATTATAAAATAGCATGATAAAATTTAGGAATGTACCTTTTCACAATTGCCATTTAAAGTGGATAGGAGTAGAATAAAAAGGGTAAAATAGGATTTCCCAATTAGATGTTTACTTTTCAATGAAATGATTATCCCAATGAAATTATTATTGGGGCCTGAGGCCTATCCATTTAGTGCTTTTCATGCAGGGGGTATGGGCACATCCTTGCCGAGATGCTGCCGATTTTTTTTTATTAGGCACATCCTTACCGAGATGCTGTCGCAATTTTTTTTGGTTATGCTGCCAAAATTTCTAAAAATTTTAAACATACTTAGTTTACTTATAATTATCATGCATTAATGCGAAACTAACTTCCTTTTTCAGGATGCCTCCGAGAGGAAACATCCCTCAGGACCAATCCGAACCTCAGGCTCCAGCATGGATGACCCCTAATTTAAGGGGGAGATTTTAGGGCCTAGCCAGCATCCAGTTCCGGACTAGCCGATACATCTCAAAACCTATCCTCTAGCACATGGGGATACTGCATGAGGTCTACACACCTTTGGAGGCAGCGGGGTGGACTGAGTTTCTCCGCCCGTCATTCCAGACTTACCCGGAGTTAGCAAGGGAGTTTCTGGCTACATTGCAATATAAAGGGTTCCAGAGACCAGATACCGAGGAGGGTGTTATATAGTTCCGAATCAAAGGAGACCATTTCAGTATCACTCACAGGGTCTTTGCCTAGGCACCATTACATTGCCTGGAGCCTCCTACGACCATGACACGACGAAGAGCACTATGCTCTCATCACAGGCCTTGAGATATGTCTATAGAGTACTGTCAAGCTGGTAATTCGGGGTTGGTCAATGGTGCTGAGATATGGAGCATGTGGACGATGGTGACAGGTTAGAGACTCAACATTTGTCATGAGATCTTGGCTAATCTGGTGAGATTAGCACATGGGATGGCTCCCTTTATATGTGCTGGGGGTGTGATCACCAGGTTATTGACATATCTGAGAGTCCCTCTAGCTGACTTCGGGCCTCTATTGGATGAGGATGTGTATGTGGATCTAACTGCAGCCCAGACCATGGGGATGGTAGCTCAGATACCAAGATATCCCGATGAGTACAGGCTCCTTACAGTGGCAGAGACCAAACGCCTCTTCTATCTCCCTCCACTCCAATCGGACCTAGAGGACTTAAAAGAGGAGGTCGAGTCAGAGGGATACCACCCACAGCAGCAGCCTGAGGAGGAGAAGCCTCAGACCCCTAAGATCAGGACATCGACATAGATTTGGATGATATGATCCGCACTCCAGCTTCCTAGCAGGGTCATATGGAGATATCGAGTCCTGTGCCTCCTCCACCATCAGTTCAGAGACCAAACAGGTAGGCGAAGAGGAGGTATCACCCTTACTGCTAGCCTGTACACCCGGGGGTATCCACATCTACTGCTTCTCCACAACCAGAGCTTAGTGTAAAGCTAGCACACAGTCATCTTCTCCGTTTACACAATAGGAGATCATTTCAGCGGTGACTACCGCCCTTGTCGCCATGGAGCAATGCATAGAGGAGAGAGATAGGGTACTTAGCGAGCGCCTAGACAGGCAGGAGAGACTTATAGAGGACCTGAGGCAGGGTTTCAGTGCTTCTAAGATGACAGCTACCTAGAGGATTGATGAGGCTATCCAGATGGTTGATGAGTCCATCACTTCCCTCAGGTTCCGAGTCGAGGTGTTAGAGACTTCTATACTAGCGATATCTGGGACCATCAGGGAGTTGCGTGAGGAGATGGAGGGTAGGTTCAATGGGATTAGAGATGCTGCCAGGTGCCACACCTCAGAGTAGGCACAGGCCTTCACAGGGCTAGCAGGGGTGATTAGCGAGTTCTTGGAGTTCCTCAGGACTTGTGCTTGGCCTTTTCTAGAAGGATATGCCCGGATTCAATTCCAGCACCCTCCATGAGTAGAGCCGCAGGCAGCTCCTCGATCTGCACCTGTGGATGTTACCCACCAGCAATCTTCCTCCAGAGTTAAGCCTTCTTCCTCCGGAGCCAAGCTGTCTTCCTCTAGAGCAGGGCTGTCGACATCCGGTGCCCAGCCTAAACATGTGTCTAACAGTGATGAGGATCCGGACGAGCCGACTGACTACTTACCTATATAGTACATGTTCAGGGAGATTTGTATATATATATTTATTGATGTACAAACTTTGCATTATTTAGTGATATTTACATTTTGTTTAAATTTCATTTTGCTTCAAAAAATACTTGATGCACCAAAATAATAAAATAAAAGAAAACAAGGAAAAGAAAGAGTAAGAAAGAGAAACAATAAATAATAAATAAGAAAAAGAGAAAAGGAAAGACGTTATGTTTACGTTTTAGAAAGGATCCAGTTAATACAATAAATTAACAAAATTCTTTGAAATTACAGGAATTACATTCCAGCAGTCTACATCATGACACAAAAACTCGTTATGATAACTCAGTAGCATTAATGATAGGCTACATCGAAGGAAAATCTTCTGCAAAATGAGTTATGGCGACAATCATATGCTCACGGCTTCACAGGCGATAATCATATGCCGATGTCTGCATGGCGACAATCACATGCCATACAGATCAACTATAGTCTACAAAACAAGTTGTGGTGACAATCATATGCTTATGACTTCATGGTGATAATCATATGCCAATGTCTCGAAGGCGACAATCATATGTCAGATGAAAATTATAGTCTACAAATCGAGTCGTGATGACAATTATATGCCTATGGCTCAAGGCGACAATCATATGCCAAAATATTGATAGCAACAATCATATGCCTGATAGATTAACAATATACTACCGACGACGATAATCGAATGCCAGACAAATCAAACACTATTTTCTGAATAACCCGATGGCAATGATCATATGTCAAAAGTCTCGACGACGACAGTCATATGCCTAAAAGATTAACCAAAGTCTTCAAAATGACTTGGTGGCGACAATCATAAGCCAAAACCTTCAAAAAGGTAAGGACTGCCTCAGGTACGCGCTTCTTCCCTTTTCTCTAAATTTTAGCTCATCTAGATTCTAGCGCACTAGTTTCCCAAAATTGGAGGCAACTGTAGACAACGGGTCCCAAGGCAACCCAGATTAGAGTTACCCAATGAGGATATTGATACCTATTATACAAAAAAAAGGATGAAATTGTAGGATTTTATCTTTTTTGTTCCATAAATTTTTTAAAGTTATTTCTGACCAAAAGTCTTTTGGACTCTCTCATATTTTAGAAAAAGCTTTCTTTCTCGAAAAAATCCACTTTTTGTTGACCAACTCCCATCAGTCGTTGGAGAAGCCCGTCGGTCTTGTTGAGGCATGGTGTTGCTCGCACGTAAGGGACACCCATCCCTCATGCGCGAAGGTGCCCGTCTGTCGTTCCTTTGGCAAAAATGGTATTTTCTAATCGATGCCCGTCGCTTGACCGAACGACGCCCGTCGGTCATTGCCTGATAACGATTTTTCTTTTTTTTTTAACAGAGATGGTTTTAAATCCTATTTTTAATAGGATAAATGTCACATTTAATGTTTATCTTTGAGAATAATTCTTAATTATCTGATTTTATCTCTAAGGATAAGTCATATATTTAGTATTTATCTATAAGGATAATTATAAATATTTACGTTTATCTTTAAAGATAGTTTTAGACTATTTATCCCTAAGGATAAATCAAATATTGATATTTATCTCCAAGGATAAATCAAAAGAGTTTTTATTTACCTCCAATTATAATGCCATCCTATAAATAGAATGAAGGAGGGCATTAAAAAAGGGACACTTTTGGGGAAGAAAAAGACTTTTAGAGGCAGAAAATTTTGAGAGGCTTTTGGAGAGAAAACAAATTGATTTTTCAAGTAAAATATTTCTTTTCTCTTTAGATTAATTTTTTATTTATTCTGTAAGAATTAATCGAGGAAGGAAAATTAATTCTCTTTTCTTAGTTTGATTCCTACATAAATTCCATTAAATTAGAAAAGAAGCTTTTTAGAGAGAGAAAGTGATTTTCAATTCAATTAATTCTTATGGAATTCAAGGAGATCTGCAATATTCATTACCTTCTGAAGATCAGCGTCTCAGGGTAAACATTCTGGGATCAAAGTGGCCATTATTGCATTAACTTCAACATTTGACATTCAAATTTGCGCTTTTGCTTCAAGATATAAATTGGTTTATTTTCTTGGTTATTCTATTATTTTTGTGTTAAATTTCTTTTATTTGGTGATTATTTGTTCAAATGCGTTAAATAACGACCTAAGATCCATAGAAGGTAAGAAATCTGAGCTTTTAAACCTTTAAAAATGGAGTTTTATCGTTGTTTTTGAATTCTGGAGATGACCGACAGTAAGAAGGATTCACAGAGGCCGTCGCTCAAAGTGAGCAACGGGTCATAAGGGAAAGCTTCTTCTGCCCGTCGGTTGCCTCTTAGATGGTCGTCCCTCGTTTCCCCTAGGCCATACTTGGGACCTTTTCTCTTTAATTTTTGATTGGTTTGACCTTTTTTTTTATTACGCTTTGTTTTATTAATTTTAAGTAATTTCTTTTAATATTTTCTACCATTCCATCTTTTATTTTTCTTCTGATATTTTACTTTAATGTTGCTAACATGTTTTTTTGTTTGGTTTTATGAGTTTTTGCTGAATATTGGATGCTAATAAAGGGGATTAATTGAGATGATTTGGAGACGTCGACTTGGTTCATTCTTTTCACCCTCTCTTTAGATAATCTTTCCAATTTCTGCCCATAATTACAAATGCCATTTTTATGTTCGTTAACATAAAAAGCACCTTAAGATTTTTATAGTTAAAATAAGGTTTTTTTTACTAAAATGGGACCATTTTCCTGGTTTTACTCCAAAATATTGCTTAAAGATTGTTTTCTTAGCTACATGTTTGAGGGAACCAATGTTCTCAAATTGAATATCCCTTTTTATGTATGATTTCCATTTCTGTTTATTTAATTGGGGTTGTATTCCACCCCTATTTTTATTGTAATTTAATATGTTCTTGTTTACTTCATTTTAAATGGTGTTATTTACTGCTTTCATTATCTGCTTGAATTGCGCTTTAATAAATGCATAAGTTGTATAGGAAAAGGAATGGAATTTTAACTTCAAAAACTCATTATGACTTTGACCAAGGTATGAATAAAAGTCAAGCCTCGAACTCTTTCTGGTCTTAGACTTCATTGAGGTTAGATGAACCTTTCTAATGCTTTATTAGGATGAAAATTTCAAAATATCTCCTGTTGCCCAAAATAAACATATACGCATCTTCTTAGGCTCATTGAGGCTAAATGAACTATCCCATTGTTCTATTGGATGGCGACACCAAAACACCGCTTGTTGCCTAAAATGGACGCCCTTGTAATCTTTACAAGTTTTATGAACCTCCCTCGAATACCCTAAAAGCGGGTTATTCGAGGCCTCCAGGGTTCGATGCACGTTACAGTGGCGACTCCACTGGGGACTACGAGTCCTTGCTTCGAAAGTACCTTGGTTAATAAATATAATTGAGCTTTTAAAATTAAAATTCGATCTCTTTTCTAAAATTACATTTCATCCATGCTAGAGCCTCAGATCTAAGGTAGATGGTCTACCCCATTACGTTCCCAAAGCACGACGCTACGTTCACTCAATGTAGGAAAGTGTTAAGGATAATCACCAGTTCAAGCCTCGTACCATCATTGTATATTAAATAGAGAGCTAATTAGTCATTATGCTTCATGATAAGCTAGACCCATTGGCAGGGACTATGCTTAGTCATTACCTTTGACTAAAGCTCATGTAATGCCTATAAAAACTTTCACTAGGTGACATGTACCATAATAATGTGCTTGCTATGTGAGCCATTAGATATTAAGTAAAGTCAACTCAATTAAATAAACATTGATCAAAGGCTTCCATGCCCCGGTGAGCCTATATTAATTTGATTGAAGTGCTCAAATACATAATGGTTAAAATCCATATGTATGTGCTTTATTTTAGAGTGTTATGCTGCCGATTTTTTCGCCGTGCACCATACGTGGTCATTAGGTTCCCCGATGACCCATGGGTTAATCCCACCTAGCAAAGAGACAATACGACCTCCTGTGTGGAAGTAATAAGGTTGGAAGGATCTATTTACTTTCATATGGTTATGGATGTTGCATAAAGCACGACCATGCATTATATGTTATACATGCATCATCCTAACAAGATATGTTCTTCAGCCATCATAGATCCATCCAAGTGATCCAGAGGTCCAGGTAGACAACTAGTCACGAATTTATTTTTCAAACTGCCAGAAAGAGTAGCATTCTCAGGCTCAGAATCACTCTTAGAAAGCAATGAATCTTACTCTTCCCAATTCTCAATAAAAAGTGACATGGCAAGCCCACCAAGAGAAGCAGATGCAACTCGTGCAATGATTATCGAGGAAGTAGGTAGGAGACTAAAAGAATTTGAGAATCGAATGATGACGATGATGGGCAATTTGACTGCTGCAATAACAGCACCTGCAGGGTAAAATTTAGTCACTCCTCCTGCAGCACATAATGACCAAGATACAGTTGGGAGGATCCTCCGGAGGTAATACACCCACCAACTGCTAATCGTAGGGCTATAACACCCACAGGACCAAGAAGAGTGGGAGTCCATAGACCTGAGGATGACCTCATTGAAGAGGAGTATGAAGAACCGGTAGTGATGAAGGGCGAGGCACCTCAAACAGAAGAGGTCATACAGAGAAAAATGGAAGAGAAATTTGAAGCAATGTCTTGCATGCTGGCCATAGGAAAGGGGATGAACCTAGAAGACAAAGAGTTGGATGGCGAGGATCTAGTCTCTTAGAATTTTAAAATGCAAGATGTCCCAAAGTTCAATGTCACTTCAGACCCAACAGCACACATTAAGCAGTACTCACTGGTAATGAAGGGTACGACCTTAATAAAAAGGAAAAAGAAAGAATATTTCTGCCTAAGCTTAATAGGGCCTGCGGTGGACTGATATCATGGGCTTTATAAGAGAACGAAAAAAGACTGGAATTTGCTAATAGAAGAATTGCTTAGGCAGTATGACTGCAGTACGAGGATGGAGATAACTCTGAAAGATCTAGAGTTACTTCAACAAAAATCAGGGGAGTCATTCCTTGAATACTTGACCCAGCGGAGGAACCGTGTGATGGAGATAAAGAGGAAACCGGACACTCTAGATCAGATCAAGCTTTTTATCATAAATGCCAGCCCATATCTAAAGGGTGGGTTAAAGATGAAGGGATTAAAGGACTAGAAGTCTCTGAAGGACATAGCTATAGAGGCTGAGAGTGAGTACCTGGCAAGGAAAGCAAGTAATGAGGCCTATGCTAAAAAGAATAGTAACCAAGGAGCTTGCAGATCAATGGGCTCTAGCAGTAGTAGTAGGGCAGGCAAGACAGCTAAAGTCTCAGCCACAGGAGTCTCTCAGAAGCAATTTTCAAACTAAGCAAGGTCTCTCTCATGGGTGTTAAAAAGGATAATGAAGGAGGGAAAGTTACAGCCCTTAATGCCTAAACCTGCCCAAAGCCAAGGACGACCGGGACATAAGGATGATTAGTTTTGTACTTACCATCAACACACCGGGTATACTACAGACAATTGTAAGACACTAAGACATGTCATTCAGGATCTCATTGACTCTAAACAAATCACTGATCCAGAAAAGAGAGGCAACCATAAGAAGTCCGGTTACTTCAATGTCCCCCCACCTGTTTTCATGATCAGGTCTAGTCTGCCCGAATGGTATGTTTTGAAAGACTTGTTTGATGATGAAGACCTATCACGCGCCTTGAGAAAGAAAGTGAAAAAGGGATTCTCATGGCAACAATTGATTGTTGGTCCACTAGTGAGAGTAGAAGTGAAGATGAGGATGCGGAACCTGCTGACTTATGGGGTTCGAAAGATGAGAGGAAAGAAATTAGAGAAGTGACCCGAAGTGGAAGGGTAGTTCCAAAAGTGGAAAAGCTGCAAGATCCAGTGGCAATGTATGTGGAGAAGGAGCCAGAGGAGGACCAAGTAGTGAAGCAGCTGAAAAAGACCTCGGCTCAGATATCGATTTGGGATTTGTTGAGGCAGTCCCCGTCACATAGGCAGAAGTTAGTGGAAGCCCTATGTGAGTCCACTGTTGCAACTACCATCTCCCCAACAAAGCTATTAGACATTGTAAAAGGGAGTGTCGGAGAAAATTTGGTTTACTCATATACTGATTTGCCAGCAGAAGGTTGTAATCATAACCATCCTCTTTATATAAGGGCACAGATCAATGAAAAGTATATCGCCTGCGTTATGGTAGATGGCTGTTCTTCCATAAATGTGTGCCTGTTAGTGGCAATGTCAGCTTTTGGATTGAAGGACGATATGTTAAGCAAATCAGATCTTACAATCACTGCCTATGAAAACTCCGAAGGCAAGCATCAAGGACCTTTGGAGCAATAGTAAAGACCTGGCCAGTAGAGATGGAAGTTGAATTTGCAGTCCTTCCTCTTCCAGATAATTTCTCAGCATTATTGGGCAGACCATGGTTCCACAAGTTGGGAGTGTAACCCGACCACACGATTAGCTCAGCTAAAGTAGTCAAGAACGGTAGCTACACACATAAAAATTCTAACATATACGCATGCCAAAACCTGTATTATTAAATTCGCTTCACATACATTCACATGCAGCGGATATCTCATACTAGCACATGCTTAAACCTACATAATCAAAACATACATCATTAACTTAATAATACATTAAACTTAGCCACTAGTCCATTACACACTCTATGTTTAAAAATAGGTTATACAAAACATATACAAAATACATTGCCCAAAATCCTAAAACCTACACTATAGGTACTCCTAATGTTGACCGTAATGCAGATTCGATCACCGAGATCACTTCGCGTCTGAACCTACACGGATTAGGAAAAAACCCGTGCTAGGCGATAATGCTTAGTGGGGAAAACAATACACCAAAAGCAATACAAGATATATGCACAAAATATAACATATTGCCAACAAGTAGACATGCATACTAATGTTATAATTTTTCACTTATCACATGCATATATTCAATGTACATGCATAACAATAGTCACACCATACTTCACTCTATTGCGTCACATTCACATACACTTCGTATTTGAATTCACAAGTAGCTCACTTATATTCATATTATTCGGTTAGTTATCATATTTATTTAACCTTGCCTGCAACTCAAAGATGTGGATAACGGGTATCGCATCAGTACCCAAAGGTACAGTAAACACATTAGTATCCATAGATACCACATATTCGAATTAGCACCCGAAGGTACTAGAAAGACCAATAATATCAATAAACTCGCATTAGAGAATCCAATAGGGATTCAAATCAGATTGATGATTCCAGAGGAATCTGACGCATTTGGCTGCAGCACTTAGACCCTATATGCATGCCTATCTATCCACTATTTGACTCGCAGGCTAAAATATTAGTCTGGTTTATTCAACATATCACATCTCATAAGTATCAATTATTCATTGCACAATTCAATCGCTTTAACAATTATATATAAGATGATATTCCTATGCATAATATAACAATTATTACCATATGCATGTCCACTTTACACATAAACACATAAATTGATCAATTTAGGGCAATTAGGAATTCTTCAAAATACTCAAAAGTGTCGCGCTCGCGACAGAATTTAATGATAGCTTCTGTCGCGCTCACGACATAACCTATTTACCCTCTGTCGCGCTCGCGCACCTACACACGCCCGCGACAAAAAGCAGCAACAGCATTAAAGGGTATTTTGTCGCGGTCGCGACTGTTGTGGCTCTTGCGACAGAACACCAATCTGCCACAAAAACTTATAACTCAACTCGACTCATCACTTCCACTCCTAGCTCTTCTTTACGTATGAACCCTATTACTTACTAACAAGTTCTTTAGGCATACAATTATCTACCTATTAAAGATACTATAACATAATTTTCCATCCATTTAGAATTATAATATCAAGTTATAATCCACACTAATTCATAATACCCTACAAATTATGCTTTACCCTAACTTACATAACCAGTTAATTTGTACCAATTAAGTGAGATTCTAAGACAGGTTTCTAATTCACCACCCAACATGCTTGCTACCTTCTAACTTGCTATTTCTCTTACCAGTCCCATTTATGCCATTTATACACAATTCAAGTTTCCAAAACAGAGCATCACACTCACATTCATCAACTAGCTCATCGCTCATCATCTCAACTCAATGATTTAAACACGTAATTTCACATTCAATGTTCACCACAAACACATAGTTCAATCATACAAATTCTAGAATTTATAATACGTCAAAAATTGATACACAAAGGTGTTCTCCAAGCTACTAAAAGGTCACTAAGCTCCTGGATCCACCACCTTCTCCTTTCCTTTACTTTTCTTTGCTTCCTCAACTACAAATTTAAGTCCAATTTCCAGAATTGGAACACCATATCAATCCTCAATCCATCAAAATTCAAAACAAGAGGAATTAGAAGATGAAGAACTATAATTATTTACTTACCTTGCTTAATTGACCACAATAGCACAATCAATATTTCAATCCAAACTTCACACCAGTAGAATTTAGAATAGTTTAACTAAAGAGAGAAAATAGATGAACACGGAGAGAAAAGAGGATGAAGAAACTGGCCACATGCAACAAATAATGCATTTTCTCTCTCTTCTATGGGTTTATATTGCATGCAAAATCAAGGTTGGCAGCACATAGAAGACACACGTGAAATCCACTAAATTTTCCTTAATCCACAATTAACTCAAATATCTTTTTAATTAATCCTCATTAACCACTAATAAATCCCCCTTACTCTTAATCTTATAGCTTTACCAATGAACCACTGCACTTTATCAATTTATTCCATTAAATCCTCATTTCAATTACACTTTAGCCCTTAATTAACATATTCAATTCAATCTTATCTCATTTATCATAATTAGACTAATTAGCTACTAGAGTATATTTCAGGCCATTACAACTCTCCCCTCTTAAAAAGAATTTTGTCCACGAAATTCATACCTGAATCAAATAGGTGGGGATGTTGTTTCCGCATAGCAGCTTCTGGTTCCCAAGTCGCCTCTTCTACCCTGTGATGATACCACAACACTTTCACCAATGGAATTTGTTTACGATGAAGCTGTCTCATTTCTCTTGCCAAAATTGCTTTTGGCTTCTCATCATAAGAAAAATCCGCTTGAACTTGCACGTCTTGTACTGGTATAATGTGGGATTCGTCCGAACGATACCTTCGGAGCATTGACACATGGAAAACATCGTAAAGCTTGGACAAAGCTAGAGGCAAAGCTAACCGGTAAGCCACTGATCCCACTTTTCCCGACACCTCATAAGGTCCAATAAATCTCGGACTCAACTTTCCCTTCTTACCAAATCGTAACACTTTCCTCCAAGGAGACACTTTGAGGAACACTTTTTCACCCACTTCAAATTTAATGTCCTTTCTCTTTAGATCTGCATACGATTTTTGTCTATCACTAGCAGCTTTCAACCTCTGCTGTATCAACTTCGCTTTCTCTTCAGTATCTCTTACCAAATCCGGACCAATAGCCTTATACTCGCCTAATTCTGTCCAACAGATCGACGTCCGACACTTCCTACCATAGAACACTTCATACGGTGCCATGCCAACACTTGTTTGATAACTGTTGTTATAAGCAAATTCTATCAGTGGAATATACTTATCCCAACTCTTAGAAAAATCCAATACACAAGCTCTACGCAAGTCCTCTAACACTTGAATGACCCTTTTCGACTGTCCATCCGTCCGAGGGTGGAATGCGGTACTGAAATTCAACTTCGTACTCAATGCAGCTTGTAAACTCTTCCAGAACTTAGAAGTAAATCTCGGGTCTCTGTCGGACATAATAGACAAAAGAATACCATGTAATCTAACAATTTCCTTCACATATAATTCAGTTAACCGATCCATGCAATAATCCATTCGAACCGGTATAAAATAAGCTGACTTTGAAAACCAATCTACAATTACCCATACTGAATCATGCTGCTTTGAAGTCAAAGGCAATCCAAAAACAAAGTCCATGATAATATTATCCCATTTCCACTGTGGAATGGAAAAAGGATTTAACAAACCATGTGGAACCTGATGTTCCACCTTCACTTGCTGACAAGTTAAACACTTAGAGACATATTCTACTACATCTTTTTCATACCAAGCCACCAATAAAATTGTTTTAGGTCATGATACATCTTATTCCCACCTGGGTGCATGGTAAAGACCGTATTGTACACTTCATGCAGAAGTCTCTTTCTCAACCCTCTATCACTTGCAACATATAACCGGTTCTTATAAAATAACACACCTTCCTCATCCACTGAATAGTCAGTCTTGTCACCATTTCTGACTGATTGTAGAATTTGTTGCAACTTATGATCACTTTTCTAAGCAACAAATAATTCGTCTCTCAACACAGGTCTTGCTTTCAACTGAGCTAACAAAGCTCCATCTGAAGTAAACCTCCACTTCACTTGTTGTAACAACAAGGCCGAAACTGATTTTCTACTCAACGCATCTGCCACCACATTGGCTTTACCGGGATGATAATCCACTATACAATCATAGTCCTTAAACAGCTCGAGCCATCTACGCTATCTCAAATTCAATTCCTTCTGAGTTAACAAATATTTGAGACTTTTATGATCTGTGAAGATCTTACACTTTTCACCATACAAGTAGTGTCGCCAAATCTTTAAGGCAAACACCACTGCAGCATATTCCAAATCGTGAGTCGGGTAATTCTGCTCATGTGGCTTCAATTGCCTTAAAGCATAAGCGACCACCTTTCCATCTTGCATCAATACACAACCCAATCCTACACCAGAAGCATCACTGTATAAAACATACTCCTTGCCAGAAATAAGTTGAGTTAAAATTGGTGCCTCTGCTAACATTCTCTTCAATTGTTCGAAGCTTGACTGACACTTATCTGACCATTCGACCTTAACTCCTTTACAAAGCAATCTAGTAAGTGGTGAAGCAATCACCGAAACTTGCACAAACTGCCTATAATTTCCAGTTAACCCTAGAAAACTGCGAATCTCGGGCACATTCTTGGGTGGTTTCCAATTCACAATCGCTTCAATTTTAGTCTGATCTACCTTTATACCCTTAGATGACATAACATGTCCCAGAAAAGATACTTCCCTTAACAAAAACTCGCACTTTTTAAGCTTAGCATATAACTGATGGTCCCTTAGGGACTGAAGCACATCTCATGCTCTTTCTCATTCTTTGAATAGACCAGAATATCGTCAATGAACACCACTATAAACCGATCCAGATATGGCCTGAACACTCTGTTCATCAAATCCATAAATGTAGCCGGTGCATTAGTCAACCCGACTGGCATTACTAGAAATTCGTAATGTCCATAACGAGTCTTAAATGCAGTCCTGGATATATCTTCCTTTTTAACTTATAATTGATAATACCCAGACCTCAAATATATCTTGGAAAATACACCTGCCCCTCTCAACTAATCAAACAGATTTTAAATTCTTGGTAAAGGATATCGATTCTTCACTGTCACCTTGTTCAACTATCTGTAATCAATGCACATTCACATGGTTCCATCCTTCTTCTTTATAAACAGTACTGGTGCTCCCCAAGGAGACACACTAGGTCTTATGAAATCCCTGTCTAACAACTCCTGCAACTGAGTCTTTAATTCTTTCAACTCAGTAAAGGCCATTCGATAGGGTGTCTTAAACACAGGTGATACTCCTAGCATAATATCAATAGACAGTTCTACTTCCCTTACTGGCGGTACACCAACCAACTCTTCTAGGAATATATCAGGAAATTCCCTCACTATAGGTATATCTTGTATTCTCAATTGCTCTCTTTTTGAGTCCAGAACAAGGGCCAAGAAAGCCTCACATCCCTTCCTCGGGCATCGATAGGCTTAAATAGCAGACAACACATTAACTAAGGGATTAGAGCATATACCCTTCACTACCACTTTTGACCCATTTACAGTTCTAAGCACTACTATTCTCTTCTTACAATCAATTACTGCCTGATGCTTACCCAACCAATCCATGCCCAATATTAAATCAAATTCATCAAACGGCAATTCAATCAGGTCTACAGATAACACATGACCTTGAACCACTAAAAGACAATTCATATGCACTTTGTTCACATTCACTCTATTTCCCAAAGGACTAGTTACACATATGTCATAATTTAAACTATCAATAACAAACATCTTATCACATACTCTTTTAGAACATACATAAGAATGCGTAGACCCAGGGTCAATCAGTGCAAACATTTCTGTATCATAAAGTAGAAATGTACCTACAATGACCTCTGGCACATCTTACTCTTCTCTAGCCTTCATTGCATAAACTCGGGCTGGTGCCACTGAAGCTCTACCCACTGATTCTGAAGCAGTTCCACTTCTGGACTGGCCACCTCTGCCACGTCCTCTTCCTCTACCTCTATAAGTAGGAGGCAAATTAGAACCACCCCGACTAGTTTCTCGCTGATCACCAGCAACCTCATAAGCCTTTGAACAATTGGCCAAGTAATGCTCGGTGCTCCCACATCTAAAACAGGCACCAGTCACGTTCCAACATTCCCCTCGATGTCGTTTACTACAATGTGGACACTCCAGCACTTTGCTTCGATTACCAGATGTACCTCTGCCAGTTCCAGATGTAAAGGATGACCCTTGCTTCTTGCCTCTGATTGCTAGACTATTGACAGACTCATATGGTGGTGCCACTTAGGAATCTCTTGATCTCTTTCCCGAATGGGATCCACCTCTATTCAGATTCCTCTTTTGCATTCTTTCCTTCTGAATCTCCAATGACCTCTCTGCTCTTATAGCAGCTTGTACTATTCGATAGTAGCTGACATTTTATTCCGTAGTCATTGACATCAATAACGCCTTAATCTGCTCAATTAACCCCTCTTCAAACTGCTGACATCTGAACTCCTCAGTTAATACACCAGGCGGTGCATATTTACTTAGTCTATAGAACTCCTTCTCATACTCAGCCACTGACATGGCTCTCTGCCTTAAATTCAAGAATTGCTTCCAATTCGCCTCTCTACACGCCTTGGTCATATATTTGTTACAGAACTCCCTTTCGAGAAATTCCCATGTAACCGGGTCCGAAAGTATTGGATGCCTTAGGAATAGTTTCCCCCAATCATACGCAGCACCCTGAAGCAACGACACCACACATTCCACTTACTGATCAGGAAGAAATCTTATATCTCCAAGCACTCTCTAAACTCTCTCAATCCAGTACTCCGTCTTTTCAGACTCATCTAATCTAGTCCCATGAAATTCCTCTACTCCATGCTTCCTCATTGATTCAAGTGGAGCCTTTTGTGCTATCATTCGATCTAACACTCTAGCCATGTCCTGAGACATCTTAAGTAAGGCCTCCATAGGAACCATCAGAACCTGATGCCCAAAACTGGCTGGCCTAGACTGGCCAGACCCAAACACTTCCACTTCTCATGGGTTAACACTTTCTGTCGTTTCTTCGCTTGAGTTATGGCAAGGATCCATCGATCTGATACAATATACAAGGACGTCCGTATTAGGTCAACATATCGATACACACCCTAGTCTATCCAATTTTCGGAAAAGACTAAACCTAGGCTCTGATACCACAACTTGTAATGCCCATTCCCGACCACACGATTAGCTCAACTAAAGCAGTCAAGAACGGTCGCTACACAGCAATCACATGCATAAAAATTCTAACATATACGCATGCCAAAACCTATACTATTAAATTCACTTCACATACACTCACATGCAGCGGATATCTCATACTATCAGAAGCTTAAACCTACATAATCAAACATACATCATTAACTTAATAATACATAAACTTAGCCACTAGTCAATTACACACTCTATGTTTGAAAATAGTTTATATAAAACATATACAAAATACATTGCCCAAAATCCTAAAACCTACACTATAGGTACTCCTAATGTTGACCGTTGGCAATGCGAATCCAATCACTGAGATCACTTCACGTCCGAACCTACACGGATAAGGAAAAAACCCATGGTAAGCGATAACGCTTAGTGGGGAAAACAATACACCAAAAGCAATACAAGATATATGCATAAAGTATAACATATTGCCAGCAAGTAAACATGCATACTAATGTTATAATTTTTCACTTATCACATGCATATATTCAATGTACATGCATAACAATAGTCACGCCATACTTTACACTATTACGTCACATTCACATACACTTCGTATTTGAATTCACAAGAAGCTCACTTATATTCACATTATTTAGTTAGTTATCATATTTATTTAGCCTTGCCTGCAACTCAAAGATTCAGATAACGAGTATTGCATCAGTGCCCAAAGGTACAGTAAACACATTAGTATCCATAGATACCACACATTCGCATTAGCACCCAAAGGTACTAGAAAGATCAATAATATCAACAAATCGCATTAGGGAATCCAATAGGGATTTAAATCGCATTGATAATTCCAGAAGAATCTAACGCATTTGGCTGTAGCACTTAGACCCTATAGGCATACCTATCTATCCACTATTTGATCCAGGCTAAAATATTAGTCTAGTTTATTCAACATATCACATCTCATAAGTATCAATTATTCATTGCACAATTCATTCACTTTAACAATTATATATAAGATGATATTCCTATGCATAATTAATAATTATTATCATATACATGTCTACTTTACACATAAACATATAAATTGATCAATTTAGGGGCAATTAGGAATTATTCAAAACACTCAAAAGTGTCGCACTCACAACCATTATCACGCTCGCAACAGAATTGAATGATAGCTTCTGTCGCGCTCATGACAGAACCTACTCCACCCTCTATTGCGCTCACGCACCTGCATGTGCCCACAACAAAAAGCAGTAATAGCATTAAAGGGTATTCTATCGCGGTCGCAACTTTTGTCGCGCTCGTGACAAAACACCAATCTGCCACAAAAACTTATAACTCAACTCGACTCATCACTTCCACTCCTAGCTCTTCTTTACGTATGCACCCTATTACTTACTAATAAGTTCTTTAGGTGTACAATTATCTACCTATTAAAGATACTATAACATAATTTTCCATCCATTTAGAATTATAATATCAAGTTATAATCCACACTAATTCATAATATTAGATACCCTACAAATTATGCTTTACCCTAACTTACATAACCAGTTAATTTGTACTAATTAAGTGAGATTCTAAGACAAGTTTCTAATTTGCCACCCAACATACTTGTTATCTTCTAACCTGCTATTTCTCATACCAGTCCCATTTATGCCATTTATACACAATTCAAGTTTCATTCCAAAATAAAGCATCACACTCGCATTCATCAACTAGCTCATCGCTCATCATCTCAACTCAATGATTTAAACACATAATTTCACATTCAATGTTCACCGCAAACACATAGTTCAATCATAAAAATTCCAAAATTTATAATACATCAGAAATTTATACACAAAGATGTTCTATCAGATTCAGGGTTTTTGGAGATTCATCACTAGTAATCTATCAGATTTGGGGTGAATGGGCCGTAAAAGAAGAATGATTAAAGCCATATATGAAACACTTGAAGATGTTGAGCCGTTAGTTTGAAATTTGTGCTTTTCATTTCATTTTAAGAGATGAGAATCAGTTAGTAGATGCGCTCGCAACTTTGGTGTCGATATGGGATAATCCAGAAAGGGTACTTATGAAGCCCATCTTGATCTCAAGTTCTAAGAAGCCCAGTTTTAAGTCTAATCAAATCATGAAAGTTGAAAACGCTGATGAAAAACCCTGGTATTACAATATTAAAAAATATCTAGAAAAGATGGTATTCCTAGAAGAAGCCACAGAAAAGGATCGAAGGTTGGTACGCAAACTGTCTACCCAATTCATTAGTATAGACAGTGTGCTATACAAAAGGCAAGCCGACGGCATTCAGTTAAGATGTTTAGGTGAGAAAGAAGCTGAGAGGGTTATAGAGGAAACTCATGCTGGCGTCTGTGGAGCTCACATGAATGGCCTAGCATTAGTAAAGAAAATCATGCGACTAGGGTTTTACTGGCTCACAGTGGATACGGATTGCTCAAAATATATGAAGCAGTGTCAATTGTGCAAACAGTACCCGGATTTGAGGCATCTGCCGGTCTCAAAGTTGCACAACTTAACATCGCTATGGCCATTTGCAGTTTAGGGTATAGATATCATGGCCAAGATACAAGTTTATAATAGTCGCCATCGATTACTTTACAAAGTGGTTTGAGGCCGAATCTTTCAAAAAGATTGACACTCAGGACATGACTAAGTTCATCAAGCGAAATTTAATATGTAAGTATGGCCTTCCACCTCACATTGTGTCCAATAACGGGGTAAAATTTATGTCTGAAACTAAGAAACTGCTTTAGAAGTATGGCATCGAGCATCACAAGTTCTCTCCATATCGTCCACAAGCCAATAGGGCAGTTGAAGCGGCTAATAAAAATGTCAAAAAGATCTTATCTAAAATGGTTTAGAACTACAAGGATTGGGCAGATAAGTTGCATTTTGCACTCTGGGGCTATAGAACCACCGTCAGAACCTCTATGGGAGCCATGCCTTATTCTTTGATGTATGGGACGGAAGCAGTGTTGCTGGTTGAGGTAGAGCTCAAGTCTTTAAGAATAGCCCTGGAAGCTCAAATCCCAAAGACCAAATGGGCACAATAGCGGCTGCAGCAGTTGAATATATTAGATGAGAATAGGTTACGGGTTTATTATCACCGCCAAATCTATCAGAAAAGACTTGCTTAGTCATTCGAGAAAAAGGTCAGAAGGCATCTGCTAAAAGAAGGAGATCTAGTTTTTAAAAAAATGGGACCTGGTGTTCCAGACATATGCGGTAAATTTCGGCCAACATGGGAAGGTTCATTTGTCTTTAAAAAGTTTATGTCTAAGGGAGCAGCGATTCTAATAGACAGCAATGGAAACGAGTTAAAAGAACCAGTCAACGTTAAAATACTTAAAAGGTTCCATGGCTAAAGACTAAAAATCAAAAGAAGAGAATAAATGCCCGTAGGTCGAAAATTAAAAAAAGGCAACCTTGCTAAAATTGGGCACCCAACTAGAGTGAAAACCGAAAAAAGGCATCCTAGACAAAAATTAGGGGTTGAGAGAAAATATCCAATCAAGAAAATCCGAGAAGGCCAATTGGGAACAGGAGTTTGAAGCTTACAATATCTATTTTGAGATTAGATGTAGTTCTGTATCAAATAATGGTCACAGACGATGAAATCATGCTGAAATGTACACAACTATGCAAAAAAGGACATGAAACAGAAACAATTCAACTAATCTATTCATTATTAACTAATTCTTTTATAAAAAGGAAAATACATTATTCTTTACTGAATTTATGTTATCTAATAACTATGCTTTTTTACTGCTCTTTCCAGCCAGATGTCTAAGTCGATGGGTCCTGTTATCAACTGCAGGACTTATCACCCACCTCTTGTATGCACTAGTAGAAGTGAAGGTTCAATCTCCAATCTGTGGTATAACAGTCTTTACAGGTAGCCATGTCAAGATGCTATGATACCTAGAGGCAAAAGCTTAAGACAAAACGCCGCCTTGAAACGATAAAGGGTGCCTTATAATATCTTGACTCCCTCCGAACTGCCGAACACAGCGGGCAATAATATAAAAGGTAGCTTCATGAAGCCCACACAAAGAAATGCACCTTAAAGAACCATCCAAAGTTACAGAAGAATGGGGTTGCCAGAGGCACATAAAGTTGATGTTTTTACTTGCCACCTCACCCAATCGAGCAAAACCTTCGTCGAAAGATGCAAAGGAATACAACTGCTGCCTAGGAAGGAAATGCCTCAGCAAATAATTGCTGATCACCCTAAGAGCTGGTTCCGATAGTAATTTCAGTTTCTCTTGTAACCATATCTAGAAAATAAAGAAAATTAGGGAGATTAGAGATACTTATGTATAGGGGACAAATTTTTTGGAAAATATAAGGTAAAGAGTTGACTGATCTTACATTTTGCATAAAGAGTGTTAGCCTTTGATTATCCTTGTAACACCCCAAACCTATACGTAGGGGAAACTCACCCTCAAGGAAAGTGAATGCCCGTATAAATAAGTGTGTTAACAACAAACAAACAAACAAATATAACAAAAGCGGAAAAGAGGCATTCAGAACAATAAGTTAAAACTTTAGTGGGCCAACAGAAAAAAAAAAATCTCATTTCATATATCAAGATATTCTTTATAAAAAAGGGGGGGGGGGGGGTGGGGGGGTACATTATCCTTACATAAATACAGAAATACATACCTAAAACATTTATAAAATCTAATACATTACAAAAAAATTACATCATAAAACCAAAATACAAAAGTCAAGCTACAAAAAGAATCTCTCTGAGGTGTTGACTCTGACTACTGTGGAACACACTCCTCAAAAGACTCGGATAACTTCCACACTTGCATGGATTAAACATCCGTGCTAAGCAATAACGCTTAGTGGGGGAAAACAAAAGATGGACGACCACTCACAGTGGCCGTCAAGGCAAACCACATACGTATAGCACATGCAGAAGTATGCAATTATTCATATAAAATATATCACTTATGTCAAACTTTATGCACAAGAGTAACTTAACATAGTCACAATCATGTCTCATCATAAATAATATTGCATTCATAAGAGAATCAAACATATATACCTGCAAATTCAAAGTAGCGGATAATGAGTGAACACTGGGTACCAGTACGTACGAACAAAAGCAACATCTTTCATTTTCATATAAAAACATTTTCACTGGGGATCTTAAACAAGATCCAAACACTTAGGATTGCGAGGACCTAAACGGTGACCTGATCAGGATCCATAACACTAGGGGCTGCAGCTTACAGAACTCTATAGGCATGGCTTTCTATCCACTTACTTGACTATTGCAGGCTAGGCAACAATACTAAAATTACACTCATCACATAAGAATTTACATATCTTAATAAAAACACTACAATTACATATCATATGCCAGGCAAGATTCCGATAAATAAAAGCTAAAAGCAATGCTAAGTTCAAAATAGACAATTAAGACAAAACTCAAAATTTTAATTTTTCAAAACGGGGGGCTTTTACAAAGCGGTATGACAAAACCTTACCGCCGCGTAAGACATTCCATATGATGGTAGAGAAAACCTGACTGCCGTGTGGCCTTTTAAGCCAAAACACCCCAAAAACAAAATGCATTTACACGGCGGTAGAGAAATCCTGACTGCCGTGTGATAATGCACAAAAGCAACTCATTAAAATAGAATACATTTACACGGCAGTATGACAAAGACCTTACTGCTGTGTAACTCCACGGGTCATTAAAACTCAAATGCAGAAATTCGATTACACGGAGCTATGACCCTTCTTACCGCCGTGTAAATCAACCAAAACCCAAAAATTAAGCTATTCACAGCTACTATTTCCCAAATCCTAAACCCAACATCCAACACACAATATCCCACTCAACTCATGCTATCAAGACTCAACTCAAACAAGCTTAAACTCAATACAAACATCTCAAGCAACTCAATTCAATAATCTAATAAAAAATCATACACAAGATTACAAATTGAAACAACACAAATTCTCAAACTTTATCATACTATCATTTAACAGGAATTCCTTCAATTTAATAGCACATCTTTCAATTAAGCACATACACATACATTTACACATTCAATTTCCAGAAATCAAAGCATAATTTTCACAAATTAAAAATGCACAAATTCAAATAACTCTCAAAACTTGAACTCCTAAGCTCCAAGATCAAGGGGCTGAACTTCCAGCAACTACTTCCTTCCCTTTCGGATCCTTAGGAGGAAATTCTGAGCCAAAAACACAACCACAACCCACACTAGGTAAACAAACCCACACAGCCACATACTCACTCAAAACCAACGGAAAGTAAGAAGGAGAATAGGAAGAAGAAGAAGAGTAGCAGAAAAACATACCAAAAGAGCTCTTTGAATTTGCCAAACTAACTCAAGTCACCACAAGAAGAAGAAGAAAGAAAAGGGAAGAGTAGAACAAGAAGGGAAGAGAGACGTAAAGAGCAGGAAACGGGAGAGAAGGACGAAAATGATTTCTCTCTCCTTTTCCCTCTCGTCTTTTATAGCTCCTCTCTTCTCTCTTTCTCTCTCTTGCCACATGTCACAATCTTGTGGTGAGTTAGCAAATTCCTCTTCTAATACTTCATTTTCTTCCCCAAAAACTAATCCAACCACACAATAAAATAAGTAACATACAATTATGCCCTTAAAACTTAATAAATCAAGCAATGACACTCTAACACACACACACACACACACATATGCTCAAACTACTAGGGTGGAAATTGGGGTCTTACAAATCTCCCCTACTTAAAAGAATCTCGTCCGCGAAATTCTCACCTGAATTGAACAACTGCAGATACTAAGATCGCATCGCTGACTCCAATTCCCATGTAGCCTCCTTAACTCCATATGTTTCCATAATACTTTAACCAAAGGAATTTGCTTATTCCTAAGCTGTCTCACTTCTCGAGCTAGAATTGCCTTCAGTTTTCATCATACGAATAATAAGGATGAACCCGCACATCTTGAACCGATAATACATGAGATGCGTCTAATCTGTACCGACAAAGGATTGACACATGGAATACATCATGCAACTTGGCTAATTCCATCGGCAATGCTAATCGATAGGCAACTGGACCAACTTTTTCCAAAATCTCATACGGTCCTATAAATCTCGAACTCAATTTTCCATTCCTGCCAAAACGCAAAACTCTCCGCTACAGTGCCACTTTCAAGAACACTTTATCCCCAACTTCAAACTAAATATCCTTCCATCTCAGATTAGCATAAGATCTCTGTTTATCCCTAGCTACTTTTAAATTCTGCTGAACCACTCTAATCTTTTCTTCGGTATCCCTGACCAAGTCTGGACCCACAAAAGAGCGTTCCGACAACTCATTCCAACAAATCGGAGTCCTATATTTCCTTCCATAAAGGGCTTCAAACGGATACATACCGATGCTCACTTGATGACTATTATTATAGGCAAATTCCATCAACGACACATATCTATCCCAACTCACGGAAAAATCCAAAACACAACCTCTTAACATATCCTTAAGAATCTGAATAACTCTTTCTGACTGACCGTCTATCTAAGGGTGGAAAGTAGTGCTAAAATTCAGTCGGGTACCCAAAGCAGCTTGCAACTCTTTCCAAAACTTCGATGTAATCCTCAGATCTCGATCAGACACAATAGATACTGGTATTCCATGCAATCGAACCACCTCATTTACATAAATCTCTGCCAACTTATCCATTGAGTACACTATTCGAACTGGCAAAAAGTGAGCTGACTTGGTGAGCCGATCAACAATAACCCAAACCGCATCATGCTTCCTCTGAGTCAAAGGCAATCCCACTGCAAAGTCAATAGCAATGTTGTCCCACTTCCACTGAGGAATAGGTAAAGGATTGAGCAACCTATATGGAACTTGGTGCTCAGCCTTTACCTACTTACAAGTCAAACACTTGGAAATAAAATCCATTATATCCCTTTTCATCCCGGGCCACTAGTACAACTACTTCAGATCTCTATACATCTTTTCACTTCCAGGATGCATAGAGAAAACAGTAGTGTGTGCCTCTAACAAAAGCTTTCTTTTCACTTCATTATCACTAGGCACGTACAAACGATTTTTATAACTTAGCACCTCGTCCTCAACAGAAAAATCACTCTGATTCCCACTCTGAGCCACTTGCATAATTTGCTGCAATTTCGGATCATTCCTCTGAGCATCAATAATTAACTGCTTCAAAGAAGGCATAGCTTTAAGCTTCAGAATTAAATCTCCATCAAACCCGATGCAACAATAAAGCCAAAACTGACTTCCTACTTAAAGCATCTACAAATACATTTGCCTTACTTAGGTGGTAATCAATAATACAATCATAATCCTTAAAAAGCTCTAACCACCCTCTCTGCCTGAGATTAAGCTCTTTCTGAGTTAGGAGATATTTCAAGCTCTTATGATCCACAAAGATCCTGCAAATCTCTCCATACATATAGTGTCGCCAAATCTTAAGAGCAAACACTACTGCTGCTAACTCCAAGTCATTCGTCGAGTAGTTCTGTTCATGAGGGTTCAGTTGTCAGGATGCATAAGCTACCCCTTTACCATCTTGCATCAAAATGCTACCAAGTCCAACACCTAAAGCATCACTGTACGTAACATACTCTTTACCCGAAATGGGTTGAGTAAGCATAGGAGCTTCCACTAACATCCTTTTGAGCTTCTTGAAACATGCCTGACACTTATCGGACCACTAAAACTTCACACCTTTTCAAAGAAACCTTATTAAAGGCGAAGCAATTACTAAAAACCGCTTCACAAACCGTCTATAATATCCAGCTAATCCAAGGAAACTTCTAACTTCCGGTACACTTCTTGGCAGCTTCCAATTCACAATGGCCTCAACTTTAGATGGATCCACTCGGATACCTTCCGAGAAAACAATATGCCCTAAAAAAACACTTCTTTCAACCAGAAATCACATTTGCTAAGCTTAGCAAATAACTGATGATCCCTTAGCACTTGAAGTACCAAATACAAATGCTCTTCATGCTCCCTTTCATCCCTCGAATACACCAAAATATCATCAATAAACACAACTACAAATCGGTCAATATATGGCCTAAAGACTCGGTTCATCAGATCCATGAAAGCCGGTGGTGCATTGGTCAATCCAAACGGCATCACTAAAAACTCGTAGTGGCCATATCGCGTCCGAAAAGCAGTCTTAGCCACATCCGCATCCTTAACCCTCAACTGATAATATCCTGACCTCAAATCAACCTTGGAGAAAACTCCAGCTCCCCTGAGCTAATCAAAGAAATCCTCTATCCTCAGCAACGAATACTTGTTCTTCACAGTGACCTTATTAATCTTGCCGGTAATTAATACACATCATTAAATTGACATCGTTCTTCTTAACAAACAAAATCGGAGCACCCCAAGGAGAAACACCAGGCCTAATAAAGCCTTTATCCAACACCTCCTATAATTGAGTTTTCAATTCTTTCAATTCCACAAAAGCCATTCGATAAGGAGCTTTAGAAACAGGAGAAGTACCTGGCGTAATCTCTATGGATAGTTTTACTTCCCTCTCAGGTGGCAAACCCCGGCAACTCTTCAGGGAACACATAAGCAAACTCTTTTACAATAGGGATATCCTGAATTTTAAGTTGATTTCGCCTAGAATCCAGAACTAAAGCCAAAAATGCCTCACATCCCTTCCTCATAGAATGCCTTGCTTGTATAGCTGAGATCACATTGCCCAGTGAACTAAAACCCAAACCTTGCACAACCACTATAGACTGACTACCACTCTTAAGCACTACCTTCTTTCTATGACAATACACTACTGCTCGGTGCTTACACAACCAGTCCATACCTAAAATCAAATCAAACTCACGGAAAGGTAGATTAATCAAATCCACAAGAAACTCTACACCTTGCACCATCAAAAGACAGTTCCTATACACTCTACTCACATTGACACTATACCCTAAAGGACTGGTCACACAAATCTCATAGTCTAAATGCTCCACACTAGGCAACTTAGCATACAATTCATTAGAACACAAATATGAGTGTGTGGACCCAAGGTCTATTAGAGCATGCAATTCAGTGTCAAGGAGTAGAAACTTACCAGCAATCACTTCGGGTGCATCCTGCTCTTAGTGCCATGACCGGGCGATCCATAGATTCAAATGAAGTTCCATCTCTAGCCCGGCCACCACGACCTCGACCTTTACCACGGCCTCAACTGGCCTGAGGGGAATTAGACCCCGCTCTACTCGCTTCTTACCTCCCTTAAACATTCTCAGCTAAATTCGGGCAATTGGCCAGGAAATGATCTGTGCTGCCACACTTAAAACAACCACCAGTTAACCAACGACACTCGCCCTAATGGCGCTTATTGCAATGAGAGCACTCTGGTACTAAATCACCTCGACCACTAGAACCACCTTTACTCGTGCCGGAACCTTGAGAAGCTTGTCTTCTACCTCTCAAAGCTAGATTAGGAGCAGATTCATCTGGAGGATTCCCTTATGAACACCTAGATCTCTTCCTAGAGGATGAACCTCCATGAGGAGCATTCCTTTTCGGAGCTCTCTCCCTCAAAACAGACTCTAAATGCTCCGCTCGCAAAGCTGCTTGTACAATTTGATAGTAACTCACTGTCAGAGAACTCATCAAAGAGATCAACATAGACCTCAAAGTCTCATTCAAACCTGCCTCAAAATGCTGACACCTGAAATCTTCCGTAAGCACACCCGGAGGCGCATACTTGCTAAGCCTACTATACTCCTTCTCATACTCAGTAACTGACAATGCTCTCTACTTAAAGCTTAAAAACTGTGCCCACTTAGCACCCTTATATGCCCTAGTCACATACTTATTATGAAATTCCCTCTCAAAGAACTCCCATGTGACCGGATCAGGCAACTGGGGTTGACTCAAAACCAATCTCCACCAATCATAGGCAGAACCCTACAAGAGTGAAACCGTACACTCCACTTTCTTATCCAAAGGATAATGAATCTCTTCTAGCACCCTCTTCACTTTCTCAATCTATAGATCTTCCTTATCAAATTCATCCAAGCTAGTCCCATAAAAATCTTCGGCTCAAGACTTCCTTACACTCTCAATCGGAGCTCTCGGGGCCGTCAGCCTCTCTAAGACTCGAGCTATATCCTGAGATATCTTTAACATAGCCTCAAAAGGCATGGCTGGAGCCTCAGGTTGCACCCTAGCTGCTTGAGCAGGACCAGACACAGATAGATCTTGCTCTTGGGGATTAGCACTCTCGGCTGACCCCTTGAGGGACCCACGAGAAGACTCCATCTAATAACAAAACATAAATAACCGCATCAGGCCAACACAATCCTAAACAAAATTCTATTCTACGGTCGCCCAGAAAAGATTAAACCTAAGCTCTGATACAAATAAAATTGTAACACCCCAAACCTATACGTAAGGGAAACTCACCCGCAAGGAGAGTGAATGCAAGTATAGATAAGTGTGTTACCAACAAACAAACAAACAAACAAATATAACAAAAGCGGAAAAGAGGCATTCACAACAATAAGTTAAAACTTATAACACAATAGTGGGCCAATAGGAAAAAAAATCTCATTTCATATATCAAGATATTCTTTAAAAAAAAGGGGGGTACATTATCCTTACATAAATACAGAATTACATACCTGAAACATTTATAAAATCTAATACATTACAAAAAGATAACATCATAAAACCAAAATATAAAAGTCAAACTACAAAAAGAATCTCTCTAAGGTGTTGGATCTGACTGCTGCGGAGCGCACTCCTCAAAAGACTCGGATAGCTTCCACACCTACACGGATTAAGCACGTATGCTAAACGATAATACTTAGTGGGGAAAACAAAAGATGGACGACCACTCACAGTGGCCGTCAAGGCAAACCACATACGTATGGCACATGCAGAAGTATACAATTATTCATCTAAATATATCACTTATGTCAAACTTTTCGCACAAGAGTAACTTAACATAGTCACAATCATGTCTCATGATAAACAATATTGCATTCATAAGAAAATCAAACATATATGCCTACAAATTCAAAGTAGCAGATAACGAGTGAACACTGGGTATCCGTAGGTACGATCAAAAGGAACATCTTTCATTTTCATATAAAAACATTTTCACTGGGGATCTTAAACAAGATCCAAACACTTAGGATCACGAGGACCCAAACGGTGACCTGATCAGGGTCCAAAACACTAGGGGTTGTAGCTTACAGAACTCTATAGACAGCCTATCCATCAACTTACTTGACTCTTGCAGGCTAGGCATCAATACTAAAATTACACTCATCACATAAGAATTTACATATCTTAAGAAAAACGCTACAACTACATATCATATGCCAGGCAAGATTCCGATAAATAAAAGTTCAAAGCAATGATAAGTTCAAAATAGACAATTAAGACAAAACTCAAAAATTCAATTTTTCAAAACAGGGGGCTTTTACACGGCGGTATGGCAAAACCTTACCGCCATGTAATACATTCCACACGGTGGCAGAGAAAACCTGACTGCCGTGTGGACTGTCAAGCCAAAGCACCTCAAAAGTATAATGCATTTACACGGCAGTAGAGAAATCCTGACCGCCTTGTAAAAATGCACAGAAGCAACTCATCAAAATAGAATACATTTACACGGCGGTATGATAAAACCTTACCACCGTGTAACTCCACAGGTAAGCAAAACTCAAATGCAAAATTTCGATTACACGGAGCTATGACCCTCCTTACCGCCATGTAAATCAACCAAAACCAGAAATTATGCTATTCACAGCTACCATTTCCCAAATCCTAAACCCAACATCTAACACACAATATCCCACTCAACTCATGCTATCAAGACTCAACTCAAACAAGCTTAAACTCAATATAAACATCTCAAGCAACTCAATTCAATAATCTAATAAAAAATCATACCTAAGATTACAAATTGAAAAAACACAAATTGTCAAACTTCATCCTACTATCATTTAATAGGAATTCCTTCAATTCAATAGCACATCTTTCAATTAAGCACATATACATACATTTACACATTCAATTTCCAGAAATCAAAGCATAATTTTCACAAATTAAAAATGAACAAATTCAAATAACTCCCAAACCTTGAACTCCTAAGCTCCAAGATCAAGGGGCTGAACTTCCAGCAACTACTTCCTTCCCTTTCGGATCCTTAGGAGGAAATTCTGAGCCAAAAATACAACCACAACCCACACTAGGTAAACAAACCCACATAGCCACATACTCACTCAAAACCAACGGAAAGTAAGAAGGAGAAGAGGAAGAAGAAGAAGAGCAGCAGAAAAACATACCAAAAGAGCTCTTTGAATTTACCAAACCAACTCAACTCACCACAAAAAGAAGAAGAAAGACATGGGAAGAGGAGAACAAGGAGGGAGGAGAGACGTGAAGAGCAGTAAATGGGAGAGAAGGCTGAAAATGCTTTCTCTCTTCTTTTCCCTCTCATCTTTTATAGCTCGTTTCTCTCTCTTGCCACATGTCACAATCTTATGGTGAGTTGGCAAATTCCTCTTCTAATACTTCCTTTTCTTCCCCAAAAACTAATCCAACCACACAATAAAATAAGTAACAAAAAATTATGCCCTTAAAACTTAATAAATCAAGTAATGACACTCTAATACACACACACACATGTGCTCAAACTACTAGGGTGGAAATTGGGCTTTTACAAATCTCCCCTACTTAAAAGAATTTCATCCTCGAAATTCTCACCTGAATTGAACAACTGCGGATACTGAGATCGTATCGCTGACTTCGGTTCTCATGTAGCCTTCTCAACTCCATGATGTTGCCATAATACTTTAACCAAAGGAATTTGCTTATTGTTGAGCTGTCTCACTTGTCGAGCTAGAATTACCTTGAATTCTTCATCATATGAATAATCAGGCTGAACCAATACATCTTGAAACGATAATACATGAGACGCGTCTGATCTATACTGATAAAGCATCAACACATGGAATACGTCATGCAACTTGGCTAATTCCATCGGTAACGCTAATCGGTAGGCAACTGGACCAACTTTCTCCAAAATCTCATACGATCCTATAAATCTTGAACTCAATTTTCCTTTCTTGCTAAAATGTAAGACTCTCCGACACGGTGCCACTTTTAAGAACACTTTATCCCCAACTTCAAATTGAATATCCTTCCATCTCAGATTAGCATAAGATATCTGTCTGTTCCTAGCTACTTTTAAATTCTGCTGAACCACTCTAATCTTTTCTTCGGTATCCCTGACCAAGTCTGGACCCACAAAAGAGCATTCCGACAATTCATTCCAACAAACTGGAGTCCTATATTTGCTTCCATAAAGGGCTTCAAACGGAGACATACCGATGCTCACTTGATGACTATTATTACAGGCGAATTTGATCAACGACACATATCTATCCCAACTCCTGGAAAAATCCAAAACACAACCTCTTAACATATCCTCAAGAATTTGAATAACTCTTTCTGACTGACCGTCTATTTGAGGGTGGAAAGTGGTGCTAAAATTCAGTCAGGTACCCAAAGCAGCTTGTAACTCTTTCCAAAACTTCGATGCAAACCTTGGATCTCGGTCAGACACAATAGATACCGGTATTCCATGCAATCGGACCACCTTATTTACATAAATCTCTGCCAACTTATCCATCGAGTACACTATTCGAACTAGTAAAAAGTGAGCTGACTTGGTGAGCCGATCAACAATAACCCAAACCGCATCATGCTTCCTATAAGTTAAAGGCAATCCCACTAAAAAGTCCATAGCGATGTTGTCCCACTTCCATTAAGGAATAGGTAAAGGATTGAGCAACCCAGATGGAACTTGGTGCTCAGCCTTTACCTGCTGACAAGTCAAACACTTGGAAACAAAATCACTTATATCTCTTTTCATCCATGGCCACCAGTAGAACTGCTTCAGATCTCTATACATCTTTTCATTTCCAGGATGCATAGTAAAAACCGTAGTGTGTGCCTCTAACGAAAGCTTTCTTTTCACTTCATCATCACTAGGCACAAACAAACAATTTCTATAACTTTGCACCCCGTCATCAATAGAAAATCACTCTGATTCCCACTCTGAGCCACTTGCATAATTTGCTGCAATTTTGGATCATTTCTCTAAGCATCAATAATTAACTGCTTCAAAGAAGGCTTAGCTTTAAGCTGAGCAATCAAAGCTCCTTCAGAATCAAATCTCCATCTAACCCGATGCAACGATAAAGCCGAAATTGACTTCCTACTTAAAGCATCTGTAACTACATTTACCTTACCTGGGTAGTAATCAATAATACAATCATAATCCTCAAAAAGCTCTAACCACCGTCTCCGCCTGAGATTAAGCTCCTTTTAAGTTAGGAGATATTTCAAGCTCTTATGATCCATAAAGATCCTACAAGTCTCTCCATACAGATAGTGTCGCCAAATCTTAAAAGAAAACACTACTGCTGCTAACTCCAAGTCATGCATCGGGTAGTTCTGTTTATGAGGCTTCAGTTGTCTGGATACATAAGCTACCACTTTACCATCTTGCATCAAAACGCAGCCAAGTCCAACACCTGAAGCATCACTATATGTAACATACTCTTTACCCGAAATGGGTTGAGTAAGCATAAGAGCTTCCACTAACATCCTCTTGAGCTTCTCGAAAAATGCCTGACACTTGTTGGACCACTCAAACTTCACACCTTTTTGAAGAAGCCTTGTCAAAGGCGAAGCAATGATTGAAAACCCCTTCACAAACCATCTATAATATCCAGCTAAACCAAGAAAACTTCTAACTTTTGGTACACTTCTTGGTGGCTTCCAATTCACAATGGCCTCAACTTTAAATGGATCCACTCGGATACCTTCCGAGGAAATAATATGCCCCAAAAAAGACACTTCCTTCAACCAGAAATCACATTTGCTAAGCTTAGCAAATAACTAATGATCCCTCAGCACTTGAAGTACCAAACAGAAATGCTCTTCATGCTCCCTTTCATCCCTCGAATACACCAAAATATACATCAATAAACACAACTACAAATTGGTCAAGGTATGCTTAAAGACTTGATTCATCAGATCCATGAAAGCCGCTGGTGCATTGGTCAATCCAAACGGCATCACTAAAAACTCGTAGTGGCCATATCGCGTCTGAAAAGCAGTTTTAGCCACATTCGCATCCTTAACCCTCAACTGATAATATCCTGACCTCAAATCAATCTTAGAAAACACTCCAGCTCCCCTGAGATGATCAAACAAATCCTCTATCCTCAGCAACGGATACTTGTTCTTCACAATGACCTTATTGATCTGCCGGTAATCAATACACATCCTTAAAGTGACATCCTTCTTCTTAATAAACAAAATCGGAGCACCCCAAGAAGAAACACTAGGCCTGATAAAGCCTTTATCCAATAGCTCCTGTAATTGAGTTTTCAATTCTCTCAATTCCACAGGAGCCATTTGATAAGGAGCTTTAGAAATAGGAGAAGTACCTGGCATAATCTCTATGGATAGTTCTACTTCCCTCTCGGGTGGCAAACCCGGCAAATCTTTAGGGAACACATTAGCATACTCTTTTACAATAGGGATATCCTAAATCTTAACTTGATTCCACGTAGAATCCAGAACTAAGGCCAAAAATGCCTCACATCCCTTCCTCATAGAATGCCTTGCTTGCATAGCTGAATCAGATTGCCCAAGGAACTAAAACCCAAACCTTTCGCAACCACTGCAGACTGACTAGCACTCTTAAGCACTACCATCTTTCTATGACAATCCACTACTGCTCGGTGCTTACACAACCAGTCCATACCCAAAATCAAATCAAACTCACGGAAAGGTTGATTAATCAAATCCACAAGAAACTCTACACCTTGCACCATCAAAGGACAGTTCCTATACACTCTACTCATATTGACACTATGCCCTAAGGGACTGGTCACATAAATCTCATAGTCTAAATTCTCCACACTAGGCCACTTAGCATACAATTCATTTGAACACAAATATGAGTGTGTGGACCCAGGGTCTATTAGAGCATGCAATTCAGTGTCAGGGAGTAGAAACTTACCAGCAATCACTTCAAGTGCATCCTGCTCCTCTTGAGCTCTCATGCCATATGCCCTTGCTGGTACCATGACCGGGCAATCCACAGATTCAGATAAAGTTCCATATCTAGGCCGGCCACCATGACCTCGACCTCTACCACGGCCTCGACTGGCCTGAGGGGCATTAGACCCCGCTCTACTCGCTTCTTGCCTCCCTTGAACATTCTCAGCTAAATTCGGGCAATTGGCCAGGAAATGATCTGTGCTGCTACACTTAAAATAACTACCAGTCAACCAATGACACTTGCCCCGATGGCGCTTATTGTAATGAGAGCACTCTGGTGCTAAATCACCTCGACCACTAGAACCACCTCTGCTCATGCCGGAACCTTGAGAAGACCCTTGTCTTCTACCTCTCGAAGCTAGACTGGGAGTAGACTCATCTGGAGGATTCCCTTGTGAACCCCCCCTAGATCTCTTCCCAGAGGATGAACCTCCACGAGGAGCATTCCTTTTCTGAGCTCTCTCCCTCAAAACAGACTCTGAGTGCTACACTCGCAAAGCCGCTTGTACAATTTGATAGTAACTCACTATCGGAGAACTCATCAAAGAGATCAACATAGCCCTCAAAGTCTCATTCAAACCTGCCTCAAAATGCTGACACCTAAAATCTTTCGTAAGCACACCCGGAGGCGCATACTTGCTAAGCCTACTATACTCCTTCTCATATTCAGCAACTGACAATGCTCTGCTTAAAGCTTAAAAACTGTGCCCACTAAGAATCCTTATATGCCTTAGTTACATACTTATTACGAAATTCCCTCTCAAAGAACTCCCATAGCTCTGACTTGTCAAACTTATCCAAGCAAGTCCCGTAAAAATTTTCGGCTCCAGACTTCCTTACACTCTCAATCAGAGCTCTCGGGTTGAGATATCTTTAACTTAGCCTTAAAAGCATGGCTGCAGCCTCTGGTTGCACCCTAGCTGCTTGAGCAAGACCAAACACAGATGGATCTTTTTCTTGGGGATTAGCACTCTCGGCTGACCTCGAGGAACGTACACGCAGACTCCATCTAATAACAAAACATAAATATCCACATCAGGACAACACAATCCTAAACAAAATTCTATTTTACAGTCACCTAGAAAAGATTAAACCTAAGCTCTGATACCAATAAAATTATAACACCTCAAACTTATACGTAGGGGAAACTCATCCGCAAGGAGAGTGAATGCCCGTATAGATAAGTGTGTTACCAACAAACAAACAAACAAATATAAAAAAAGCGGAAAAGAGGCATTCAGAACAATAAGTCAAAACTTATAACACAATAGTGGGCCAACAGAAAAAAAAATGTCATTTCATATATCAAGATATTCTTTACAAAAAAAGGGGGATACATTATCCTTACATGAATACAGAAATACATACCTAAAACATTTACAAAATCTAATACATTACAAAAAGATTACATCATAAAACCCAAATACAAAAGTCAAGCTACAAAAAGAATCTCTCTAAGGTGTTGGCTCTGACTATTACGAAATGCACTCCTCAAAAGACTCGGATAGCTTCCACACCTGTACGAATTAAACACCCATGCTAAGCAATAACATTTAGTGGGGAAAACAAAAGATCGACGACTACTCACAGTGGCCACTAAGGCAAACCACATACGTATAGAACATGCAGAAGTATACAATTATTCATATAAAATATATCACTTATGTCAAACTTTATGCACAAGAGTAACTTAACATAGTCACAATCATGTCTCATCAAAAACAATATTGCTCTCATAAGAGAATCAAAAATATATGCCTGCAAATTCAATGTAGCGGATAACGAGTCAACACTGGATACCCGTAGGCACGAGCAAAAGCAATATCTTTCATTTTAATATAAAAACATTTTCACTGGGGATCTTAAACAAGATCCAAACACTCAGGATTACGAGAACACAAATGGTGACCTGATCAAGGTCCATAACACTAGGGGCTGCAGCTTACAGAACTCTATAGGCATGCATATCTATCCACTTACTTGACTCTTGCAGGCTAGGCATCAATACTAAAATTACACTCATCACATAAGAATTTAAATATCTTCAGAGAAACACTACAATTACATATCATATGCCAGGCAAGATTCTGATAAATAAAAGCTAAAAGCAATGCCAAGTTTAAAATAGACAATTAAGACAAAACTCAAAACTTCAATTTTTCAAAACAGGGGGCTTTTACACGGCGGTATGACAAAACCTTACTGCCGTCTAAGACATTCCACACGGTAGTAGAGAAAACCTAACTATCATGTGGCCTGCCAAGCCAAAACACCTCAAAAATAGAATGCATTTACACGGCGATAGAGAAATCCTGACGCCGTGTAAAAATGCATAGAAGCAACTCATCAAAACAGAATACATTTACACGACGGTATGACAAAACCTTACCGCCATGTAACTCCACGGGTAAGCAAAACTCAAATGTAGAAATTCGATTACACAGAGGTATGACCCTCCTTACCACCGTGTAAATCAACGAAAACCCAAAAATTACGCTATTCACAGCTACCATTTCCCAAATCCTAAACCCAACATCCAACACACAATATCCCACTCAACTCATGCTATCAGGACTCAACTAAAACAAACTTAAACTCAATATAAACATCTTAAGCAACTCAATTCAATAATCTAATCAAAAATCATACTTAAGATTACAAATTGAAACAACACAAATTCTCAAACTTCATCCTACTATCATTTAATAGGAATTCCTTCAATTCAATAGCACATCTTTCAATTAAGCACATACACATACATTTACACATTCAATTTCCAGAAATTAAAGCATAATTTTCACAAATTAGAAATGCACAAATTCAAATAACTCCCAAACCTTGAACTCCTAAACTCCAAGATCAAGCAGCTGAACTTCCACCAACTACTTCCTTCCCTTTAGGATACTTAAGAGGAAATTCTGAGCCAAAAACACAACCACAACCCACACTAGGTAAACAAACCCACGTAGCCACATACTTACTCAAAACCAACGGAAAGCAAGAAGGAGAAGAGGAAGAAGAAGAAGAAGAAGAGCAGCACAAAAATATACCAAAAGAGCTCTTTGAATTTGCCAAACCAACTCAAGTCACCACAAGAAGAAGAAGAAGAAAGATAACGAAAGAGGAGAACAAGGAGGGAGGAGAGACGTGAAGAGCAAAAAATTGGGAGAGAAGGCTGAAAATGCTTTCTCTCTCCTTTTACCTCTCACCTTATATAGCTCCTCTCTTCTCTCTTTCTCTCTCTTGCCATATGTCACAATCTTGTGGTGAGTTGGCAAATTCCTCTTCTAATACTTCCTTTTCTTCCCTAAAAACTAATCCGACCACACAATAAAATAAGTAACATACAATTATGCCCTTAAAACTTAATAAATCAAGCAATGACACTCTAACACACATACACACACACACATGTGCTCAAACTACTAGGGTGGAAATTAGGGTGTTACAATCCTATACTCTCTAATTGGGTTTTTAGCCTTCCGAAAAAAGGGTCGCTGGGATGGGCGGGGTCCACTTTAAGCAAAAATAAGGCATAGGGTTAAGTAAAAATTCGAAGGGACGCATTTCCTGCTGAGGAAAAGCTAGTGTGAAAATTCACAAGGGACGCTCTACATTTTAAAATAATGATGAAACGTTTACCTGGAGTAATAATGGGCTTCCGGTGAAGGCAGCAAAAGGATCAGTACAGACAGCATCCAAGCTTAGACTGGTCTCAGCAAGAATCAAGGGAAATAGGGTCATCATAATATTGAATAATTTATAATCGCCAATTAATTCCTTAGAAACCACCACCAGATATTTGGATAAGCAGAATAGTAGAACAATACTAGCTCGATAGGTGGGTACATCATAAACTCCTTCTAATGCCTCAATCAACGGTTCTAAAACAAAAGTGGCATCCCGAGGGACCAATCTAATAGCAGTAAATGGTGAAATACCTAAGGACAGTGCTACATCCCTCGCTTGAAACAATCCACAGCTCGGGATACAAGGCAGGGTACCAGGAGAAAACCTCACACCAATAATTGTAGCAAGTTCTTCGGGCAAGGGGCACAATTCCTAATAGATAAATAAAAAAAAAAAACCAGAAGCAAACCACAGCCAATTGAAGGTTCTTGTCCACTTTAACACTCCTCAAAAATTTCAAGCCAGAATAAGGAGCCAAAGTGGTATTTTTCTAAGTTCGAAGGTCATTCAGAAATTGGCACATTTTATTAAGGATCGATGATAACATTTTCAAGACTTCGGGGCAAAAATTAAACATAAGCAAAAACGGAAAAGAAACAAAAAAGAAAAAGGAAGAGAAGGGGAGAAAATACCTAGAAGAGGAGCTATGACCAAAAGCAAAAGGGGAGAATGCACAAAATCCTAGGAATAGGCGTTTATTTATTGAAAATAGCGACCGAATGGCATGGCTAGAACGAGTAACGACCTGTCCATCGGTCAACCTAAGACCGCTTGGTTGGACCTTACTCCTACATTTCTTCATACATTTCACACGCATAAACTGTTTGTGCATATTTGTCACGATAAATTCTGCAGGATGAAATTTGATATATCAATCACTTGAAAAAGTCAAGGTACAAAACTTTCAGGGAGTATTTGGTTTTCAATTCCCAAAAAAAATAAAAAATTAGAAATTCGAAATGACTGACGGGCTTGTGGCATGTCCTGTCACTCGCTCTATGCACGGCCAGCCCGTCAATCCCGAAATCCTATATAAGGCGAGCCATTGCCCCTCTCTTTACTTTCTTTTCCTTTTTCTTTTCTTCTTTCTTTTTTCCTCTATGCAAACCGACGCTCCCTCTCGGTTTTTTGCCATTTTCTCCCTCATTTTCTATTCGTTTTGCATGCCATTTGCGCTAAAATGCTCCCCTCACAATCACACACATTCGGGTCTAAATTTTTTGCAGTATATTTCATTTTTTCAGACAGTCCGTCAACTATCAAGTTAGTTTTATCACATTTGCTTCTTTTTTTTCTTATTTTTTCATCTATTTTTATTTAAATTTATATTCTGAATGCATTGTAGATATACATGCTTCGAAATGCAAGGAAAATTCTGCCCATTTATTTTCTTTAATATGAATTTTGTATACTGCCAGTTAAGGAGAAAATAACGAAGATATATAAATTATAAAATAGCATGATAGAATTTAGGAATGTACCTTTTCACAATTGCCATTTAAAGTGGTTAGGAGTAGAATAAAACGGTAAAATAGGATTTCCCAATTAGATGTTTACTTTTCAATGAAATGCCAATGAAATTGTTGTTGGGACCTGAGGCCTGTCCATTTAGTGCTTTTCATGTAGGGGGTTTGGGCATATCCTTGCTGGGATGCTGCCGAATTTTTTTTTGGTTAGGCACATCCTTGTCGGGATGCTGCCGAATTTTATTGTTAGGCACATTCTAGCTGCTGAAATTTCTAAAAATTGTAAACATACTTAGTTTACTTATAATTATCATGCATTAATGCGAAAATAACTTCCTTTTTCAGGATGCCTCCGAGATGAAACATCTCTCAAGATCAACCCGAGCTTCAGGCTCCAGCGTGGATGACCCCCTTATTTGAGGGATAGATTTTAGAGCCTAGCCCGCGTCTAGTTTCGGACTAGCCGATACATGTCCAAACCTTTCCTCTAACGCATGGGATACTGCAAAAGGTCAATACACTTTTGGAGGCAGCGGGGTGGACTGAGCTTCTTCACCCGTCATTCCATACTTACCCGGAGGTAGTAAGGGAGTTTCTGGCTAGATTGCAGTATAGAGGGTTCCAGAGACCGGATACTGAGGAGGGTGTTATACAGTTTCGGATTAGAGGGGACCATTTCAGCATCACTTGCAGGGTCTTTGCCCAGCTAATGGGACTCCTATTTGGGGCAGACGTGATGATACCATAGAGGGCCACCCAGAGACAGCATTGGGAGGGCATTACATTGCCCGGAGCCCCCTACGACCATGACACTGCGAAGAGCACTATGCTCTCATCACAGGCCTTGAGATATATCCATAGAGTACTATCCAGCTCCTACTTGGGCCAAGCTAGTAATCCAGGGTCGGTCAACGGTTCTAAGATATGGAGTATGTAGGCAATGGTGACAGGTCAAAGACTCAACATTAGCTATGAGATCTTGGCTAATATGGTGAGATTAGCACGTGGGATGGCTCCCTTTTATATGTGCTGGGATGTGATCACCAGGTTGTTGACATATCTGAGAGTCCCCCTAGTTGACTTAGGGCCTCCATTGGACAAGGATGTGTATGTAGATCTAGCTACAACCTAGACTATAGGGATGGTAGCTCAGATACCAGGAAGTCCCAAAGAGTATAGGCTCCTTACAGTGGCAGAGACCAGATACCTCTTCCACCTCTCTCCACTCCAGCCGGACCCAGAGGACTCAAAGGAGGAGGTTAAGTCAGAAGGAGACCCACAGTAGCAACCTGAGGAGGAGCAGCCTCAGACCCCTCCAGGATCAAGACATCGACATAGATTTGGATGAGATGATCCACACTCCAGCTTCCCAGCAGGGTCATATAGAGATGTCGGGTCCTGTGCCTCCTCCACGATCAGTTTAGAGACCAGACAGGCAGGCAGAGAGGAGGTATCACCCTTACAGCCGGCCTGGACACCCGGGGGCATCCACATCTACTGCTTCTCCACTACTAAAGCCTAGTGTAGAGCCATCATGACCTAACACACAGTCATCTTCTCTTTTTCACAGCAAGAGATCATTTCAGCAGTGACTACCGCCCTTGTCGCCATAGAGCAGCGCATGGAGGAGAGAGATAGGATACTTGGTGACCGCCTGGACAAGCAGGAGAGACTCATAGAGGACCTGAGGTAGGGTTTGACTACTTCTCAAGCAAAGGATCGATGAGGCTATCCAGATGGTTGATGAGTTCGTCACTTCCCTCAGGTTCTGAGTCAAGGTGTTAGAGACTTCTATACCAGCGATATCCGGGACCATCAGGGAGTTGCGTGAGGAGATGGAGGGTAGGTTCACTGGGATTAGAGATGCATCCAGGCACAAGACCTTATAGCAGGTACAGGCCTTCACAGGGCTAACAAGGGTGATTAGCGAGTTCTTAGAGTTCCTCAAGACTTGTGCTCGGCCTTTTTTGGAAGGATATGCCCGGATTCAATTCCAGCACCCTCCACAAGCAGAGCCGTAGGCAGCTCCTCAATCTCCACCTGTGGATGTTACCCACCAGCCATCTTCCTCCAGAGCCAGGCCCTCTTCCTCTGGAGCAGGGCCGTCGACGTCCGGTGCCCAGCCTATTCATGTGTCTGACAATGATGAGGATCTGGACGAGCCAACTAACTACTCACTTATGTAGTACATGTTTAGGGAGATTTGTATATATATATTTATTGATGTACAAACTTTGCGTTATTTGGTGATGTTTAAATTTTGTTTAAATTTCATTTTGCTTCCAAAAATACTTGATGCACCAAAATATTAAAATAAAAGAAAACAAGGAAAAGAAAAGAGTAAAAAAGAGAAATAATAAATAATAAATAAGAAAAAGAGAAAAGGAAAGACATTAAATTTATGCTTTAGAAAGGATCCAGTTAATACAATAAATTAACAAAATTCTTTGAAATTACAGGAATTACATTCCAGTAGTCTACATCACGACACAAAAACTCGTCATGATAACTCAGTAGTATTAATGATAGGCTACATCGACAAAATATCTTCTGCAAAATGAGTTGCGGCAATAATCATATGCTCACAGCTTCCCAGGCGACAATCATATGTCGATGTCTGCATGGCGACAATCACATGCCATACAAATCAACTATAGTCTACAAAATAAGTTATGGCGACAACCATATGCTTACGACTTCACGGTGACAATCATATGCCGATATCTCAAAGGTGACAATCATATGCCGGAAGAAAATTATAGTCTAAAAATCAAGTCGTGGTGACAATCATATGCCGAAATATTGACGGTGACAATCGTATGCCCAATAGATTACCAATAAACTCCCAACGGCAACAATCAGTTGCCAGACGGATCAAACACGGTCTTCTGAATGACCCGGTGGCGATAATCATATATCAAAAGTCTCGACAGCGACAGTCACATGCCTGAAAGATTAACCAAAGTCTTCAAAATGACTCGGTGGCGACAATCATAAGCCACAACCTTCAAAAAGATAAGGACTGCCTCAGGTACGTGCTTCTTCCCTTTTTCTCTGAATTTTAGCTCATCTAGATTCTAGTGCACTAGTCTCCCCAAAATTAGGGGCAACTGTAGACATCGGGTCCCGAGGCAGCCCAAATCAAAGTTACCCAATGAGGATATTGATACCTGTTATACAAGAAAAATGATGAAATTGTAGGATTTTATCTTTTTTGTTCCATAAATTTTTTAAGTTATTTCTAACCAAAAGTCTTTTGGACTCTCCCATATTTTAGAAAAAGCTTTCTTTCTCAAAATAATCCATTTTTTGGTGATCGACACTCATCGGTCTCGTTGAGGCACGGTGTTGCTCGCACGCAAGGGACGCCCTTCCCTTATGGCCAAAGGTGCCCGTCTGTCATTCCATTGGCGAAAAAGGATGTTTGATATTTTTCGACCGATGCCCGTCGGTCATGGCCTAATAACGATTTTTGTTTTTTTTAACAGAGATGGTTTTAAATCCTAGTTTTAATAGGATAAATGTCACATTTAATGTTTATCTTTGAGGATAATTCTTAATTATCTGATTTTATCTCTAAGGATAAGTCATATATTTAGTATTTATCTATAAGGATAATTATAAATATTTACGTTTATTTTTAAAGATAATTTTAGACTATTTATCCCGAAGGATAAATCAAATATTGATATTTATCTCTAAGGATAAATCAAAAGAGATTTTATTTACCTCCAATTCTAATACTAGCCTATAAATAGAATGAATGAGGACATTAAAAATGGGACTCTTTTGGGGAAGAAAAAGACTTTTAGAGGGAGAAAATTTGGAGAGGCTTTTAGAGAGAAAACAAATTGACTTTTTAAGCAAAATATTACTTTTCTCTTTAGATTCATTTTTTATTTATTCTGTAAGAATTAATTGAGGAAGGGAAATTAATTCTCTTTTCTTGGTTAGATTCCTACATAAATTCCATTAAATTTGAAAAGAAGCCTATAGAGAGAAAGTGATTCTCAATTCAATTAATTATTGTGGAATTCAAGGAGATCTGCAATATTCATTACCTTCTAGAGATCAGCGTCTGAAGATAAATATTCTGGGATCAAAGTAGTCATATTTCTATCCGTTAATCCATAATTTCTCAGACTTTTTGAGCCTCTTGCTCTTTTAGAGGCCTGTTTCATCATTAGGTTCATACGAGCTAAGTAGTCTTAAATCCTAATGTCTACATATAGGCCTATCTAAGATTGAATTATATGTAAAAGGCATGTCTAAAATCATGAAAGTGAATTTGGGTGTTGATATTATTCCTTCATCTCTTAATTCTAGGTAAAGGTTGATCGAACCAAACACAAGGACTGATCTTTACTAATGTCGATCAATGTTAACTGGGGCAAAGTCATTCATTGAGAGCTTCATCAGTTTGTAGGTATTAAAGGTCTAAAAGTTCACAACACTATCGTTGTCTATTGATATATTTTTCATCAAAAAATTTGCTATGTAACATTAAACCACTAAAGCATCTTTATAGGGAAATTTTAGGTCCTAAACGTATTTTGGGGATATGACAATTGATGGCATTTGTTTTTGCTGAAAAATATAATCGCTTAGGGTTTTTCTTTCTTTTCCCTAGGTTTCTCCTTTAGAAACTTTGCATATTTTCATATTAATGATGCTTGCCCTTACCCAATTAGTATTGGCACCCTTCTTTAATTGGCATTTAAAGCATACTTTTTATCAAAAGAGGTATTGACTCCTTTTTGGGTCTTTTGATGAATCTTTTAAATATTCCCTCTTACTAAGCCTCTTAATTTCTTCCTTCGAGATTCTATATTTGTCAATTATATAACCATCATGTTTATGAAATTTGCAATACTTGTTTTTGTCCCTTGTATGATAGGTTCTTTCATCCATCTTCTTTGACCAGTAGACCAAGCCATAGTTATACTTTTTTAACATCAAGATCTTTTTTAGCTTTTCATTAAGGGGTGTGAACTGTGTTTCTTAGTAGTTGGTCAATTGGTGTCTCTCAAACTAGAGGAATTTTTCCTATCTGGGCTTTTCCTTTTAAGGAGTTGTCTTGAAGGCCAATGTTGTCATTTTCCATGTCATTAATGCATCCGCCCCTGCATGTAACACCCCCAATACCCATTGGGAGGATATCAGGTCGCTACACACACACCAACACAAACCAATACTATGGGGCAACCATAAAACATTAATAAAACAAATAACATACATTTTAACTAAATAACTTAATATAAAAAAATATATTCAAATTATCATCATCCATTACATTACAAGATTATGCCACTACTATCACTTATACTATACAAAAATATTCTTTACAAATATCACTATACTTAGCATTACAAAAAGTATCATATACAAAAGCAAAACTCCACGAAACTCCTAGTGGCTTGCAGATGAGCGACTCCCAAAATTTGAACCGATCCTACATACCTACACAGGAAAACACTCGTAGTAAGCGATAACTCTTAGTGAGGATATGCAGAAACAAGACTTCTAACGAAGTCACAACAACAATAATATACATAACAAATAATCATGCTAATATCAAACCACGCACAATAGTATAAACCTCATACTGTAAGCTATAATCTTGATATCATACATGCTAGCTAACATCTCATTTATGTTCATTTATATACATGTACATGCAGAATTAATATACTAATATGCCTTTATCAATTAATCACATCTACTTACTCATATTCTCTACTATAACATTTCTCATATCAAGAAAGTGATAACTAGCCACGACTTCTCATACATATCATTTACATGGTGCAACATATAACAAACATAGCCTGGATCCCATTAATAGTGGATACGGGTGCTCTAAATACTGACTGGCAGTATCAAATCTTCAGAGACCGAAGTCCCAAATCTCTAGTTACCCGAAGGTAACAAACTCTAGACCCTTACGGGCCAAGTCTAGACCCTTACGGGGCAACTCTAGCTGCTGCAAACTCTAGCCCTTTATTAGCATGCTTATCTATCCACTATTATGTATCACTCAGGCTTATCTTAAAAGTACATAATTAAATACTCTGCTCATATACATATACTTTATAATCACTCAAATATCAAAGCATTACCCATCAACTCAGTTCATGCATAAGCTAATCAAGCCATCATACATATAATTCATAACTCTATTCATGTTATCACATACAAACTTTACTATGTATGATCATATGTATACTAATGTCGCGCTCGCGATAGAACCCACAACTCACGACTATCGCGCTTGCGGGCAGTGTCGCACTCGCGATAGAATGCTAAAGTAGCTTCTGTCGCGCCCGCGATGGAGCTCGCTCTCGTGACCAAACTCTGCGAAAGCAAAGCTCGGCGATACAAGCTCGGCCAAGAAGTGTTTTGTTGTGCTTGTGACAGAATCGAACTAAGTGTTCCAAAACTCCAAACAACATAAAAACTCATGCACAAACTTTACACATAACACCCTATAAGCACATGCATTCATCCTAATCATGACATATACATCACAAGGCTCTAAAATCAAATATGAACAAGATCAAATACTAAACTCAACCAAAATGATCATTAAGCAATATGGTCAAAACAAGTACTTTACATAAACAACCTATAACATGCTCCTAATTTCCACATAATCGACATGCAGCTAAAGCAATTTAGTTAACAACTAAAGAAGCTATAGAATCAGTTCAAAGCTCACTTAATTTCATATACCAAAACATGCATTTGACCAAAACTAATACATAATCTTAACATGCATCTACTAAGAATTAAGCATAAACTTAACTCAACACAAATACATTAACAGGAAATCACACACGATCCCAACCTCAAAAGTAGCTTCTAGATCAAACCTTCTCCTTGCCCTTCTCTTTCCTCTTATCCAATGTTTCTTGCACAACCACAACAAATACATATGTACTCTTAGTCTATCAAACCAACCAACTCAACTCAAGACAGAAAGGTGTAGAAGAAGATCATAACAGGTTCTTAACCACACTTACCTTATTTACTTCTCACGGAAACCACTTCAAATCAAACCAAGTCAAACTTTAAGTAACCTAAATGGAGAAAAAGAAAATAAGAAGTTTAAATTGCTCAATTGAAGAACAAGGAAATCAAAGAGAGAATGAGAGAGGGCCGGTTGGATCACATGCAATGAGTGGGGGTAGATTTGACTTCACTCACCCCTATTTATTGCATGTGTGATCCAATGTGGCACTCCCTTCTCTTGCCACATAAGCTTCTCTTAACAAGTGTCCCACTCAAAGCAAATAACTCATAAAATCCTTTGGCAATTCTCTATTTTAGTCCCTCAAACCAATTCTTTGCTTCAAATACTTAAATTCTCTTTTCAATTTCACCCTCATAAATACCATTACTCAGACTTACACAGCAATTAGCACTATAATTCCTACTAGGGTACTCTTCGGGTTGTTATAATTATTCCCTCCTTAAGAAATTTCGTCCTCGAAATTTCCCAAGCTACTACGCATACGATCTTACTTATATTTAACCAATAACTGATACAATATAACTCAAACAAATTAAAAATTACTAGAAGGACACACTTGCTCATCTACATTCACTCTAATCATTGTGAAGCATTGAGCTGGACCACCTGAAGCAATCCGTTTCTCAACTGTTTTCGATGGCACTTGCGTTGCTCTACCTATTCTTTTTCCTCTAGCAGATCCAGTCACTCCCGCATTGTCCTTACTTCCTTGTTATACGATACTCTCTTTCAAATCTAGGCAATTGGCAAGCATATGCTTTATGCTGCCACATTTGAAGAACGCTCCTGTGAGCTTCCTATACGTGCCCCAATGAAATCTCTCGTAATGCTCGCACTTTAGCATAGTACTACCTTTACTAGAAGGTGCCAATACACTTCCTTTTAGTTCTTGCACATAACCTGATCCTCGGGTAACCTGTCCACTCACCGCATCTCAGGTTCTTTTACCACTCGGTACACTACTATCAATTACTTTCCTCTTTAGTTCCTTTCTTTGCTTTACCATTTCTGACTCTTTCAACTTTATTGCTGCTAAAACTAACTAATAATAACTTACAGTATGCATCGCAGCCATGGCAGATAAGGTACCTCTAATACTCTCTCTCAAACCGTCCTCAAACTGATGACACTTAAACTCCTCTGTTAACAACACATCAGTCACGTATTTGCTTAACCTACTGAACTCCCTTTCATATTCCCCCACAGACATTTTCCTTTGTCTCAAACTCACAAACTCCTTCCATTTGGCTTCTCTGTATGCCTTAGTGACATACCTCTTCTCAAACTCTTGAACAAAGAACTCCCAAGTTAACTCAGCAGGTCGCTAGGGATTTCTCAACACCAGCTTCCACTAATCGTAGGCCAGACCTTGTAGTAGTAATATTGCACAAGTTACCTTCTAATTCTAAGGACAATTTATCTCTTGAAGTATCCTTCCCATCTTCTCCAACCAATACTCGGCCACATCAGATTGATCCATAGTGGTTCCATTAAATTCTTCTGCCCCTCTCCGTCTAATGAGATCCGTAGGAGTCTTCGGAGCAGTTAACCTCTCAATCAAATGCATCAATCCCTATACCAATACTGGATCACCTTGAGCTGGACCCAAACCCTCAGCTGGAGGTCTCTCGGGTGCAGGCCGATTAACTCTCTCTGGATTATCACTACCCGTCATCTCACCTATCTCTTTGCTCGGATCAGACTCCATCTATACTCTACATAAGACAACATCTGCATTAGGCCACGACTTTAGACAGACTCACATACACATCTAATCTAGATTCTAACATCTTATCGTCCTGAATCATCTACCTAAACTCTGGTACAACTAACTTGTAACACCCCAATACCCCTTGGGAGGATATTCGATTGCTACACACACACCAATGCAAACCAATACTATGGAGGAAGCATAAAACATCAATAAAAAAAACAACATACATTTTAACTAAATAACTTAATATAAAAAAAATATATTCAAATTATCATCATCCATTACATTACAAGATTATGCCACTACTATCATTTATACTATACAAAAATATTCTTTACAAATATCACTATAATTAGCATTATAAAAAGTATCGTATACAAAAGCAAAACTCCATTAAACTCCAAGTGGCCTGCAGATGAGTGACTCCCAAAAACCGAACCGATTCTGAATACCTATACGGGAAAATACCCGTACTAAGCGATAACACTTAGTGGGGATATACAGAAACAAGACTTCTAACGAAGTCACAACAACAATAATATGCATAACAAATAATCATGCTAATCTCAAACCACGCACAATAGTATAAACCTCATGTTATAAGCTATGATCTTGATATCATATATGCTAGCTAACATCTCATTTCTGTTCATTTATATACATATACATGCACAATTAATATACTAATATGCCTTTATCAATTAATCACATCTACTTACTCATATTCTCTATTATAACATTTCTCATATCAAGAAAGTGATAACTAGCCACTACTTCTCATACATATCATATACATGGTGCAACATATAACAAACATAGCCTGAATCCTATTAATAGTGGATACGGGTGCTCTAGATATTGACTGGCAGTATCAAATCTTTAGAGACCGAAGTCCCAAATCTCTAGTTACCCGAAGGTAACAAACTCTAGACCCTTACGGGCCAAATCTAGACCCTTGCGGGCCAACTCTAGCAGCTGCAAACTCTAGCCCTTTATAAGCATGCTTATCTATCCACTACTATGTGTCACTCAGGCTTATCTTAAAAGTACACAATTAAATACTCTGCTCATATACATATACTTTATAATCACTCAAGTATCAAAGCATTACCCATCAACTCAGTTCATGCATAACTAATCAAGCCATTATACATATAATTCATAACTCCATTCATGTTATCACATACAAACTTTACTATGTATGATCATACATATACTAATGCAATATTATACACAATCAAGGTCAAAAGATTCATATGCAAAACTCTGGCAATGTCGCGCTCGCGACAGAACCCACAACTCACGACTTTCGCACTCGCGAGCAGTGTCACACTCGCGACAGAATGCTAAAGTAGCTTCTATCGCGCTCGCGACCCAGCTCGGCGAAAGTAAAGCTCAGCGATACAAGCTCGCCCAAGAAGTGTTCTGTCGCGTCGCGACCCATGTCGCGCTCGCGACAGAACCGAACCAAGTGTTCCAAAACTCCAAACAACACAAAAACTCATGCACAAACTTTACATATAACACCCTATAAGCACATGCATTTATTCTAATCATGACATATACATCACAAGGCTCTAAAATCAAATATGAATAAGATCAAATACTAAACTCAACCAAAATGATCATCAAGCAATATGGTCAAAACAAGTACTTTATATAAACAACCTATAACATGCTCCTAATTTCCATATAATCAACATACAGCCAAAGCAATTTAGTTAACAACTAAGGAAGGTATAGAATCAGTTCAAAGCTCACTTAATTTCATATACTAAAACATACATTTGACCAAAACTAATACATAATCTTAACATGCATCTACTAAGAATTAAGCATAAACTTAACTCAACGCAAATACATTAATAGGAAATCACACACGATCCCAACCTCAAAAGCAGTTTGAATCACTTCCTCTTCTAGATCAAACCTTCTCCTTACCCTTCTCTTTCCTCTTATCCAATGCTTATTGCACAACCACAACAAATACACATGTACTCTTAATCCATCAATCCAACCAACTCAACTAAAGATAGAAAGGTGAAGAAGAAGATCATAACAAGTTCTTAACCACACTTACCTTCTTTGCTTCTCACGAAAACCACTTGGGAGCTCACCATAAGTTCTCCCTACCTATACGTAAGGGAGCTCACCACAAGGGAGAGTAAGACCCCGCATAGATAAGGGTGTCACCAAAACGAAATACAACCAAGCATACAAATAACTAAATGAACAGAAATAAATAAAACATTCAACATCATAAAGAACAGGCTCACAAAAATCTCAAATCCTTCATTGATATAACTATATGTTCATTACAAAAAGAGATAGGAATACAATATCTATTTATACAAAATTTCAAATACATAGCTGGAGAATTACATATTCAAAAAGGAACTACAAAGATTATACAAAAGATACAATATACAAAAACATAAGTCCCTTCAAAAAGCTTTCCTACTGTATTGGCCTAGACTGTTGCTGACCTCCCAAAAATTTCATAACTTTCGCACCTGCATGGATAGAACACCCGTACTAAGCGATAATGCTTAGTGGGGAAACAAAAGATGAACGACCATTCATAATGGCCATTAAGGCAAAACACATGCATATGTCACAAGCATATCAAAGTTTCCATAAAAGCATAATAACTTTATATCATGCATTGCATTCAGCAAAGTTCCATAACATATATTTATTAATATAGCAATAACACATTCACAATAAAATCATACATGCGCCTGCAAACTCATGGTAGCGGATAGCGAGTGAACGCATTAGTACTCGTGGGTACGATCAAAAGCAATTTCTTTACTTTCATCCAAAAATATTTTCACATTGAGGATCTTAAACAAGATTCGAACACATTAAGGATTGCGAGGACCCAAATGGGGACCTGATCAGGGTCCAGCACACATTGGGGCTACAGCTAACAGAACTCTTTAGGCATGCCTAATTATCCACTAACTTGACTCTTACAGGCTATGCGTAAAACATTTCATATAAGACATCCATTGGAGCACATAATAATTCATACACAAAAGTATTTACATCATAAGAAGAATCATTCATGTCAATTACTGTAAAAGAAACCAGAAAAGCAAATAAGGCAGCTATCACACTCGCGACGGATGTCGCACTTGCAACAGAGGCGAGAATCGCTACTACTGCACTCGCGACAGCCCTCGCACTAGAGCGAGGAGGCCAGACAGGCCTCTGCCTCGCTCGCGACAGAGGGCGGGGAAGTTTACTGTCGCGCTTGCGCATCAAAGCGTGCTCAAGACAGCAAAAAGCCCGGCAGAGCGGAGATCTCTACTGTGCTCAAGACAGAGGCCCTTCTCTATAGGAGCTCAGAACACCGTGCTCTATCGCTCTCACGACAGAGTTGATTTCTAGCTCCCACTACCAAAAATCTACAGAAACCCATGCCAAAAATCTGCCCAAACATGAAATTGATTCCCCAAATTTCAACATAATCCAAACCAAGCATTCAATAAATGTTATACAATATAAAACCCATGTTGGATACCAATTATCCCAATTAAAACATTCAAATTAGACAATCAAAATCAAGGGTTCATCAAACCCAGAATTTTACTCCAAAACTCATTCAAATTCAAATTTTGATTTAATACACCACAACCATGGCATCTCTTTTCAAATTAATCAAAAACCCACAACATTTATATAAGCATAAACAAGTTTAACCTCATAAATTCCAGAAAATCATAACAAAACACAAAATCCAAAATATGCACAAATTCACAAATTCCCAAACCTTCAATCCTAAGCTCCTTAATCGATCACTCTACAGCACTTCGTCCAACCTTTTCCTTACCCTTGGGATCCTTAGATGAAATTTCTTGAAAATAACCCTATCAAACCAAAACTCAAAACCTAAACAACCATACACATATCCAACAGAAATTAAAGAGGAAGAAGAGTAAAAAGGAGAAGAGGAAGAACAAGAAGAGCATAAACTTACCAATATAGCTCTAGAATTGTCAAATCCCACCAACTCACTTGAATATACTAGGGCACAAGAGAAGAAGAAGGAGAAGAGGAGAACGGGGAGAGGAACGAGAGAAGGCAGATTGCTCTTAACCAATGAAACTTGCTTATTCCTAAGCTGTCTTACTTCTCGAGCCAAAATAGCTTTCGGTTCCTCATCATACGAATAATCTGGTTGAATCCGCACATTTTGAACCGATAGTATATGAGATGCATCCGATTTATATCGTCGAAGTATCGACACATGAAATACATTGTGCAACTTCAATAACTCTAACGGCAAGGCTAACTTATAGGCAACTGGACCAACTTTATCCAAAATCTCAAACGGTCTAATAAACCTAGGGCTCAACTTTCCCTTTTTGCCAAAATAAAGAACCTTTCACCAAGGCGACACTTTCAAGAACACCTTGTCTCCGACATCAAACTGAATGTCTTTTCGCTTCAAATTAGCATAGGATCTCTGTCTATCCTTAGCTGCTTTCAAATTCTGCTGAACCACTCGAATCTTTTCCTCGGTATCCCTAACCAAATCTGAACCCACAAAAGAATGCTCAGTTAATTCGGTCCAACAAACAGGAGTTCTACACTTCCATACGGAGCTTCATACGGTGACATTCCAATGCTTACTTGATAACTATTATTATACGCGAACTCCATCAGAGGCACATATCTATCCCAACTACCTGAAAAGTCTAAAGCACAACCCCCAAGCATATCCTCTAAAATCTGTATAACCCTCTCTGATTGCCCGTCTTTCTGAGGATGGAAAGCTATACTGAAGTTCAATCGAGTACCCAAAGCCACTTGTAACTCTTTCCAAAACTTTGATGTAAACCTAGGATCCTGATCTAATATAAATGACAATGGAATTCCATGCAGTCTGATCACTGTGACGCACGCCGAACCCCGGGGCGCCCCGAAGACCCACTTTTAGGGCTTTCGGGAGAGGTTCATGGAAACTTGTAAGGTATTTACAAGTGCGTCTATGTTGGGCAACAAGGAGGTTTCTTAGAGTCACCACCTAATAGAACATTGGGATAGGTCGTCTAGCCTCGGTGAGCCTAAGACGGCGCATATATCCATTTTGGACAAGCCAGAGGGATCTTGGAGATAATCATCCCAATAGAACATTGGAATGACTCTCTAACCCCATGGAGCCTAGGATTGTAAATTTGGGTCTTTTGGTGGGACACAAGAGGTGTCTTGGAGGTCCTATTCCAATGAAACATCGAAATGGTCCTCTCGCCTCGTTGAGCCCAAGACCAAAGTAGGTTCAGGACTTCTCATTTATTTATACCTTGATTAAGTTTATAATTATGTTTTAAGTTTATTATTTCACTCTCCTTCCACATTATGCAATTAATTAAAGCGCAATTCATTCACGTCAAAAGCGATAAGTAAAGCATAAAAAATAAAACATCCAAAAATAAATTACAACAAAACTAGAGGCGGAATACAACCCCCATTGTAAAAAAGGTGCAAAACATACATAAACCGGGATATTTGTTAAGAGCGTGGACATTGGTCCTTGCATGCATTTATTATGAAAGCAATTTTGATGTGATGGTTTTATTGGATGGAAATAGGACTTTGGTCCCTATTTTGCAAAAATCCCAAGTTAATTAATATAAAACATTAAGCCATTTTTATTACGACGAGACAACAATAATTTTTACAATTAAATAGGCGAATAAATAAAAATAGAGATAAAGAAAAAAAATCGGGTAGAGATTCTCTGATTTGGGTGGCCACCACCATCTCAATTCCAATCCACCCAAAAATAATTAAACAACTCACAAAATAAACAAATACATTCATGCAAAAATTAGAAATAACCTAAAGAACAGCCAAAAAAGGAATTTTAAAGAAAAGTATTCAAGAATGAAAGAAAACAAATGAAAAAGGAGCAAATAAATTGAAAACATGAAGAAAAGCCCAGGGACGGCCTTCTGTCAACAACCGACGGGCGTCCCTGGCGTGACCGGCGGGCAGTGCAGTGCGCTACCTACGTCCCGTTCCTCAAACGAGCGATGGGCGTCAGTAACCCCTCTGCCTTGTTCCTCAAAAAAAACCACAAAAAACCAGATTTTTACAAGAAAATTCTTTATTTTCACAAAAGATTTAAAATAAATGCAAATAATTAAATTAAATCAACCAAATATTAAGTCCAGAATATTTACCCTCGGATTTTACCTTTTTGGATGAATGTAGGATAATTTTCGGTCCCGCACGCTTCACAAGGATTGAATAAAAATCAAGAAAAGAAAACTTATATTTCTTCCTTGAAACTTTAAAAGTAATTCGAATGTCGGGAATAAATAAATTGATGAAAACAAATTAATTTTGTTCCCTCAATTTAATTAGATTCACAAATAAAATTTTGAGAAGAAATTAAAAGATGAAAAGAACTTTGTGGAATAAAAATCCTTAAGAAAAAATACTAAAAATATAGATTTTTAGAGGAAAGTAGCTAAATTGTCCCACCCCCAAAAATTAATCCTAGTTCCTCCTTATAGAATTTGGAAAAACTTAATTTTTGTTGGAAAAATATTCCCCAAAAAAACCCTTTTTTTTCTTTCTTTCTCCTTTTTCTCTTTCTTTTTCTTTTTCTCTTTTTTTTTAGTGAAAATAGGAATCCTAATTTTAGTTGGAAAACCCTCAATCCTATTTCCTCTAGGATTCAGGAAAAAATCTTAACTGTATCCCCCAAAATCCGGCGACCAAATCAGCGACCGACGGGCGTCTGAAGCTAACCGACGGGCGTCGGTTAAAAGGGCACGCGCGGTCATTTGGCCAACGGATGGAACGAGGCATGGGAATGAGGTTTACGGACACGTGTCCGTCGCTCGCCTCACCGACGACCCGTCTCTCATAGCGAGAGATGGATTGTCTCAGCAACCGACGGGCGTCCTTCCACCGACGGGTAGGCCGTCTACGAAGAAAGAAAAAACATTTTAATGTAAATTTTCTCAAATTCCATGAAATTTTCTACGGTAAATAAATAAAAATTTTAACCCTTGTGAATCTAAAGGAGCAAAAAATGAATGAATTTCATCCATTCATTCGAAAACTGACACTGATTTCTTCATCGGGTAATCTCTGATCTGGACTGCCTCAGGGCACGGTGTTTACAGTTGCCCCCAATTTTGGGGAAACTAATGCACAAGTGCCTAAATGAGCCAAAATTCAGAGAAGAATAAGGAAAGAAACACGTACTTGAGGCAGTCCTTACCTTCTTAACGTTGCGTAGGAGCAAAAGGTTGTCTGTCTTCATCTGGTAGGCCTCATCCCGGTCTGCTCAGTGGTGAATGTCTTGATGTCCTTACCGGTCTCGTCCTGGCCCGTAAGGTATTTGTGAGATGTAGCGTTTTCTAGCTATGACCTCATTGCGAAGCGCAGTGTTTTCTAACTACAACCTCAATTACGATGTGTTCTATCGCTGTTGTTCTGCTGGCCTCATCCCGACTCGTGCAGCTTTGGTGAGCTGTAGTACTCTCTGACTACCAATCTCTATTAATGAGATGCAATGTTCTTTAATTGCAATCTCGTCGTGACCTATTCTATCGCTGGTGCCCTGCTAACCTCGTCTCGGTGTGCACGGCGGCTGTGAGATGCAGTACTCTCTGACTACAACCTCGACTTGTGGTCTGTTCTACCACGGGTGTTCCGCTAGCCTCATCCCGGCCTGCACGGAGTTTGTGAGATGCAGTACTCTCTGACTACATTCTCGGTTTGTTGGACTTTTCCTGCTAACCCCAATCCGATCTGCAAAGCGTGTAGTACTCTCTGACTACACCATGGACTATGAGATGCAGCACTCTCTTACTACAATCTCGATTTGTTGGAATTTCCTTGCTAACCCCCATCCGATCTGTAAGGCGTGTAGTACTCTCTGACTACACCATGGACTGTGAGATGCAGTACTCTCTGACTACAATCTCGATTTGTTGGAATTTCCTTGCTAACTCCCATCCGATCTGCAAGGTATGTAGTGGAATATGACCTTGAATGACGTAGTACTTGGTCTATTTATCTTCCCTTGAATTGATGTCCATTCTTGGATTGATTGTGAAATCATGCTCCTGTGTCATAAAGGATTTTTGTTAATTCGTGCACAAGTTGATCTGATTGATAATTTTATGAGCACTTCTTATGTTGCTTTTTTTGTATTTATCATTTTTATTGTTACATCATCCTTATTATTTCACCATCTTTTTAAGTGTAAGTCAAATATTAACATGACAAATATAAAGAAATGACATGTAAATTTAGCAAGTTGAACATGAATATTTTCACTAAAAAAACCAATTTTGTGCAATATATACAAATATGATGACAATAATGAAAATACAAGAAGTGATGCCAAAACTCCCTGAACAGTCTATGGGAGTGGATAATCTGAGGGTCCCTCCTCTGGATCATCATCATCCGATATGTGAACTGGCTGAGACTGTGATGAGGAGGCAGATGGTCCAGCTCTCGAGGTAGATGGCTGGCTAGGAGGCGCTGATGGTCCAGGCTGTCGAGAGGCTGAGAACCCAGGCTGCTGGGGAAATCGAGGAGGAACGACCATCGGCATAGACAAAGGCTGCGCTCTTGCTGTGTCCTGCTGCCAGAACTGGACCTGAGCATACCCATCAAGGAAGGGCTGTGCGCAAATCATCATGAACTATAGTGTCTCTCTGATCACCCCTCCTAGCTCTCCAAATGCAGTGCCCAGGCAGAGGTTCTGGTCCGTGGCAGCAGTCCTCATGCCCCCTAGTCTATCCTCTGTCTGCTCTCTAAACTCCCGAATAGACTGGGCGATAGGAGGTATGGCCCCCTCCAATACCTGAATCCGGAATCTGAGAGCCTCCACCGACTCATCCACCATCTGAAGGGATGCATCCACCCTCTGAGCTGTCTGATCCTGAGAGGCCCCCGTCTCCTGTCTCAACTGACCTATAAGCCTCTCGTGCTCCTGCCTCAAATGATCAATGAGCCTCCCCTGCTCCTGAATAATACCCTGCTGCTGATCCAGCCTCTCTAACATAACTCTGTCTCGCTCCCCGAGCTGCTCTAAAAGGATCCTGTGTCTCTCCTCCTGTCTGTGCTCGAAGGATGTGAACATAGAGGAGATAACGGCCATGAAGTTCGGCTGTGCTGCTGGAGGTGGAGTTGTAGAAGTAGATGCCCTCGAGTCCCCCCTAGCATACGAATGAAATCTCTCGGATGGTCATGGAGCTGTCCGCTGCACCCTCGATGATGGAGGAGGGGTAGGACTTCGTACCCTCGGCGTTGGAAGAGTAGCAAACAGCTCATCCATAGTGAACTCGATCCCTATGTCAGATGGTGTGCTCGGCTGCTCCTCCTCGGGCTGTGGCTGTAGAGGCTAACCCTCCTATTACTGTGGCTGTGGAGGCTGACCCTCCTTGTGTTGTGGTTGTGGAGGCTGACCCTTCTGGGGCTGATGCTCAGCCTGCTCCTGTACTGGCTCTAATGAGGGAAGGCCAAATGAACGTCGAGTCTCGCGAATAGTGAGGAGCCTGTATGCCTTGGTCTGACCCTGTATCTATACCACCATGCCCATCATGACAGCTGATGGGGCATCTACATACATGCTCTCCTCTGCAACCTGCCCAAAGATCCCTGGAGGAACACCCAATCTCAACAACAATCTAGTGATTACTCTGCCGACAAAGACTACCGGGGCTGTCCCCCTAGATACCCTCACTAGGTTAGCCAAAATCTCATGGCTAATGTTTAGTCGCTGGCCTGCCACCATGGCCCATAAGCTCCATATCTCCACGGTGTTAAGGGACCCAGGGTTACCAGCCCGTCCCAGGTAAGAGCTGGATAAAACTCGGTGAAGATACCGGAGAGCCTGCGATATAAGCATCGTACTCTTTGCCGTATCATGGTCGTATGGCACTCTTGGTAGAGCAATGGTAGCCCAATGATGGCATCGGATTGCTATCTGGGGCACCATAACACCCTGCTCATGAGGAAGCCCCATGGCCTGTGCGAAACTCTGGCGCGTAATAGTGTAGTGGTGGCCCTCAATCCAAAACTGGACAACATCAGGCTCAGTATCAGATCTCTGGAACCCTGCGTACTGTAAGGTGGCAAGGAACTGCCTCACCATCTCTTGATGAGTCGAAAAAGCTGGAGTCAGGAACTCGGTCCACCCAATGCTCGCCATCAAGGCATCAACCTCGCCCGCCATCCCCAGGGCCTCAAGGAATAGCCTTGAGATAAAACGGCTGGCTCGGAACTCCACTCGAGCCAATACTCCGTATCTCTGCCTAGCCTCGGCAGTCATCCAGTCAGGAGCCTGTGGCTCAAGCTGATCACATGGAGCACGTGGTCATGGCAGCATCCTGGAAAGAAAGTAAACAATTAGTTTAACATTATGGTTGTAAATGGAACTGATTCAACAAATGGAAAATTGGGCAGCATCCTGGAAAGGATGTGCCCAACCTCCTGCATAAAAACAAGAACAAGGAACAGGCCTCAGGGCCCAACACAATACATTGATTTAAAAAATTTGGGTAGTACCCTAGCAAGGGCGTGCCCAACTTCCTGCACAAAGCTCAAAACGACAGGCCTCAGGCCCCAAGCAACAACTCATGTATATTATTATCTCAATGAAAAGCATATTAGACTGCTCAAGCTAACTTATGCACTTTAAACTGTTTTACATATGCGCTTAAAATCAAACAGCATTTAAAAATTACATTTACTAAAGAACAATGTTTAAAATCTCAGTTAAACAAATAAGAGAAATATCAATTAAACAATATTTATATCATGCTAAACTAAAAAAACAGCATTTAAATGCAAAACAAATTAAACTAACCTAAAAATAGATTAAAAGAGAATTAAATTTTACTTACAATAAATAAAAAGGAAGAAAAGTTGGTTACTGACCTGGAATTGCAGAAAAATGAAACTCGACGAAACGCTAAGAAAAATACTTCGAGAGATGCACAATGATTCAAGGGTCACAACGGTGTAATTAAAGTGCAAAATGGTGCAAAAATGGCGAAGATATGAGGAAAAAACGGAACCTGGGTGTCGATGAACAGAAAAACGAAAAGGAAGAAGAGGAAAAAGACTGTTAGCCCGTCGGTCCGACAGGCTTATATAGATTTTCATGACCGACGGGCGTCCCGTCTCTAGGAGCGAGCGACGGGCTGACCGTCTGTCGCTTCAGATTCCCCGCTTTAAATATGCAATAAATGCCCTCGATACGCGTGATATGCAATGATGATGATGCACGGATCTGCCAGGTGGACAACGACAGATGGGCAGGCCGTCTGAAATTAGAGACGGGCAGGCCGTCGGTGGAGCTATACCATAAATTTTACCTTTTTCTTTGGACTCCGTGCCTTTTCTCTTATTTTAACCTTGTAGCAGCTTCTTTTTTCCAGTTTTTCCTTCTTTCCTTGCCTATTTCCTTCACTGACTTCAAGTTTTAACTCTTAAAGAATGACTCCCCCTTTTCTTCAGAAAATGTACAGCATTTTAGACGATACTCGAACTTGGGAAAATAGCACCCTTACCCCACTTTTTGGGTTGAAGTTTTTAAGAAGAGTCAAAATAAATTACAACCTCCTTCTTGCTGCAACCCGCTTCTAGGACCCACGCTTCCATGTTTTCAAATTTACTTATCAAGAGCTATGCCCCATGCCTGAGGAATTCGTTGCTATCATCGGAGCGTGGTATCCTCCTAATGCTATGCCCTGCGTTCCCCACTGTGGGCTGACTTAAAGTCGGGATATTGTTCTGTCCTTGGGTATAGCTCCTTCTGAAGCTGCTCGTTTAGTTCCTCAGGGACCCACCTTTTCTTTGGAGCCGTTGGTTGAGGCATTGGACAGACTTTTTGATGTTCCCACATACGACGTAAGTGTCATCTTCATGTTCTGTATGATGAGGTATTTGACTGTAACCTCAGAGAAGCTGATTGGCGATCCCCGCCTATTTGGGATTCTGGATGATTTTCACCGCGGGCTGACCCCTTTCCCACTTATTCTGGCTGAGACCATCCTGGGCTTAGATTCTGCTCGTTCCAGGTCTACCGCTTCATTCACTGAAAGCCCCTTATTACTCTAGGTACGTCATTATTTTAAAAGATAGTGCGTCCCTTGTGGATTTCACACTAGCTTTTCTTAGTGGGAAATGCGTCCTTTCGAATTTTCACACAACCCTATGCCTAATTTTTGCCTGAAGTAAATCCAATTTACTCCAGCGGCTTTTTTTTTTTAGATATGGTTGCAGGAGAAATTAAAGTTGCTATCAGAACCTCCTCCCCGAGTCATTGCGCAATATTCCCCAAGACACTTCCTCCCACGTCAGCGGCTGTACTCATTTGCAACTTCCAATGAAGGTATTACCAGATTCAGCGAGATATCAGATGAGGATATTAACTTCATGCATGCTTGGCTTCCTTTTCTAGCGCAACCATTGATGGATCTTCGGGGGTGTCCCCTTATGCAGGCTTCGTCAAGCCACCTTTTACATTACTGCCCGATGTGCTCGTCAGCTCGGGATGACTCAGGATGTGGTGAGGATTCCCCTATCCTTCCGAGGAGGAGTGCTTTCTGCAGCTTTTGCTTCTCGTTATCACGAGCTTTGGAGCCAACTTCCACTGAAGACCGCTATACCTCCATTCGGGACTCACTTCATGACTTCTACTAGCGAGTATAAGAGGTGGGTACTTAGCCTGGCATCTGACAACAGGACACGACGACTTAGGCATTTGACTGGCGAGAGTAGTAGTAGAGCATAGTTTAGCTTAGCTTTATATGCCCTTTTGAGCATTATGTTCCTTTTTCAAAATAGAACTAGAAAACGATGTAAATGAACAAATCAAGTTTATTTTCGTTTCACAAAGTTGTGTACATTTCCATAAGATTTCAACATACATGATCACTATTTGTCACTAATTCAATTATGCAAACCACATTCGTTCATGGAACCAAATCTAGCCAAATTTTGATAGCATCAAACTCCTGTTACCAATCAGTCCTCTTGGGTTTTCTTGATAGGATATTTTCTCTCAAGCCTCTAATTTTTGCCCAGGATGCCTTTTTTCGGTTTTCACCCTGACGAGGCGCCCAATTTAGCAAGGCCGCCTTTTTTCCATTTTCGACCCGCGGGGCTTCTTTTCTCTTCTTTTCATTTTATAGTCTTTAGCCATGGAACCTTTTGAGTCTATCGATATTGATCGGTTCTTTGAACTCATTGCCATCACTATCTGACAGAATCGCAACTCCTTTCGATAACATCTTCTTGAGGAGAAATGCCCTTCCCACGTTGGTGTGAACTTTCCTCTGATATCTGGTGCACCTGGTCTCATCTGCTTGAACACCAAGTCCCCTTCTTTCAACGGATGCTTCTTGACTTTCTTTCTAAAGGACCTGGAAAGTCTCTTCTGATAGATCTAGTTATAGTAATAGGCCCTCAACCTATTTTCATCCAGTATGTTCAGGTGTTGTAACCGCTTTTGTGCCCATTCAGCTTCTGGGATCTGTGCTTCCATGACCACTCTTAACGACTTGAGCTCGATTTCAACCGACAACATTGTCTCCATCCCATATACTAAGGAATACGGCGTGGCCCCTGTAGACGTTTTGATGGTTGTTCTATAGCCCCAGAGCGCAAAAGGTAACTTTTCTGCCCAATCTTTATAATTCTGCACCATCTTGGCTAGGATCCTTTTGATATTCTTGTTGGCGGCTTCTATTGCCCCATTGGCCTGAGGACGGTATGGGGATGACTTGTGATGCTCAATACCGTACTTCTGAAATAACTTCTTTGTTTTAGCCATGAACTGGACCCCATTGTCAGATACCATGTGTTGTGGAAGGCCATACCTACAAATTAAAATTTTCTCAATGAACTTGGCCATATCCCGAGCGTCAATCTTTTTGAAGGACTCAGCTTCTACCCACTTGGTAAAATAGTCAATGGCGACTATGATGTATCTGTGTCCATTGGAGGCCGTGGGATGAATTTCCCCAATAATGTCAATCCCCAAAGCTGTGAACGGCCAAGGTACGTCAGATTGTGTAATTCTGAGATGGGCAAGTGCCTTAGATTTGCATACTGCTGACATAACTGGCACTGCTTTACGTACTTTGCGCAATCATTATCCATGGTAAGCCAGAAAAATCCTTGCTTCATAATCTTTTTGGCCAGTGTCAGCCCGTTCATATGGGCCCCGCATACACCGGCGTGAGTTTCTTCCATTACCCTTTTAGCCTCTTTCTCATCCAAACACCTCAACTGGATACCATCGGCCTATCACTTGTACAATACCCCATTTATACAAATGAACTGAGTAGACAATTTGCGAATCATTCTCTGATCTTTCTCGGTAGCTTCCTCTGGAAAGGCCGCATTCTCTAGATAATTCATAATATCGTAATACCACGGCTTCCCGTCTGCCACTTCTATCTCCATTACTGATTTTGATTCGAAACTAGGTCTCTCAGAGCTAGAAATCAAAACTAGCTTCATGATTATCCCTTCTGGATTGTCCCACATAGATACTAAAGTGACGAGCGCATCGGCCAACTGATTCTCGTCCCTAGGAATGAAATGGAACGTGCACACCTCAAACTGACTGCTCAAACCTCTCAAGTGCTTAATATATGGCATTAGCCTTTCTTCTTTAACAGCCCATTCTCCTCGAATTTGATTGATCACTAGGGATGAATCTCCAAATACTTCAATGCTCTTTGCCCCCAAGGTTATTAATGCTTCCAACCCAAACGTACACGCTTCATACTCAGCCTCATTATTGGTAGCTTTAAACCTCAGTTTCTTTGCCAAAGGGAGTTTCTCATTCTCCGAAGTTGTTAAGATAACCCCTACTCCTGCCCCCTTGCTGTTCACGGCTCCATCGAGGTACAATTACCAACCCTGAACTACTCTAGCTGCCACATCCTCATCTGGGAAGTTGAACTCGTAAGAGTCCCCTTGAATTGGGTGTTCTGCTAGGAATTCTGCCACTGCACGCCCTTTGACTGTTTTTCGAGTAACGTAATCTACATCAAACTCTTATAGCAGCAACAACGATCTGCCCATTTTCCCTAGTAAGGATGGTGCTTCTTGTAAGTATCTTAAGGGATTCTGCTTTGCCACTGCCTGCACCTTGTAAGAGTGGAAATAGTGTCTCAACTTCTTCGAGGCCCAGATTACCGTAAGACAGATCTTCTCTACTTCAGCGTACTTAACCTCATACTCCAGGAATTTCTTACTCATGGAGTAAATAGCAAATTTCACCGTGAACTCATCCTCTTGGGCCACATGGCGCACACAGAACTATCCTTTATGGCTAGGTACAGAATCAGGGGCTTACTCGACCGTGGCGGTCTCAGCACCGGTGGATTCAGTAAGTACTCTCTGATAGTATCGAAGGCCTTTTGGCAATCCTCGTTCCATACTACAGGCTGATTTTTCCTGAGAAGTTTAAAGATTGGCTCACAAATCGAAGTTAATTTGGCGATGAATCTACTGACATATTGCAATTTGCCTAAGAAACTCCTTACATCCTTTTCCTTCCGAGGCACCGGCATCTCTCTGATGGCCTTAACCTTGTTTGGGTCAATCTCAATTCCCCTCTGGCTAACCACATGTCCCAGCAACTTTCCTGACGTAACCCCAAAGATACACTTCTTAGGGTTTAACCGCTGATTGTACTTATTTATTCTCTGGAAGAACTTTTCCAAAGCTTCAAAATGGCCTTCTCTAGTGGCGGACTTGATCATCATATCATCGGCATACACCTCCACCTCTTTATGGATCAAATCACTTAAGATTTTTGTCGCCATCCTCTGATAAGTAGCTCCTGCATTTTTTAAGCCAAAGGGTATTACCCTGTCGGCATACGTCCCCCATTCTGTGATAAAAGCCGTCTTGATCCAATCAATTATTTTATTGAGAATCTGATTGTAACCCGCATAACCATCTTCAAAGCTATACATCTCACAAGCGGCTGCGCTGTCTATCAATACATCTATATAGGGTAACGAGAAATCATCTTTCGGACAAGCCTTATTCAGATCCCGGTAATCCACACATACCCTTACTTTACCGTTCTTTTTGGCTACAGGGACGACATTGGCCAACCAGGTTGGATACTGCACCTCCACTAGAAACTTGGCCTCGATCTGTTAGCAAATTTCCTCCTTTACCTTATCTGTCCATTCCGGCCTGAGTCTTATCAGCTTCTGTTTTACGGATTTATGATCTGGATACGTCAGAATAGCGTGTTCTGCGATTTCCCGATCAATTCCTAGCATGTCTTCGTAGGTCCAGGCAAAGACTTTTTCATATTTTTTTAATATTCTCTCAAATTTTTCTCGCTCTTCAGGAGTTATATTTGATGCTATCAAATTTCTTTTGGGTTTTTCGTGTCTGACGCGCGCCGAAAGTACCCAGCAAGGGCCCTCGCTTTGAATCCGCCATTGGGATTCGAGGTATTGGTTTGCGTCTTTTGATCATGGGCGCCATGAGACATCATCGGTGTATCCCTCCCAATAGAACATTGGGGAGAACAACCTAGTCTAATGACACCTAAAGGCACCTTTGAGGCATTTGGAGTCGCCACCCAATTTGCAAAAAATTGGGAAAAGGTTTCTCACCTCTAACGGTCTAAACCAGAGATATGGTGTCCGGAACTTCCCTCTTATTTATGCTTTGGTTAATTATAAATGGGTTCTTAACCTCTTAAAATTATATCTCTCATCTCACGCGATCGATGCATTTTAAATAGCGCATTGCAAGCATTCAAAAAGCGATAAAGGAAAGCAATAAATAAAGCAGTAAAAGAAAGCGATAAATGAAAGCGGTAAACACCCAAACACACAATTACAAATGAAATAGGGGCAGAATACAACCCCAATAAAAGGAGATTAAAGATGTAGACGGGAACGAAATACAATCCCCAAAAGATAAATAAAGTTGCCCCAAAAATTAATTACAAGGGCCCAAAGGAAAATAATGTACATAAATTTAAACACTCACACGATATCAAAATAAAAGACATGCATAAATCGGGACATTACTTCAGGAACATTGGTTCCTCCGTGCCTATTCTAAGGTTTAGGAACATTGATTCCTTCGCGTTTACTTGAAGAAGGTTCGAAGAGTCGCTTTGGTTGTTTGGAAGAAAATCGGGATGAGTGATCCCATTTTATTGAAAATTGACTCTTCGTTTTGATTGTGATAATTTTATTGTTGGGCTAAAACAAGGGACATTAGTCCCAATTTTATTAATAGAAGATTTCGATTTAATTGTATAAATATTTTTGTGACTTTTTATCGCACGCGTGCATAAATAAAATAAATATTTACAAATAAACACAACAAAAAGATAGAGAATTAGAGAGATCTCACCGAACCGATGTGACCCTCCACGCATTGCGACCCATCCGGGGAGCCGCGGGGATACTCACATAACCCGACTCAAGTTAAATTTCAGACAGAAAATAATATCAACAATATTAGTAATAATTCTAAAAATTAATCGAGTAAAGACGAAATAAATATTGGGCAAATTAATTTAATGAACCAGATAATTTACATGCAAGGTAAATTAAAATAAGTCATGGCAAAAATGAGGGTAGTGATAAAATAATGACAACAGTAACAAGAATATTAGAATATAATAATAATAATAATAATAATAATAATAATAATAATAACAATAATAATAAAAACAGAAATGATACATAACAAATAAATAAATATAATAATAGCAACGATTAATTAATAATAAACACAAAATACATAAATAATAATAATAGTAATAATAATAATAATAATAATAATAATAATAATAATAATAATAATAATAATAATAAATGTAAAAACAGAAAATAAGTTAATAATAATAATAATAATAATAATAATAATAATAATAATAATAATAAGAAGAAGAAGAAGATAGTTGAAGCAGAATGTTAATAAATAATAATAATAATAATAATAATAATAATAACAATATATAACAACTATGTTAATGACAAACTATATTAATAACAACAAAAATAATTATTAACGGTAGTAATAATAGGATAAATAATGATAAAAGTAATAATAGTTGAACAGGATAATAATAATAATAATAATAATAATAATAATAATAATAATAATAATAATAATAATAATAATAATAATAATAATAATAATTATAATAATAATGTTAACAGGATGTTAATGGCAGCCAATATATTAATAGCAGGTGATATTGGTGAGGAACAACAAAATTAATTGCTATAAATGCTAAATAAAAATTAACGAGAACGGGTCCAAAGTGTTTACCCTCAGAATTTTTAGATCGAAAATAGGATGTCTCAATCCGTTCCGCTTGTCGATTTTGATGATAATATTCAAGAAGAAATCTAAGTTCTAAAAAAATTGAGAAAATATTTTTAATGTGAATATTTTTGGTGGATGATTTGAACAAAGAAAATTAATTTTTCTTGCTCAAAATCAATCCAAGAATGAAATATATTTCTTGAATGAAAACGTAGAAATTAAAGCTTGAGAAGAAAGACTTAAAGGATTTTGAAGAATATTTTTTTTTTTAAGAAGAAGAACCAGTTGCTAGAGAGAAGCTGGAGAGAAGCAAAAAAAATTCTTCAAAAAATAATTGTCGTCCCCCTCCTTTTGAAATGAAGGGTCTAACCCTTTAATTTTCTGTGTCTAACAGAAAAAGAAAAAAACAAAATTAACTTTCTAATTTTTATTATTTCGAAATAACCCAAAACGTGAAAAAAAGGTAGCCTGAAAAACGCAGATAACAGCGAAAAAAATGGGCCAAAGCAGGTGGCCGCGCGGTGGCCAAGTGGCCACCGCGCGACCACTTTGCCAAAATAAATAATGGGGTCTCGTGATGGCCACTTTGCCATCACGCGACCATTAAATGGGAAAGTGGCCTTAAAAGCCACTTTCCCACGTTTTTACATTATTATTATTATTTTTTTTTTTTTACAAAACCCTTTTAAATCTTTTTTTTTTCATCTTTTATATTTTTACTTATTTTTCCTACTTACACTAATTAACTAACCCAATTAACTAATTTAATTCAATCCAATTAATTATCCAACTTAATTTTCTTCTTTTTTTTCAATTAAATCAATTAATTAATTTAATTCAATGAAATTAATTAACTAATTTAATTTCCCCTTTTTTTATTTTTTAAATATCAAAAATAATACTATTTAAAAAAATTAATTCAACTAAATTTTTTATAATAATATTTTTATATATATTTATTTTTATTTAAAAATAATGAGAATTTCGACAAGGGAAGTATCATTTTTGACACCTTTAATTGTGGGCATCGTTTTTCATCATCGGGTAATTCCGATCTTGGACCGCCTCAGGACCCGGTGTCTACAGTTGCCCCCAATTTTGGGGAACTTAGAACCTAGGCGCCTAAGTGAGCCAAAATTCAGAAAAGAAGGGAAGAGACACGTACCTGAGGCGGTCGCTTTCCCAGACTGGATGGGTGTTGTTGGAGCGGCTGTCGCCATGTTGTCGGTGTGTTGGCTATTGCCGTAGCGGTAATGCCGTGATCGTACAAACCCTTCGTAGAGTGGTAGTACCGTCATCGAGCAACTTGTTCTGAAGTGGTAGTACCGTTGTCGTGCAAACATTCTGTAGAATATTAGTACCGACAGCGTGCAAACCCTCCTGAGATTTAAAGCAGTAGTACCGAGATCGTGCAAACTCTCCGTGGAGAAGTAGTACCGTCCTTGTGCAAACTGTTATGAAATGATAGTACCGTTGTCGTGCAAACCTTCCGTAGAATAGTAGTACCGGCAGCGTGCAAACCTTTTGAAGTGGTAGTACCGATGTCGTGCAAACCTTCCGTAGAATAGTAGTACCGTCAGCGTGCAAACCTTTCGAAACAGTAGTACCGAGATCGTGCAAACCCTCCGTGGAGCAGTAGTACCTTCCTCGTGCAAACTGTTTTGAAGTGGTAGTACCGTTGTCGTGCAAACCTTCCGTAGAATAGTAGTATCGGCAGCGTGCAAACCTTTTGAAGCAGTAGTACCGAGATCGTGCAAACCCCCCGTGGAGCAGTAGTACCTTTCTCGTGCAAACTGTTTTGAAGTGGTAGTACCGTTGTCGTGCAAACCTTCCGTAGAATGGTAGTACCGGCAGCGTGCAAACCCTTTGAAGCAGTAGTACCGAGATCGTGCAAACCCTCCGTGGAGCAGTAGTACCTTCCTCGTGCAAACTGTTTTGAAGTGGTAGTACCGTTGTCGTGCAAACCTTCCGTAGAATGGTAGTACCGGCAGCGTGCAAACCCTTTGAAGCAGTAGTACCGAGATCGTGCAAACCCTCCTTGGAGTAGTAGTACGGTCCTCGTGCAAACTGTTTTTGGAGTGGTAGTGGTGTTGTCTATGAGCCCTTCGGTTGATTGTCTGCCCCTTGAGAGGTCTTTGGTTGATATTTGTTTTGATTGATGATTGAGCTGATGTTGATTTGATGATTAGACTGATGTTGGATTGATTTCATAGCTTGCCCTTTGTCTGTGCTAGCATCGAGTTTCTTTTTCTGCAAAATTTAGAAGGTAGATATGCAGGTATAAATGGTGAGCATGCATGTGAAATCTATGTGTCATGCAACAATGCAGGATAAGAGTTCATCCGAGTGGATTCGGAGGCGTCAGCTGGTTTGGTTGTCAGTTACGGTAGGATCTGTGCCCCCTTGGATTGCCTTTGAATTTCATGCCTTTAAAGGATTATGAGGTTCTCTTCTGGTACCTGTAGTCATTATTTGAAGGTAGTGCGTCCCTCGTGGATTTTCACACTAGCTTTTCTTAGTGGGAGATGTGTCCTTGTCGGATTTTCACATAACCCTGTTGTAGACACCGGGTCCCGAGGTGGTTCAAGATCAGAATTACCCGATGACGAGAATGACACCGGTTTACGGGCAGAGGTGTCAAAAATGATGTTTCTCTTGTCGAAATCTTTTTTTTTATCATAAAAAAAAATTAATAATATTATTAGAAAATGTTATTTTTTATATTTGAAAAAAAAAGGAAAAATTAAATTAGTTAATTAATTTCATTGAATTAAATTAAATTAACTGATTTAATTTGAAAAAAAGAGAAATTGAATTAACTAATTAATTTAATTGAGTTAAATTAAATTAATTAATTGATTTAATTGAAAAAAGAAGAAAATTAAGTTGGATAATTAATTTGATTGAATTAAATTAGTTAATTAATTTTATTGGGTTAGTTAATTAGTCTAATTAGGAAAAATGAATAAAAATATAAAAGAGTCTAATTAGAAAAAAAAATAAAAGTATAAAAGATGAAAAAAAGAATGATTTAAAAGGTTTGTAAAAAAAAAAAAAAAAATATATATATATATAAGATTAAAGTGACAAAACGTGGGAAAGTGGCTTTTAAAGCCACTTTCCTAATTTGGGGTCGCGTGATGGCAATTGCCATCACGCGACCCTCCTTTGGTTTCTTGGCAAAGTGGCCGCGCGGTGGCCACTTGGCCACCGCGCGCCCACCTGCTCTGGCCCCTCTTTTTTCGCCGTTATCTGCGTTTTTCAGTCCGTTTTTCACCGTTTTTGTGTTATTTTCGATTTACAAAATTAAAAGTTATTTTGTCTTTCTCCATTTTGGGACAACACTGAAAATTAATAGGGATTTCTTCTTCATTTTTGGAAAACGGCAACACTTGAAAAATAAAAAATTTTTGGCTTTCCTCTCCACCATTTTTTCACTCTCCAGGAAGTTTCTCTCTGGTTCAAAATTTTTCAAAAATCTTTAAACTTTCTTCTCTAGTTTTTTTGTTTTTGCTACTACAAAATATTTAATCTTGGGTTGATTTGAGCAAGAGAAATTAATTTTCTTAGCTTTATTCATTCCACCAAAAATATTTTCTTGAACTAATTTTCTTAACACAATTTTTACATTCTATATTATCATCATCAAAAATCGACAAGTGGAACGGATTGAGACATCCTATTTCCAATCTAAAAATTCTGAGGGTAAACATTCTTGGATTTGTCCTCTTTTATTCTTTTTGTACATTACTTATTGTTGTTAAATATTTTTTTTTGCTATTATTGTCATATCTATAATTCATTTTTGACATTTTAATGTGATTAATATTATTTTTGATATATTATTTGTTTGTTTTAAGTTGATTTCCTCCTTATTTCTCGTTGCAATTTATATGATTATTATTATTATTATTATTATTATTATTATTAGTATTATTATGGTTTTCATGTTTATATTCATTTGTCGTCACTTTTTTTTCCTTTAATTTTTATCACTGTCAGCATGTTTGCCCATGATTTTGATTTACTTTTTTGATCCCTGGCGCCATCCTTCTCTCCTTATTACCCTTTGTTACTTATTATTTTTTTGTGGTTAGCACTGTTGTTATGATCTTTAGATTTTGTCTTTGCAATCTTTTTATTATTATTATTATTATTATTATTATTATTATTATTATTATTATTATTATATTGATCTTCGGTGACATCCTGTTAATATCAATATTATGGTTAATTAGTTATTATTATCATCATTATTATTATTATTATTATTATTATTATTATTGTTATTTATTTGGTGTTTATTTAATATTCTGTTTTCATTATTATTATTATCATTATTATTATTACTATTAATAATTTATTTTCTGTTCTTACATTTATGATTATTATTATTATTATAGGTTGCTGCCATGTAGTTCATTATTATTATTATTATTATTATTATTATTATTATTATTATTATTATTATTATTATTATTATTATTATTATTATTTTGTTGTTGTCGCCATACTATGATTATTTGTTATGATTTTATTATTGTCATTACATTGTCTCCATTTGATTAATTTTTGGAGTTGTTACTAATATTCTTTTTGGTGTTGATTTTTGTATGAGTTTTAATTTGAGTCGGGCTATGTGAGCGCCCCGCGACTCCCCGGATGGGTCGCGACGCGTGGACAGACACTCCGATTTGGGTGAGATCTTTCCAATCTCTCTCTTCATGTTGTGATTATTTGTAAATAATTATTTTATTTATGCACGCGTGCGATAAAAAATCACAAAAATATTTCTATAATTAAATTGAAATTTTTATTAATAAAAGTGGGACCAATGTCCCTTGTTTTAGGCCAACAATAAAATTATCACAATTAAAACGAAGAGTCAATTTTCAATAAAATGGGATCACTCATCCCGATTTTCTTCCAAACAACCAAAACGACTCTTCGAACCCTTTTTTAAGCAAGTGCGAAGGAACCAATGTTCCTCAAATAATATCCCGATTTATGTATGTTCTTTATTTTAATTTTGAGTGAGTGTTTTAAATTCAAGTTCATTTCTTTTTTGGGCCCTTGTAATTAATTTTGGGGCAACTTTATTTATTTTATGGGATTGTATTCCGTCCCATTTACATTTTTAATTTCCTTTTATTGGGGTTGTATTCTGCCCCTATTTCTATTGTAATTGCGTGCTTGCGTGTTTATCGCTTTCATTTATCGCTTTCTTTATTTACTTTATTTATCGCTTTCGTTTACTTCCTTTACGTGCTTGAAATGCGCTTTTATTTTAATGCATCGCTCGTATGAGATGAGAGATATAATTTCAAGAATTTAAAAACCCATTTATAGTTATCCAAAGCATAAATAAGAGGGAAGTTCCGGACACCATATCTCTGGTTTAGACCGATAGAGGTGAGAAACCTTTTCCCAATTTCACGTAAATTGGGTGGCGACTCCAAATACCTCGAAAGTGCCTTTAGGCGTCAATAGGCTAGGTTGTTCTCCCCAATGTTCTATTGAGAGGAACATACCGATGATGTCTCATGGCGCCCATGATCAAAAGACGCGAACCTTCATACCTCGAATCCTAAAGCGGATTCAAAGCGAGGGCCCTTGCTGGGGTTTCCGGGTTCGGCGCGCGTCACAGTGGCGACTCCACTGGGGACTTTGTGTTTGAGACTTTGCTCCGAAAGTGCTTTGGTTAAAATATATAATTGGATTTTTAAAACTTAAAATTCTATCTCTTATCAAATTTGCATCTCATTTTAGAGCCTTAGAATTACGCTAGTTGGTCCCTTTCTACCTCGGTGCGTTCCCGAAGCACGACCCTACTTTCACTCATTGTAGGGAAGTATTAAGGATAATCACCAGCCCAAGCCTTGTACCTTTTGGTATATCAAAATTACGACCCGATCGGTCGCTATACTCATGACGAGTTAGACCCGTCGGCAGGGATCATGCTTGGGTAGCCCTAAAGTAAAATTACCTTGACCAAAGCTCATGTACTGGCAAGTAGAAACTTCCCCTAGGTGGTATGTTCCTTAATACAATGCTTGTGATATGGGCCGTCACGTATTAAACAAAATCAAGCAAACCAAGTGGTCTTTTATCAAAGGCTTTCATGCCCCGTTGGGCCCACTTTGGTTTAATTGAATTGCCCAAATACGTAATGGCCAAAACCCATACGAATGCGCATTAGATTAAGACTGTTATGCTGCCGGTTTTTCACCGTGCACCATACGTGTCCAATGGGTTCCCTATTGACCCATGGACTAAGCCCACCTAGGAAAGAGACCGCACGACCTCGTGTGTGGGAGTGATAAGGTGGAAGGATCTACTTGCTTGTATGTGGTTGCGAAATGCTGCATAACTCACGATCATGCATTATAACTGTCATCCATGCATCATGCTAACCATTTGAGCTTTTCAGCCATCATAGATTCATCCAAGTGAATTAGAGGTTCTGACGATCGACTAGTGACTGCAAACTTGCCCTTTGGATTGCTAGAACTAGTGCCTGTTTGGGATTCTGAGTCACTCTCTACAGCTAGTGAATCATCTTCTATGGCAGAAGAAATCGGAGCTTTAACTACTCAAGACCTCGCTAGGAGACTAGAGAAATTTGAACAAAAGATATTGGATATGATGGGAGCAATGGCCGAAAGGATTGCTCAGCCCCCTGCTCCACAACCACCCATGGCTTCACCTTGGGGGCAAGCCGAACCGCCTGCTGGTGGGAAGGTTCCCCTCGTTGGAGTCGTAGCCCATCAATCTGTAAGTGAGCCTAAAGCTGATTTTGTGCCAGTTGAGGCAAGAAGAGCAAGGATCCCAAACCCTGATGAGGATTTCATAATGGATAGAAGGTTTGAGGAGCTTGAAAGGAGGTTGTTGGCCACAATTAAGGAAAGGATGGATGCCATGGCGCTAGCTCTTCAAGCTCAACTCACGGTAACTCCCCGAGCACCCCTCCATAGGACTATCACTAACCTCACAAGTCAGAGAGTTGGTAGAGGCGATACAAGAAGGACAGGGAAAACACCAATGGCTAAAATAGCTCAAAGGCACCATTCTGATCTGGGCGAACCTTTGTCATGGGTTTTCGAGAAACTAATGAAGGAGGGCAAGTTGCAACCATTGCCTCCTAAGCCAGCCTTAAGTCAAGGACAGCTGGGGCATAAAAATGATCAATACTGCGCCTACCATCAACACACCGGGCATCTGACAGACCGTTGCCGAATCTTGAGGGGCAAGATCCAAGACCTCATTGATAGCGAGCAGATCTCTGACCCAAAAGAATGAAAGAAGGAGAAGAAGACGGGCTACAACGTTGTCCCCCCATCAGAGATGTGATCATGTCAATCCACTTGAGCGGCATGCTCCTCCAAAGCCATAAGAAGAAGATTATGTTTTAGACGTTTTATTGCTTTTCAATTCCAAAACTCTTTCATGACAATTCGGTTATTGTAATATGATGAACAATTTCTGTTTGTTTATGTGGTATTTCTATGATTTCATTTCTCATGATCACGATGCATCCATTCATTTTGATATTAACCCAATTAATACGACTCCATCTAGTCTCGGAACTTTGGGGAATCCAAATAAAATCTTGATAGCATCTATTATGACTCCTGAAGAGAGGATAATTTTGAGAGAAATAATAAAAAAAAAAGAGCCTTTGCCTGGACCTGGTGTGACATGCTAAAAATTGATAAGGAAGTTCTTGAGATCAGTACTACTTTCGCCTGCCAGCATGATGACGAACCGAATTTTAAAAAGCCACTTCTTCGCATCCACAACACTTGAGCTGCATATGGTGCCGCTGAATAAAATCAAACTTAAAGAGCTACACCAGGAGTTAGACAAATAAAACTCAAAACCACCATGAGAAATATACAACCCATCAGAACCAAGCCATATGACCTTTTTCTCTCGACCCATTCGAAATGTGTAACCCCAAAACCGATTATGACTGACCCTTGACCATCCAGAACCCTTATAGCCAAGTTTCTTTCTAAAACCCAATGCCTGACTAGATTGAACAACAATGGTCCCAGTGGTTAAGATAAAAAGTGCACGTATATGTAAACTTTAGGATTTGAAGCAAAGCTTGTAAAAAAAAAATTGGGTTGAAAAAAAAAAAAAATTGGGTTGAAAAAAAAAATTTGGGGGTAAAAAAAAAATTGGGTTGAAAAAAAAAAAATTTGGGAAGTAAAAAAAAAAAAATAAAAAAAAAATATAAAATAATAAAAGAAAAAATTGGGGTGTAAAGAAAAGAGAGAAGAAAATAGAGAATTGATCAGGGGGTAAGGGAATGCTATTTGGGGGCAAGCTTTGTTCAAATCCCGTTGATCTACACATGCCTGCACATTGCCATTCTTCTTAGCTACTGAAAAGGACCTAAAAGGCTAATGCACAAACCATCCATCAAATCCCAGCCATTGAAAGCCATTTTGAAGCTTGAACTACCAAGGCCAATAAAAGTACCCCAAATCATCCAAGCCCAACCTGTTACCCTAGCCCGGCCGTTGAAAGGCCATTCCAGGGTTTAAACCACCAAAACCGATAAAAGTATCCCAGATTGTCCAAGCCCAACCTGTCCCCCTATCCCAACCATTGAACAGCCATTTCGGGGCTCAAATCGCCAAAGCCAATAAAAATCAAGCGTTAAACTTCATATTCAAGCCCCAAATAAGGAACCCATCACCTCAACCAGTCTGCGTAAGGGCTAAGACCGAGACTTTGATACCAAGAAGAACCACTCTCAGAAGCGGCAGTCTCTCCGGCTAACAAAGATGAAAGCAAATTCAACCAATATTGACGAACTGAAAGAGGGTCCATGGCAAAGGCTAAAAAAAAAAAGGAAAGAGAGAAAATATTCAATCAAGAAAACCCGCGAGGGCTGATTGATAACAGGAGTTTGATGCTCTCAAGATCTATTCCGAGATTGGATGATGTCCCATATTTTTCGAGTTAATGCCAAATAGTGATCATGTGTTATGAAATCAGATTGAAATATATGCATTTATGCAAAGACGTATGAGTGTAACCAGGGCAGCGCATCTTGAACACTCAAAGTTGTCTGAGTCCGGCACAAAACCAACACATTGCTACCATCTACCCCTTACCATTCTCGCTACTCAAACACTTCAGTTAACTCACCTTGCTACCCACGGTGAAGCCAACCCTACAGCACCTTCCTAATAAAAAACTAAGCTCATCCAACCATAATCTGAGACGTAAGCACATACCAATCATACCCGAAAGATCTTTCACAATAACTCCAACTTCTCTCTCCAAAAAAAAAAAAAAAAAAAAAGGCCGTTAGAGATGAAAACCGTGACTGGCGCTCTAAGCAAAAGTTAGGCCGAAGGGCAGGGTGAAAACCTGGCGACAGGCAGTCTGCCCTACAAAAAATAAAATAAATAAAAGCCGCTGGATTGGGTTGGGTCCATTCCAGGCAAAAAATAAGGCACAGGGTTATGTGAAAATCCGACAAGGACGCATCTCCCGCTAAGAAAAGCTAGTGTGAAAATCCACAAGGGACGCACTACCTTCAAACAATGACTACAGGTACTAGAGGAGAACCTCATAATCCCCTAGAGGCATAAAATTCAAAAGCAGTTTCAGAGGGCATCAAGCCAATCACGACGGATAACCAAACCAGCTGACGCCCCCGATTCCACTCGGATGAACTCTATTCCTGCATTGCTGCATGACACATACATCTCACGTGCATGCTCACTATTTATACCTGCATATTTGCCTTCTAAATTTTGCAGAAAAAGAAACTCGATGCTAGCACCGACAAAGGGCAAGCGATGACATCAATCCAACATCAGTGCAATCATCAAATCAACATCAGCTCAATCATCAATCAAAACAAATATCAACCAAAGACCTCTCAAGGGGCAGACAATCAACCGAAGGGCTCATAGACAGCACCACTACCACTTCAAAACAGTTTGCACGAGGAAGGTACTACTGCTCCACGGAGGGTTTGCACGATCTCGGTACTACTGCTTCAAAAGGTTTGCACGATGCCGGTACTACTATTCTACGGAAGGTTTGCACGACAACGGTACTACCATTTCAAAACAGTTTGCACGAGAACGACACTACTGCTCCACGGAGGGTTTGCACGATCTCGGTACTACTGCTTCAAAAGGTTTGCACGATGCCGGTACTACTATTCTACGGAAGGTTTGCACGACAACGGTACTACCATTTCAAAACAGTTTGCACGAGAACGGTACTACTGCTCCACGGAGGGTTTGCACGATATCGGTACTACTGCTTCAAAAGGTTTGCACGCTGCCGGCACTACTATTCTACGGAAGGTTTGCACGACAACGGTACTACCACTTTAAAAATAGTTTGCACGAGGACGGTACTACTACTCCAAGGAGGGTTTGCACGATCTCGGTACTACAGCTTCAAAGGGTTTGCACGCTGCCGGTACTACTATTCTACGGAAGGTTTACACGACAACGGTACTACCACTCCAAGAACAGTTTGCACGAGGACGGTACTACTGCTCCACGGAGAGTTTGCACGGTCTCGGTACTACTGCTTTAAATCTCAGGAGGGTTTTGCACGCTGTCGGTACTAATATTCTACAGAATGTTTGCACGACAACGGTACTACCACTTCAGAACAAGTTGCTCGATGACGGTACTACCACTCCACGGAGGGTTTGCACGATCACAGCATTACCGCTACAATAATAGACAACACACCGACAACATGGCGACAGCCACTTCAACAACCCATCCAGTCTGGGAAAGCGACCGCCTCAGGTACGTGTCTCTTCCCTTCTTTTCTGAATTTTGGCTCACTTAGGCACCTAGGTTCTAAGTTCCCCAAAATTGGGGGCAACTGTAGACACCGGGTCCCGAGGTGGTTCAAGATCAGAATTACCCGATGATGAGAATGACACCGGTTTACGGGCAGAGGTGTCAAAAATGATGTTTCTCTTGTCGAAATCTTTTTTTTTATCATAAAAAAAAATTAATAATATTATTAGAAAATGTTATTTTTTATATTTGAAAAAAAAAGGAAAAATTAAATTAGTTAATTAATTTCATTGAATTAAATTAAATTAACTGATTTAATTTGAAAAAAAGAGAAATTGAATTAACTAATTAATTTAATTGAGTTAAATTAAATTAATTAATTGATTTAATTGAAAAAAGAAGAAAATTAAGTTGGATAATTAATTTGATTGAATTAAATTAGTTAATTAATTTTATTGGGTTAGTTAATTAGTCTAATTAGGAAAAATGAATAAAAATATAAAAGAGTCTAATTAGAAAAAAAAATAAAAGTATAAAAGATGAAAAAAAGAATGATTTAAAAGGTTTGTAAAAAAAAAAATATATATATATATATAAGATTAAAGTGACAAAACGTGGGAAAGTGGCTTTTAAAGCCACTTTCCTAATTTGGGGTCGCGTGATGGCAATTGCCATCACGCGACCCTCCTTTGGTTTCTTGGCAAAGTGGCCGCGCGGTGGCCACTTGGCCACCGCGCGCCCACCTGCTCTGGCCCCTCTTTTTTCGCCGTTATCTGCGTTTTTCAGTCCGTTTTTCACCGTTTTTGTGTTATTTTCGATTTACAAAATTAAAAGTTATTTTGTCTTTCTCCATTTTGGGACAACACTGAAAATTAATAGGGATTTCTTCTTCATTTTTGGAAAACGGCAACACTTGAAAAATAAAAATTTTTTGGCTTTCCTCTCCACCATTTTTTCACTCTCCAGGAAGTTTCTCTCTGGTTCAAAATTTTTCAAAAATCTTTAAACTTTCTTCTCTAGTTTTTTTGTTTTTGCTACTACAAAATATTTAATCTTGGGTTGATTTGAGCAAGAGAAATTAATTTTCTTAGCTTTATTCATTCCACCAAAAATATTTTCTTGAACTAATTTTCTTAACACAATTTTTACATTCTATATTATCATCATCAAAAATCGACAAGTGGAACGGATTGAGACATCCTATTTCCAATCTAAAAATTCTGAGGGTAAACATTCTTGGATTTGTCCTCTTTTATTCTTTTTGTACATTACTTATTGTTGTTAAATATTTTTTTTTGCTATTATTGTCATATCTATAATTCATTTTTGACATTTTAATGTGATTAATATTATTTTTGATATATTATTTGTTTGTTTTAAGTTGATTTCCTCCTTATTTCTCGTTGCAATTTATATGATTATTATTATTATTATTATTATTATTATTATTATTATGGTTTTCATGTTTATATTCATTTGTCGTCACTTTTTTTTCCTTTAATTTTTATCACTGTCAGCATGTTTGCCCATGATTTTGATTTACTTTTTTGATCCCTGGCGCCATCCTTCTCTCCTTATTACCCTTTGTTACTTATTATTTTTTTGTGGTTAGCACTGTTGTTATGATCTTTAGATTTTGTCTTTGCAATCTTTTTATTATTATTATTATTATTATTATTATTATTATTATTATTATTATTATTATTATTATTATTATTATTATATTGATCTTCGGTGACATCCTGTTAATATCAATATTATGGTTAATTAGTTATTATTATCATCATTATTATTATTATTATTATTATTATTATTATTATTATTATTATTGTTATTTATTTGGTGTTTATTTAATATTCTGTTTTCATTATTATTATTATCATTATTATTATTACTATTAATAATTTATTTTCTGTTCTTACATTTATGATTATTATTATTATTATAGGTTGCTGCCATGTAGTTCATTATTATTATTATTATTATTATTATTATTATTATTATTATTATTATTATTATTATTATTTTGTTGTTGTCGCCATACTATGATTATTTGTTATGATTTTATTATTGTCATTACATTGTCTCCATTTGATTAATTTTTGGAGTTGTTACTAATATTCTTTTTGGTGTTGATTTTTGTATGAGTTTTAATTTGAGTCGGGCTATGTGAGCGCCCCGCGACTCCCCGGATGGGTCGCGACGCGTGGACAGACACTCCGATTTGGGTGAGATCTTTCCAATCTCTCTCTTCATGTTGTGATTATTTGTAAATAATTATTTTATTTATGCACGCGTGCGATAAAAAATCACAAAAATATTTCTATAATTAAATTGAAATTTTTATTAATAAAAGTGGGACCAATGTCCCTTGTTTTAGGCCAACAATAAAATTATCACAATTAAAACGAAGAGTCAATTTTCAATAAAATGGGATCACTCATCCCGATTTTCTTCCAAACAACCAAAACGACTCTTCGAACCCTTTTTTAAGCAAGTGCGAAGGAACCAATGTTCCTCAAATAATATCCCGATTTATGTATGTTCTTTATTTTAATTTTGAGTGAGTGTTTTAAATTCAAGTTCATTTCTTTTTTGGGCCCTTGTAATTAATTTTGGGGCAACTTTATTTATTTTATGGGATTGTATTCCGTCCCATTTACATTTTTAATTTCCTTTTATTGGGGTTGTATTCTGCCCCTATTTCTATTGTAATTGCGTGCTTGCGTGTTTATCGCTTTCATTTATCGCTTTCTTTATTTACTTTATTTATCGCTTTCGTTTACTTCCTTTACGTGCTTGAAATGCGCTTTTATTTTAATGCATCGCTCGTATGAGATGAGAGATATAATTTCAAGAATTTAAAAACCCATTTATAGTTATCCAAAGCATAAATAAGAGGGAAGTTCCGGACACCATATCTCTGGTTTAGACCGATAGAGGTGAGAAACCTTTTTCCAATTTCACGTAAATTGGGTGGCGACTCCAAATACCTCGAAAGTGCCTTTAGGCGTCAATAGGCTAGGTTGTTCTCCCCAATGTTCTATTGAGAGGAACATACCGATGATGTCTCATGGCGCCCATGATCAAAAGACGCGAACCTTCATACCTCGAATCCTAAAGCGGATTCAAAGCGAGGGCCCTTGCTGGGGTTTCCGGGTTCGGCGCGCGTCACACCTGTGCCTTATTTTTTGCCTGGAATGGACCCAACCCAATCCAGCGGCTTTTATTTATTTCATTTTTTTGTAGGGCAGACTGCCTGTCGCCAGGTTTTCACCCTGCCCTTTAGCCTAACTTTTGCTTAGAGCGCCAGTCACGGTTTTCATCTCTAACGGCCTCTTTTTTTTTTTTTTTTTTTGGAGAGAGAAGTTGGAGTTATTGCGAAAGGTTTTTCAGGTATGATTGGCATGTGCTTATGTCTCAGATTTTGGTTGGATGAGCTTAGTTTTTTATTCAGAAGGTGCTGTAGGGTTGGCTTCTCAGTGGGTAGCAAGGTGAGTTGACTGAAGTGCCTGAGTGGCGAGGATGGTAAGGGGTAGACGGTAGCAATGTGCTGGTTTTATATCGGACCCAGACAACTTTGAGTGTGCAAGATGCGCTGCCCTGGTTACACTCATATATCTTTGTATAAATGCATATATTTCAATCTGATTTCATAACACATGATCACTATTCGGCATTAACTCGAAAAATATGGGCATTATCTAATCTCGGGATAGATCTTGAGGGCATCAAACTCTTGTTATCAATCAGCCCTCGCGGGTTTTCTTGATTGAATATTTTCTCTTTTTTTTTTTTTTAGCCTTTGCCATGGACCCTCTTTCAGTCCGTCAACGTCAGTTGAATTTCTTTCATCTCTATTGGCTGGAGAGACCGCTGCTTCCGGGAGTGGTTCCTCTTGATATCAAAGTTTTGGTCTTAGCTCTCGTGCGGACTGGTTGAGGCGATGGGTTCCTTATTTGGGGGTTGAATGCAAAGTTTCATGCTTGGCTTTTATTGGCTTTGGCGGTTTGAGCCCTGGAATGGCTGTTCAATGGTTGAGCTAGGGTAACAGGTTGGGCTTGGATGATTTGGGGTACTTTTATTGGCCTTGGTAGTTCAAGCTTTCGAAATAGTTTTCGTCGGCTGGGATTGGATGGATGGCTCGGGGGTTAGCCCTTTTGGTCCTCTTCAGTAGCTAAGAAGAATGGCAATGTGCAGGCATGTGTAGATCAACGGGATTTGAACAAAGCTTGCCCCCAAATAGCATTCCTTTGCCCCCTGATCAATTCTCTCTTTTCTTCTCTCTTTTCTTTACACCCTAATTTTTTTTTTTTTTTTTACAACCCAATTTTTTTTTTTTACCCCAATTTTTTTTTTTTTGCCCAATTTTTTTTTTTTTTGACAAGCTTTGCTCAAGTCCTGAAGTTTACACATACGTGCACTTTTCATCTTAACCACTGGGACCATTGTTGTTCAATTTGGTCGGGCATTAAATTTTGGTAAGAAATTTGGTTATGAGGGTTTTGGATGGTTAAGGGTCAGTCATAATCGGTTTTGGGGTACACATTTCGAATGGGTCGAGAGAAAAAGGTCATATGGCTTGCTTCTGATGGGTTGTATATTTCTCATGGTGCTTTTGAGTTTTATTTGTCCGACTTTTGATGTAACTTTCGAAGTTCGATTTTATTCAGCGACACCATATGTGGCTCAAGTGTTGTGGATGCGAAGAAGTGGCTTTCAAAATTCGGTTCGTCGTCATGCTGGCAGGCGAAAGTAGTACTGATCTCAAGAACTTCCTTATCAATTTTTAGCATGTCACACCAGGTCCAGGCAAAGGCTTTTTTTTTTTTTTTACATCTCTCAAAATTATCCTCGCTTCAGAGTTATATCAGATGCTATCAAGATTTTGTTTGGATTCCCAAAGTTTCGAGATTAGATGGAGCCGTATTAATTGGGTTAATGTCAAAATGAATGGATGTATCGTGATCATGAGAAATGAAATTATTAGAAATATCATACAGATAAGCAAAAAATTATCCATTATATTGAAATAACCAAATTGTCATAAAGGAGTTCCGAAATTAAAAAGCAATAAAACATCTAGAAAAAACATAATCTCCTTCTGGTGGCTTTGGAGGAGCATGTCGCTCAAGTGGATTGACCTGATCACATCTCTGGTGGGGGGACAGCGTTGTAGCCCGTCTTCTTTTCCTTCTTTCATTCTTTTGGGTCAGATATTTGCTCGCTATCAATGAGGTCTTGAATCTTGCCCCTCAAGATTTGGCAACGGTCTGTTAGATGCCCGGTGTGTTGATGGTAGGCGCAGTATTGGTCACTTTTATGCCCCGGCTGTCCTTGACTTAAGGCTGGCTTAGGAGGCAATGGTTGCAACTTGCCCTCCTTCATTAGTTTCTCAAAAACCCATGACAAAGGTTCGCCCAGATCAGAATGGTGCTTTTGAGCTATTTTAGCCATTGGTGTTTTCCCTGTCCTTCTTGTATCGCAGCTACCAACTCCCTGACTTGTGAGGTTAGTGATAGTCCTATTGAGGGGTGCTCGGGGAGTTACTGTGAGTTGAGCTTGAAGAGCTAGCACCATGGCATCCATCCTTTCCTTAATTGTGGCCAACAACCTCCTTTCAAGCTCCTCAAACCTTCTATCCATTATGAAATCCTCATCAGGGTTTGGGATCCTTGCTCTTCTTGGCTCAATTGGCACAGAATCAGCTTTAGGCTCATTTACAGATTGATGGGCAGCGACTCCAACGAGGGGAACCTCCCCACCAGCAGGCGGTTCGGCTTGCCCCCAAGGTGAAGCCATAGGTGGTTGTGGAGCCACAGGTGCTTGTGGAGCAGGGGGCTGAGCAATCCTTTCGGCCATTGCTCCCATCATATCCAATATCTTTTGTTCAAATTTCTCTAGTCTCCTAACGAGGTCTTGAGTAGTCAAAGCTCCGATTTCTTCTGCCATGGAAGATGATTCACTAGCTGTAGAGAGTGACTCAGAATCCCAAACAGGCACTAGTTCTAGCAATCCAAAGGGCAAGTTTGCAGTCACTAGTCGATCGTCAAAACCTCTAATCCACTTGGATGAATCTACGATGGCTGAAAGATTAAGATTGTTAGAATGATGCATGGATGACATATACAATGCATGATCGTGCCATGCAAATATTCTTTGATGAGTGCAGGATCAATGGACTACCACAATACGATGAGATGCATGGAGGAAATTACATGCAGGATGGTATGTACATACAGAAAGAATAATATGTGGACGAAAAGACATATACACACACAGCATGAGATTATACACAGGATGATATGCACATGTGAAAAAATAGCATGCAGACAGAAAGGTGTGTACACACACAGCATGAGATTAAATATATTATTTATATACACACATATTTATTTTATATTTATATACACACATATTGACTCTATTGACATGCATGAATGACACGCAATGCATGAGCGACATGCTATGCATGAGCATGCTATGCAGTATTCACAACCACATGCAAGCAAGTAGATCCTTCCGACCTTATTTCTCCCACACACGAGGTCGTGCGGTCTCTTTCCTAGGTGGGCTTAGTCCATGGGTCAACAGGGAACCCAATGAACGTGCGTAGTGCACGGTGTAAAAACCGGCATCATAACAGTCTCAATCTAATGCGCATTCGTATGGATTTTGGCCATTACGTATTTGGGCAATTCAATCAAATTAAGGTGGGCTCACTGGGGCATGAAAGCATTTGATGAGGAACCACTTAATTTGCTTGATTTTGTTTAATACGTGACGGCCCACATCACAAGCATCGTATTAAGGAGCATACCACGTAGTGGAAGTTTCTATTTGCCATTACATGGGCTTTGGTCAAGGTGATGAATTTTCAAGGCTACCCAAGCGTGGTTCCCGCCAACAGGTCTAGCTCATCACGAGCGTAGCGACCAATCGGGTCACCATTTGATATACCAAAAGGCACAAGGCTTGGGCTGGTGATTATCCCTAACACTTCCCTACAATGAGTGAAAGTAGGGTCGTGCTTTGGGAACGCACCGAGGTAAAAAGGGACCAACTAGCATAAGTTTAAGGCTCTAAAATGTGATGCAAATTTTTGAAAAGAGATAGAATTTTAAGTTTTAAAAACCCAATTATACATTTTAACCAAAGCACTTTCGGAGTGAAGTCTCAAACACAAGTCCCCAGTGGAGTCGCCACTGTGATGCGCGCCGGAAGTACCCAGCAAGGGCCCTCGCTTTGAATCCGCCATTGGGATTCGAGGTATTGGTTTGCATCTTTTGATCATGGGCGCCATGAGACATCATCGGTGTATCCCTCCCAATAGAACATTGGGGAGAACAACCTAGTCTAATGACACCTAAAGGCACCTTTGAGGCATTTGGAGTCGCCACCCAATTTGCAAGAAATTGGGAAAAGGTTTCTCACCTCTAACGGTCTAAACCAGAGATATGGTGTCCGGAACTTCCCTCTTATTTATGCTTTGGTTAATTATAAATGGGTTCTTAACCTCTTAAAATTATATCTCTCATCTCACGCGATCGATGCATTTTAAATAGCACATTGCAAGCATTCAAAAAGCGATAAAGGAAAGCAATAAATAAAGCAGTAAAAGAAAGCGGTAAATGAAAGCGGTAAACACCCAAACACACAATTACAAATGAAATAGGGGCAGAATACAACCCCAATAAAAGGAGATTAAAGATGTAGACGGGAACGGAATACAATCCCCAAAAGATAAATAAAGTTGCCCCAAAAATTAATTACAAGGGCCCAAAGGAAAATAATGTACATAAATTTAAACACTCACGCGATATCAAAATAAAAGACATGCATAAATCGGGACATTACTTCAGGAACATTGGTTCCTCCGTGCCTATTCTAAGGTTTAGGAACATTGATTCCTTCGCGTTTACTTGAAGAAGGTTCGAAGAGTCGCTTTGGTTGTTTGGAAGAAAATCGGGATGAGTGATCCCATTTTATTGAAAATTGACTCTTCGTTTTGATTGTGATAATTTTATTGTTGGGCTAAAACAAGGGACATTAGTCCCAATTTTATTAATAGAAGATTTCGATTTAATTGTATAAATATTTTTGTGACTTTTTATCGCACGTATGCATAAATAAAATAAATATTTACAAATAAACACAACAAAAAGATAGAGAATTAGAGAGATCTCACCGAACCGATGTGACCCTCCACGCGTTGCAACCCATCCGGGGAGCCGCGGGGATACTCACATAACCCGACTCAAGTTAAATTTCAGACAGAAAATAATATCAACAATATTAGTAATAATTCTAAAAATTAATCGAGTAAAGACGAAATAAATATTGGGCAAATTAATTTTATGAACCAGATAATTTACATGCAAGGTAAATTAAAATAAGTCATGGCAAAAATGAGGGTAGTGATAAAATAATGACAACAGTAACAAGAATATTAGAATATAATAATAATAATAATAATAATAATAACAATAATAATAAAAACAGAAATGATACATAACAAATAAATAAATATAATAATAGCAACGATTAATTAATAATAAACACAAAATACATAAATAATAATAATAATAATAATAATAATAATAATAATAATAATAATAATAATAATAATAATAATAATAATAATAAGATAGTTGAAGCAGAATGTTAATAAATAATAATAATAATAATAATAATAATAATAATAATAATAATAATAATAATAATAATAATAATAATAATAATAACAACAACAATATATAACAACTATGTTAATGACAAACTATATTAATAACAACAAAAATAATTATTAACGGTAGTAATAATAGGATAAATAATGATAAAAGTAATAATAGTTGAACAGGATAATAATAATAATAATAATAATAATAATAATAATAACAATAATAATAATAATAATAATTATAATAATAATGTTAACAGGATGTTAATGGCAGCCAATATATTAATAGCAGGTGATATTGGTGAGGAACAACAAAATTAATGGCTATAAATGCTAAATAAAAATTAACGAGAACGGGTCCAAAGTGTTTACCCTCAGAATTTTTAGATCGAAAATAGGATGTCTCAATCCGTTCCGCTTGTCGATTTTGATGATAATATTCAAGAAGAAATCTAAGTTCTAAAAAAATTGAGAAAATATTTTTAATGTGAATATTTTTGATGGATGATTTGAACAAAGAAAATTAATTTTTCTTGCTCAAAATCAATCCAAGAATGAAATATATTTCTTGAATGAAAACGTAGAAATTAAAGCTTGAGAAGAAAGACTTAAAGGATTTTGAAGAATATTTTTTTTTGAAGAAGAAGAACCAGTTGCTGGAGAGAAGCTGGAGAGAAGCAAAAAAATTTCTTCAAAAAATAATTGCCGTCCCCCTCCTTTTGAAATGAAGGGTCTAACCCTTTAATTTTCTGTGTCTAACAGAAAAAGAAAAAAACAAAATTAACTTTCTAATTTTTATTATTTCGAAATAACCCAAAACGTGAAAAAAAGTAGCCTGAAAAACGCAGATAACAGCGAAAAAAATGGGCCAAAGCAGGTGGCCGCGCGGTGGCCAAGTGGCCACCGCGCGACCACTTTGCCAAAATAAATAATGGGGTCGCGTGATGGCCACTTTGCCATCACGCGACCATTAAATGGGAAAGTGGCCTTAAAAGCCACTTTCCCACGTTTTTACATTATTATTATTTATTTTTTTTTTTTTACAAAACCCTTTTAAATCTTTTTTTTTTCATCTTTTATATTTTTACTTATTTTTCCTACTTACACTAATTAACTAACCCAATTAACTAATTTAATTCAATCCAATTAATTATCCAACTTAATTTTCTTCTTTTTTTTCAATTAAATCAATTAATTAATTTAATTCAATGAAATTAATTAACTAATTTAATTTTCCCTTTTTTTATTTTTTAAATATCAAAAATAATACTATTTAAAAAAAATTAATTCAACTAAATTTTTTATAATAATATTTTTTATATATATTTATTTTTATTTAAAAATAATGAGAATTTCGACAAGGGAAGTATCATTTTTGACACCTTTAATTGTGGGCATCGTTTTTCATCATCGGGTAATTCCGATCTTGGACCGCCTCAGGACCCGGTGTCTACACCGTGGTTCCAAGATTAAATGGGGTAGCATAAGTTGAATCAATGTCAAATATGGATGGATTATGATCATGATCATGCATGGTGAAATCATTAGAAATATTGCACAAATAAGCAAAATTGTTCACTTCATTAATAAAATTAAAATTGTCATTAACATCATTGAAAAGTTCTGGAATGAAAAGACAATCTAAACTAGTTTCTTCCTCTCCCTCTGCTAGTGCATCTGCTGCGGTTGACGGTCCTGCGTCGCTTTGGCTTTTTGGAGGCTCTTCGGTCACCCCTTGAATGGCTTCCTCGACCTTTGCTTTTCCCTTCAGCTGGATGGTTACCATCTTCTCAGTGATTACCTCTTCGGGCATGTCACGGTCCCAAATTGTCTTGCTGGTAATGATTTCCTCATCCCAAAAGCCCTCTACTGGCTTGATCAATCCAATGCCCCAGTCGTAGACCTCGAACCCTGGCACAATTTTTCCATCCACCCACTGCGGTTTAGCCTCTCCTGTATAGGTACATGCTGCGGTTGCCGGCATAAAACTTTTCTGAATATGGGAAATTTCTATCTCTGGCTTTTCACTCTTTTTTACAGCACCAGTATAACCCAAACCCCTTCTGTCCTTCTGGCTTTTGGTAACGATGGCTTTTGGCACCCCCTGAGACTTCTTTCCCAACCCAGCGCCAGGAAGGAATGACATCTTCTTCATCATGTTTAGCACTTGAGGAGTTTCTTCCATCCACTCTTCCTCTTCTATCATGGCAACATGAAACCCACTGAATGGCTGCCTTGCAATCTCCAGAATTGAAACCTGATTCTCCCGTGCAGCCCTTATGGTTATGACCTGACCTTTATGGGGTATCTTTACCATCTGATGAAGCGTAGAGGGGACTCCACCCAACTTGCGAAACCATGGCCTACCCAAAAGAGCTGAGAAATTGGCGGGTATGGGTAGCACCACAAACTCCACTTCAGATTCTATCGGTCCCGTCTTCACCGTTGCCATAAATGTTCCCGAAGCATGTCTGCGCGAGTTGTCATATGCAGTGATAGTGAGATCGAACTTGGCCAACATATCCTCCGTCACTCCAAAAGCTGCCATTGCCACTTGAGGGCACGCATTTATCGATGAGCCATTATCCACTATTACACAGGCTGTGTGCTTATGGTTAATCTGTGCCCTTATGTACAAAGGGCGATTATGGTTGCGGCCCTCTGCTGGCAAATCAGCATTGGTAAAAATGACACTTTCTCCCGCTCCTCCCTTCACTACATCCAGAAGTTCCGTCGGTGAGATGGTGGTGGCCACAGTTGCCTCACATAAAGCTTCCACTACCTTTTGCCTATGGGATAGAGATTGCCTCAAGCGATCCCATATAGAAATCTGAGCTGGCATCTTTTTCAACTGCTTAACAATCAAATCTTCTTCTGACTCTTTCCCCTTTTGGCCTGCTTCTAGCTCTTGAGGCTTCTCAACTTCTGGAGCTACCCTTCCGCTCCGAGTCACAGCTCCTACTTTACTCTTCTTCTTCCCTTCGTCTTCTTGTTCTGAACCCCATGGGTCTGGAAACATCTCAGCATTATCATCCTCCTCTCCACTTTCATCGGTGGACCAGCAATCTATCACAGCCACCGATAACCCTTCTTCATTTGACTCAACAGCATGCATATCATTGCCATACAATTCCCTCAATACAAACTCTTCAGGTAGACCTGGCCCAATCATATTCACTGGTGGGGGCACATTGTTGTACCCAGTTTTCTTCTGACCTCCTCTCTTTTCTGGGTCTGTGATTTATTTTGAATCAATCAGATCCTGAATTACATGTCGCAACGCCTTATAATTATCAGTCGTGTGGCCAGTGTGCTAATGGTATGCACAAAATTCATCATCTTTATGCCCTGGTTGGCCCTGCGTTTTAGCGGGTCGAGGTGGCAAAGGCTGCAATTTCCCCTCTTTCATTAGTCTTCTCGATACCCATGACAAAGACCTTCCGAGATTTGAGAAACGTCTCGGAGTAGAATTGGTAGTTAATACCTCTGCGGTCTTCTTAGGGCCTGTCGATTTACCAGCTCCAGTGCTACCCCTCCTATAATTCTCAGTGTTCACTTTTTTAGCCAGGTATTCTGCTTCAGCTTCTATGGCAATATCCTTCAAAGACTTCTAATCTCTCTCTCTCTCAAATATGGGCTCGCATTTCTGATGAACAGCCGTATTTGATCTTGAGTATCCGGTTTTCTCTTCATCTCCATCACCCGGTTCCTCCATCGGGTTAGATACTCATGAAAGGACTCGCCTCCCTTCTGCTGTAGTAGCTCCAAGTCTTTCAAGGTCACCTCCATTCTCGTACTACAGTCATATTGTCTAAGAAATTCCTCAATCAATAAATCCCAGTCTTCTTTAGTCCGGCGATCCAACCCATGATACCAATCCATTGCTGGGCCGGTCAAGCTTAAGCAAAAGTATTCAATCTTCTGCTTTCTTATCAGAGTAGTACCCTTTATCACCAGCGAGTACTGTTTAATATGTGCAGTAGGGTCAGAAGTACCGTCGAATTTCGGCACATCTGGCATTTAAAAGTTCATTGGGATTGGGTCCTCTCCATCTAATTCCTTATCTTCGGGGCTCGTTCCTCGACCCTTTGTCAAAGTCCTAGCCATCGCTTCAAATTTCTCCTCCATTTTCCTCCAGATGGCTTCTTCAGTTTGAGATGCCTTCCCTTTTTAAAACATGCGCTCTTCATAATCATCATTTAAATCATCATCTAATCCCAGAGCTTATTTTCCCCTCTGTACCCCTGAAGTAGCAGCTCTTAGGTGTACCGACGGCGGATGATTCTCCTCTAGTGGGTTTTCTCTAACCTCCTCCGCTTCATTACTTCTCATGGGAGGAGGCGGTGGGTTCTGCTGAGCAGCTGGTTGGCCCATCCTGGCCATCATGGCCAACATGCGATTCTCAAAGTCCTCAAATCTTCGGCCCACCTCCTCTGCGATTAAAGCCCCGGTGGTATCTGCCCTTCTTGGTGAGTTTGACATTTCTTCGGATGTGGAAACTTGGGTTGAACCGGTTTCTGAAAAAGTGCTTGAATAATTCACCCTTTCTGGTAACTCGAAAAGAGGATTCCTGACTAATCGCCCTCTAGAATCTCTTGTCCACCTAGGCAGATCTATGATGGCTGCAAATACAAAGAGTTAGAATGATGCATGAATGCAATAAGATGCATAAGATGCATGATCATGCTATGCAACACCCACAAATCACATGCAAGAACATAGGTCCTTCCTACCTTGTTACTCCCGCACATAAGGTCATGGTCTCTTTCCTAGGTGGGATTAGCCCATGGATCAACCGGGGACCCGATGGACACGTATGATGCATAGTGAAAGACCGGCGGCATAACTCTCCTAACTAATGAACAGGCACGCGAGTCATGATCATTATGTGTTTAGGTGGTCCAAATAATTTGAGATGGGCCTATCGGGGCATGAAAGCCTTTGGCTAGGTAGCCAATCAAAATATTTGGGTCCGCCCAATACAAAATGACCCATACAGCTAGCACAGTATTACGGTTCATACCACCTAGGGGAAGTGTCTATGTCCATTACATCAGCTTTGGCCCAGGTAATATCGCTTTAGGGCTACCCAAGCATGGTCCCTGCCAACGGGTCTAGCTCATCATGAGCGTAGCGACCGGTTGGGTCTCCATTTTATATACCAAACGGTACGAAACTTGGGCTGGTGATTATCCTTAACACTTCCCTATATTGAGTGAACATAGGGTCGTGCTTCGGGAACGCACCGGGGTCGATAAAGGGACCAAATTAGCATAGATCTAAGGCTCTAATGAGATGTAATGCAGCTTTAAAAGAAAGCAAAACTTTTTAAACTAAAACTTAATTATAAATTTTAATCAAGGTAATTTCAAATCGAAGTCTCAAGTATGTCCCCAGCGGAGTCGCCACTGTGACGCGCGCCGAACCCCGGGATTCCCCGAAGACCCACTTTTAGGGCTTTCGGGAGAGGTTCATGGAAACTTGTAAGGTATTTACAAGTGCGTCTATATTGGGCAATAAGGAGGTTTCTTGGAGTCACCACCCAATAGAACATTGGGATAGGTCGTCTAGCCTCGATGAGCCTAAGACGGCGTATATATCCATTTTGGGCAAGCCAGAGCGATCTTGGAGACAATCATCCCAATAGAACATTGGAATGACTCTCTAACCCCATGGAGTCTAGGATTGTAAATTTGGGTCTTTTGGTGGGACACAAGAGGTGTCTTTGTCACACCCCAAAATGGCCCTAGAAGAATTACAGAGTTTTTGGTTCGAAAAAGGTAAATTTTATGTGCGAGAGTTATGTCGCGAGCGCGACAAGTATCGCGGGCGCGACAGAGCCCTCCAGCGGTTTTCAAACTTCAGCTGGTGAGTGCGGGCGTGAGCGTTCTGTCGCGAGCGCGACAGAAACCCCTCGCGAGATGTGTACATAAGTAGGACTAAGAGACTTGGAGTTGTAGTGAATTGACACATGGTATCATAGAAGAGTGACAAGTGTCATCATAGAAGAGTGACAAGTGGCGGCATATGAGAGTGACAAGTGGCATTGTAGGAGTGTGCCAAGTGTCATTGTAGGGAAGAGACACTTGGTTTGGCTTGGCTTGGCTTGGCTTGGCTTGGCTTAAGAAAGGGATGAATTAAATGAGATGGTTGGCATTTATTTGGTTTGGTGAGCATTAGGTGAGAAGGTTTGGCTTTATTTGGATTGGATTTAGTTGACCGGCCACTTTCTTACTCCCATTTCAATTTCTTCATTTGGCTTTTTAATTTCCCTTTTTGTTTTCTTTGCTCTTAGTTGCCGTGCTCCACTTTCCTTTCTTTTCTTCTCTTTTCCATTTACTCCTAAAGAGAATCATTTAGGTTGGGATAAAGAGAGTGGATTTTGAGAAGAGGTAAGTAGTACTATTATGATAGCATTAGTCTTCTTCTACTACTTGGTTTCTATTTTGATTTAAAGTAAAAAGAAGAGTAACCCCAAGTGTTTTTGTGTGTGGTTTTGGTGCAAGCTAGAGGCAAGAGAGTCGATAAAGGAAAAGAGAAGATCAGAACGAGTAGAGAGCTGTGATCGAGTTCCTAGAGGTAGGGATCGAGTGTGACTGTGTTAACTTTGCATGTGTTTATATGAGAAATGCTTGAACAAAGACATGTGGAAATAAAGAGATGCTTAATGAGCTTTAATTAGCTCAAGATGTTCATTTTGATTGCTTACAGTGCTCATGACATGTGTATATATGTTTATAAGTATGTAACTTGATCATTTGAGTGTTTGTGTTGATGATAGAGCTTGATTTTGCGAAATTCTGCTTATTTGTCATCAGACCTCTGTGTATTGTATTTGTGATAATTAGAGCTGTAGGACTCCAATTGTGTTGATTCCAATTGCATCTGAAAGATAAGATCCGTATCTAAAAATTTATAAGAGGGTGCTTGATCTAATTCAGGCCCTAAGTATCCCAAAAAGTAATTAGAACGTAGGTTACCCTGTTCTGGCGGGTTCCCTGGAATAGTATGGATTGTTTAGAGCATATATTTTGTTATAGATGTCCAAATGACCTGAAAATTGTCCCATTTTAAATATAATATCCTAGGAAACAATTGTTATGAAGACCATTTTGCCTAAAAATGTGGTCTAGATGGTGGTTTGTGCGATTCAAGTTTAGGGTAAAAAGTGGTGCCGTGAGGCACCAAAGGCGAGTCTCTGTCGCGATCGCGACACATGTCGCTACCTCGCGACAGAACAACTCATTTTAGGCTTTTTCTTCTTCTTTTTGAGCTCCTAGTTGCCATGGGTCAACCCCTTACCCTTCCCCTTAACTAAATTGTATATTTTGTTGATGTTTTACTCCCCGGAATGAACCCGTATTACCCCGAAATGTTTCCGTGATTTATACTCTACATGTTTAGGGTTATCAAATGATTATAGGATTAGTTATCCATGTAACCAAAGCTACGGCATAAGAGTTAGCATTGACCATGTTATGCCATGTTATATGAATTGTTATATAATGCATTTGGTATAGAGTATAGAACCCTTATGTAATCTGTCTTTTATCGCGAGCGCGACCTCTTGTCGCGATCGCGACAGAGAACCCCTTCTCGACCTGTTTTACTTGTTTTAAAGAATGTTTCCTTTTGTCTTGCTTTGCATGATTTATATGTTTATGTAATGAATTTAAATGTTACATGCTTTTAGTTGTTGAACAAGATTAATAAAGATTGTATATGAATTAAATGTCTCTGAATGTGATAAATGCACTTGAATTTTAGTTGATGAGTTGATGTCTGTGTATAGTATGTGAGTTGGTATTGAGCCTGATTACCGTTATAGTGGATAGATAAGCATGCTTATAAAGGGATTACCGAGTGCAGCTGCCCATGTTCCGCCCCGTTTGGGCGAAGCGGGTCGACCTCTGAGAATGGTCATTAATAGAGATATATGAAAATGTTTTGTGACTTCGGTCTACCGAAAATATTTTTTATAGAGCGTCCCGTATCCACCATGAGAGGAACTCAGGCTTGTTTTGTTAAAGTTGTGCAGTGAACTTGAAATGATTATAGTGTTGCTTCGAATAAAGCTATAGTACATGAAAGTAATGTTTAAGTACATTACAGTTCTATATACAAGTATATGATTACATGAGTGTATTGACATGAATGTGGTTACATGATAATGTATATTTGAATAAACGAAATGTACAAGATGTAGTGTACCTGAATTAGTGAAAGAGTAGATGTTACTTATATGTGAGTTCAGAGTATTTGATATTTAAGCATGCAACCTATAGACGTATAAGTGTTATATGCATGAGATATATGATTGTGTGATTTATCTGTGACTCCGTAAAGAAGTCCTTTGTAGTATTTTCATCCCCACTAAGCGTTATCGCTTAGCACGGATGTTTATTTCCGTGTAGGTTACAGGTTCGGAGCAGTGAGCGGACATTTGCAGGTCAAGGCCACTAGGAGTTTTTGCTATAGCTTTTTGTATAAGAAAGAGTTAGAGTTTTACATTTTGAGTAACATCATTATGTAATATAAGTAGAAAAATCACAAGTAAAGGTACATGTAAATGTATATGTAAAGCTAAATGGAAACAGATGTAATATGAACATGTAAATGTATATGTAGTTAATATGAAATGCAAGTGGGCCCTAGTGTAGTATTTAATTTCTTTTAAATGGATGTGTTTATGCTATCGCTTCCGCTAATGCATGTACATGTATACGTAAGTGTCTGCGTAGCGCCCCGATATTCCTTACCGGGGGTATGGGGGTGTTACATTTAGTGGTATCAGAGCATAGGTTAGAGGTTTTGGTCTATAAGATGTAGAGTATAGATTAAATGTCATAGTTTGTCTAGAGTTGTGGCCTAATGCAGATGTCGTTTTTGTAAAGTATAGATGGAGTCCGACTCGCGTGAGAGCGTAGACGATGCAGCGGCAGATGTGAATGGGTAAGAGTTTGAGGTGACACTCTGTATTCCTGTCAGCTATCTTCTTGAAATCATTTGACATGAGCATAGTGAAACATGGGGATGGGAAAAGTGCATTACAGTAGCTTACATTTCATTTTCGCATCATTTTGCATACATAAATCATTACATGACCATTCCTTCCGCATCCCTCATTTGTATGTGAAAAAGTATCATTGCATGCGTTTCATTGAGAAAAGCTGACAGGATATACATTCAGTGCTAGATGCATAGAAGAAGTATATGGATTAGAGTGCAGTGCATTAAGGAAAGTGTAAAGTGTGTTCGATTTGATAGCTGTATGATATAAGTGGTTAACAGGGAAATTTCGAGGACGAAATTTCTTAAGGGGGAGAGATTTGTCACACCCCAAAATGGCCCTAGAAGAATTACAGAGTTTTTGGTTCGAAAAAGGTAAATTTTATGTGCGAGAGTTATGTCGCGAGCGCGACAAGTGTCGCGGGCGCGACAGAGCCCTCCAGCGGTTTTCAAACTTCAGCTGGTGAGTGCGGGCGTGAGCATTCTGTCGCGAGCGCGACAGAAACCCCTCGCGAGATGTGTACATAAGTGGGACTAAGAGACTTGGAGTTGTAGTGAATTGACACATGGTATCATAGAAGAGTGACAAGTGTCATCATAGAAGAGTGACAAGTGGCGGCATATGAGAGTGACAAGTGGCATTGTAGGAGTGTGCCAAGTGTCATTGTAGGGAAGAGACACTAGGTTTGGCTTGGCTTGGCTTGGCTTGGTTTGGCTTGGCTTAAGATAGGGATGAATTAAATGAGATGGTTGGCATTTATTTGGTTTGGTGAGCATTAGGTGAGAAGGTTTGGCTTTATTTGGATTGGATTTAGTTGACCGGCCACTTTCCTACTCCCGTTTCAATTTCTTCATTTGGCTTTTTAATTTCCCTTTTTGTTTTCTTTGCTCTTAGTTGTCGTGCTCCACTTTCCTTTCTTTTCTTCTCTTTTCCATTTACTCCTAAAGAGAATCATTTAGGTTGGGATAAAGAGAGTGGATTTTGAGAAGAGGTAAGTAGTACTATTATGATAGCATTAGTCTTCTTCTACTAATTGGTTTCTATTTTGATTTAAAGTAAAAAGAAGAGTAACCCCAAGTGTTTTTGTGTGTGGTCTTGGTGCAAGCTGGAGGCAAGAGAGTCGATAAAGGAAAAGAGAAGATCAGAACGAGTAGAGAGCTGTGATCGAGTTCCTAGAGGTAGGGATCGAGTGTGACTGTGTTAACTTTGCATGTGTTTATATGAGAAATGCTTGAACAAAGACATGTGGAAATAAAGAGATGCTTGATGAGCTTTAATTAGCTCAAGATGTTCATTTTGATTGCTTACAGTGCTCATGACATGTGTATATATGTTTATAAGTATGTAACTTGATCATTTGAGTGTTTGTGTTGATGATAGAGCTTGATTTTGCGAAATTCTGCTTATTTGTCATCAGACCTCTGTGTATTGTATTTGTGATAATTAGAGCTATAGGACTCCAATTGTATTGATTCCAATTGCATCTGAAAGATAAGATCCGTATCTAAAAATTTCTAAGAGGGTGCTTGATCTAATTCAGGCCCTAAATATCCAAAAAAGTAATTAGAACGTAGGTTACCCTATTCTGGCGGGTTCCCTAGAATAGTATGGATTGTTTAGAGCATATATTTTGTTATAGATGTCCAAATGACCTGAAAATTGTCCCATTTTAAAGATAACATCCTAGGAAACAATTGTTATGAAGACCATTTTTCCTAAAAATGTGGTCTAGATGGTGGTTTGTGCGATTTAAGTTTAGGGTAAAAAGTGGTGCCGTGAGGAACCAAAGGCGAGTCTCTGTCGCGATCGCGACACATGTCGTGACCTCGCGATAGAACAACTCATTTTAGGCTTTTTCTTCTTCTTTTTGAGCTCCTAGTTGCCATGGGTCAACCCCTTTCCCTTCCCCTTAACTAAATTGTATATTTTGTTGATGTTTTACTCCCCGGAATGAACCCGTATTTCCCCGGAATGTTTCCGTGATTTATACTCTACATGTTTACGGTTATCAAATGATTATAGGATTAGTTATCTATGTAACCAATGCTACGGCATAAGAGTTAGCGTTGACCATGTTATGCCATGTGATATGAATTGTTATATAATGCATTTGGTATAGAGTATAGAACCCTTATGTAATCTGTCTTCTGTCGCGAGCGCGACCTCTTGTCGTGATCGCGACAGAGAACCCCTTCTCGACCTGTTTTACTTGTTTTAAAGAATGTTTCCTTTTGTCTTGCTTTGCATGATTTATATGTATATGTAATGAATTTAAATGTTACATGCTTTTAGTTGTTGAACAAGATTAATAAAGATTGTATATGAATTAAATGTCTCTGAATGTGATAAATGCACTTGAATTTTAGTTGATGAGTTGATGTCTGTGTATAGTGTGTGAGTTGGTATTGAGCCTGATTACCATTATAGTGGATAGATAAGCATGCTTATAAAGGGATTACCGAGTGCAGCTGCCCATGTTCCGCCCCGTTTGGGCGAAGCGGGTCGACCTCTGAGAATGGTTATTAATAGAGATATATGAAAATGTTTTGTGACTTCGGTCTACCGAAAATGTTTTTTATAGAGCGTCCCATATCCACCATGAGAGGAACTCAGGCTTGTTTTGTTAAATGTTGTGCAGTGAACTTGAAATGATTATAGTGTTGCTTCGAATAAAGCTATAGTACATGAAAGTAATGTTTAAGTACATTACAGTTCTGTATACAAGTATATGATTACATGAGTGTATTGACATGAATGTGGTTACATGATAATGTATATTTGAATAAACGAAATGTACAAGATGTAGTGTACCTGAATTAGTGAAAGAGTAGATGTTACTTATATGTGAGTTCAGAGTATTTGATATTTAAGCATGCAACCTATAGACGTATAAGAGTTATATGCATGAGATATATGATTGTGTGATTTATCTGTGACTTCGTAAAGAAGTCCTTTGTAGTATTTTCATCCCCACTAAGCGTTATCGCTTAGCACGGATGTTTATTTCCGTGTAGGTTACAGGTTCGGAGCAGTGAGCGGACATCTGCAGGTCAAGGCCACTAGGAGTTTTTGCTATAGCTTTTTGTATAAGAAAGAGTTAGAGTTTTACATTTTGAGTAACATCATTATGTAATATAAGTAGAAAAATCACAAGTAAAGGTACATGTAAATGTATATGTAAAGCTAAATGGAAACAGATGTAATATGAACATGTAAATGTATATGTAGTTAATATGAAATGCAATTGGGCCCTAGTGTAGTATTTAATTTCTTTTAAATGGATGTGTTTATGCTATCGCTTCCGCTAATGCATGTACATGTATACGTAAGTGTCCGCGTAGCGCCCCGATATTCCTTACCGGAGGTATGGGGGTGTTACAGTCTTGGAGGTCCCATTCCAATGAAGCATCAAAATGGTCCTCTCGCCTCGTTGAGCCCAAGACCAGAGTAGGTTCGAGACTTCTCATTTATTTATACCTTGATTAAGTTTACAATTTTGTTTTGAGTTTATTATTTCACTCTCCTTCCACACGATGCAATTAATTAAAGCGCAATTCATTCACGTCAAAAGCGATAAGTAAAGCATAAAAAATAAAACATCCAAAAATAAATTACAACAAAATTAGGGGCGGAATACAACCCCCATTGTAAAGAAGGTGCAGAACATACATAAACCGGGATATTTGTTAAGAGCGTGGACATTGGTCCTTGCATGCATTTATTATGAAAGCGATTTTGATGTGATGGTTTTATTAGATGGAAATAGGACTTTGGTCCCTATTTTGCAAAAATCCCAAGTTAATTAATATAAAACATCAAGCCATTTTATTACGACGAGACAACAATAATTTTTACAATTAAATAAGCGAATAAATAAAAATAGAGATAAAGAAAAAAAAAACAGGTGGAGATTCTCTGATTTGGGCGGCCACCACCATCTCAATTCCAATCCACCCAAAAATAATTAAACAACTCACAAAATAAACAAACACATTAGTGCAAAAATCAAAAATAACCTAAAGAACAGCCAAAAAAGGAATTTTGAAGAAAAGTATTAAAGAATGAAAGAAAACAAATGAAAAAGGAGCAAATAAATTAAAAAACATGAAGAAAAGTCCAGGGATGGCCTTCTGTCAACGACCGGCGGGCAGTGCAGTGCACTACCTACGTCCCGTTCCTCAAACAAGCGACGGGCGTCAGTAAACCCTCTGCCCGTCGGTCACCCCTGTTCCTAAAAAAACCACAAAAAACCAGATTTTTACAAGAAAATTCTTTATTTCCACAAAAGATTTAAAATAAATGCAAATAATTAAATTAAATCAACCAAATATTAAGTTCAGAATATTTACCCTCGGATTTTACCTTTTTGGATGAATGTAGGATAATTTTCGGTCCCGCGCACTTCACAAGGATTGAATAAAAATCAAGAAAAGAAAACTTATATTTCTTCCTTGAAACTTTAACAGTGATTCGAATGTTGGGAATAAATAAATTGATGGAAACAAATTAATTTTGTTCCCTCAATTTAATTAGATTCACAAATAGAATTTTGAGAAGAAATCAAAAGATGAAAAGAACTTTATGGAATAAAAATCCTTAAGAAAAAATACTGAAAATATAGATTTTTAGAGGAAAGTAGCTAAATTGTCCCACCCCCAAAAATTAATCCTAGTTCCTCCTTATAGAATTTGGAAAAACTTAATGTTTGTTGGAAAAAGATTCCCCAAAAAAACCCTTTTTTTTTCTTTCTTTCTCCTTTTTCTCTTTCTTTTTCTTTTTTTCTTTTTTTTTTTAGTGAAAATGGGAATCCTAATTTTAGTTGGAAAACCCTCAATCCTATTTCCCCTAGGATTCAGGAAAAAATCTTAACTGTATCCCCCAAAATTCGGCGACCAAATCAGCAACCGACGGGCGTCTGAAGCTAACCGACGGGCGTCGGTTAAAAGGGCACGCACGGTCATTTGGCCAACGGACGGAACGAGGCATGGGAATGAGAGACGAGCGTCGGTTTACGGACACGTGTCCATCGCTCGCCTCACCGACGGCCCGTCTCTCATAGCGAGAGACGGATTGTCTCAGCGATCGACGGGCGTCCTTCCACCGACGGGTAGGCCATCTGCGGAGAAAGAAAAAACATTTTAATGTAAATTTTCTCAAATTCCATGAAATTTTCCGCTGCAAATAAATAAAAAATTTTACCCTTGTGAATCTGAAGGACCAAAAAATGAATGAATTTCATCCATTCATTCAAAAACGGACACTGATTTCGGGTAATCTCTGATTTGGACTGCCTCAGGGCACGGTGTTTACAATCACCTTATTAACATATATCTCTGCCAATCTATCCATCGGATAATCAAGCCAAACCGGTAGAAAGTGAGCCAACTTGGTGAGTCGATCAATTATAACCCAAACCGAATCATGCTTCCTCTGAGTCATCGGCAGTCCCGTCACAAAATCCATCGTGATATCATCCCACTTCCATTGAGGGATAGGTAAAGGGTTGAGCAACCCAGATGGAACTTAGTGCTCAGCCTTTACCTGCTAACAAGTCCGACACTTGGAAACAAAGTCCACAATATCCCTATGTATAGTGAAAACCGTAGTGTGTGCCTCCAACAAAAGCTTTTTTCTCAACTCATCATCATCAGGCACACACAAACGATCTTTGAAACTTAGCACCCTATCCTTAACAGAAAACTCAGTCTAACTCCCACTCTGAGCTACTTATATCATTTATTGCAATTTCGAATCATTTCTCTAAGCATCAACAATCAACTGCCTCAGAGAAAGCTTAGCTCTCAACTGGGCTATCAGAGCTCCTTCCGAAGCAAACCTCCACTTACAATGCTCAATACTAGAGCTGAAACCAATTTTTGACTCAACGCATCTACAACTACATTTGCTTTACCCAAATGATAATCCAAAATGCAATCGTGGTCCTTGAAAAGTTATAGCCACCGACGTTGCCTCAAATTCAATTCTTTCTGCGTAAGGAGATACCTCAAACTCTTGTGGTCCGTGAAAATCCTACATGTTTCCCCATACAGATAATGACGCCAAATCTTAAGAGTAACGACCACAGCAGCCAATTCTAAATCTTGCGTCGGATAGTTCCGCTCATGAGGCTTCAGTTGTCGAGGTGCATAGGCTACCACTTTACCCTCTTGCATCAGAACACAACCAAGTCCAATACCAGAAGCATCACTATATATAACATACTCCTTACTCGAAATGGGTTGAGTAAGTATAGGAGCCTCAACTAATAAACTCTTCAACCGATCAAAACTTGCTTGACATTGGTCGGACCAAACAAATTTTACTCCTTTCCAAAGAAGTCTTGTCATAGGTGCAGCAATCACTGAAAACCCTTTCACAAAACGCCTATAATATCCGGCTAAACCCATAAAACTCCTTACCTCTGGCACATTCTTCGGTGGCTGCTAATTCACAATAGCCTCGACCTTTGACGGATCCACTCGAATACCTTCAGAAGAAATAATGTGGCCCAAAAATGACACCTCTTTGAGCCAAAAATCACACTTACTGAGCTTCGCAAATAAATGGTGATCCCTCAAAACCTGAAGCACAATCCGAAGATGATCTTTATGCTCTTGCTCATTCTTCGAGTATACCAAGATGTCATCAATGAATACCACAACAAATCGATCGAGATATGGCCTAAACACACGGTTCATCAAGTCCATAAAAGCCGTTGGTGCATTCGTTAAACCAAACAACATCACTAAAAACTCATAATGGCCATATCGCATCCGAAAAGTAGTCTTAGCTACATCTGAATCCTTAACTCGAAGCTGATAATAACCGGACCGTAAGTCTATCTTAGAAAAGACTCCAGCACCTCTCAACTGATCAAAAAGGTTAACAATCCTAGGCAATGGATACTTGTTTTTCACGATAACCTTATTAATCTGACGGTAGTCAATACACATTCTCAGTGTCCCATCCTTCTTCTTGATAAACAACACCGGAACAACCCACGGAGATACACTGGGTCTGATAAAGCCTTTATCCAATAGCTCCTGTAATTGAGTCTTAAGTTCTCTCAATTCCATAGGAGCCATTCGATAAGGTGCTTTAGAAAGAAGAGCAGTACCTGGTATAATCTCTATGGATAGCTCTACCTCTCGCTCTGGAGGTAAACCAGGCAATTCTCTCGGGAACACATCCTCAAACTCTTTAACTACAAAATTATCCTGAATCTTAACCTGACTACGCTTAGAATCCAGAACTACAGCCAAAAATGCTTCACACCCTTTCCTCAACCAACGCTTAGCTTTCATAGTTGAAATAACATTACCCATAGAAATCTTCTGGCCCAGACTTCCTCATACTCTCTATCGGGGCTCTCGGTGCGGTCACCCTCTCTAAGACACTCGCCATGTCTTAAGATATCTTTAATATAGCCTCGAAAGGCATAACTGGCGCCTCAGGCTGCACCCCAGCAGGCTAAGCAAGCCCAGACACTGATGGATCTTGCTCTTGGGGATTAGCACTCTCTGCTGACCCCTCGAGAGACCCACGCATGAACTCCATCTACTACAAAACATAAAAATACCGACATTAGGCCAATACACTCCTAAACATATATCTATACTCTACGGTCATCCAGAAATGCCTAAACCTAAGCTTTGATACCAAAAATTATAACACCCCCTACCTATATGGAAGGGAGCTAACCACAATGGAGAGTGAGACCCCACATAGATAAGGGTGTCACCAGAACGAAATACAACCAAGCATACAAATAACTAAATGAACAAAAATAAATAAAACATTCAACATCATAAAGAACAGGCTCACAAAAATCTCAAATCCTTCATTAATATAACTATATGTTCATTACAAAAAGAGATAGGAATACAATATCTATCTATACAAAATTTCAAATACACAGATGGAGAATTACATATTCAAAAAGGAACTACAAAGATTATACAAAAGATACAATATACAAAAACATAAGTCCCTTCAAAAAGCTCTCCTACTCTGTTGGCCTAGACTGCTACTGACCTCCCAAAAATTCCTCAGCTTCTGCACCTACACGGATAGAACACCCATGCTAAGCGATAACGCTTAGTGGGGAAACATATGCGTATGTCACAAGCATATCAAAGTTTCCATAAAAGCATAATAACTTTATATCATGCATTGTATTCACCAAAGTTCCATAACATATATTTATTAATATAACAATAACACATTCACAATAAAATCATACATGCGCCTGCAAACTCATGGTAGCGAATAACAAGTGAACGCATTAGTACCCGTGGGTACGGTCAAAAGCAATTTCTTTACTTTTATCCAAAAACATTTTCACATTAAGAATCTTAAACAAGATTCGAACACATTAAGGATCTCGAGGACCCAAATGGGGACTTGATCAGGGTCCAGAACACATTAGGACTGCAGCTAACAGAACTCTTTAGGCATGCCTAATTATCCACTAACTTGATTCTTGCAGGCTATGCATAAAATATTTCATATAAGACATCTATTGGAGCACATAATAGTTCATACACAAAAGTATTTACATCGTAAGAAGAATCATTCATGTCAATTATTATAAAAGAAACCAGAAAAGCAAACAGGGCAGATATCGCACTAGCGATGAATGTCGCGCTCGTGACAGAGGCGAGACTCGCCTACTACTGCCACTCATGATAGCCCTTGTGCTCGTGCGAGGAGGTCAAACAAGCCTCTGTCACGCTCGCAACAGAGGGCGGGGAAGTTTACTATCGCCCTCGCGCATCAAAGCGCGCTCGCGACAGCAAAAAGCTTGGCAGAGCCGAGCTCTCTATCGTGCTCACGACAGAGACCCTTCTCTATAGGAGCTTGTAACACCGTGCTCTATTGCGCTCATGACAGAGTCGATTTTCAGCTCCCACTGCCGAAAATCTACAGAAACTCATGCCAAAAATCACCCCAAACATGCAATTGATTCCCCAAATTTCAACATAATCCAAATCAAGCATTCAATACATGTTATACAACATAAAACCCATGTTGGATACCAATTATCCCAATTAAAACATTCAAATTAGACAATCAAAATCAAGGGTTCATCAAACCCAGAATTTTGCTCCAAAACTCATTCAAATTCAAATTTTGATTCAATGCACCACAACCATGGCATCTCTGTTCAAATTAATCAAAAACCCACAACATTTATATAAGCATAAACAAGTTTAACCTCATAAATTCCAGAAAATCATAACAAAACACAAAATCCAAAATATGCACAAATTCACAAATTCCCTAACCTCAATCCTAATCTCCTTAATCGATCGCTCCACTGCACTTCCTCCAACCTTTTCCTTGCCCTTGGGATGTTTGGATGAAATTTTTGGAAAACAACCCAATCAAACCAAAACTTAAAACCTAAACAACCATACACATATCCAACAGAAATCAAAGAGAAAGAAGAGTAAAAAGAAGAAGAAGAAGAAGAGCATAAACTTACCAATTTAGCTCTAGAATTATCAAATCCCACCAACTCACTTCAACATACTAGGGCACAAGAGAAGAAGGAGAAGAGGAGAACGGAGAGAGGAATGGGAGAAGGCAGATTGCTCCCTCTCTCTCTCCTAGGCTTTTATACCCCCACTTCTTTCTCTTACCACATGTTAATTAATCATTGGTGGGTTTTGGCAAAATCCTTCTAATCCTTTTTTTTAACTCCTCAAACCCCAAAACTAACTCCATAAATAAATAATACTACTCAAACATGCCCTTAAAACCAAACAATTCATGCAATAGACTCCAAAATTAAAATACCACACGTAATAATACACATAAAATTGCTCGAAATTACTAGGGTAGGAATCGGAGTGTTACAAGGGTATTATTATATCTTATGCATATACATGTCTTTTACATTTTACAATAAAATTTTACTACTAGATTACAAACATTTAAATACTTATCATAAAGACTACAATATTTTAAAGCCTTCATACTCAAAATTCTTTTCTTGTACTGGGCTTTAGGATTGCGGATTATCCCGGAAACTGATTAAATTCTCCTGAACCTACATGGATAAAACTTCATGGTAAGCTTTCTAGCTTATTAGAAGGAATAACATAATGTGGATGACCTCGCACATAAGTCATTCAATGCACATGCATAAATATTATCATATATTTATGAATAAATAACATAATTATACCAGTAAGTATGCACTTTCATATCACAAATATACGTCATTCAAGCTGCATGCATTTAAAGCTTATATGGCATTGCTTTCATTATCCTATTGGAGTTATGCATTTAAAAAAAAAAGAGATTATGTTAACTTAGTATACTGTCTCATATTTCCTTCATTTCATAATTATCATTAGGTATGAAGTAAATAGCAACGAATGTAGGTATGTATGTTCACACTGTCATCATATTCTTTGTAAAATATTTATTTTCAAACATATATTTCATAACGGATTCACATATTTCAAATAGAAGTATATACGTGTATACCAAACTTAATTCCTTGAAAACTTTTTCATTTCATACAAGAATACTATTTAGAACTCATATTCTAAAGTGGCATTTGATTAATTACATCATAAATCATATTTCATATCATTTCTCTTATATGCCTTTTGAAAATATATTCTTATTAATGCATCTTCTTTATATCTTAGCCCTTTTTTTAGCCCTAGCGATGTCCTCGAGTTTTTATGGCTTGGTATTGCTTTACTATATTGGATTCAATCTCTTTGTAAAATCCCTGCATCACTTGTTGGAGGAGCTTCAACATCATAGGTGTACCCCCATCTACTTTTTTATAACACTATTAATTGGTAGATTGGTACTATTTTTAAAACATTTTAAACTTTTTATGACGAGAAAAACTTTGAGGACAAATAAATTTTTGAACCCAAATGTCAAAGACATATAAATTCAATTTCCTTACATAAATACTAATTACATTGCACACTTAAAAAGTAACTTTAATATTTTTTATTAATAAAAATGTCTTATGTAATTTAATAAAGGGATTTTTTTGCCCTCGTATTATTAGAAAGGGTGTGAAAATGCTCTAGAACTTTTTTTAGTCGGTTTTTATCCTGAACTCAGTTTAATGGTTGGAAAATATCCTCACGATGGACGAAAAGTCAAGCTAGCAAACGGGGTTTACGACAGCCAATCACTCGTCAACACGTCAACATCCACATGACAAACATCTTTCCTAGTCAGATTAAAAAACTTTAAAAAAAATTAAAAAAGTGACGTGGAAAGCTCCCTCCCTCCCCCTTCCCTCTTTCTGTGTGTGCAAATCAATGGCACTGAATTTGAAATTTCCATGAATCACCGTTTTTCAGCAACAGTAACAATGATCCTCTTTACCATTAGTGTCTCCAACCTCACCTCTAATCCCATTTCTGCTTCCTCCGCCACCACCACTCTCTTCTCCTTAGTCAACCCCGTAAACAACCTCATGCCATTGAATACTCTTCCTTGTCTCTGAAACCACTTCTTCTCTCCACCGGCGCTTCCACTTCCTCATCCTCCTCCCTCACCACGAACACTACTACCAACAATAGCAACAACAACAGTAACAACAACTCTACTCTTCTTCACCAAGTGACACGCACGTTCCCCGATGACAAACCAGAGGGAACGATGGAGATGCTGTCGTCCTGTGGTTGCTATCGCCATTCGTAGTGGCTCAAATTCTTTGGTGGAGTTTGTGCAAAAGATCGAGAAGTCTGAGAACAACAAATTGATGCTTCCTAGTGTGGAGTTTTGTAGACTTTGCGTTAAACAGTTAGACCTCTTTCATAGAATCATTGATTTCGATGCTAGCCTTTTGTTTAGTTCTCCCTGTGTTTGGATGCCGAGAAATAGATAGGGACATGAAATTTAAGCTGGAGAAATTAGTACAAATTTCATTGTTATTTTGCATTTTTTGTAGATTTATATGAGGCTAGGAACAAATGTATTTGATATTGTGATATTAATTTGTAATTTCAATGTTTCGAATGGTGAAACATCCATTTGTTGTTAGATTTTTGCAGATCTAGTGCCATTGATTTGCACAGAGAGAGAGAGGGAGCTTTTTACGTCACCATTTTAATTTTTTTTTATTTTTTTAATTTGACTAGGAAAGATGTTTGCCACGTGGATACTGACGTGTCGATATGTGATTGGCTGCCGTTAACTCCGTTTGCCAGTTAAACTTTTCGACTATCGTGAGGGTATTTTCCAACCATTAAACTGAGTTCCGGGGTAAAAACCAACAAAAAAAAAATTCGAGAGCATTTTCACACCCTTTCCAATAGCACAAGGGTAAAAAAACCCCTTATCCCTTTAATCAATTTATATCTTGTTTGTAACTAATCAATACAAATTATATGTACAAAATAATAAGGAATGAATATGTTTCATTGAAATAATAATAATAATAGTAGTATGTTACGCCATCCCTTCCATTGTGATAGTTTTAAAAAATTTCGTGTTTCACCTAAAGTGATAATTTTAAATTTTAAAAATATTAATTATATATTTTTATTTTGCATTTATTTATGAAAAAAGATAATTAATATGGATGAGAATGTATAATTATAAAAAATTAGTAAAATGATATTTTAGTAAATTATAATAAATACTTTATAAATCTTTTTGTGTTTCACACAAAGTGACAATTTTAAATTTAAGAAATATTAATTATATATTTTTCTATTTTATACTAACGTATGAAAAAGTAATTAATAAGGGTGGGACTATATAATTATAAAAAATTAGTAAAATATTATTTTAATAAATTATAATAAATATTTTATTAAAATTTTAATTAATAATTTTTTTTATAGACATAAATAGTTAAAAGTTATTGTGTGAAATGAATGGAGTATTTAAATTAAAAATTGTATAAAAAAAATTGGATATTACCATTTCTATCAGCCAAGACACGTCATTGGGAGACAGAGAGATTGAGAAAAAAAAAAGGAAAAAGGTTAGGCGGAACCAAAACTAAAAGAGGAGCAAGGAAAGCCTAAGAAAACATAGATGTGGAGTAGGGGTGAGAAAAAAACTGATGGACTCGGTTAACCGAAAAAAAAATCCGAAACCGAACCGATAGACTGGTTAATCGACTGTAATAGATTGGTTAATAGTTAGTATTTTGAAAAAACCGATATTAATGGACTGGTTAATGGTTTTGACTCATGTGACCGGTTAACCGAATCAAAACCGAAATTTTAGTTAATTTATTAATTGTTCAATATGTCCATATTTATTATTTTTTATTATTTCTTGTTTTATCAAATTTTCAATAAATAAAATCAGAATATATTTGAAAAATTATATAACAATTTATCTTAATTAAAGGTAATTATGTACTTTTTTCATTATACTAATTATTTTGAAAATTTTAAGTTTTTTTTTAATTGGCGATTAGTAAGTATAACAATTTATTTAATTAAAAGTGATTATCGACCGGTTAATTTATTTACTTATTAAATATTAATTTTTAAAAACAAATTTGCTTATATCCACAAAATATTTTTATTTTAACAATAATAATGTTATATTATAGTGAAAAAATTTTAATTTTTAAGCACCTTGAATATTTTAATTTTATTTATGAATATATTTTATAATTATAGTGGTTAACCGAAAAATATTGAGTAATCGGTCCGAAAATCCGAAACCGATGGACTGATTAACCGATAGTAATGGACTGATTAATGGTTAGTATTTTGAAAAAATTGATATTAATAGACTGTTTTTTTTTGACTCATGTACCGTTTAATCGGTTCATACCCACTTCTAATGTGGTAGTGTGGTTAAAAAGGCAAAACCCATTTTTCTATATAAAAAAAAAAAGCAAAATTCATTTTAATAGAAAATAAAATTTGAAAAAAGGCGGTCCTATCCTTTAATTAGTTTTCTTACATAAATCAGCTTTTTCTCGTATACTACATTACCTATACTGACTTGAGTTCCCCGTCCCACTAACCACGTGTTCTTCTTTCAAACTCCAACATAACATGCTTTTCCGGTTTTATTACCAACAACTAATCAAAAGTCCCGCGTTTGACGCCTCTCTCTCTCTCTCTCTCTTGCCTACTTGAGTTTCGTCCTCTTCTTTACTTCCCCTTTCCACTATTTGAGATTAAATCTTAATTTAATTGGATAACTATATCTTTAATCCCAACATATTAGTTTGTAAACAATAAAGTCCTTTAATATAAAAAGTTCCAAAGCATTTATATTTTTCTCAATTCATTTATCATTCACTTTTTATTTTCGAATTGATTTAAAATTAATAAGTGCATACTCTATTAATTTTAAAAGAATCTATAAATAATAAAAAGGATGAACAAAAAATGCATAATTACATTGTCATTAAATATGTTAATTTTTCATTAGTTTTTAATGGAAAATTAAATGGATTAAAAAATAATATTCAAAATTAGGATTCAATTGTATGATTGAAACCAGCTTCACCACTACAATATCTAAAATATCTAATCGGGGATGAGTTCTTTTTTATAAACACCAATTTGAGATTTAATTGTTGGTAAAATAATAATACTTAATATATTGGGAGTTAAATGAAATTATTTCTAGTTTAGTTAAATAAAAGAAAAATAAATAAATAATTAAATAAAGAAAAGAAAAGAAAAGAAAAGAAAAGGAAAATGCCCTGTCACATCTTCACCCAGTCCATTTTCATGTGCCCACTTCCTTCTTCACCGTAGACCACCCTCTCCTCCTCCCCAATACCAAAAACCTAGGGTTTCTTTCTCTCTTTCTTCTTCTTCTTCTTCTTCTTTTCTTTTTTTTCTTCTTTTATTTTTACATCTTCTTCTTCTCTATATTTTGATTTCGATTTCGATTTCAATTTTATTTACTCAGTAAGCACACACGGAGAGATAGAGAGAGTAATTGTAATCATTAATCAAATTTGCCACTTCAATTGAATTCAATTCTATTCTTTTCTCTATACATGACGGACCAACAACAACAGTTACAAAAGGAGGAGGAGAAGCAAGAAAAAGAGTACAGACCTTGTCTTCAAGAAGATGGAGAGAAGAAAAACTTTGATAATATAAACGGCGCTGACTTTATGACCATCGATCAATGCGAGAGGATTCGAGAAATGGAGGATTCGCAGCTTGTAGGGCCTCCGCCTGATGCTGCTGCTGTTGCTGCTAGTGGTTTGGTTGCGATGGGAGATGTGAACATGGTGGATGTAGAGGTTAGAACAGCCCCGACTGTTGTCGATGTTAGTTCCTTCAAGCGGAAGCGTGGCCGGCCTCCTAGAATTCACGGGAAAACGGGGCCGTCTCCTCCTCCACAGAGAAAGAATGATAAGGATGAGGAAGATGTTTGCTTTATTTGTTTTGATGGTGGTAGCCTCGTACTTTGTGATCGCCGGTGAGTTTATTTGTTTTCTCAAATTTTCGTTGATTTTCTTGGAACAGTTACAAATCGCGGAAGCTGTGGGTGCTTAAAATGTGCATGTTTTGTTTTATTCTTAAGTGATTACAATTTAGATTGTTTTGGAATTTTTTCTGTGAGCTGCTGCTATTCAGTTGGTTAATTATGTTGGGTTGCTATGTGTCAGGGGTTGCCCTAAGGCTTATCATCCTGCTTGTATAAAGAGGGACGAAGCATTTTTCCGATCAAAGGCTAAATGGAATTGCGGTATGTCTCAATAAATGACCCATAATTTTTTTGACTTTTTTCAGTTCTCTACTCCTAGCAAGTAGTTTTTGCAAAATGAGGGCCTAGATATTCTGCAGTCTGAGGGTTTTTTAATGGGATGACAAGTTCCTTTTGTTTTTTTTCAAATGTAAACGAACTTGACTTGCACATAAAAATAAAAATTTCTTGTTTGTTTAAAGCTTATAGTTCTGCTTACTTTATTGCTATTTAATGAGTTCCCACATTGGCTTCCCTCTAATTAATGGTTGACATCTGCATGCATTTCATTTTAGATTAACTGTAGTTGAAGTCCATCTTTATAAAGTTTCCATTTTTCTATCTATTATTAGCATGAGTTCTCAGTTGGACGCATCTAATTATGATATATTCTCAGGGTGGCATATATGTAGCAGTTGTCAGAAAGCTTCATATTATATGTGCTATACTTGTACGTTCTCTTTGTGCAAAGGATGCACCAGGGATGCTGACTATGTGTGTGTAAGAGGGAATAAAGGATTTTGTGGAACATGCATGAGAACTATAATGCTGATTGAAAACATTACTTTGGGAAATCCAGAAAAGGTATGCTAGGTTTCCTCTGCTTTGTTGGTTATTTAGGTTTCTTGATTAAATTATGTGTAAAGGGCATATATCTTTAGTTTTTTTGGCAGCTTACTCTCCTGCAGATTGTCATTGATTCTTTCATCTAGTATTTAACCTTGTTTCAAGCATTGCTCAAAGTTTACAGTATACCATAAAATATTTCAATTTACTCTTGGAATTTCTTTTTCATTTTTTTTTTCTTTTGTTAAAGCTAGACGGTTTACATCTTTGGATTCTGTAGTTGCTTGAAAAACACACCTGGACTTAGTGATTTATGCCATCTGATTATCTTTTACATTTTCTCTATTCATATAAATTTTGCAGGTTCAAGTGGATTTTGATGACAAAACTAGCTGGGAGTATCTCTTTAAGGTCTACTGGATATACTTAAAAGCTAAGTTATCTTTGACTATAGATGATCTAACTAATGCTAAAAATCCCTGGAAGGGAGATCAGGTACCTAAAGTTAGAAATTCCTGGAAAGGAACTGGAGTTATGGGTCCTAAAGAGGTATGCACAGGTGAACTTTTTCATGCTAATAATGAGAACGGCTCTTGTTTAGATAACTGTTTTGGGAATGAGGAGGCAAATCATTCTAAGAGAAGAAAGACTGAGGACCAATCTGATCAATTAAATCAACCAAAGCTTCTCAATGAGATGAATACTCAAGTTACAGAAAGATTAACTATTGACAAAGTCACACATTTGCATGAAGGGACAACATGGGCAACAAAGGAGCTTTTAGAGTTTGTTTCACATATGAAAAATGGGGATACATCTATACTATCTCAGTTTGATGTCCAGTCTCTTTTATTAGAATATGTGAAAAGAAACAATCTTCGTGATCCTCACCAGAAGTGTCAAATTGTATGTGATTCAAGGCTCATAAATCTGTTTGGAAAGGCACGTGTGGGTCATATTGAAATGCTGAATCTTCTTGAAAACCACTTTCTCATAAAAGAAAAATCTCAAGGTTATGATGCTGTTAGAGTGACAGTTCCTGATCCTCTTAGTAGCCTGTTAGAGGGAGCTGGTAGCAGTGATAGTCAGCTGGAGATGATCAATGATAGAAGGCGCAGAACTCGTAAAAAGTTGAATGAGAAGGAATCACCAGTTAATCCTTATCCTGATGAATATGCAGCAATTGATGTTCACAACATTAATTTGTTGTATTTAAAGCGCAATCTGATGGAGAACCTAATGGATGATGCAGAGAAGTTTGATGAGAAGGTTGTTGGGTCATTTGTACGGATTAGGATTTCTGGTGGTGACCAAAAGCAAGATATGCATAGGCTTGTTCAAGTTTTAGGTATTATTCTTATGGCCACTGCTCCTAGTTACTTTTTGTAAAATTAAAAATGAGTCTCCAAGATTTTCTTAGAGCATAGTATTTTGAAGCATTAGTTTGCTGATCCTGTGTTTAGGTACTAGCAAGGTGGATGAATCGTATAAAGTTGGCTCAAGAACAACTGATGTCAAGCTTGAAATATTAAATTTGGATAGGAAGGAGGTTGTATCAATTGATGGAATTTCAAATCAGGACTTCTCAGAGGTGAGTGAAGGCATACTATAAAAGATACTTGTCTTTCCTGGTCCCAGTTGTTTTATATACTTTTTTTTTGTTCTGTTTACCATATAGTTGGTAGAATGGTTTCTGTAGTGGGAGCAATTTCGAAGGTCATACGGATAGGTTGATACGTTGCATTGTTGAATTTTTTAGATATAAGGTTGAGTCAGAAGTTCATCAATCATGGTGTGCTGGTAGCCTCTCCTTCTTTTCCTTTTTATTTTTCAGAATTTTTTCTACATATTCCAGTTACTAGGGGTGCACTTTATATGTTAAGTGGATTAGATAATGGTAATCAGTTATTGGCAATCATGGTTTTATTGTTTAGACTGTGATCATGTAAAGTTGTCTTGTCCAAAGGCTAACGGTTTACAGGTGCTATCTAGAAAGGGGGGGTATATGTGGATAGTCTATAATTGCTGTAATGATAGAGTGTAGTGGTATGTGGTGGATTGTAAATTTGTAATGGACCATTCACTAGTGATTCTTAAATATTCATTGACGGTGCGAATTGTAACAGCAGGCAACATGAAAATTAATAACCATACGAACAGATTTTTAAAAATGTGAGTTATCATAGTCAAAGTCTTGGGTCATATGTAATTATTTGGTTTTAAAGCAATAAAGCGCCGATTTGTTCTTTCTAGGGTATTTTTTCCTACATTATTTTTATGACATCGAGTGTCATAATTTTCCTGCTTGGGGGTATATGTGGATAGTCTATAATTGCTGTAATGATAGAGTGTAGTGGTATGTGGTGGATTGTAAATTTGTAATGGACCATTCACTAGTGATTCTTAAATATTCATTGACGGCGCGAATTGTAACAGCAGGCAACATGAAAATTAATAACCATACGAACAGAAACAGATTTTTAAAAATGTGAGTTAGCATAGTCAAAGTCTTGGGTCATATGTAATTATTTGGTTTTAAAGCAATAAAGCTCCAATTTGTTCTTTCTAGGGTATTTTTTCCTACATTATTTTTATGACATAGAGTGTCATAATTTTCCTGCTTGTGTTGTTGATATTTTAAATGTCTGCCAAAAATTTTGTGCCATAAAGTGAACTTAAATGTAGCAATGCATATCTGTCGTTGCCTCCATCACATGCCACCTAGGAGGTTCTTGAGGAAGCCCACAACTATTTAATTTCTTCCTCCTCTCAATCATTGCATCCATCACATGCCACCTAGGAGGTTCTTGAGGAAGCAAACAACTATTTAATTTCTTCCACCTCTCAATTTTGTGATTGGAGGGTGCTTTTTTTGCTGCTGCATTTTTTTCCATGTCTGTTTTGGGGATTGCTATTAACTCCCAAATTTACTGCTTTTCCTCTTTGAGTTTTCCTGGTAAAGTTCATGACATACCTGCTCAAGAAAGGACTTCCTTTCGCTGATGCTCTGAAAAATGTTATATGTTGTTCATACTAATTAGACAAAGGAAAGAAAAAGATATGTTGTTATGAAACTAGGTGTAGTATTTTCTGAATAAAGAATAACGATTATATATCTGCACCACAATATTGTATATGCCAAATACTATAAATAGGAAAAGGTTTACTCTTTTTGATGAGATTCTTGAGTGAGAAGATCATTTTTCAAGTAGCTGTACTTTCATAGTTGTCTTCCTTGGACTAACTTGAGATTCATAGGAATTTTTTTTTCTGAATATTTATCTGTCTTTAATTATTGAGTTGATTCTTGTAAATGCTTCAGTTCAATTTTATTTTCATTTTTCAATTTTTTGGGACTCAAATCATGTGATGATGCTCGGACTAACCGCACTATCATCTTTATGTCTGCCATTAATGTTGGGCATTCAAGGGACTTAAAATTCAGTTAATAACTTGAAACCTTTTTAGACGAAAATACACTATTTTTTGTCTGTATCATTGATGTGTTTGTTATGTCTCTAGGACGAATGCAGACGTTTACGCCAAAGTATAAAATGTGGACTTATCAAACCGTTGAAAGTGGTAAGTGTTTTTCCAATGTTCATTTCTGTGTTTCAGCTTAAGTATGTGTCCCTGTTTGTCCAAAGTAGACTTCTGTTTGGTTATAGGGTGAAATTCAAGAGAAAGTAATGGTGCTGCAACCTGCCAAAGTTATTGAAGTGAGTTTCTCTCTTTCTAGTTTGTTGCATGAAATATGAACTAAATTCCTGTATTAAATTTGACCCTTTTATTTAAGACCTAATGACTTAATTCCGAATTTTGTAACTTATTTTCTGTTTGAGTTGTATACTTTTGTAGTGGAAAAATAGGCGTATATTTTCAGTAATAATTGTATCTAATAATCAATGGACTTGTGTCATTTTTCATAAAATTGCCACATTGATTAGTGGATGTCATTACCCTAACATTATAACACATTAAGTGATGTTATTTTCACCAGAATTGCCTTCAGTTAATCTAATCTTCCTAAGAATCTAAATGTTTTTCTTAGGTTTAACTAGAAATGGTTAGGTTAAGTGCATAATATTTGCTAAAACTGATACGCTCTATATATTATAGACCATATAATTAGGTTCACTTACTAACATGGTAATTTGTGTTGTACATATTGCATCGCCACATGTTCATGGAGCATTGAATGCAATTGTTACTGAAAAAACAAGTAGTTGAATTGGATTTAAAAATTGTTCTGAAGTTTGGATTTATTGGGATCATTAGGCCTTCTTTAAATGGTGTTATTTTGGTTTTATATGATTTGATGTAATTACTGAAATTTTTCTTGGATATGCAGTCTCTGGAAGCAGAGATATTACGGTTTAATCATCTTCGAGATCGAGCTAGCGAAAAGGGACTGAGAAAGGAATATCCTTTGCTTTATGATATTACTCTGATTTTTCTTGATAAAAGTTTTCTTTTTTCTCCATCTTGGTTGATTCACTGGTTCATATTATGGATATTTAGAATCAGACACTGATATAGTCGAAATTTACTTGGGGAATGATTTTTATTTTTTTATTTGGATATCTTGTGCGCTAAAGAGTAGCTATAAGGGGGTTAGGGTGGTGAAATGGATCATTGGTCACATCCTGAAAGGTCAGAGGTTGTAAGATAGTAGAGTTCTGACAATTTTTTATGCAATAATTTTGTGTTTCCCTCTCAATACATTGCAAGCTCCTTACCTTGATGCCGCTTGTTTGTGAACCGTGTTACTTGTTGATGGACTGTTATGCCATTATGTACCTTCATTGTTGCATTTAATTTGTGTGTCTGAGTTCCTGGAATGAATATTATTTGGGCTGTTATTACATCACTCTTTGTAGTAAACAAAATTGGATAAAAAGTTAGATTAACTGCTGTCAATTGTGTGGAAAACTTTGTCAGACTTCAATTAAGTATTGTATTGTTCCTTGACTATGTTGCACGCTTAGAGAATGTGTTGAAAAATTAGAGCTTCTGAAGTCCTCTGAGGAACGTCAGCGCAGATTGCTTGAGATTCCCAGTATACACATTGACCCGAATATGGATCCAAGTTATGAATCTGAAGAAGATGCTGGAGATTCAGATGACAAGAAACAAGGTCCTGAGCAATGGCTTAGAAGTGGAATAGTTTGTGATTCATGTTTGAATTGCATGTGGAAACGTTCTGCTGTTGTTAACTTTTCTATTATATGTTGCAGGTGGCCATGTGAGACCAAGAAATAATGGTGTTGCTAGAAAGGGTTTAGAACTCAATTCTCCACCTGCAGAAGGTGATCTGAATGATGTAGGAAACAGGGCACTAAATACTTTAGCTATGGCTTCTGAGCAAGTTAGAAACATGGACAAGACATTTTATGTGGATCCTGAGGGTACTATTCGGATTCAGGAGGGAATAAGTGAATCTATGCAGTGTCAGCAAGGGGGGCCACTAAGGTTAAATAGCCTGAACATATTAAAGAACGAGTTGGGTGGTGCTGGCTCCATAACTATTGATTGGAATGGCCAAGCAGCAGTGAAATCTGAATCACGTCCTGCAGCTGCAGCATCTGTTATAGCTCCACCTGTGCCCTCAGGGGATGAGCTGCCCGTTTGTGATGTTGATATGGAAAAGCTGTGGCTTTATCAGGATCCCTCTGGTAAAGTTCAAGGGCCATTTTCAATGATGCAGTTACGTAAATGGAGTGCAAGTGAGATTTTTCCTCTTGATTTCAGAGTATGGAGGATAAATGAGAGGCAACATGATTCTATTCTGTTGACTGATGCATTGGTTGGGTGGTTTCCTAAAGAGCCACGACAGCCACAGGACACAAATTCATTACCTCAAGGAGCAACAGTTACCTCTAATGATGCAGATAAAAAATGGGAATATGGATTAAGACAAAGTACTGATGTAACTTGGTTAGATAATAAAAGAATTGATAACAACCAGAAGCCAGTGCAAAATGATGTGCAGATCCATGGTAAAGGTGATAATGAACTTGTAAAGAGTAACGAATTGGGCTCCCATTCATCCACATGGACTAAGGCTGCAGATGTTGCAATTACTGATGATGCAAAGCCTCAAGGTTCCTTGCAAGGCTGGGAGTTGCCCGGAGGTAGCAAGTCTTGGGCTGATCAGTCCCAGATTTGTAGTTCTCAGTCTGCACCTTCATCTTCTGGAAAGCCTTATGAAGCTCCATCCCTTCATGAAATGGAAGGGCACAGAGATGAAAAGCGGAGTTTATCTCCAAGTAATGAAAATGAGGACTCACACAGGAGCACTGAGGGTCAAACTTATGTCAAAGAGAGTGATGAGAAACGTGTTAATAGTGAGGGTCATTCTGGGCAATTGAATGGACCAGAGTGGAGGCCTCATAGCATGAACAGTTCCTCAAGTGGATGGGATTTTGTGTCTGTGGCCAAGTCTATTGAGAAATCTGAGCAGAATCATGAAATTGATTTCTCTAATATGCTAAGTCCGACTGTGAAGAAAAGTCACGAAGACTTGAAGGTTCAGGTTGCTGAAAACAGACTCTCTCTCTCTTCAAATTTTCCTGTCCAGGATTCGGGACCTAGTTGGAGCACTGCTTCCAGTTTAGTGATTGGTAGTGGACAGGTTCCTGAAGTAGCTGGTGAATGGGTTGGTTATTCTTCAACTCCTTCTAAACCTGTAGAGGAATGGGACTCAAATATTGTGTCTGCATCTACACTGAAACCTACTGAAGGGACTTCTGATCATGCTGCTACGCCAACTTCAGGAACCGATCAACTGACTCTTTCTTCCTCAACCCACCCAACAATTGATGCATCTAGTTGGCAGCCAATTGTTCCGGAACCCAATGAGTTCTGCTCTTTAGTCGATGAATCAGTTTCAGATCTATTGGCTGAAGTTGAAGCAATGGAATCTCTTGGCTTGCCTTCTCCTACTTCAAAAATGAGATGTCATGGAGAGTTGACACCAGGTTCTGATGATGATTGCTTCAGTCCTGTTGAGCCTTTCAGCCCAGCACCTGATCCAGGGAAAAGTGATGCATTGAGCTCCACTGGTGATATACAAATGTCTTCTCAGTTGGCCGCGGCTGAGGAACCACTACGGCTATCTCTGATGCCATCACAGCCTACTATAAGAGATGAACCACTTGCAGCATCGCAAATGCCTTCTCAGTTGACAGTGATCAAGTCTCCTCAGTTGGCTCTGATGACATCACAAGGCATTGTATCAGATGAGCCCCTTAGAGCATCTCAAATGCCTTCTCGGTCAACTTTAACTGAAGAGCCACTTAGGTTATGGCAAAACGATACCCTTGATCTTCAAAAGAGCTTCAGTGGTCATTCATCCTCAAGTGCTGAAGTGGAGGGAGATACAAAGCGCAGTGAGGTTTCAGTTAACCAGTGGGACACACGTTTGGAAATACAACCTCTGGCATTATTTACTGTCAAACAAGGGGAAGCAGGCTCAGACATCAAGGCTCCTACTCGACCCACAGTAAGCCGATGGGAAGCTGGCTCCAACAATCATCATCCTGCATCAACAGTAGATGCAAGCCAGGGGACTGTTAAGGGAAATGTGAACTTGAATCGGGGAGTGCCCCATGGAAATACAAACATGGTTTGGGGATCTGTTCATGGGTCAGTTCAGCAACAAGGTAGTACAAATTCAGATGTTTCTACAGGGAATCAAGGTAGTTGGGGAGGCCAACCAAGATATGGAGGGGACAACAGATATTCAGGTCAAAGAGACCATCGCAATCACTTTCAAAACAGAGATTTAGGTTTTGGCAGGGATAGATGTTCATGGAACCGGCAGCCAGCACACAGCGTTGGAAATGGAGGTTCATCAAGGTCTCAAGGCAAAGGGCAGCGAGTATGTAAATTTTATGAAAATGGGTACTGCAAGAAGGGGGCATCATGCAGCTATTGGCACCCTTGAAATTACATTTGAATGTGCATGAAATTGTGCATTCAATTCTGTAATCAGCAATTGTAGTAGGAAATTTGCCCATTGTCAATGTTCTAATTTAATATGTGAGTATTAAAAGTGGCATGATGTATTTGTTCTTTTGATAGCTGCCACAGTTTAGAGCTGCATTTGGCAGTGGATATAAATTCTTTTTGCTCTCTGGGCAATGGAAAAGGTATTGTAGGAACATGTCTTCCTCTCAGATTCGTGCAACTCTTCATTCTTTGTTGCCTACAGGTTACTCCATTGATGCCTGTCCATATAACAGTGTAATATTATTTATACAAATATCCTTGGCCTAAACGTAGAACTCTCTTTCTTTGATAAATACAGGTATTTACCTTTTACGGGTACTCCAATTCTACTTGAACACAGGGTGCCAACTAAGGATGGGTGTGGTGTGAGTAGGGGTGCGCATGGACCGGTAATTGTTTAATTTTTTTTAAAAATAATTAACTAGTAAACGGTATGTTAAATTCGGTTAATTGGTTTATTAGTTTTGATTTTTGCATTTTGGTTAATTAATATTTTTTGATGTAACTATTAAAATTTTTAGCATATAATTATATATATATATATAAAATTTTAGCATACAATTATATATATATATAAAATAAAGTAAAGTTTAATTTAATTTCAAATATTCAAAATAATTCAAAATAAAAATTACAAAACAAACATAATATAATAGTGAAAATTCATATTTTACTTTCATAAATTATTAGCTAAAATTATAAAATAAATTTGATATTTGTTGGAAATGACTAATGACATGCACCGAGAAATCTTAAATTAGATCCTTAAAATTGAAAAAACTGAGAAATCATCCAGAATATAAAAAATATGTTAGTCTTATATATAAAGAACGAACTTGTATTTAATAGGTAAGATTTAGTATAGCATTTAAATTAATAAATACTTATTGCCATTATAAGTATTTGTAACATTCGTCGGTTAAATCTTCACATGCCTGTTTGACTAGTTTGATTAACCCGTGAGTTCGGATTTAATTAGTTTTGTTATCATATGTCCCTCACCAATATTCATTACATTTATGTTACGATGATACTATGATACTAAACACACACCTAGTAATAGCAATCTTATTTGTATTAATGTGTAGTTTGGTTAGCGTATAGCTAGAGTAAGTGATTTATTTGTGTAAATGTGTAGCTCGATTAGCATATAGATAGAATGAGTCTATACATGTATTAATGTGGAGTTTGATTAGCGTATAATTAGAATGAGCGGATGCATAATATTATGATGGTGTATAGATCATCTACCGATATTCATAATATTTATGTTACGATGAGACTATACTAGTTTATACACAATTAGCATGTAGAGCTCAAATATATTATTTTGGCTGTAATAGCCTAAGAATTATGCATTGATTTGGAAACTCGCTTTCGCAGAATCAGCCGTAAAATACTATAGAATTTGGATAGCCCGTTTTAGAACTTTGGTTGAATGAGAAGTGGAAAAAAGGTAGAATTCAAATAGCCCATCTGGTATCTTTGGTTGTATGAACTGAACTTAAAATTTTGTAGAGTTTGGCTAACTCGTTTTTGAATTTTGGGTGCATGAGTTCAACTTAAAATTTTTTGTTGAAAGAGCTGAACTTAAATAATGAATTGTACTTTAAAAATATATAAACAGAGGAGAATACTCATCATTTTTGAAATGAGTTGTATGCTTTGCTTCTCCCACTGAAAGCAGGAAGAAGATGTAGATCTAATATGTTTCTTAGTTTTACCAGAGACAAATCAACTGATTCTTTATGTTGAACTGATATAGGTCCTTATAGAAACCATGAATTCGGGAGAGGATTTGGGCGAGATAAATAATTCGACAAAAAAATAAGCCTTGCGGTCAGATGGAGGTCGGACACAAATGGATCATAAATTTAGAGCCAATCAAATGACCTACCCAACATGGCAAGATGAAAAAAATGCAATTGAAGTCAATTGACAAAATGCCTAACAAATCTTGAATAAATATTGAATGGGACAAGAATTAGGCCAACAAGGCTAAATTCCCAATCTTTTGCATGTGTCCCGCCCCTGCCAATCTCAAATTATGTTGAAATGGGACAAAAATCAAAATCGTAAAGCCAGCTCCTTTGAAAATCCCAAACTGTATTCTCTTTTTGATGAGATAAATCCATATAAGTTTCAAGAATATGGAAGAGCACGTGATTGAAATCGTCTATGCTCGTTGCACTAATGATAATATGCTTGGAGAAATTTTGATCCGAACTTGATACCCATAAGAATAAAGGACTAATTGAGATTTAGGATACTCCGATGGATAAGTTAGATTTTATAATAGGAAAAACAATAAAGAAATCATCCAAAATAGAAAGAATTGGATAGTCATATATATAAAAAATTTACTTATATTTAATAGGTAGGATTTAATGTAGACTTTAATGCCTGGTAATGTTTAGATTAATGAATACTTATTGCTATCATACGTATTTGTAACATTCGTCGGTTACATCTTCATATATCTGTTTAACTAGTTCAGTTGATCCGAGTCTATGGGTTCGGATTTAATTAGTTTTGTTATCAATTAACATACTTAATTCTTATGTCAAAAAATTTTTTTGGACAAAATAAAATATTTAAATATAGATTCTAAAATATAAGAAAATGTATTTAAATTTTATCAAGTAATATACTTTAAAATATTATATAAAGTTTATTGACAAATAAAAAAATTAAGGTCTAAAAATAAAAATATAACTTAAATATATTTTAAAGTATGGCTGGACAAACAAAATAAAAAAATTGGTAAACTGATTTAGCAAATCGAGTGCAAATTGACCTTAGCAGTTAACTATCCAATTGGATGTGGACATGAACTTTAATTTTTAAAATTATTGTTAATGAACTTGGGCTTCAAGTTAAGTGTATTGTTAATCAATTGATTAATAGTTAACTAGAATTATATATAATTTTTGTAACACCCCCTGTATAGAACCTATAAACCCCATACATTTAGCATATATTCTCATTAGAGGTGGCAAGTTGGGCGGGTTGGACGGGTTTGGGTTGGGTCATTAATGGGCGGGTCACAAATGGGCCAAAAAGCATGGGTCACAAATGGGTCAAATATCCAAATGGGTTGGGCGGGTTGGGTCAACCCATGGGCTAAAAACTTTTTGAATATGCAAAAAATTTATAATAATACGCAAATGAGTCGGATGGTCTAAACGGACTGATTTTGGTCCAAACGGATTGAGTGGACCAAACGGGCCGCTTGAGACCCAAATGGGCCGAGATGTAATTTTATATTTTTAATCCATTTTTAATGAAAAATAATTTCCGATATAATAAAATGATATTAAAGTGACTAATGTAAAATAATTTAGCTCAAATGGATTGAGTGGCCCAAACGGGCTGCTTGAGGCCCAAACGGGCCGAAATGTGATTTGACCCATTTAATCCATTTTTAATGAAAAATAATTTCCGATATAATAAAATAATATTAAAATGACTAATATAAAATAATTTGGCCCAAATGGATTGGGTGGCCCAAACGGGCTGCTTGAGGCCCAAACGGGCCGAAATGTGATTTGACCCATTTAATCTATTTTTAATGAAAAATAATTTCCAATAAAGCTTCATTCTAAAAAATAAAGAATAAAAACTAAAAATAGTTTTTAGATTTTAAAAACAAAAAACTAAAAACCTACGATTTTACCGAACACACCCTAAATTAATAAGTGATTTTCTTAATCCATTGAAAATATAAAAGAATTTAGTTTAGACTGAAACCAGAAAATGCGAATTGATAATCTTGCACATTTTTTGTTGGAATATAAAGGATTTAAAGATGTTAACTAAAATTGAGCTGCTTCATAAAAACCCTTTTTTTCTTATTTATTATTGACTATAAAGTATTGAGAAAGGCAAAGACTAAAGAGGCATATAATTTGTGCTTTCACGGTTTCACCTCAAAATTATATCAATCACCCAAAAAAATATCCATTAGCTTACCATCCATGTCAAAAGCCTTCTCCTCTTCACCATAATTCTACCCCCGTTAGGTTCTCATTTATCAACAATCAAAGCAACCAGCTAAAATTCAATCATCTGTAAAACTATAAAACTATAGACCTGGTTCATGCCTTCATGGCTCCTGCAGTACAACACTATCTTTCTTGAACCGGATTCTCAAGTATGTAGAGAGAATTTGTAACATGAATGAATCAGCAGATAAGAATCAATCAGAGTTCAAATTTATACAGCATTGAAAGACAATGTATACATTAATCAATACTCTGCACTGGATCTACAGGAGTATATACACTATATAAATTAATCTGAAATGAAACTGCATGCCATATTAAGAGTTATTAGCAAACTACTTGCTGTGCTTTTCTCTGGCGACAATCTTGAACTTTCCTGTCTGTTGTTGCTGCAAAACATAAAGAGCTCATCGCTAAGCCCAATTGAACTAAAGAAAATCGAACTGGCACACCAACAAATGCATAAAAATTTACCTTTTTCCATAACTCAGTGTGAGTTTTGCAGAACCCAGCACAATAGTCTCTTCCTTTTTTCTTCCTTGTTTATACTCAATACAAAGATCTTGCTTTAACCCACAAGTAATATGAAATCCCAAAGGACACTTCTGCTCAGAGCAGTGAATAACACATCCTTTTCTAGTATTGCACACATAACATTTATCTTCCCATCGCTACTTAGGAACCTTAGAGCAATTAATTCCTTCCCGCCCATCTGCGTCCTCAAAGAACCCTGTAGGCTACATATTCATACTTTATCAATTTGCTGATGCTCAATTGTTTGGCAATACTAGAGATTATAACTAATTAGGAAATCTCTTCCCCAAACTATCATCATCATTTATTGGGCAATTAACATTTTCTTTTTGAACAAGATAAAGGCTTTTTTCACCACAGAATCCAAACACAAAGATGCTTACTTTATTCTACAAGTGAAACCATTATCTAAAAAGCTGAAAAGGCAACTAACCAAATTCATTGTAATACAATATCAAGAAAACCATGTAACAACGTGATGTCATACCTAATTAATTTCCTGTCATTACCATTAGACCAAACTTCTTACAAGGAATTATCCTGGAAAGTGAACAGGGGCTAAATAATTTACAAATGAAACACACAAGCAAACTTAAGTTTAATAGATTATCAAGAACTTACAATTAAATCTGCAATAGCAGTTTCAAAAGTGTAATCCTCAGGTAGCTCCCTAAGTAATATGTGGGTTAAATCCCACATATTCTGCAAATTATACAATGACCCTCATAAACAAGCAGAACCCTCATTCAAGCAAGTAAGCTTGTTCAAAAAGTTAAAACCTTGTCTATTTCCATTAAGAAAATTTAACACAAACTCTAATAAATTCAGATAGCTACAAACCTGATAAGTTTCAGTTACCACATTGGATCCATCCTATTTTCATACAAAGCAAGTGAAAGAAACATCAGTAATCAAATGTATCCAAAACCAGATATGGAAACACTAATTAAAAACAAAAATAAAAGATTCTGCTTACAAGAGCTTAGAAAATAAGGAAAATGAATTTTGAAATCTAATTAAATCAAAAGGAACTGTTCTGACAAAGCTAATACCTAAAACCAAAATTTTAAAGCAAGAAAAGCGACATGGAGAAATCATTAGAAAGAAACTCTACTACTAACCTCTTTGATGAAAGAAAAGTAAGGCCTTAAAATTGGACTCGTCAATAAAATGAGATATATGAAAAAGTAATGGAAAGAAAATAGAGAGACAGTGAAAATTTCAAACATACACTCATGATCAAGCTATGCCCAAGATTAATGAATGAATGGCAGCGAGCGAGGGAGAGAAGCGGCGAGGGTGGCAGCGGCGACGACTGGATGGTGGAGAGGCAGAGATGCGGCGAGGCTGGAAGGACTCGATGGAGAGGGCTAGAAAGCGAGAAAGAGAGGGACACAGCAAAGACAGACCCGTTGGGCACTTGTGGGCAGACCCGAACGGGTCAATTTTTATACGGGTCTCAAATGGGCGGGTCTAAATGGGTATAATTTTAATTGGGTTGGGTTTGGGTTAAAATTTTTTGGGCGGGTCGGGCGGGATTTTTGGGCCTGGGCCAACTTTGACAGGTATAATTCTCATATCAATATCATTAACATCTCATCATATCTATTCATGACTAGTAGCCTAGATGGGGTATTACTATATCTTATGCAAATACATGTCCTTTACATATTACAATAAAATCCTACTATTATTTTACAACTTATGTACTACAAATTAACAAGATACATTTTATATCTAAACTTCATGCTTTATTCTTTGTCCACTGTCCTGACCTTCACTTCAGACTAGTCTTCCATTTCATACCAACGTTGCAAAAAGGTAATTAATGGTAAGTCATACTTAACCATATACTAACTAATATAGATACATAATCGAATAACTGATTTCCATAGTTCATATCTATTTATTTATACTAATTCATATACTACTCTTTAATTATTATACAAGATCATAATTCAATTACTAATACTAAATTTTATTTAGTATTATCAAACTTGCACTTATTTATTATATTTTGTGCTTAATTAATGTTATACATAACTATACACTTATAATAATTATGTATTTATACTTGAGTACTTTTGTATATTAATTATATTCCAGTATACTTGAAATATGAACAGGCGAAACCTTATGACGGGTTCCATTCATTATGTTACTTTTGACATTTGGGTACTTATTAGTTCAGTGTGATTTGCTTCGGACTTGGAATATGTATTTCAAGCTTCTACGTATTACAAAAATTAGGAATCAGAATCACGTAGTTCTGCACGTTCAATTCTTTTTCATGATAACTTTGATAACATCTCTTAATTACTTTGCCCGTGCCTTAAATCCTCCTATTGCATTCATCTATATACGTTCATTTCATTTTATTTATTCATGATTAAGTTTGTTAAAGCTTAATACTTTTACTTGTCATATCAAAACCCTATATCAGGTTTTAAAATTGTCATTTTATCTTTCCACATCATACATTTGCTTATTATCTCTGTGACTGAGGATACATACATAGAACATATACCATAGAAAATTACTATAAAACATGTCAATGCATAGTCAAATAAGTATAACATTTGTAAGCATATTTAATTGTGACAACCACATATTACACAATATCACATTTTTATGTATTTTCATATTTCCATGTACAAGTGTCATATAATGCAAATCATCTGTTTCCATATTATTTCTTTCTTTCATAACAAGTCAATTACTTCTTGTAACTATAATTTGCCTGTACTTTTCAGTGGATGTGGATAACGGGAAAGACTATAGGTACCCGAAGGTACAAGTTTTATAGATACCCGAAGCTATGCTATGCTATAGGTACCCGAAGGTATGAAACTATGGGAGACATTCAGTCTCAAAGAGGACACCATATGTGTCAACTATGGCCCGGCGTTGTATCTGTAGTCCTTATAGGCATGCCTATCTATCCACCTTTAAAGTATGGATAACGAGAATTACTATAGGTACCCATAGGTACAAAATATATAAATACCCGAAGGTCTACTATAATATAGGTACCCGAAAGTACAAGAACTATGGGAGACGTATAGTCTCAATGAGGACACCATAGGTGTCAAACTATAAGCAGCTGTAACTATGGCCCTATAGGAATGTCTATTTATCCACAACCGAGACAAAGACGCAGGCTACTGTACTTCTCTTATCTTTCTTTCAATCTTTATTACATTAACATATATTCTCAAATGAGATCATATATTCAGAATATATACGCATGTGTGCACCAATTCTTCTTAAACACTTGCAATTCTTTTCAATTCAATCATGTATGCATTTATCACATGAATCATTCAAATGCATTTTCAAGTCATATACATATTTTCAAGTCAAAGCTTCCACACATATTTATCATTTAATCATATCAAATTATAAGTAACTCAAACTATTAAAATAGTGTTTAAGTTATAAACGTACACATATTCACATAAGCTTTATGATATGCTCTAATAAGAAAACGTACCTTTAATAAGCCATGGGTTTACCCCCAATAATGTTGGCCAAACCAGATGCCTAAACACACCTTATCTCTATAAAATCAAACATATACATAACCATATTTTTGTTTCACCCTTTTATATCTTTAACATATCTATATATGCTCATTTACGGTCGTATAATCATCACATATAATTAAAAGTACATGTCATACGGTTTTAAGTAATGCCAATAGACAAATAACAATTCTATATGTAATTTCATCATATACAAGTTATATTCATATCAATATTTTTATTTTATTTCCTGTACAGACGCTAAGATCGATCGGGATTAATAGTCAAGTCCAATCGGATTTGACCTTTCGATACCGAACTTTTCAACACTTTCATCGGTTGAAAGTAGACCTAAGCCAGATCAGACATTGAGCTATGCTTGCTTAGAAATAAAACCATTAATTCCTAAAGTTTAAGCAAGAGTTCAATTAGGCTTGACCTAAAGAACTAATTCGATCGGACTTCTAAGTTAAGTCGGGTCGAAAATGTAGCATGTCTAATTTCAAAGTTTTTAGTCCATAATCATTTTGCATGGTAGGCAAGTTTTATTACACACTGACAGCCGTGTAAATTACATAAAATGAAAATTTTCAGTCAAGAACTATTTTACACGGCGGTTAAGGGCATATTACATGACGGGCAAGATTTCCTATCAGCCACGTGGCCCTATTATATTCAATACCAAAACTGGGCAGAATTTAGGTCCTTTTTACCTATAATTTTTCGTATAGAAAATAGAATTATTAGGCTTTGGTCTCTTCTTAACAATTGTTTTCCTAGATTTTAAGTTTCGCATGGTTCAAAAATTATGCATTTTAGTTTAGTAAATCAAGAGATGCACCCAAAACAATACATATTGCTCCCAAAATAGGGCAGCATCAGGTTTCAATTTTCAACTCCATTTTCAAGTATGACAGAATTAATTTTGGTCTCTTCACATAAATTGTAAGTCGATGTTTTAAGTTTCTCTCCAATCAGAATCACCCAATTCTAAGGTTTGTAGGATGAGATATTGCCAAAATACTAAGGACTGTTCATGTGACTCTTATAACAATTTCAAGGCAATTCATCCTAACAATCCACCAAAGCATTTTCATACAAAAGCTAATGGTTTTATCTTCAATTCCATACTTAACAATCATTTTACATCCCTTTTTAAGATTAATACCAATTCCACAATTCAAGTACACATCAAGCGAATTAAAAGTTCCCATACCTTATTTGCTAGCTTGTGTGCCTTAAACTTTCTTTTTTCCTCTCTCTCTAGCTTGTTCTTCCACTCGAACACATAATATACACCAATCACACACACACATCAATATGTATCACATTCATTTTAATGAATTCGATAAAGAAGTGATGGAGATTCAATTTCTACTCAAAACATATAAATTCCTTACCTTACCTTACCTTAGTAAAAATCACTCCTATTTAGCTCCACTTTCTTCAACTTCTTTTAGCACAATTTTGTGTGTATTCTTTGAGAGGAATCTGTAATCTCCCTCCTTAATGGCTGGCCACAATGCTTAAATATGCATAAGCTTTTTTATGCACATTCTAGTCTACTACGTGTCAAGTTTCCATTAATCCACTTTTTTATTTTTTTTTTGTATTTACATATTTCCCCCAATTCTTTCTCCATTTATCAATTTGGCATGTACCTTAGGTTCAATTAGATATTTACCCATATTTTAAGTTCCTTCTTACATGCATCTATTATTTAAACAAATTACCAAATTGTCCCTCAACTTGGAAGTGAATACCTCTTATCTCCTTTACTATACTTTAATGCATTTAACTCTTATAGTTTACTTAGTAATTTACCTCAACAATGGCATATTACTACTAGGGTATATTTTGGGGCATTACAATTTTACACACATATATAGACATAAGAGGTAATATTATTAAGCAGAGTGATGATTTTCTTTTTCTTTTCATGTTTTGTTGGATACTTGTTTTAAATTTCATGGTTGTTTTAAATTTCGTGGTTTTATCTTAAAAAGATAGCTTTCTAAAAACTTATAATTAGAAATTTGAATATGAATTAACAATAAAAACTATTAATATATTAACGAAAACTAGTTGACAATGAGTTTGATTCTCCAAATAGAATATAAGCAACTCTATAAAATGATAAGTTGAAGAATGCATAGTCAAAAGGAGTATATGGCTGTTAATAGCAATATCAATTTCTATTAGTGTTTATCTAATTTTATTTTATTATATTAATATTAAATTTGAATTACTTATATTTTATATTTAAAATTTGGAGAATTTATATTTTAATTTGATGGATGGGTGGAAGGTTTATATATCAAATTTAGGATAATCAAAATTGTATATGTTTAATTTTTTTTAAATGGTTAACCAATGGTTAATAGTTAACTGACCACATTTAACGATTAACCGGTTATTAATAGACTATACTTGGATTTTGATTTTGAAAAATCGATATTAATGAACTGAATTTGAAAAATAGGCTATAAATTGGTTAACCAGTCAATGCTTACCCCTACTTTAAAGTATTACACTAAGTTTTAGAGAGAAATAAAAAAAAAATTTAAGGTATACAAATAAAAATATAATATATATATGAATTTGTTAATTTTGAACTAATAATTAACCGCTATTTAAAAATTAAAATCAAAAATTTAACAATAAAATCAAAACTAAGTCCATCGAACCGATTAACAGAAAAAATCGATTCAATTTCAGACCGTTTTGCGGTTAACAAAATTTTCAATTTTTTTTTGCCTCACCTTTAGTAGCGGGTAGGGAATCTTAAAAAAATACCATATTTAAATTTCAATTCAATTATATATAAATATATATGAACTCAAATTCAGTTACGTGTATATAAATATATCTAAATCCATTTCAAGTCCGATTATAATTATCTAAATACTCTATTAACATATAAACTATAATTAACATTTTAATTAGATATGGATTGAAGGGAAAATTAAAATACATGGAGGTAACATAAACAATGGTACTTACCTCTTGTAGCATAGAAATTTTTGAGAAAGCAAATACAATGATCCCTTTTGCGTCACTGGACCGGCATTTACCCGCGTGCGGGATAACAATAACTTTTCTACGGTCTAAATGCCCCTTGGAGATTATTGTTTGGAGTGTTTCTCATTATGAGCTCTCAAGCATCATTTTGGCAGCATCTTGGCATCACGTACTAAGCCCCCTTAAAAATTTTGATATCTAATTATCTATTTATAGAATCCCAAAAGCTAGAGACCAGTCTCTAATAAAACTCAAACTTTTTTTGAGATGGGATTAGATAATTCTTATCAGATAAAGATACTAAATCTTATTTAATATGAAACTCTATCCATATTTAGAGTCATGGGTGTATACAAACTCTATCATCCCCCACTAGCACATGATGGAACAATTTCCAGTCATAATTTCTAGTTATATATGTAGATAGACCATGTGACCAGCATAGCTCGAGAGCACCAGCGCTATACACCGGTTAAGGATATATAGCATCTCGAAAAAATGAGATCATCCTTTTCATGTATGCCTAACCCTAGATGGCCTTCTCACATTAATTGTTTTAACTCATGATCTCATAAAATAATTTTCGTGTTCAATATTATGTCTCTAGTTATAGAAACTATAATAGGCTAGCCAATGAACCATGAACCAATTGAATGTGATCAAAAGGCTATCTTTCGCTCTTACTATATGCCATCCATCATGATTTAGCTCGCTTTTCTAGCTAGGTCCACTAGACCCAAGTTATTCCATGACCTCTTGGAGACTAACTAAACTAGCCACACTGAACCATACTTCAGGGACACAATAAAGAAAGTTGAGATCAATAATATAAAATTCCCATCTCTTGGTCATATAAGCACACACGGTATAAAACATATATTATGGTATTTTTTTCTTTCCTTAAAGGAGCGCATGTCTCACATTTTGAATATATATAACACCATATAGAAGCATAAGTTTGTGATGTATCAAAGCATCCAACTTTATTTCGCTTACTTAAGGACTACTTCTGGCTTTTTATACAAAACATGTTATTATGTTTAACTTACCATAGGATTCAATACAATCCTTATTTAGATCTTAATCCAAAGCATACAACCTTATGTATGTCTTTATCTTGCACCTTAATAAGACTAATCTTGTAATTTCTGCAAAACAACACTTTTATTTTGAATAGGCTCTTGAGTAATCTCATATGTTCAAAATTTGCCTCATCTTAGTCTTTGCTAACTCATTGACAAAACTAAGGTAAACACGTTTGTGAGTGAGCTACTTCTCTATCCGATATGCTCATTCTCATACAAATAACAGTAAATGTTCACACATTAAACATTCACACTCATATATTGCCAACAATAAACTTAGTTATTAATCATAAATAATAACGTTAAGGGAATATATGAAATATATCAGTACCAATTAAATCTTATGCAAACCTCAAGATCTAATATGTCTCTCAAAACACATCTTTCGTTATAGGTTTTGTCAATGGATCTACAATCATATCATGCGTAGAAATGTATTGTAAGTTCAATTCTGCTCGTGCAATAATATCTCTCGTGTATTGATACTTAATGTCGATATGCTTAGTCTCACTATAAGCTATCAATGACTAACTATCACTATAGATAGTCATTGGTTCCTCTGAGGCAATTACTCTTAAATGACTCACAAACTATTTTAGCCAAACTGTCTCTTGTACTGCAGTTTAGGAAGTAACAAAATTTAGCTCCCATTATTGATAGGGCTACACAGGTTTATTTCTTGCTACTCCACAATATAGTACTTTTGCCAAGCAAGAATAAGAAACCTGAAGTGGATTTCCTCTCATCCATATCTCCTGTCCAATCAACATTTGTTTATCCTCTCAATTACAGATCCTTGCCTTAATAACAGAGAGAATAATCTGCTATACCTCAGAGGTATATAAGTATCCTTTTAACTGCTTTTCAATGTGCTTTGCCTCGGTTAGATTAATATCTACTTATCATGCCCACTACATAGCATATATCAGGTCTCGAACACATCAATGCATACATAAGACTACCCATGGCACTGGCATATGGAATGTTTCTCATATGTTCCATTTCTTTTAGCATCCTAGGACACATATATTTGCTAAGAAATTGATTCTTGGAAATGGGGTTATCTATTGATTTACAGCTTTGCATATTAAATCTTTCAAGGACTTTGTTGATATATTTCTCTTGAGAAAAAGACAACAACCTTCTAGAACGATCTCTTGAAATTTTAACTTCAAGAATATAATATGCTTAACCTATATATTTCATCTCAAAGTTGGACAATAACTAATTTTTGATTTTATTTACATACCCTTTGTCATTTCCAGCTTTAAGTATGTCGTCTACATACAATGTCAAAATGACAAATTTACTTGTAGAGCTTTTACTATAAATACAATGGTCTTCGTCAATTATGTTGAACATATTCGACATGATTATATGATGAAATCTTAAGTACTATTGTCTTAAAGACTGTTTAATGCCATAGATTGAACTCATCGATTGACAAACCTTATGTTCACTGCCTTTTTCGATGAAATCTATAGGTTGTTTCATATAGATTTCTTAATCCAATTCTCCATTGAGAAAAGCAGTCTTCACATATGGCTAGAATTAACCTTATAGACGTAAATCTTACAACATATGAGAAAGTCTCCTTATAGTCAATCCCTTCCTATTGTGTGAACCCCTTAGCGATTAGTCGAGCCTTGTATCTTTTGATACTTCTATCAGTCTTTCGCTTCACTTTGAGAATCCATTTATTCCCAATTTGTGTCCTTCTAGTAGATCAACTAGTTCCCAAATATGGTTTGATCCCATGAATGCCATTTCTTCTTCCATTGCTTTAATCCATTTTTCCTTAGCTGGGCATGAAAGAACCTCTTGAATATTTTTAGGTTCTTCCTTGTCATGTGGGGTAACCAAAAAGGCTTCATTTGAGCCTTCGATTTGAAATCATCGGTGTGAAACACTTATCCTTTTAGATTTTTGTGGTTCTGAATCTTGATAAACATATCTCATATATTCATAATAATTCAAAATGCTCCCACTGGATATTCCATACTCCCACTGGAGTCAGGAATACTCCCACTCTCCAACATTCAAATCGTTTGGAAGAGTAATGTAATAGCCCTAAATTTCAACTTTCGTGAATGGTGCTTCCCAAGCCATGAACAGTAACACCAGGGTGAATAGTATCATCCGGCGGTGAAAAATATTTTATTGAAATATAGGAAAGAGCAGGCTGGCAGGAGTCCAAAAGTAAAATTTGAAGTGAAAACGAGGTCAAATAGATTTTCAAAAGTCAAAAATAAGAAAAAATCACGATTTATGTTCAAATAGTACCTTATTTGACCATAAGTTTGATTGAGGCTTCAAAATAGCTAATGACCTTTGAAAAATTCTCTGAAGGCATAGATTGACTTTAAATAATATGGAGGATTATTTGACAGTGAAAAAGTAATTTTATGGCAACACTGAAAATTGGTTAATCGGACCGATATTAGTGAACTGGACCGAAAACAGATTCCGATAATTAATATATTTTAAGAATTATGGAAGCATTTTTATGAGAAATTGAGCGTGAGAAGTGAAATAAATTAATTTGGGCCAAATAATAGTTAAATAAATGCATTTGGGCTTAGAGATGGTTTGGCCTATTTGGTTACACCAAGCCCAACCCATTAAGACTTCATATAAATAGGGGAAAATATCAAAATTTTGGAGAACAATCTTCAGCTCTCCTTGTTTCTCTCCTTTTCTCTCCATGGCCGAATGGCCTTCTCATTTCCTTTCCATAATTATCTTCAAAATTCTTCTATGGATTTCACCAAATCAAACCGTCTTAAGTAATATTCAGCTCATTTTTTCATTGATAATGGTTTCTAAACTCCATTTGAGGTGAAAGAAGTGGAGAAAATGTAACATCCCATACCCATACGTAGGAGAACTCATTCGCGAAGGGAGTGAGAACCCGTATGGACAAGGGTGTCACCAAACAAAGCAATACAATATACATATACAAATATTGAAATAACAGAAGAAATTAAAACTTGAGAACTCAAAGATCATTCATTGATATGAAAGGGTCATTACAAAATATTCTATACACAACTGATTTTACAAAAATCCATCTTCCAAAATACATAGCGGAAGCATTACAAAAAAATAAATACAATAAGAGAGCCTAAAAGATTACAAAAAGAGCCTAAATACAAAACTAAGCAATAGCACTTCGATCCCTCTGTGTTGGCTGGACTGCGGAGACTCTCCCAAAAGCTCAAAACCTTTCGCACTTGCACGGATAAAACAGCCATGCTAAGCGATAACGCTTAGTGGGAAAAACACAAATAATATGAACGGCCATTCACAATGGTCGTTAAATAAGATCACACACAAAAATGGCACATACTTATCATTACATAATACTAAATCATAGATTAAGCATCATCAATATCATTCAATAGATTCAAAATCAAATCCATATGTCATCATGATTTCATGTGCACACAATAACAACAAGACGCCTGTAAATTCACAATAGCGGATAACGAGTGAACACATTGGGGTACCCGAGGGTACAATTGAAAAGAAATATCTTTAATTTCTCATTTAAAAACATTTTCACATTGACGGATCTTAAACAAGATCCGAACACATTGAGGATCACGAGGACCCAAACGGGGACCTGATCAGGGTCCGGAACACATTGGGGTTGTAGCTACTAAACTCTATTAGGCATGCCTAACTATCCACTAATTTGACTCTTGTAGGCCATGCATAACACATTCCATATTCGAAACATAACATTCAATATAATTTGATGGAGCAAAAATACAGTTTAAATATCATTTAATAGCTGAGGTGACACTAAATAAAGATTAAAAACCAAAAATAAGTACAAATGGAACGAAAAAGACGGAAATCAAAACTTTTAAAAAAAAATTCAGAACAGAGGGTATTTACACGGCAGAATGACCAAACCTTACCGCCGTGTGAGATATCCTACACGGTGGTAAGGAAAAGCTATACTGCCGTGTAGCATACCAAACACGAAACCTTTAGGAAAACAGAATGCATTTACACGGCGGTATGGGAAATCCTTACCTCTGTGTAAAATGCACAGCACAGAAATCGTTCAAAACAGAACGACTTTATACGGCGGTATACAAAGTCCTTACCACCGTGTAAAATTATGGACAGGGAAACTGAAGAATAGAATATGATGACACGGTGGTATACCCATTTCATACCGCCGTGTAAATCATCCCAAACCCAAAAAATCAATCGAAATTAACCCAAACTCACAACCAAACTTCATCAAACCTCAAAATTAATAAAGCACTACAAAAAAATACTACTCATACACTTCCGAAGGCATGCTCAATTACATTCATACATCAATTTACTAACAATCAAACATAGTATTACAAATCAAATAAAAATGCACAAGTTGAACATTCCCAAACCTTAGCTCCTTTGCTCCTAATCAAGGGGCTCCACTTCCACTAGCCTTTTCCTTACCCTTAGGTTCTCTAGGAGGCACTTTTGATCAAGAACATCCATAATCACACAAAACTCAAAAACCCTAACTATAAACATACACTAGCAAAATGAAAGGAAAGATGAAGAAGAAGAAAACCCAACTAAAACCTTACCAATTAACTCTTGAGTTGATCAATTTCCACCAACACCCACTTGAACCAATTCAAGGGCACAAAAGAGGAAGAAGGAAGAGAGGAGACGGGGTAGGAAGAGGGGAAACGGGAGAGGGCCGTAACTTGCTCTCTCTCATTTTCTCTCTCCTAACTATAAATACCCCTCTATCTCTTTCCTTGCCACATGTCAAATAGGGATTGGTGGGATTTGATCACTCACACCCTACAACCATCTACTACACTGCACCCAAGTCTAACTCCACTAACTCACACACTAACTCACTACACACACTCACACTCTAACAAACCCAATAAACATGTATATAACTCAAATTAAATAACATATGCTAAAATACACATACATAATCACGTGCAATATGGCTCAAACTACTAGGGTGGGAAACGGGGTGATACAAAAAATCAAGTAGAGAAGTTTATATATCAAAATTAAGGTAAGTTAAATTGAGTTCTATAATTTGATTTAAAGGTTTATATAGGTAGATTGAAGGTTGTAGAGTATGATTATGTAATTATATTGAATTATGGAGCAAAGAAAATAAGGGTTACTCGTGTGCATATATTTGACCACTTTAGGAATTAAGAAAGAGGAAAGAGCTTTAATGATGGAAGGCAAACGAAATGAAGATTTAAAGTGTGGAGATCAAGATTTTAAGGTTAGTGGATATAATATCCCTTACCTTCCATTAAATTTAGTATATGTTCAAGTGTAAGTTTATTATGTAAATGTGTGGATTATGCATGGATAATTGAATTTAAGGTTGTAAACATGTTAATGGAGGTTTAAACTAAAGAATAATGTGATTAAAATGAAAACAATCAACTTGAAAATAAAAATGCTAATGCTAATTGAATTGAATAATAGAATATATTTATCTAGTGTAATGACCCAAAGTGTCATGGCCGGATTTGTACCCTAAGAGAATTAACCTAATTTGGCATGTGTGTGTAGGATTGGACTTAATTGAAAGAAAGAAGTTTAGTTAAGGGATTTAAATGGTAATTATGAATGTTTGTGCTAAGCATGAGTTAAAGGCTAGTTAATTAGTTAATGGAAGGATTAATTAAGAATATAATAACTTTGATTTATTGGAAGTGGAGGCAGACTTGGGGAAATGGGTTCCGTGTGGCTTCTTGAGAGGTTGCCACCTCTTCCTTTGCATGCAAGTGTGGGTTAAGATGAAAGAGTTTCATTTGGTAACCTAGCTATTTTCTGTATTTTGGCTTTGGCTTTCTTCTTGTTCCCGTGAGTGAGGATAAGAGAGTGGTTTAGTGGCTAATGGTAATTGTGTGCATATAGCTAATTGGATCAAGAATTAAGTGTTAAGACCTTAAGGTAAGTGGTTTTGTGTGCATATTCTCATCTTCTACTCTTCTTCTTGGTTTTGAGTTAGTTTGGAATGAGGATTGATGGATTGTGCTCAATTCTGGAATTTGAATTGGTTTTGCTAGCTGAAGAAGTGAAGAGAGATAAGGGAAAGGCTGTAATCGGCGAACCGAGCGTCCGTCGTAATTAGGAGCTAAGGCGACGAGGTTTGGGAACAAACCCTAATTGTGTGAATATATGATTAGTGTTGGTTAGATAGGATTTTGAACTGAATTGCACGATATGTGAAATTGAAGGTTGAACATGAATTATGTGATGCTAAATTGTGTGATTATAGTAGCAATATGATTGTGATCAAGTGCTTGAAAGTGATTATGATTTGTACTATTATTGAATGCCAAACAAGAAGGGAAAATCAGGTATGTGTTATTGATTGTGTGGTTGATGTATTTGGGTTAATTGCCAAAAATGAGAATGAGATTTGAAGTCTTAATAAGAAGGAAGAAATGGACTGAGAAACATAACCATGTTATGGTGTTTTTGCATAGGTCACGGTGACAATGAAATCCATTGTGACCGTGAGGTATGCTTGAGTTCAATTCTGCCTAATGGATTTTGGTATGTCACGGTGACAATGAACTTCATTGTGACCGTGAGGTACCCAAGGGAGCATTCTGTTTTGCAAAGTGAGAATATGTCACGGTGGCAATGGGATTCATTGTGACCGTGACATACCCTCAGGTTGCATTCTGCCGAGAGTTGGGAACACATCACGGTGACAATGAAATTGGTTGTGACCGTGACATGTCCCCAATTTGCATTCTGTTTTGGACTTCAATATGTCACGGTGACAATGAAATCCATTGTGACCGTGACCCACCCTGTTTTGGCAATATAATCCTAATGTGTTTGGTCATTCAAATGGCATGGCTTTAAGCTGAAATAAAGGACAGCATGAGTAAGTAATGTATATGTGTTAAGTGATCTACAAATGCATACAACTATGATGACTTCTGAATGTGATAAGTTATGTGAATATCAAATGTGAAGACTGAATTTGAAAGCATATTGAATATGCAAATGAAATGTATGGCTGTGTGCTAATACAAATGTGTAAAGTGAAAAGTGAACTGAATAACGTGTTTAAACAACTTAAGCCTGCGAGTCAAGTAGTGGATAGTTAGGCATGCCTATAGGGTCAAGTGCTGCAGCCCCATGCGTTAAATGTGTCTGATTCCATGGGAATCACAATGCGATTATCCTTACTGGATTGTGTTATATGTGGAATGATGAAAAGTACCAGAAGGTACTAATGTGATATGAAGCACCAGAAGGTGCTAAATGTGAAAAAGTAGTCTCGATGAGATTACTGGTATCTGAGAGATACCGATGCGATACCCGTTATCCGCGTCATTGAATTGCAGGCAAAGTGGCAAAAAGGCTAATTGGTTAATCGGCTAAAAGTTAATTAAATATAAACAGAAGTGATTGTGATACAAGAAAGTATGGAAATGTGAATAAGTAATTGATGCCTTATGATTGAATATAGTAATGGTTGATCTGGCATGTTTATTAGCATGTTATGTATGATGATTCTGATGTGTGATAAATTATATGCTATATGTATGAGTTCCCCACTAAGCGTTATCGCTTAGCATGGATTTACTCTAATCCGTGCAGGTACGGACGAGAGGTGACTGAAGGACGTCCCCCGCATTTTGGTACGGTCAACAATAGGAAGTATATAGTGTAGGTTTGGGGGTTTGTTATTTGGGACTTTTGTATAAGTTTTATATGGTTAATATGTATTTTGAATATGTAAAGGCATGTAATAATGTAGTAATTACGGATGTAACCTCCCACATGTATGAGTGTCATGTGAATGGCTAAGGCGTGTGACTAATAGTAGTTAGCATGTGATGCATGAATTAAAACAGTGTGTGGTGAAATTTTATTATTCAGTTTCCGCATGTGTTTCTGTGTGTGTGTGCGACCTTCTCTAACTAAGATTAGCTGAGCTAGTTTGTCGTTAGGGAATGGGCGTCACAAGTTGTGGTATCAGAGCCTAGGTTGAGTCTTTTCTGGGAATTGGGTAGATAAGATGTGTATAGCTTGTTGACCTAATGCGGAAGTCCTTGTTTAATTTGTGTAGCAAGATGGATTCTGGAAGGCATACCGGTGAGGAATCTGCCGAAAGTGTGAACCCTCGTGAAGCTGAGGTGACAGGGTCTGGGCAGTCTAGATCGGTTGGCTATGGGAATGAGATTCCATTTGGGCCTATGGAAGCCATGATGAAAATGACACAAGATATGGCGAGAGTGATGGAACGTATGATGGCGCCAAGAGTCCCAATAGAATCTTTGAGGAAGCATGGTTTGGAGGAATTTCATGGAACAAGGTTAGATGAGTCAGAAAAAGCCGAGTACTGGATTGAGAAGGTGGAAAGGATTCTTAAGGAGATACGATGTCCTCCAGATCAGTGGGTTGAATGTGTGGAGTCATTACTCCAAGGTCCTGCATATGATTGGTGGAAGCTGGTCCTGCAGAATCCGATGCTTCCTGAACCATTAAACTGGGAGTTCTTTGAAAAAGAATTCAAGAACAAGTATATTACTAAAGCACATCGAGAGGCAAATTGGAAGAAGTTCTTGAGTTTGAGACAGAGGACTATGACAGTGGCGGAGTATGAAGCAGAATTCTGTCGCTTAAGCAAATATGCGCCGAAAGGTGTGTTAACTGATGTGTTGCGATGTCAACAGTTTGAGGATGGATTGATTGAGGAAATTAAAGCTTTGCTGATTTCTTTAACAACAGAGCAGAATATAAGTTACTATCGAATTGTACAAGCAGCTTTGAGAGCTGAGAGGACTTTGGGAGCCCAAAGAGAATGGAGACAAAGGAAGAATGCGAATAGAGGTGGTTCCCAGACGGGGAAAAGATCAAGAGATTCTCATGTGGCACCACCTGCGGAATCAGGGTTCAGTTCTGCAGCGAGAGGTAAGAAGCGAGGCGCTCCCTCAGCCTCTGGTTCTGGAAGAGGAACATCTGGTAATAGAAGTGAGGTTCATGAGTGTCCTCATTGTGGTAAGAGGCATAGAGGAGAATGCTGGAGAGTGTCGGGTGCTTGTTATAGATGTGGGAGCACTGAGCATTTCATTGCTAATTGCCCGAATACCTATGAGATGTCAGGAAATCAACAAGAGCAGAGTAGGGGTGGTTCAAACTTGCCTTCTACGAATAGAGGAAGAGGAAGAGGACGTGGCAAAGGTAGTCAGTCCAGAGGTGCAGTCGATTCTGAGATTGTGGATAGACCTGATGAGGCTCCAATGCAGGCTTATGCTATGAGGGCACGAGAGGATCAGGACGCGCCTGAGGTGATAGCAGGTATTATTCTACTTTGTGATGTGGAAATGTTTGCACTTATTGATCCTGGTTCAACTCATTCATATGTATGTGATAAAAAGATATGTGAAAAGATGCCTAAAGTTGAATGTTTAAAATATGATATATGTGTGTCTAGCCCTTTGGGAGGTAATGTTAATGTGAACAGAGTGTATCGAAACTGTGCATTAGAAGTTCAAGGTAGTGTGTTTCCAGCGGATTTGATTGAACTACCGTTTGATGAGTTTGATTTGATTCTGGGTATGGATTGGTTAACTAAGTATGATGCGGATGTTAAGTGTAAGAAGAAAATAGTTATACTCTCTGATGGTAAGGGTAACAGAGTGACAGTGAGAGGAGTGTGCACTAACCCTCTTGTGAATGTGATATCTGCTATGCAAGCCTGTCGGTGTATGAGAAAAGGATGTGAAGCTTATTTGGCCCTGGTATTAGATAGTAAGAGAGAACAGGTAAAGATGCAAGAGATACCAATAGTCAGAGAGTTTCCTGACGTGTTTCCTGAAGAATTGAGCGGTGTACCACCAATAAGAGAAGTTGAGTTATCAATTGACGTGGTACCAGGAACTGTACCGGTATCTAAGGCACCCTATAGAATGGCTCCAACTGAGTTGAAGGAATTGAAGGAGCAGTTGCAAGAATTACTGAACAGGGGTTTTATTAGACCTAGTGTTTCTCCTTGGGGAGCACCAGTGTTATTTGTTAAAAAGAAAGATGCTACAATGAGAATGTGTATCGATTATCGACAGCTGAATAAAGTAACAGTAAAGAATAGGTATCCTTTACCTCGAATTGAAGACTTGTTTGATCAGTTAAGGGGAGCCGGGGTATTCTCAAAGATTGACTTGCGTTCAGGGTATTATCAGTTGCAAGTGAAGAAGGAAGATGTACCTAAGACCGCGTTTAGAACTCGTTATGGGCATTATGAATTTTTAGTAATGCCATTCGGGTTAACCAACGCGCCAGCTGCATTCATGGATTTAATGAATCGGGTGTTCAGACCGTACTTGGATCAGTTTGTGGTTGTGTTCATAGACGATATTTTGGTATATTCAAGAAATGAAAAGGAACATGAACAGCATTTGAGAGTTGTACTTCGGACTTTGCAAGAACATCAGCTGTTTGCCAAACTCAGTAAGTGTGAGTTCTGGCTCAAAGAGGTATCATTTCTGGGTCATGTGATCTCATCTGAAGGAGTTAAAGTGGATCCAACTAAGATAGAAGCAATTGTGAATTGGAAACCGCCTAAGAATGTGTTAGAAATTCGCAGTTTCTTAGGGTTGGCTGGATACTACAGAAGGTTTGTGAAAGGCTTTTCAGTAATAGCTTCACCGTTGACAAGATTGTTACGTAAAGGAGTGAAATATGAATGGTCTGAAAGATGTCAAGCAAGTTTCGATCGGTTGAGGAAGATGTTAGTAGAAGCACCGATTCTTACACAGCCTATGACTGGTAAAGAGTATGTATTGTATACCGATGCTTCAGGTGTCGGATTGGGTTGTGTATTGATGCAAGAGGGGAAGGTGATAGCGTATGCGTCAAGGCAATTGAAACCGCATGAGCAGAATTATCCGACTCATGATTTGGAATTGGCCGCAGTAGTGTTTGCTTTAAAAATTTGGCGACATTATCTGTATGGTGAGAAGTGTAGGATTTACACGGATCACAAGAGTTTGAAATATCTGCTTACACAGAAGGAACTGAATCTGAGACAGCGAAGGTGGCTCGAGTTGTTTAAAGATTATGATTGTATTGTGGATTATCATCCGGGAAAAGCTAACGTAGTGGCCGATGCTTTGAGTAGGAAGTCCATTTCAGCATTACAGTTAAAGCGGATTGAGTGGAGGTTTTCTGCAGATGGAGCTTTATTAGCACAGTTGAAAGCAAGACCGGTTCTGAAAGATGAGTTAATAGTTGCTCAGAGAAGTGACTGCAGTCAGTTGGTGTTATGGATAAGACTGACTATTCAGTGAATGAATATGGAATACTGCTGTATAAGAATAGAATGTGTGTGGCCAACGATAAAGAATTAAGAAAGAGATTGATGCACGAGGCTCATAATACAGTTTTCACTATGCATCCAGGTGGAAACAAGATGTATCAAGATATGAAACAGTTGTATTGGTGGCCAGGGATGAAGAAGGATGTAGTGGAATATGTGTCCAAGTGTCTTGTCTGTCAACAAGTTAAAGCGGAGCATCAAGTGCCCCAGGGAATGTTGCATCCACTCCCTATTCCCCAATGGAAATGGGATAATATCTCGATGGATTTTGTTACTGGATTGCCTCTGACCTCAAGACAGCAAGACGCAGTATGGGTTATTGTGGATAGGTTTTCGAAATCAGCTCATTTCATACCTGTTTGGATGGATTATTCTATGGAAAAGTTGGCTGAATTGTATGTAAGGGAAATTGTCCGATTGCATGGGATACCTTTGTCTATTGTTTCTGATAGGGATCCCAGATTCACTTCTAAATTTTGGAGGAGTTTACAGGCAGCATTGGGTACGAAATTGAATTTCAGTACTGCTTTCCATCCACAAACCGATGGACAATCGGAAAGAATTATTCAGGTTTTGGAAGATTTGATGCGAGCGTGTGTTTTGGATTTCTCTAAGAGTTGGGATAGGTATCTTCCACTTATGGAATTTGCTTATAACAACAGTTATCAGACCAGTATTGGTATGGCACCGTATGAAGTTTTGTATGGAAGGAAATGTCGTTCACCGATTTGCTGGACAGAATTGAATGAAAGCAAAGTCATAGGGCCAGATTTGGTTCGTGATACAGAAGAGAAAGCTAAAATCATGCAGCAAAGATTGAAGGCAGCAAGTGACAGACAAAAGTCGTATGCTGATTTGAAGAGAAGAGATATTGAGTTCAGTGTAGGTGATAAAGTGTTTCTGAAAGTGTCTCCTTGGAGGAAGGTACTGCGATTTGGTAAAAAGGGGAAACTGAGTCCAAGGTTTATTGGGCCATATGAAGTGCTTGAAAGAGTAGGTTTTGTAGCTTATCGGCTGGCTTTGCCTCCGACTTTGGCTAAGCTACATGATGTGTTCCATGTGTCTATGTTAAGAAGATATAGGTCAGATGATTCCCATGTGCTATCTCTACCAGAAGTGGAAGTGCAGTCAGATTTCACTTATGATGAAAAGCCAATAGTGATCTTAGCAAAAGAAGTAAGGCAACTTCGGAACAAGCAGATACCACTTGTGAAAGTACTCTGGCAGCACCATGGTGTTGAAGAAGCAACTTGGGAACCAGAAGCGGCTATACGAGAACAGTATCCACAACTATTTCACTCAGGTATGAATTTCGAGGACGAAATTCTTTAAGGAGGGGAGAGTTGTCATGGCCGGATTTGTACCCTAAGAGAATTAACCTAATTTGGCATGTGTGTGTAGGATTGGACTTAATTGAAAGAAAGAAGTTTAGTTAAGGGATTTAAATGGTAATTATGAATGTTTGTGCTAAGCATGAGTTAAAGGCTAGTTAATTAGTTAATGGAAGGATTAATTAAGAATATAATAACTTTGATTTATTGGAAGTGGAGGCAGACTTGGGGAAATGGGTTCCGTGTGGCTTCTTGAGAGGTTGCCACCTCTTCCTTTGCATGCAAGTGTGGGTTAAGAGGAAAGAGTTTCATTTGGTAACCTAGCTATTTTCTGTATTTTGGCTTTGGCTTTCTTCTTGTTCCCGTGAGTGAGGATAAGAGAGTGGTTTAGTGGCTAATGGTAATTGTGTGCATATAGCTAATTGGATCAAGAATTAAGTGTTAAGACCTTAAGGTAAGTGGTTTTGTGTGCATATTCTCATCTTCTACTCTTCTTCTTGGTTTTGAGTTAGTTTGGAATGAGGATTGATGGATTGTGCTCAATTCTGGAATTTGAATTGGTTTTGCTAGCTGAAGAAGTGAAGAGAGATAAGGGAAAGGCTGTAATCGGCGAACCGAGCGTCCGTCGTAATTAGGAGCTAAGGCGACGAGGTTTGGGAACAAACCCTAATTGTGTGAATATATGATTAGTATTGGTTAGATAGGATTTTGAACTGAATTGCATGATATGTGAAATTGAAGGTTGAACATGAATTATGTGATGCTAAATTGTGTGATTATAGTAGCAATATGATTGTGATCAAGTGCTTGAAAGTGATTATGATTTGTACTATTATTGAATGCCAAACAAGAAGGGAAAATCAGGTATGTGTTATTGATTGTGTGGTTGATGTATTTGGGTTAATTGCCAAAAATGAGAATGAGATTTGAAGTCTTAATAAGAAGGAAGAAATGGACTGAGAAACATAACCATGTTATGGTGTTTTTGCATAGGTCACGGTGACAATGAAATCCATTGTGATCGTGAGGTATGCTTGAGTTCAATTCTGCCTAATGGATTTTGGTATGTCACGGTGACAATGAACTTCATTGTGACCGTGAGGTACCCAAGGGAGCATTCTGTTTTGCAAAGTGAGAATATGTCACGGTGGCAATGGGATTCATTGTGACCGTGACATACCCTCAGGTTGCATTCTGCCAAGAGTTGGGAACACATCACGGTGATAATGAAATTGGTTGTGACCGTGACATGTCCCCAATTTGCATTCTGTTTTGGACTTCAATATGTCACGGTGACAATGAAATCCATTGTGACCGTGACCCACCCTGTTTTGGCAATATAATCCTAATGTGTTTGGTCATTCAAATGGCATGGCTTTAAGCTGAAATAAAGGACAGCATGAGTAAGTAATGTATATGTGTTAAGTGATCTACAAATGCATACAACTATGATGACTTCTGAATGTGATAAGTTATGTGAATATCAAATGTGAAGACTGAATTTGAAAGCATATTGAATATGCAAATGAAATGTATGGCTGTGTGCTAATACAAATGTGTAAAGTGAAAAGTGAACTGAATAACGTGTTTAAACAACTTAAGCCTGCGAGTCAAGTAGTGGATAGTTAGGCATGCCTATAGGGTCAAGTGCTGCAGCCCCATGCGTTAAATGTGTCTGATTCCATGGGAATCACAATGCGATTATCCTTACTGGATTGTGTTATATGTGGAATGATGAAAAGTACCAGAAGGTACTAATGTGATATGAAGCACCAGAAGGTGCTAAATGTGAAAAAGTAGTCTCGATGAGATTACTGGTATCTGAGAGATACCGATGCGATACCCGTTATCCGCGTCATTGAATTGCAGGCAAAGTGGCAAAAAGGCTAATTGGTTAATCGGCTAAAAGTTAATTAAATATAAACAGAAGTGATTGTGATACAAGAAAGTATGGAAATGTGAATAAGTAATTGATGCCTTATGATTGAATATAGTAATGGTTGATCTGGCATGTTTATTAGCATGTTATGTATGATGATTCTGATGTGTGATAAATTATATGCTATATGTATGAGTTCCCCACTAAGCGTTATCGCTTAGCATGGATTTACTCTAATCCGTGCAGGTACGGACGAGAGGTGACTGAAGGACGTCCCCCGCATTTTGGTACGGTCAACAATAGGAAGTATATAGTGTAGGTTTGGGGGTTTGTTATTTGGGACTTTTGTATAAGTTTTATATGGTTAATATGTATTTTGAATATGTAAAGGCATGTAATAATGTAGTAATTACGGATATAACCTCCCACATGTATGAGTGTCATGTGAATGGCTAAGGCGTGTGACTAATAGTAGTTAGCATGTGATGCATGAATTAAAACAGTGTGTGGTGAAATTTTATTATTCAGTTTCCGCATGTGTTTCTGTGTGTGTGTGCGACCTTCTCTAACTAAGATTAGCTGAGCTAGTTTGTCGTTAGGGAATGGGCGTCACACAAAGTATACCCTAGAATAATTTGTAGTGTTAATTGTATTGTAAGGGTACAAGAGTAAATGGTATGAGTGTGAGTTATAAGTAAAAGAGGATGTAATTGAAAAGAAATTAAAAGTAATTTAAAGAAAGAAGTTAATGGAGGGACTTTATGGTAGTTGGTCATGAGTTATATGGAAGTTTACCAAGGACCAAGTGGGTCAATTGCTAACAACTTGACACATGCCAAGAAGTTGACATGTGGCTTGTTGTGAGTTTGCCACCTAGACTCTACATGCAAATAAAAGGTTTAGTGGGTGAATAGTGTAACACCCCAAAACCACCCCAGTAGTTTGAGCCTGTCCGTGTCTGTATGTGTGTATTTGTATGTGTTGCATGTATGCGTTAAATTGGATTATTTATTTAATTTATGTGTATTAGTTGAGAAGAGGAATTAGGCTACTGTATAGGTGGGTGTATAGAAGTAAGGTATGAGTAAGAGGTAGTTTAGTGTGTATATTAATGTATGGGAGTAGGGTGTATTATGGGGCAAGTGTCCTTTGGAGAGAGTGACATGTGGTATATGGATAGGTTAACATTTAATGAGGTTGGTGAGAGAGAGAGAAGGTAGCCATTCCATTTTGATTTCCGTTCTCCCTCTCTTCTTCACGCCACTTTCTTCACTTCTTCTTCTTTCTTTGTTCTTCCTTTTTCTTTGCACAATCTTGCTTCCTCTTCTTTATTTGAGTAATTAGAGTTGTCTGGTTAGTGAGTTTGAAGCTTAAAGGTGAGTAGGGATTATTTATGTCTTAGATTTTCTTCTTCCTCTTCTCTAGGTTTTATAATTATATATGTATGAATGGGTAGTTGTAAAATTGATCTCGGTTGTTGTGGGTTTGTGGTTCAGAGGAGGTTCCTAGACCGGATAAAGGGAAAGAAATCGCTAGCGGGAGCGGAGCTCGCGAATAGGAGCTAAGGAAAGAAGGTTTGGGAACGTTTGTCTTTTTATGTCTATTTGTGATTTGAGTTTGATAATTGTGGTTTTGCTTTGATTGGGATTATGAGTGTGTTATTATAGCTTAAAATTGAAATTAGCATGATATGTGATGTTAGAGAATGGATATTGTTAAAGGAATTGCAAGGAATCATGTGGATAGTTGTAATTAGTGTTAAAATTGCTGTTTTGGGATTTCTTGGAATTGAACATGTATTTGGTTTGATTTAATAGAAATAAATGGTGATAAAGCTGGGTTTTTAATTATGTTATGAGTTGTGGATGCTTGTGTTGCTTAATTTGGAGATTTAGAATCAATTTTGGAAGTTTGGATGTGAATTGTGTGTGAATTCTGCAGATTTTGGGCGTAAGAGCCGAAAAACCCGTGTCTGTCGCGAGCGTGACAGAGTGCGGAGGTTTCAGCCCTCGCGCCGGCGCGAGAGATGTCGCGCAAAGGAACTCGAAGGAGCTCTCTGTCGCGAGCGCGACAGAGTGCTCGAGCTCCGAACTTGTGCAAGGCTCTCTTCTGTCGCGAGCGCGACAAACCCCGCGAGTGCGACAGAAGAACAACACCTACGTCCTCTCGCGAGCACGAGGTCACTCGCGATCGCGAGACGAGGCGGGGAGGTGTAGTTTGGCTTCTGTTGCGAGCGCGACAGTCGTCGCGAGCGCGACAGACGTGACTTCCAAATTTGATTTCTTCTCCTTTTTGCTTAATGACTTGATTTCTTTTGCATGCACTCTTTGATTTAAAGCCTTGAATACCTATTTAAATGAATAATATGTATGTTAATTTGACAAGATTTCGTATAACCTGCTAATGTCGGAAAGTGGATAGTTAGGCATGCCTAATAGAGTTATGTGTTGCTGCAGCTATGTGTACGATTTTGGACCCTGATCAGGTCCCCCGATCGGATCCTCGCGATCCTTCTGTTTGAATCATTCTTAACATTCTATGTGAAAACAATTTGGAACAAAAATAAAAAGAATGATTTGATACCTTCGGGTATCTATGTGTCCATAATATGATATTGATACTCTCAAGTATCTATGTGTACTCGTTATCCACTCTTTATGATTAAGCAGGTGTTAGTGTGTCTTTGTACAAGAACATTGGATGATAATATAAATATTTGAATTAATTATGTATGATTCTATATCTATAATTGTATCATTGTCATGTGCTTTCTGTTGCCGTCACTGTGAGTGCCGGTTATGCATTTGTGTTTTCCCCACTAAGCGATTTCGCTTAGCACGGGTGTTTATCCGTGCAGGTGTGGAAGGTTTCGGTACGCATAGTCTGGGCGTGTCGCATCGGGAAGGCCAACGCAACTAGAGATCGGGTGTTTTGTAGTATAGGCTTTCCTTTCTTTTGTAATAGATATTATGTTTTTGTTAACCCTTCGAAATAGTGTACTTTGGACTTTTGTTTATTGGTATTTTTGGGTTGTAAACTGATGTAAGATGTAAAGACCTCTTTTTGTATATTAATAAAAGTATTCATTTTGCTCTGTATCGCTCTTCTTCTTTCAAAGTTTTTATTTATTTATCTCTGATATGTCATTTCTGTATGTGATATTTACTTGTTTGTACTAGTGGGATGTGACACTCCTACCTATCTGGATCCTTCTCCCTCTGATCCGAGGAGAAGTCTCAATGGTATAGGTTGGGGTGTGACAAATAGTGACCCCATTTATGTATGTTGGTACGATTTTCTTTCTCTTTTGGTTCTTCCTTCTTACTTTATTTTCTTCCTTCTTCTTCTCCTTCGTTTGATTACCTTGAGATATAAGCTTTGAATTTGGATAAGTTTGAAGAGTTAACAGATAAATTGGAAAGGTAAGTGTGGTTTGGAAATTCAAGTATCATCTTCTTCTACCTAATTCTATTTTGGTTTTGAGTGGGTTTGATTTATGATCTAAGTATGTGTTTTGTTGGGTTTGTGCAAGAAGCTTTAGACAAGAGAAAAGATAAAGGCAAAGAAAAGATTTGACCAAAAGAGGAAAGTTGATCAAGATTCATTTTTGAGGTTTGGGATGTAACACCCCTTACTTATACGTAGGGGAGCTCACTTGCATGGAGGAGTGAGTGCCCGCATAAATAAGAGTTGTTACCACACCGAACAAAGCATCCCAATCATAACTGAAGAACATACATACATAATAAAAGAATCAGAAACCATCAAATCTATAAAAGCCATACATTCAAGGAGAAACACAATTGAGCCCAAACTGAATTAATCAAATCTCATTCATAGATATATCAAAATATTTACATCGCATTACTGTTTACAATATCACTTTACATAAATACAAAACTAAGAGCTTACATAATACAAAATTGGTTATAAACCAAAAACTATACATCAGGAAATACAAAATACAAAAACAATAACTAAGCCTCAGACAAAAGTCTTCCTATTGTGTTGGCCTAGGTTGCTGCAGATCGATCTCCCAAAAACTTCCACCGCCTTCCACACCTGCATGGATAAAAATCAGTGCTAAGCGATAACACTTAGTGGGGAAACACAAAAGATGAACGACCACTCACAGTGGACGTTAAATCAATTCGCATACATATGGAACACACACACATATATAAGCATAACAGGCTTACATTAAAACTTACATTAACCAGATCTTCCATAAAATATAACTATTCATATAGTATCACTGTATCATATCGATATCAAATTCATAGATTTGCTTGCAAACTCAGAGTAGCGGATAACGAGTGAACACATTGGTACAAACGAAAGCAACTTCTTTCATTTTCATCCAAAAATATTTTCACATTGGGGGATCTTAAACAAGACCCAACTTATAAGGATCGCGAGGACCCAAACAGTGACCTGATCAGGGTCCAGAACACAATGGGGCTGCAGCTTACAGAACTATATAGGCATGCCTATCTATCCACTTACTTGACTCTTGTAGGCTAGGCATTAATTCAATAAAGAATCACATAATCAAGCATATAATAATAATAATACATGGATACATTATTAGATCAAAAGTGAGAAACCATGCAAAGAGAATAAAATAATAAACATTTGAAAACAAGGGAGCATCGAGCTCGCGATAGAAGCATTTTACACACAAAAGCGCTTGTGACACTCAGTCGCGCTCGAGAGGGACATGCAGAAAGGCTCTATCGCGCTCGCGACAGAGGGCGGGGAGGTCTTTGTTGCGCTTGCGACAGCCATCAGCCCGACAGATGCTCGGCTTATCGAGCTCTCTATCGTGCTCACGATGGAGGTGCTCCTTGGCAGAAGCTCGGATGACCAAGCTCTGTCCTACTCGTGACCAAGGTCACGCTCATGACAGAGTCCCTTTGCCAATTTGCAGAAATCCAACAACACCCAAACCATCCCAAACATGCAATTAACTAACCAAACTTGCACATAATCAACTACAAGCATCCAAAACATATTACCCATCATAAAACCCAAGTTTTATTCTATTTAAAAATAACTATCAAGAGATTAAAAGAACAAATCGAACAAAAGATAAGAAACCTAGAAAATTTACTCACAAACCATACAAAAAACACTTTAAGATTCAATCTCTACCTTCCATACTAGAATTTCACTACCAATCATCCAAAACACACTTCAATTAAGCATAATACACAATTCCACTCTCGATTTCTAGAATTCATGACAGAAATTCAAAAGACAAAACATGCAAAATCAAGTAATTCCCAAACCTTTGGCTCCTTAGTTCCATACAATCAAAGGGCTTCACTACCACTTGCTTTTTCCTTCCCCTTGGGATCTATAGCAGGAATCTCTGATCAAACAAACCCAAACACACCAAAACTCAAAACCCCAAACACAGTCACAAAAGGGAAAACAGGGAGAAGAAAAGAAGAAGAAGAAGAAGAAAAAGAAGAAGAAGAGAGCAAAACACTTACCCACACCTAGAATTTACCAAAACCACTTCAGAATTTCAAGAGCTTGAGGAGATGATCAAAAAGCAAGAAAGAAGAAGAAGAAGAGAAGAAGAGACGAAGAGGAGGAGAGATGAATGGGGAAAGAGGGCAGATAGCTATCCTCACGCTCTCTCTCTCTCTCTCTCTCTTTTAGTCAACTCTTCTTTTCCCCTTTTCCTTCATCTCCACCATCCAAGTGTCAAGATCCTATGGTGGGTTTGGCAAATTCCCCTCTAATCCTTCTTCTTTTCCACACAACACAAACTTAAACCACACAATTAAAACTATCATGCAAATATACCCTTAAACTTATAAAACACACATACACACACACACACACACATAAGCTCAAAACTACTAAGGTGAAAATTGGGGTGTTACAACTCTCCACTGCTTAAAAAGAATTTCGAGGACGAAATTCTCACCTGCACAGAACAATTATGAATACTGAGACCTCATAACTGATTCTAGCTCCCAAGTAGCTTCTTCAACCCCATGGTGTTGCCACAATACTTTAACCAACGGAATCTACTTATTTCGGAGTTGTCTCACCTCCCGAGCCAAAGTAACCTTGGGTTCCTCATCATATGAGAAGTCTGACTGAGCTTGCACATCCTAAGCCGATAGCACATGAGATGCATCAGAGCTATACCGATGAAGCATTGACACGTGAAACACATTGTGTAGCTTGGCTAAGTCCCACGGCAATGCTAACTAATAAGCAACGGGTCCAATCCGTTCCAAAATCTCATATGGCCCTATAAGCCTTGGACTCAATTTTCCCTTCTTGCCAAAACGAAGAACTTTATGCCAAGGCAAGACTTTTAGAAAAACCTTATTCCTGACCTTGTGTTGAATATCGTTTCGCTTCAAATTAGCATCGGGTCTCTGTCGGTTCCTTGCCGCTTTCAAATTCTGTTGCACCACTCTGATCTTTTCTTCGGTGTTCCTAATCAATTTCGGACCAACAATGGAACGTTCAGTCAACTCAGTCCAACACACTAAAGTCCTACATTTTTGTCCATAAAGAGCCTCGTATGGGGCCATCCCGATACTCATTTGATGACTATTGTTATATGCAAACTCCATCAAAGATACATATTTGTCCCAACTACCTGAGAAATCCAACACACAACCCCGAAACATATCCTCTAGAACTTGAATAACCCTCTCTGACTGACTGTTGGTTTGAGGATGGAAAGCAGTGCTGAAATTTAATTGAGTACCCAAAACTGTCTGCAATTCTTTCCAAAACTTCGATGTGAACCTAGGATCCCAATCAGACACAATCGATAGAGGAATTCCATGAAATCGAACTATCTCATTCACATAGATCTCTGCTAACCAATACATAGGATAATCGAGTCAAATCGGCAAGAAATGAGCCGACTTGGTAAGCCAATCGACTATTACCCATATGGAGTCGTGCTTCTTCTGAGTCAAAGGTAAACCTGATACAAAATCCAAAGTGACATTGTCCCACTTCCACCGAGGAATAAGCAAAGGAGTGAGCAAACCTGATGGAACTTCATGCTCAGCTTTCACCTGCTGACAGGTTAGGCACTTGGAAACAAAGTCCACATAGATCTCTGCTAACCAATACATAGGATAATCGAGTCGAATCGGCAAGAAATGAGCCGACTTGGTAAGCCGATCGACTATTACCCAGATGGAGTCGTGCTTCCTCTGAGTCAAAGGCAAACCTGATACAAAATCCAAAGCGACATTGTCCCACTTCCACTGAGGAATAAGCAAAGGAGTGAGCAAACCTGATGGAACTTAATGCTCAGCTTTCACCTGCTGATACGTTAGGCACTTGGAAACAAAGTCCACTATGTCCCTCTTCATACCGGGCCACCAATATAATGGCTTTAAATCACAGTACATCTTAACACCTCCTGGATGCATATTAAAAACAGTAGTGTGCACCTCTTGCAAAAGTTTTCTCTTCAATTCTCCGTCATTAGGCACACATAAACGATTTTTAAAGCTTAGCACTCCTTCACTGTCCATAGAGTACTCAGTCTGATCTCCACTTTTAACCACTTGCAGAGCATGCTGCAACTTAGGATCCCTCATCTGAGCATCAACAATCAACTCCTTCAGACTTGGCCTAGCTCTTAGCTAGGCATTCAGAGCTCCCTTGGAATCAAATCTCCATAAACCACGCTGTAATGCTAGAGCCGAGACCGACTTTCGACTTAAGGCATCAACGACACATTCGCTTTACCCGGATGGTAATCTACTATGCAATCGTAGTCCTTGAACAACTCTAACCATCGACGCTGCCTTAAATTCAGTTCCTTCTGTGTGAGCAGATACTTCAAACTCTTATGGTTGGTGAAGATTCTACACGTCTCCCCATACAAATAATAACGCCAAAGCTTAAGAGTAAAAACCACTGCAGCCAATTCCAAGTCATGCGTCAGATAATTCCGCTCATGGGCTTCAATTGTCTGGACGCATAAACTATCACCTTACCATTTTGCATCAAAAGGCAATTGAGTCAAATACCAGAAGCGTTACTGTACATCGTATACTCTTTACTCGATATGGGTTGAGTAAGTACAGGAGCCTCAACTAATAAGCCCTTTAACCGATCAAAACTCGCTTGACACCTGTCGGACCAATTGAACTTAACTCCTTTCTGAAGAAGCCTAGTCAAAGGTGAAGCAATAACCGAAAATCCCTTCACAAACCTCCTGTAATAACCAGCTAATCCAAGAAAACTTCTCACTTCAAGCATATTCCTTGGTGGCATCCAATTCACAATTGCCTCAACTTTAGATGGATCAACCCAAATACCCTTAGAAGAAACGATATGTCCTAAGAAATACACCTCTTTTAACCAAAAATCACACTTACTGAGCTCTGCAAACAACTGGTGATCCCTCAAAACTTGAAGCATAACCCGCAAATGTTCCTCATGCTTACTTTCATCCTTTGAATAAACCAAGATATCATCGATGAACACCACAACAAATCGGTCGAGATATGGCCTAAACACCCCTGTTCATCAAATCTATAAAAACCGCTGGCTCATTCGTCAACCCAGACGGCATCACTAAGAACTCATAGTGGCCATATCACATCCGAAAAGCAGTCTTAGCAACATCTACGTCCTTAACCCATAACTGATAATAACCCGATCTCAAATCGATCTTAGAAAACACTCCGACGCCCCTCAACTGATTGAATAGGTCATCAATCCTAGGCAATGGGTACTTGTTCTTCACAGTGACTTTGTTAATCTACCGATAGTCGATACACATCCTTAGGGTTCCATCCTTCTTTTTAACAAACAAAATTAGAGCACCCCATGGAGAAATGCTGGGTCTGATAAAGCCTTTATCCAATAGCTCCTGTAGTTGAATCTTTAGTTCTTTCAATTCCACAGGAGCCATTCGATAAGGAGCTTTAGATATAGGAGTAGTACCCGGCAGAATCTCTATGGATAGCTCCACTTCCCTCTCTAGAGGCAAACCCGGCAACTCTTTCGAAAACATATCTGCAAACTCTCTCACTACTGGAATATCTTGAACTTTAACTTGACTCCTCATATAATCCAAAACCAAGGCCAAATATGCTTCACATCCTTTCCTTATAAATCACCTTGCTTTCATAGCCGAAATCACATTACCCAAAGAACCAGACCTTAAACCTCTCACAACCACTGCAGACTGATTATTATCTCTGAGCACAACTGTCTTCTTATGACAATCCACCATAGCCCGATGCTTACACAAACAGTGCATACCCAAAATCAGATCAAGCTTGTGAAAAGGCAAACTAATCAGATCCACAGGAAACTTTATACCTTGCACCATGACGGGACAATTCCTATACACTCTATTCACATTGACACTATGCCCTAAGGGGCTGGTCACACAGATCTCATACTCTAACTGATCGACCTCAGGCAAACTAGCACACAACTTATTAGAACATAAATATGAGTGTGTGGACCTAGGGTCTATTAGAGCATGTAATTCAGTGTCAAGGAGTATGAACTTACCCGTAATCACTTTAGGTGCATCTTGCTCCTCCCGAGCTCTCATCGGATATGCTCTCGTTGGTGCCACTTGAGGACGTTCTATTGTCTCAGATGAAGTTCCCTCTCTGGGTCATCCACCTCGACCTCGACCTCTACCTCTACCCCGACTGGCCTGTGGGGCATTAGATCCCGCTCTAATGGCCTCTTGTTGGTCCCGGGTGTTCCCGCTTAACCTTGGACAATTAGCTAGAAAATGGTCCATGCACATCAGAAGCAACCTCTAGTAAGCCAATGACACTTGCCCTTGTAGCGCTTATTGTAGTGTGAACACTGTGGCACTTACCCCTACCAGCTAAATCACCTCTACTACCACCAAACACATAAGGAGATCCCTGTCTCCTGCCCCTTATAGCAGGACTGTTGGAAGACTCATCCGAGGAATTCCCTTGGGTGTTCCTAGACCTCTTACCCGAAGATGAGCCTCCACGAGGGAGATTCCTCCTTTGAGCTCTTTCCCTCAAATCAGTCTCTGAATGTTCCGCTCGCAAAATTGCTTGCATAATCTGGTAATAGCTAACTATCGGAGAACTCATCAAGGAAATCAACATCGCTTTAAGGGTCTCATTCAGGCCCTCCTCAAAGTGCTGGTAACGGAAATCTTCTATGAGGATACCTGGTGGCGCATACATACTAAGCCGGTTAAACTCCTTTTCATAGTCTGCCACCGACAAAGCCCTCTGCTTGAAACTCAAAAAATGAGGCCATCTAGGTTCCTTATATACCCAAGTCAGATACTTATTACGGAACTCCCGCTCAAAGAACTCCCATGTAACTGGGTCGGGCAACTGAGGTTGTCTCAGAACCAGTTTCCACCAATCATAGGCGAAACCTTGCAAAAGCGAAACCACACACTCAACCTTCTTATCTGGAGGACAACGGATCTCTTCCAAAACCCTCTTCACTTTCTCAATCCATATTTCTACCTTATCAAACTCATCTAGACTTTTCCTATAAAAATGTTCAACTCCAGATTTTCTCATACTCTTAATTGGGGCTCTCGGTGTCATCACCCTCTCTAAAACTCTAGTCGTATCCTGAGATATCTTGAGCATAGCTTCAAAAGGCAGGGTTGGAGCCTCAGGCTACACCCTAGCTGGCTGAGCAGGACCAGAAATAGATAGATCTTGCTATTGGGGATTCGCTCTCTCAGCTAACCCCTCGAGAGATCCACGCGCATACTCCATCTAACTACAAAACATAAGGATATCCATATCAGGCCAACACAATCCTAAACCAAATTCTATTCTACGGTCACCCAGAAATGCCTAAACCTATGCTCTGATACCAATAAAATTGTAACACCCCTTACCTATACGTAGGGGAGCTCACCCTATGGAGGAGTGAGTGCCCAGATAGATAAGGGTTGTTACCACACCGAACAAAGCATACCAATTATAACTGAAGAACATACATACATAATAAAAGAATCGAAAACCATAAAATCTAAAAAAGCCATAAATTCAAAGAGAAACACAATTGAGCCCAAACTGAATTAGTCAAATCTCATTCATAGATATATCAAAATATTTACATCGCATTACTGTTTACAATATCACTTTACATAAATACAAAACAGAGAGCTTACATAATACAAAATTGGTTACAAACTAAAAACTATACATCAGGAAATACAAAATACAAAAGAAATAACTAAGCCTCAGACAAAAGTCTTCCTATAGTGTTGGCCTAGGTTGCTGCGGATCGACCTCCCAAAAACTTCCACCACTTCTACACATGCACGGATAAAAACCCGTGCTAAGCAATAATTCTTAGTGGGGAAACACAAAAGATGAATGACCACTCACAGTGGACGTTAAATCAATTTGCATACATATGGCACACACACACATATATAAGCATAACAGGCTTACATTAAAACTTACATTAACCAGATCTTAACCATTTATATAGTATCACTATATCATATCAATATCAAATTCATAGATTTGCCTGCAAACTCAGAGTAGCGGATAACGAGCGAACACATTGGTACCCGTAGGTACAAACAAAAGCAACTTCTTTCATTTTCATCCAAAAATTGTGATGCCCATTCTCAACCACTGGAGCAGTCGAGAATGATCTCCACACAACAAACACATGCACACAGCACTATCATACACGCATGCTAAAACCTGTACAAATAAATTTCATCCCTTACGCATTCACATGCAGCGGATATCTCATGCATACTTTACACATTCACCTACTTATATACATCATACACATATATTGTAGGTCTACATCATGATACTTAACTATTACATCTGTACTTACTACTTAATATAAAAGGGTTAAACATTATGTATACAAAACTCATTGCCCAAAACCCAAAAGCTACACTATGAGCTCCTAGTGTTGACCGTTGGCAATACGAAACTCGTCCTTCACGATCACCTTGCGTTCAAACCTACACGGATTAGCAAACTCGTGCTAAGCGATAACGCTTAGTAGGGAAACAACATATACACATATATATAGCATACAATACAATAACTACACAGTTATAAGATATAACATATTACAAGTATAATATCCATGAATTCAGTTTATCAAAATTCATGTATCATATAGATGCATATGCTGTAATCATATAATTAAATAGTTCAACTCATGTGTAATAATCTTCATTGTAATGGTACACTCATTCACATTGAATCCACAATTATTTATTCGTATAACACATTGTTCACTCGATACTTTTATTAATTTAGTCCTGCCTGCAATTCAAAGGTGCAGATAATGGGTATCGCATTGGTAGCCTATGGGTATAGTAAATTCAGTGTATCCGTGGATACTCGCATTCGCATTGGTACCCTAAGGTATAGTAAAATTCAATGTATTCAATGTTTTACATTGAAGAATCCAACAAGGATTCAAATCGCATTGTGATTCCAGAGGAATCGGACGCATAGCTGCAGCACCTAGACCCTATAGGCATGCCTATCTATCCACTACTTGACTCGCAGGCTATAATTATTTAATTCGATTATCAACTCATTTGATCACATGATTTAACAGTTACAATAAGTCATTAGAGCAGATATTAATACTGTTTCTCCATTATACACATTTGTAAACCAATGACGAATTCACATTCTTGGCCACCATCCAGCCATTCTATTAACTCATCACATATCTCATGGAATAACATGACATAGATTATAACTTAACAACCATATAACTCATTAATCACATATGATCATCCCATTTGATATCAACATTACACACTTATTATGTGTTATTATACTTAATTAGTCATTGCTTTATCATTAGGACATCAACCACAAATGACTAAGGAGTTTGCACAAAACAGGGTACCTCACGGTTACAACCATTTTGGTTGTCACCGTGACATACCACAGGTTACAGAATAGAATGTAATCTAAAGTATCTCACGGTCACAACCATTTTGGTTGTCACCGTGACATACACCAAATACCCGAACAGAATGCAACCCTTGAGTATATCACGGTCACAACCATTTTGGTTGTCACCGTGACATACTCCCTTGGTGTAAGGCAGAATGTAACTCAAGGTATCTCACGGTCATAACCATTTTGGTTGTCACTGTGACATACCAAATTCACTTCGGGCAGAATAGAATTCATGGTACCTCACGGTCACAACCATTTTGGTTGTCACCGTAACATACCAAGCACAACTAGGCAGAATGCAACTTTGCATACCTTACGGTGGCAACTTCTTGATTGTCACCGTGACCTATGCAGGAGTTGCAAATCATAATTGTCCAAACCACCTCATTCTCATGTCATTCATAAGACTTACCATTTCACTATTTCATCCTCCTACCAATATGCAAATTAACTTATTAACTATCATATTGCACAATTTCCATTCAACTTAACTCAATTCAAGATGCAAAGAATTAAGCACATTACATGTTTTACAACCCTAGTTATAATTTATCATGCTTTAGGCATCTCTTATTCGCATGCCATTAGAGCCCCTCAAGCAAACACAAACCAACCAACATTTCATACCATTCACACAACAAATATCCATATACCAATATTTAACATTCAATATAACCAATTCAGCTAACACATAACCAAAAACAAGCAAGTTTCCCAAATCTCTTCTCCTATGCTCCTAAAGATCTCCTTTTGAGCTAGGTTCCCCAATCTTAGCTTTCCCTTTATCTTGCTTTGATTTCTCAGCTACACACATAGTCCAATTTCTAGAATTGGAACACAACATCTGTAGCACCCTATACCCGTATGTGATACGGATACCGGATGCCACCACACTGAACTAACATATCCTCTAATACTTTACTTATCCGATTAAATTACTGTTCCTTTTAATCCGGTTAACCTAATTAAACTATTCAGGTTATTAAACAGACCATTAATTAAAATCGGTAATTTTTTTTGAATAGTACCGTATACGTGAATAGTACCGTATATATGAATAGTATCATATGTACGAATAATACCATATGTATAATACTGTATGAATAGTACTATATGAATAGTCAACTTACTTAAGTCTATTAATACTTATTAATTAATTATCAAACTTAATATTTACTATTTTTAATTCACTATTAACTATACCGATTGATCTATAACTGTCTACGTTACTATTCATTTGGTCAATTTTCCTTTAACTTGAAAATCTATATTTTACTTTACCAATTGTATTAACTTAATTTCTACCAATTATTAGGCGTGCTCAGACAAATATACTAAAGACAGTTATATTAATCTTTTACAGTCCAAAACCCAAAAGCAGTTTTAAAACACATATACATGCCAAAATCTTAACATACTTAATATTCTAAATAATATCTTCCATACTACTTCCAAAGTATGAGGTATGCACTGCTCCAAAACTCTTACGGAGTACCTACACGCAGTCAAGTAAAACTACGTGCTGAGCATTAAATATGCCCAGTGGTGATTACAATTCCATAAATTTCCTACCTAAATTATTTTATCATGCATAAATATTAATCACAACAATATCATTTAATATTCATAAATAAACATATTTAATTTAATTCCCAACTAGGCATGCAATATTACATGTAATTATTTTTCAATTTCACAATTGGGCAATTACACAATTAACACATAAATAATCTTATTACCATTTTACCCTTAACTTAAGTCAATATTTCATTTACACTTCAGCACTTTTACATGTATGCCATTGGTTCACTTTAATTTCACTAATATTACTATATTGCCACTAATTCATTTTAATTTCAATAATATTACAATTATGCCACTATTTTAATTAGTTTTACAAACATTAAAATTTTATCATTAATTTATATGCCAAATTACAGTTTTACCCTCCAGTTATTATTTTCATGCCAAATTACATTTTTACCTATATAAAGTTGCCAATTTTCATATTTAACCATTTATTTACATTTTTACCCTTATTAGTCATCCTTAACACACATATGCACAAAATTACAGTTTTGCCCTCAAACCTTTTATTTAATAATATTTATGCCCTTTTCCCATATAAATATTATTTTAATCGCATTTTAACCATTTTTATCTTATTTTTATAATTATGCTCCTGTAACACACTGGCAGACTCTATATATAGGATAAATGAGATGTGAACTCCAGAAGTTCACAGAAATACCAACGGAGTCCTGTGGGACCACCATTGTCTTTTAATACAGAACAGTACAATTCAGATATTCAGATATTCAGATACAGAAGTAGGACCATAATTGGCCTACTAAAAAGTGAGATGCCATGCTCACACCCGTGATCTTATGTCCCTATGGTATGCCAACATATTCTGAACTAGACTTGACTACCAGATCACTACATAAGGCAATATTATTTTATTTTTCACCTTATTAATATAATATACTTATTTTTTTCATGGTATATCATCATAATATTTTATTCTTTTTTCATACCATTTCATCATTTCACATGTGATTATCATCATTATATTATCACATGTCATGTAAATTTTTATTTCATCATGGTACACATGCATACATACATACATGTATACGGCCCACATACCAATTTATTTAGATTAATTCTTTTTATCAATTTTATCATTTAATTAGGCCAATTTCATGATTTATAACATCACCATACCATCAATTTCCATGAAAACACATAAAAATCATGACTTTACATATGACATACATTCGGCCAAACACACATCACATGCCTCATGATGTTTTCACATGCTCTAACACATACCGTACATTAGTTCACATACCAAATACCATAGATCCATCATAAATATACATAAAACATCATGAAAATTATATGAATACCATTCGGCCAAAGAAGGAACTTTTCACACAAAATTTATTTCTTCAATTTAATCATCCATACCATTATTTTTAACATCTCTAAGCATGAATATCATGTTAATTTTAATTAAACATGCATAAATCACATACTTTCTTCACAAATATAACCTAAATTCATGATTTTACCATGGAATTAAATGGAATTTGCAATCACAAACCACAAATCCATGTATTGTACTTCTCAATTATCCTTTTCTTTGCCCTTAGCTTGCTTAGAGGTTCCTTCACCTATTGGACATAATTATGTCAAAACACAAAAATTAAGATTTAATCAAATATAAGCTTCCTTTCAAAAATCAAACTTCATAAACGTCTTATTAACATCCTAGAGTACCCTTAAAACCAAATTAAAATCACTTAAATCACTTACCTCAATTTTACACCTAAATTTCAAGTCTAGTTTTCACCCACTTTTACTTCTCCAAATGAAATTATGAGACCACCAATGGATTCTAGAGGGGCTGTATTATGTTGGAAAGGTTTGATCTTGAGGTGAGATGAAGAAAAAATGAAAGAAAATGAGAGAGAAGAGAGGAAAAACCATTCGGCCAAGAGAGGAAGACGAGGGAGCTGAAAAAAAGTGGAATCCAAGGGGATTTCCAGATTTTTAGGTCCTTTTATATGGGTCCAATTGGACCCAACCAGGTCCAACCAAAGTGGTTGAGCCGATTTGGTCCAATTTTCATTTTTCGGGTCATTTTCTACTGTTTTGGTGAAATTTAATCTTCTTGAATTCCTTTTCACTCCCAAATAATTTCATCATTCTTATAATATTAAAATTAGTGTCCCTGCAAAATTTCAGCTCAATCGGAGTTCGTTTGGGGTCCGGTTCACTTAAACCGGTCCAATTCAGTTCAATCTGGTTTTACCGTAAAACACAATTCTAATGTTGTAAAAAATTTCTAAAAATTATTCTAAGCCTTTTATCCTCTTATAGTAGACCATTTTATCCACTCTAACTATTTATAAAAATTCGGTCAAAGTTCAGTCAAACCCTTGTTCAATCGAACCGAACCAGAGAAACTTCAGACTGAATTTCGGAAGTTTATTTGATCTCGTTTTTACACCAAATTATACCAATTTACTACATTTTTCATCCTCTTTCTAATGGTGAAAAAAATATTTTCGGGTACTATTTATCCCGGAATCACTATTTTGTGGGCCCCACAGTTACTAATCATGGACCCACAGTTACTATTCACGGACCAGTCAAAGATGCTGTCATTATTCAATGGGAACCAGTGATGATGATGTTCCTAACCAAATGATGATGTTCCACTCTAAAGGACACAGTTACTATTCTTTATCATGACATTGCTGATGTCATCGCTAATGTCATCATGGTCCCACATTTACTATTCAGTGGGCCCCACCTTGCCCACTTTTACTATTCAGTGGGTCTCACCTAGGCCCACTTTTACTGTTCAGTGGGTCCCACCTGGGCCCACTTTTCACAAAGAGGACTGGTGCTCCCCAAGGTGAAACACTCGGTCTGATGAAGCCTTTATCAATTAATTCTTGCAACTGAATTTTCAATTCTCTCAGTTTTGAAGGCGCCATTCTGTAAGGAGCAATAGAGATAGGTGCAGTACTAGGTATTAAGTCAATAGTAAACTCTAACTCTTTATCAGGTGGCAGACCTGGAAGTTCTTTAGGAAAAAACATCCTGAAACTCCCGAACAGTGGGCACATCGAAAGCCTTAAGTTCATCCTTTTTAGTCTCCATTGCATAGCACAAGTAGGCTACACACCCTTTTCTGATAAGTCTCTTAGCTACTGTAGCTGAAATCACATTAGAAAGAAAATCTGATCTCTCACCCACAATGACAATCTCCTGATCGTCTGCAGTTCTTAAAGTTACTCTCTTCCTCTTACAGTCAACAGTGGTCTGGTGAGTGGATAACCAGTCCATACCCAAAATCACGTCGAACTCTCGGAATGGAAGGTCAATCAAATCAGCCAAAAATGCAAAACTATGAGCACTAACAGGACAATCTCGATATACTTTATTCACCACTACACTATACCTCAAAGGATTACTCACTAAAATATCATGGTCTAATTGACTGTCATGCAACCCTTTATCCCGAGCAATAGCAGTACTAATATAGGAATGCGTAGAACCAGGATCAATTAAAGTATAAACTGGATGAGAAAGCAGTGAGAATTTACCAACAATGACATCTGGAGTATCATCCTGTTCACGGGCTCTAACAGTATAATGACATCCAGTGTTACGACCCTGAGGTGGCTGTACTGAAGGGCCCAAAACTGCCTGTGGAGAGCTGCTCCCCTGCCACGTCCTCTCTGAGGGACTGACCCTCCACCCAAAGCTGGTGATGCTGCAGTGGACGGCTGGGCCTCAGGACAATCTCTGATCTGGTGTTCTCGGGACACACATCTGAAATAAGCCTTGTTCATATATTTGCACTCGCCCGAATGAAACTTCTTACAATGAGGGCACTGTGGAACTGGATCTCGTACTCTACTCCTGGGTACACTGGCTACTGATGTGACTGGGGCACTGCTGCCGACTGGGTTCTTCTGAGTAATAATAGGTGCTGCTTATGCATGGCTCTGTGAATGAGGAGGCCCTTTAAACTTCTTACTCTGACCAGCTGTACCAGAAACCTAGCTCAGTTTCCTCTTTTGCTTGAACCGGGACTGTCTATTCGCCTCCTTTGATATAATAGTCTTTGCTCTAAGGGCTTCTTCAACCAAGGTCCTCATATCCGAATGTCTCTGTGGACCCAAAGCCAATCTGATGTTGTTATGCAAACCTCTTTCAAACCTGTGGCATAATTTCTGCTCAGTTATGGATTCATCATCCAGATAGGCACTAAGCCACTCGAATTCTCGCTCATACTCAGCAACTGACTTGTTCCCCTGTCTGAGCCTCCAAAGGGCATCTTGCATAGCAGATTTATACTCAGACCCGATGTATTTCTTCTCAAACTGAGTTTGAAAGAACCCCCAAGTAACCTGATCTGCTGGAGTGTGTTTACGAACTGAACTCCACCACGTATAAGCTAGACCCTGAAGCAAGGCTACTGCTCCCTGAAGCATCTCATTTGGCTGACTCTAAGTGGTCTTAAACATCCTCTTTAACTTAAACAACCACTCCTCTGCCTGAACCGGAGTCAAAGGATCTCGACCGTAAAAATCTTCAGCTCCTAACCTCTAAATCTGTTCCAGAATAGGTCTCCATCTAGATGGAGCTAGCTGCTGTATAGGACCTTGAGGTTGTTGCTGCGTTGCATAAAATGGTAGAAATTTGGCATCAAGTTCATGAACTCAGGCTGCTGCTAAGGAGAGGGAACATCGACGGAGTAGCCTGATGACGAGGCGACCTCGATCGACTCATACTAACTGATGCGACACTCTCCACATCACTATCACGATGACCTTCATCTGACGCCATACTCGCAATCTAACACAAGGAGCAAGCATACATTAGCCTCACATAACTATACTGTCCAAAAATTAGTTGGCATGTACATGTACTTATACTAATCCCATTGACCCACTCCGATCTTAGAACCACCTAAACCGGAGCTCTGATACCACTTACTTGTAGCGCCCTATACCCGTATGTGATACGGATACCGGATGCCACCGCATTGAACTAACATATCCTCTAATACTTTACTTATCCGATTAAATTATTGGTCCTTTTAAATTATTGTACCGTATGTATAATACTGTATGAATAGTACTATATGAATAGTCAACTTACTTAAGTCTATTAATACTTATTAATTAATTATCAAACTTAATATTTACTATTTTTAATTCACTATTAACTATACCGATTGATCTATAACTGTCTACGTTACTATTCATTTGGTCAATTTTCCTTTAACTTGAAAATCTATATTTTACTTTACCAATTGTATTAACTTAATTTCTACCAATTATTAGGCGTGCTCAGACAAATATACTAAAGACAGTTATATTAATCTTTTACAGTCCAAAACCCAAAAGCAGTTTTAAAACACATATACATGCCAAAATCTTAACATACTTAATATTCTAAATAATATCTTCCATACTACTTCCAAAGTATGAGGTATGCACTGCTCCAAAACTCTTACGGAGTACCTACAAGCAGTCAAATAAAACTACGTGCTGAGTGTTAAATATGCCCAGTGGTGATTGCAATTCCATGAATTTCCTACTTAAATTATTTTATCATGCATAAATATTAATCACAACAATATCATTTAATATTCATAAATAAACATATTTAATTTAATTCCCAACTAGGCATGCAATATTACATGTAATTATTTTTCAATTTCATAATTGGGCAATTACACAATTAACACATAAATAATTTTTTTACCATTTTACCCTTAACTTAAGGCAATATTTTATTTACACTTCACCAATTTTACATGTATGCCATTGGTTCACTTTAATTTCACTAATATTACTATATTGCCACTAATTCATTTTAATTTCAATAATATTACAATTATGCCACTATTTTAATTAGTTTTACTAACATTAAAATTTTATCATTAATTTATATGCTAAATTACAGTTTTACCCTCCAATTATTATTGTCATGCCAAATTACATTTTTACCTATATCAAGTTACTAATTTTCATATTTAACCATTTATTTACATTTTTACCCTTATTAATCATCCTTAACACACATATGCACAAAATTACAATTTTGCCCTCAAACCTTTTATTTAATAATATTTATGCCCTTTTTCCACATAAATATTATTTTAATCACATTTTAACCATTTTAATCTTATTTTTACAATTATGCTCCTGTAACACACTGGCAGACTCTTTATATAGGATAAACGAGACGTGAACTCCAGAAGTTCACATAAATACCAGCGGAGTCCTGTGGGACCACCACTGTCTTTTAATACAGAACAATGCAATTCAGATATTCAGATACAGAAGTAGGACCATCATTGGCCTACTAAAAAGTGAGACGCCATGCTCACACCTGTGGTCTTATGTCCCTATGGCATGCCAACATATCCTGAGCTAGACTTGACTACCAGATCACTACATAGGGCAATATTATTTTATTTTTCACCTTATTAATATAATATACTTATTTTTTTCATGGTATATCATCATAATATTTTATTCTTTTTCATACCATTTCATCATTTCACATGTGATTATCATCATTATATCATCACATGTCATGTAAATTTTTTATTTCATCATGGTACACATGCATACATACATACATGTATACGGCCCACATACCAATTTATTTAGATTAATTCTTTTTATCAATTTTATCATTTAATTAGGCCAATTTCATGATTTATAACATCACCATAACATCAATTTCCATGAAAACACATAAAAATTATGACTTTACACATGACATACATTCGGCTATACATACATCACATGCCTCATGATGTTTTCACATGCTATAACACATACCATACATTAGTTCACATGCCAAATACTATAGATCCATCATAAATATGCATAAAACATCATGAAAACACATGAAAATCACATGTATACCATTCGGCCAAAGAAGGAACTTTTCACACAAAATTTATATCTTCAATTTAATCATCCATACCATTATTTTTAACATCCCTAAGCATGAATATCATGTTAATTTCAATTAAACATGCATAAATCACATACTTTTTTCACAAACATAACCTAAATTCATTCTTTTACCATGGAGTTAAATGGAATTTGCAATCACAAACCTCAAATCCATGTATCATACTTGTCAATTATCCTTTTACTTGCCCTTAGCTTGCTTAGAGGTTCCTTCACCTATTGGACATAATTATGTCCAAAAACAAAAATTAAGATTTTATCAAATCTAAACTTCCTTTCAAAAATCAAACTTCATAAATGTCTTATTAACATCCTAGAGTACCCTTACGAACCTTAAAACCAAATTAAAATCACTTAAATCACTTACCTCAATTTTACACCTAAACTTCAAGTATAGATTTCACCCACTTTTACTTCTCCAAATGAAATTATGAGACCACCAATGGATTCTAGAGGAGCTTTATTATGTTATAAAGGTTTGATCTTGAGGTGAGATGAAGAAAAAATGAAAGAAAAATGAGAGAGAAGGGAGGGAAAACCATTCGGCTAAGAGAGGAAGAAGAGGGAGCTGAAAAAAATGGAATCCAAGGGGATTTCCAGATTTTTAGGTCCTTTTATATGGGTTCAATTGGACCCAACCAGGTCCAACCAAAGAGGTTGAGCCGATTTGGTCTAATTTTTATTTTTCGGGTCATTTTCTACTGTTTTGGTGAAATTTAATCTTCCTGAATTCATTTTCACTCCCAACCAATTCTATCATTCTTATAATATTAAAATTAGTCTCCTTGAAAAATTTTAGCTCAATCGGAGTCCGTTTGGGGTCCGGTTCACTTAAACTGGTCTAATTCAGTTCAATCTAGTTTTACCGTAAAACACAATTCTAATGTTGTCAAAAATTTCTAAAAATTATTATAAGCCTTTTATACTCTTATAGTAGACCATTTTATCCACTCTAACTATTTATAAAAATTCGGTCAAACCTTGGTTCAATCGAACTGAACCAGAGAAATTTCAGAATTTTATTTGATCTCATTTTTACACCAAATTACACCAATTTACTACATTTTTCATCCTCTTTCTAATGGTGAAAAAATATTTTCGGGTACTATTCATCCCGGAGTCACTATTTTGTGGGCCCCACTGTTACTATTCACGGACTCACAGTTACTATTCACAGACCAGTCAAAGATGCTACCACTATTCAATGGGACCCAGTGATGATGATGTCCCTAACCAAATGATGATGTTTCACTTTAGGGGACATAGTTACTATTCATCATCATGACTTTGCTGATGTCATCATGGTCCCACATTTACTATTTAGTGGGCCCTACCTTGCCCACATTTACTATTCAGTGGGTCCCACCTGGGCCCACTTTTACTGTTCAGTGGGTCCCACCTGGGCCCACTTTTCACTTTTCAGTGGGTCCCACCTTTCACCGAAGTAAATACTTTTGCTTATTATTTCAGCCATTCTGAACTCGTTTGACCTCCGATTGATACGAAATTTACGCTTACGGACTCGTATTGACGAGCTCTATCTAATGGTCCAATAAAATATTTTTTAATTCTGGGAAGTGCTATTCATCCCGAAAGCACTATTCACCCTAGAAATATACTATTTATGACTAACCCGTTATTGGGCTATTACAACATCAAATTCCATACCAATTCAAAAATCAGAGAACCAGATGAAAAGATGAAGAATAAACCAACCCAACAACTTACCTTTATCAAGAACAATTTAAGTTCAATCCATCAACTATCCAACTTATACATCAGATTTTAGAAAGAACAACATATAAAGATGATGAAGAGAATTTGAAAGGATTGAAGAGGAACCAACCATGAATCACATGCAATAGGGATGCAGATTTCTCTCTCTTCCAAGGGTTATATTGCATATAAACTCAAAGTTTGCTGCACAAGGAGGACACACGTGGAATCCACTAGATTCCCTTAATCCTTCACTAACTCATATCTGATTTAATGAAGCTAATTAATCACCACTTATTGTTAATCATGCACAATTGCCAATAAGCCCCTTATCTTTCTTTTGGTTATACAATTAAGTCCTTCTCTTATATTTCAATTTAGTCCAACATCACAAATTAGTACACACACACCTCCTAAATGCGCCGAATTAAACCAATTACTAGCAACGTATGATTTGGGTCATTACAAAAATATTTTCACATTAGGTGATCTTAAACAAGACCAAACTTATAAGGATTGCAAGGACCCAAATGGTGACCTGATCAGGGTCCAGAGCACAATGGGGCTGCAGCTTACAGAACTCTATAGGCATGCCTATCTATCCACTTACTTGACTTTTGCAGGCTAGGCATTAATTCAATAAAGAATAACATAATCAAGCATGTAATAATAATACATGGATACATTATTAGATCAAATGTGAGAAACCATGTAAAGAGAATAAAATAATAAACATTTAAAAATAGGGGAGTGTCGCGTTCGCGATAGAAGCATTTTACACATGAAAGCATGCACGCGACACTCAATCGTGCTCATGAGGGACAGGCAGAAAGGCTCTGTCGCACTCACGACAGAGGGCAGGGAGGTCACTGTTGTGCTCGTGTGCGCAGACGAGCTCGCAATAGCGAGATGTCCGGCAGGTGCTCGGCTTACCGAGCTCTCTGTCGCGCTTGCAATTGAGGTCATGCTCACGACAGAGGTACTCCTCGGTAGAAGCTCGAATGATCGAGCTCTATCGCGCTCGCGACAAAGTTGAGTTTCCAACTCCCTTTTTTCGATCTGCAGAAATCCAACAGCGCCTAAACCATCCCAAACATGCAATTAACCCACCAAACTTGCACACAATCTACTACAAGCATCCAAAACATATTACCCATCATATAGCCCAAGTTTTATTCTATTTAAAAATAACTATCAAGAGATCAAAAGAACAAATTGAACAAAAGATAAGAAACCCAGAAAATTTACTCATAAACCATACAAAAAACACTTTAAGATTCAATCGCTACCTTCCATACTAGAATTTCACTACTAATCATCCAAAACACACTTCAATTAAGCATACATACACAATTCCACTCTCGATTTCCAGAATTCATGATAGAAATTCAAAAGATAAAACATGTAAAATTAAGCAATTCCCAAACATTTGGCTCCTTAGCTCCACACAATCAAAAGGCTTCACTACCACTTGCTTTTTCCTTCCCCTTGGGATCTCTAGCAGGAATCTCTAATTAAACAAACCCAAACACACCAAAACTCAAACCCCAAACATAGTCAAAAAGGGGAAAACGGGGAGAAGAAGAAGAAGAAGAAGAAGAAGAAGAAGAAAAAGAAGAAGAACAGAGGAAAACACTTACCCACACCTGGAATTTACCGAAACCACTTCAAAATTTCAAGAGCTTGAGAAGATGATCAAAAAGCAAGAAAGAAGAAGAAGTAGAGAAGAAGAGACAAAGAGGAGGAGAGCTAAACGGGAAAGAGGGTAGATAACTCTCCTCACGTTCTCTCTCTCTCTCTCTCTCTCTCTCTCTCTCTCTCTTTCTCTTTTAGTCAACTCTTCTTTCCCCTTTTCCTTTATCTCTACCATCCAAGTGTCAAGATCTTATGGTGGGTTTGACAAATTCCCCTCTAATCCTTCTTCTTTTCCACACAACACAAACTTAAGCCACACAATTAAAACTATCATGCAAATATACCCTTAAACTTATAAAACACACATACACACACACACACACAAACACAAGCTCAAAACTACTAGGGTGAAAATTGGTGTGTTACATGGGATTAATTGTACTTGATTCTTATTAGATGCATATCTGTTTGAATTGGGGAATTCTGGGTTTCGAAGGGTTCTATAACTCTTCTAGTGTTTGTAATGGCCGAAAATGTACCCTAGTCGTAATTGGTATAATTGGATTAACTAAGGGTGTAATGTGGACTTGATTGTAATAAAAGAAGGACCTAATTGAGAAACTAAAGGAAAGTTAAGTGGCCAAGTTCTAAGTTTGCATCATTAAGCTAATTGTGGATTAACTAACATTTAAGTGGAGATTAACTAATTAATTAAGAAGCAGGAATGTGAGTGGAATCCAGGTGGCACTTCATTGTGCTGCCACCACACTATCTACATGCATATATATTGTGTTGAGGAGAGAGAAAGGACCATGAGTGCATATTTCCAGCCATTTCCAGTTTCTGCAATTCAGCTCTCTCTTCTTCTTCTTCTTCTTCTTTCTGTGTGATTTTGTAGGAAGTGTTAAGTTGATTCTATGAATTGTTGCTTTGTGGACTAGGATTAAGTTGATAAGATTGAAAGGTAAGTGGTTATTTGTAATTCATCTTCTACTCTTTCTGGTTTTGGTTTGATGTGGATTGAGGATTGATGAATTGTGTCCAATTCTGGAAATTGGAATGGTATTTGTAGAGAGAGGAGTAAAGAAAGACAAGGGAAAGGCAAAAATCGGAGAAGCTAGTGCTCAGTGAACGTTAGGAGCATAGGAGACGAGGTTTGGGAACTAACCCTATAAGTGTATTGGCATGTTTTGTATTTGCTTGTATAATTTGACTAAGCATGAACTAAATTAGTAGTAGAAATCCCTAAAGATGTAAATGAATAAGTTGATTAGGTTTAATAGGTTATGAAACTAATGTTGTGTTCGTGAAGATTTGAATGGAATGATAGTATTGAGCTATGTAAGTGTGTCATGTGAATGGTGTGAAAGTGGTTGTGATTTGTGTTCAATTGAATAAAATTAGCTTAATGGAAATCAAGTATGTGTTAGTTGTTATTGTTGTAAAATGAGTTAGTTTGAATGAGAAAAAGGAAATGAGCTTTGAGGTCTTGAAAGTGATATGAGATTGAGACAGGGAGCACAGTTACGCTTTGATATAACACAACTGTGTTTTGGTGTTTTTGCATAGGTCACGGTGACAACCGAAATGGTTGTGACCGTGAGGTATGCAGGAACTCCATTCTGCCTGACTGAGCAAGGCATATCACGGTGACAACTAAATTGGTTATGACCATGAGGTGCCAAAGTTTGCATTCTGCCTGTAAGTGTGATGTATCTCACGGTGGTAACCAAAATGGTTGTGACCATGAGATACCTCATTTTGCATTTTATTTTGGGAGTGCTTGTTATGTCAAGGTGGAAACCAAATTGGTTGTGACCGTGAGGTACCTTGGCTTGCTTTCTATTTTGAAGACCTCAGTATGTCACGGTGACAACCAAAATGGTTGTGACCGTGAGGTACCTTGTTTTGGCAAGTAACCCTAATTTATTTTGGTTTGATAATTTTGTGGCTTTTAACCAAGCTTGTGGCTATTTTATATGAGCATGAAATCTAGGTTATATGAGGCAAATATACATATAAATATGATGATTAAAAAATGCAAATAGTTGTTGGTTAATGATTTAATTGCAAGTTATCCAAGAGTTATAAGATGTGTAAAAGAATAATGTGGATTTGTTAATGTTTTATAAATATGCAAAGTGAAGAATTTGATGTTGGTTTATGTATGTGTTATTGGAATTAACGATTATGAAATCAATAATGAAATTAATCAACTTTAGCCTGCGAGTCAAGTAGTGGATAGATAGGCATGCCTATAGGGTCAAGTGTTGCAGCCCAATGTGTCCGATTCCTCTGGAATCACAATGCGAAATAAATCCTTACTGGATTCTTTAATGTGGAATATTGATCTTGTTGAGTTATTGTACCTTAGGGTACAAATGCGTATATGTGTGTATCCACGGATACAATGAAGTTATAGTACCTCAGGGGTACCAATGTGATACCCGTTATCTGCATCTTTGAATTGCAGGCAAACCTAAATATAAAGGATAAAGATAATCTTAATGGTTAAGTTGATGTGTGAATGCTTTGTATTTGATGAATTTATGCAAACCCTATGTAAGCTATTCAGTCATGTGATTAAGTATTATGTATACACCAAGAATATGCATGCTCTATTAAAATGTGAATTAGTAACAATGCTATGAATATAATGATATATAAATGTTTTAGACCTGTAGGTCTAAGCATGATTCTAGTATGATGCATGCTCAATATTAATGCTATGTTTGAGCCTGTATGTTATATGCATTCCCCATTAAGCGTTATCGCTTAGCACGGGTTCTTTCTAATCCGTGTAGGTTCGGACGCGAGGTGATTTTGGAAAGACACATCTGTGTTAGCAACGGTCAACACTAGGGCTACATCTTTAGTGTAGGTTTTGGGGTTTAACTATGTGTTTGTATAAGTTATATAAGTTATTATTTTTTGCAATGGAAAATATATAAAGCTGATATAACTAAGTATTGTAAACTTAATGAAGGCCTGTATATAAGTAAGTATGTGAGTAAGTTGGATGGCATGGGAACTTATGATATATGATGCATGGGAATGTATGCTGATGATGAAATTTTATTATTCGTGTTGTTGGCATGAAATTGTGATAGTAAAGCTTGTGTGAGTTTCTGTGTGGAAAGACCGTTCCTGACTGCATTAGCGGAGCTAACCTAGTGGTTAGGAATGGGCGTTACAGTGTTAAATCGTACATGGGATAGTATAAATATGTGATAAAGTCCTATTTAGATGTGTTATGTTTGATTTTTATAAGATGATTATGAGTTTGCTTTAAATTGTGCATGAAAAGTTACTTGTATGTGATATTATAGCTTGAAGGTCATTTTCGCTTATATTGGTGTTTAATAGTGTCAAAAGATGAGTTCTATTGCTTTGAAGTGAATGTGGTAAGATTTTGGTTGACATAGTAGTCATGCATGTGAACAAAGGAAAGTTTTGGTATGGTTTGTGCTAGAGACTTGTGGAGTTTGGAGTTTGAACTTTGAGTTCAGGCTCTGTCGTGAGCGCGACAAGGGTCACAAGCGCAACAGAGTGCTCCATAGATAGGTTAGTCACATTGTGTTTGATCACGAGTGTGAGCTTCATTGCGGGCGTGATAGAAGGCAATTTGGCAATTTATCGCGAGTGTAGCACCTACCGCGAGCACAACTGTTGTATATTTGGGTTCTATCGCAAGCGCGATAAGGGTCATGAGCGCGACACTGTTAAGAGTCTTGAACATAAGATATTTGTTCTTATATATGTGTAATATTGCATTAGATTATGTATGACTATGCATAAGAAAGATTAAGTGTGTTTAAATAAGAGAATATATGAGATGTATGATGAAATTTGGTATAAGTATTATGTAATAAGAATATGAGATATTTGTGTGTACTATATGAGCATGTTAGATAGATATTGCTATGGCATGACCGATAAGTAAACATGTATGAATGTATGTTCATGGTGGCAAAGTTAACATAAGATGTGAGATGAATGTGCATTGGTTTGTTAAAGTATTTGAGCAAATGTAAAGTATACGGTATTGTGAATAGAGTTTTTTTTGTATAAGCCTGAATGGTCATAGTAGTGGATAGATAGGCATGCCTATAAAGGGTTAGAGTTTGCAGCTACTAGAGTTTAGCACCCGTTTGGTGTCTAGAGTTTGTCATCGGTTGGTGTCTAGAGTTTGGTACCTTCGGGTATCTAAAGATTTGAGACTTCGGTCTTCAGATGTTTGATACTGCTAGTCAGTATCCAGAGCACCCGTATCCACCATCAATGTGAATTCAGGCTATAACTATTGTATGCTTGTGAATGAATAAGCAGAGCTACGACATGTTATATGTATAGGAATGTACGAGTGATGTAGTGATACGTTATCACTTATAGTACATGACAAATGTTAAGCTAAAGATTATATGCATGTTAAAGTACATGTAAATGATATAGATGTGTTATTATTATGCTTGTATTAATGTACTTATTAAAGAATGATATTATGTTACAAGTGTGATATTGAGGTTATTCCATTATTATTGATGTTTGCGACTTCATAAGAAGTCTATTTGCTTTTGTATATCCCCATTAAACGTTATCGCTTAGCACGGGTGTCTTCCCGTGTAGGTATGTAGGTTCGGTTTGGAGAGTGTTCACCTGCTAGCCACTAGGAGTTGAGCTTGAAGTGTCATTTTATTTATGAAGTGATTCTTTTTGTAATGGATAGTGCAGAGTTTTGTAAAGAGAATTGAGTTTATGAAATGTAAAAGTCTTTAACATTGGCTATGTAATTTGAATATTCAGGTAATATATGTAAGATAATGATATTTTGTATTATGATAACTTAAGTTTGTTTCTGCATGTTCAACTAGTGATAATAATAATAATATTCCACTTATAAGATAATAATAGTGTTTAATTGAATCAAATTGTAATTGTATGCCTTGTTTGCATGTGTATGCGTGCGTAGCGATTCCGATATCCTCCCAGAGGATATACGGGTGCTACATCTAGTGTATGAAATAGAGGAATAAATGATAAATGAGAGATTTTTACCGCATTGATACTAGGGGCAAAATGCTAAAAATGAATAAGATTGAGCAAATTAGAGTTAAAATAAGAAAAAGGGCTGAATCATAATAAATTAAAAGTTTTAGGGACCAAATGGTAAAAATGTAAATAAATTAGTTAATAAGATTAAATAAAGGAAAATAGGTGTTAATTAACAAATAAATGAATTAATAATTATGTAGGGACTAAAATATAATTTACCATGAAAAGAGGAAAAAATGAGGACTAGAAGGTAATTTGTGGGTTAAATAATGAATTAAGGTAAAAATTTTGGTTAAATAATGACATTATTGTAAATAAGGTAAAAAAAGGGTAAAATTTGAAATTGATGGAAGTTTTGGGATTAAACTGTAATTTGACCATAATAGTGTTAAATTAAGGATTTAAGTGTAATTGAGTAGTAAAGTAAGGATTAATTGAATAATTAGATAGTAAATAGTGGTTAAGTGATTAAATGATAATAAATAATGCATATAATAATATTATTAATTTTAAATAAAAATATGATAATAAATTATTTATGAGGTAATTAATAAATTAAAATGTAGACTAAGGAATGAATTAAATGTACATTTTAGAATGTGTCTAATTAAAGATTTGATAATTTAAGTAATTTAACTTGTATGTTTAAACAAATAAGATTAGTGGAAATCTCTTGATTTGTAACCACCACTGAGCATATTTAATGCTCAGCACGTAGTTTTCTGTTGACTGCGTGTAGGTAGTGGTTAGGAGTTGGAGCAAGCATACTACATTTTTGGGAGCCGTCTTAGACAAGAACTATACAATGAATGTTTTGTATGTATAAGATTGATGGCATGTGTATGTAGTGATATGGATGTATGCATAAGTAATTATGGATGTATATGGACTATATTTAACTGTATGGATGATGTTGACAGTGATTGATGATGTTGCTTGTTTGGCTGTTAAATAAGTACAATGTGGATTATATTGTTTATTGTGCCCTGTGAGGGCTGTGAATTGTTTGGTTTGCAAGATGGGTAGGATAAATTATAGTCGTCATACTACCGAATTTTTTTTCAAATGAATAGTAAACTGGACAGTTATAGGTCCTCGATGAGAATCTGTATGATTAAGTTTTAAATAGAACCAAGCATGAATAAAATAGACAATTTAAGTAAAATATGACCAAGTTATAATTATTAGGAAAAAATTTGTACCTGTATTTACATTAAGGAATTTCTTTTAGTATCGAAGAAATCATGGTAATCGCATAGTATATCAAATGATACGTACGTTTAGTATAAGTTTAGTAAGGGTGTTACACGACGGGCATTGCCCAACACCGACGGGCGTCCCTGGGCAGAATGGCTTCCCAAACAGAATACACTACTTCCAAAATAGAATATAATCCTACTTGTTCAGTTTGAAACACCATGTAAACACCATTTTTAGCCAAAATAGTCTCTTAAAAAATGATCCCCAAGATGTTTGCTTTCTAATTGTACAAATTTCAGGTCATTTTAAGTTGTAACCTAGGAGATATGACATCAGAAATATAGACTGCTCCAAAGCCCTGTTCCAAGAAAAATGCTACTGTTTTGGACATTTTTGGGGACCTTAGAGCTAGAAATAAATCCTTCTATTTTGGCCACTTTTGAGGGTCTTAGAGTAGGAATTATCTCATGGTCATTTTTTGGGACAACTGTAGGTATAGAAGTCACAGTTCAAATCCAATTAGACTCACTTCATTTGGAGTTCTAAAACTTCATGTATACCCAAAAAAGTAAACCTTTGGGCATAATTGCACTATGTAATTCAACAAGCTTATAATCAACTAATTTGACACAACCAATCGACCAAATTCAATCAAAACCAACATAACACATATACAAATACCTCAGAATATTCAATTCATTAATAAATATTCATTAACACAAAAATTAACACAATAATTCCCAAACCTCATTTGATGTCCTCTTCACTTTTGCTTCTCATTGCTCCACTTTACTTTCTTTCTTCTGTAACATCCTGATTTGGACCCTAGTAGGATTTACTGAGTTAATTGCTTGGTTAAGGGTATAAGTGTAATTATACAAGTAAGATTTGGGTTAATTAAGGACTAAATTGAAAGAGGAAATAAGTGATTAAGAGAAAGAATTTAATTAAGTGATTAGATGGATGTTTGCTAAGGATTTAAAGAGAATAAGTCAAGGATTTTAAAAAGTTGGGCCTTTTAGACAGTGACACCTAGGAGGCGGTTGTTAGGGAGCATTAAATGAAAAAGAAGAAAGAAAGGTGGAGAGAGGAAGAGCAAAGGCAGTTTTTCCTTTTCTTTCCCTCCTCTCCCTACATGATCTTCCCGTTCTTACTTCTTCTTCCTCGTTTCTTTGCTTCCTCTTCTTCTTTTTCAGTGGATCTCTTGGGGCTTGAAGTTGGATTTGAAAGAAAGTTCAATGTTTGATTGAAAGGTAAGTAGAGTCGAGCTTGTTCTTCTCCTTTTTCCCTTCCGTTTGGTTGTGTTTTGGGTTTGGATTAAGTGTTTTCTTTGGTTTAATTTGTGCAAGAAGCTAGTGATAAGAGAAAGGACAAAGGTAAAGAGAAGATTGGAACTTGAAGAATAGTAGTTTTGAGCTTACTTGAGGTTTTGAATTTTTGTGTAATCGTATAATTGTGTTTTGATTTATTAATTTGAATTTCTAGAAACTTTGAGGTTTCGAGCATGTTCTTAAGCATGATTGAATTGGGTTTTTTCATGGTTTGAGTAAAATTTGCATATGGTTTTGTGTATGAGAGTTGGATAAACTTTATGGGATTTTATTGGTATTAAAGATTTGAAAACTGGTTTTGGGTAATTATTTTGTTATGTTAATTTGGTTCTTATAATGAATGTATTATGTTATTAGTTTGATTAGAAGTATGTTTAGGATGCATGTGTTGAGTGATTTGGCATTTGAGTTGTGGAAGTTTTGGCTTTAGGAGGAGAGTTCAGATTGGCAGTAGGGGAGAAGAGCTCGTTTCTGTTGCGAGTGCGACAGAGCTCAGTCATCCGAGCTCCTGCCTAAGTGCCCTATGTTGTGAGTGCAACCTCGATCGAGAGCGCGGTAGAGAGCTCAGTAGCTGAGCTCTCCGAGGCGGTTTCTGTCGTGAGCACGTTGCATGCGCGAGCGTGGAAGGAGCTTGCTCGCCCATTGTCGCGAGCGCGATAGAGGCCAATCAGCCACCTGTAACGAGTGCGACTCCTCTCTGTTTCGCAATTATTTATAATTTATACCTCTTTATATGGTTTCTCATTTATGATTAGTATGTGTTTTGAAATTGAACTATTTTATATTATCTTATCCATGTCTTACTTGAGATATGTGCATTAAATTGTTCGGATTTGTTTTAGTCAAGTGTCAAGTTAGTGAATAAAGAATAGAGTTTTTATTTTTAAGCCTAAAGGGTCAAGGCAGTGGATAGATAAGCATGCTTATAAAGGGCTAGTGATTGCAGTTGCTAGTGTTGATCCTGTTTGGGTCTAGTGTTTGATACCTTCGAGTATCCAAAAGATTGTTTTTAAAAGTTTTGAGACTTCGGTCTCTAATATTTGATACTGCTTGCAGTATCCAATGCACCCGTATCCACCATCGATGTAATTCAGGCTATTGTTATGTCATGTAGTTTGTGAAAAAAAAGCATTGATCGCGAGATGTATATGATAGTACATATATGTGACTATGTGTTACCTAGCGATATTTTGACATTTACCGGTATTACTAAAGTCCAGTTGTATGCATGAAATGATTTATGCATGTGATATTATTGAATGCTATCAATTTGTGTATTGTGCTGCTTTTGCGTTGTGACTTTGATAGAAGTCTTTTGTTCCTGCTTCCCCACTAAGCATTATCACTTAACACAGGTGTTTTTCCCTTGTAGGTTTACATGTTTGGCTTGGTTGGGGCATCTATAGGTTTTGGCCACTAGGAGTTAGAGTTGGATTCTTTTTGCATTTTGTTACAGTATTTTGTATAGTTGAGTATAAGTACTTGTATAGAATTTTTGTATAAGTTAATCGTAAATTGTATAAAGATATTCTTGTAATATGTGAATTATATTATTATATGATATTAATGTTATCTCATCATTGTTTTCTTATTTAATTATTTATTTAAATTCCGCTATTGTATGGATGTGTATGAGCTTGTGTGTATGTAGCGCTTCGATATCGTCCCAAGGGGTATTGGGTTGTTACAGTTTTATTGGTATCAGAGCGTAAGTTTAGGTAATTCGGGACTATAGGATGTCAGAGTATAGAGTATGTGCGTGTGAGTCGATCTAGCATTGTGGCCTAATGCAGATGCTATCTTATGTAGTGTATAGATGGAGTCTGATTTGAGTGAGGAGATAGGTGAGATGATGGGTAGTGTTAATCCAGTGAGGGGTAATCGGCTTGCACCAGAGCGACGTCCAGCAAAAGGTCCCGGTCCTGCTCATTAGAATCCAGTGCTAGTGCAAGGGCTATTACCGTTGATGGATAGGTTGACCGCTCCCAAGGCTCCTTTGGACCTTGTGAGAAAGAGGGGAGCGAAGGAGTTTAGTGGAACCTCCTTGGATCAATTTGAATTATCTGAGTTCTAATTGGAGAGGACTGAGAGGATATTATAAGAGATCAATTGTCCCTAGAACCAGCGAGTCGCATGTGCAGTGTCGCAGTTACAAGGATCGGCATATGATTGGTGGATGCTTGTGCTTCGCAACCCTCAGAGACCAGCTGAGCTATCTTGGGAATTCTTTATCCAAGAATTCAAGAAAAAGTATGTCACCAAGGCCTACTGAGAAGCAAAATGGAAAGAGTTCATAAGTTTGAAGCAGAGGAACCTATCAGTCAGTGAGTATGAGAAAGAGTTCAGCCGATTGAGCAAATGTGTGAAAGATGCCTTGTTGACTGAGGACTTTAAATGCCGTCAGTTCGAAGATGATTTGAGAGAGGTGATTAGAGGACCTTTATCAGTAATGGTGGTTATGCATCAAGTGGGTTATTATCAGCTAGTTTCAGCGGCCATAAAGTTAGAAGAGTCTGAGTTTTTGAAGCAAAGGAGAGAGCAGAAGAGAAAAGTGTCGGATAGTGGTGTTGTTGGCAACAAGAATGCCCGTGATATTTCAAGTGGACAAGTGGCTAGAGGATCGATTCAAGCGCCATCTGGGGTAGGAAGTGTTGCACCGCCCTCTAGAAGAGGAAGTTTGGCACCTGAGTGCGAGCATCATCGGAAACACCAATGGGGTACGTGCCAAAATCTCACGGGAGTGTGCTTCAAGAGTGGCAGCATGGAGCACATGCTTGCTAATTGTCCATAACTGAAGGAGAAAAAGGTTTAGCAAGGGAGTAGAGCTAGTGGAGAAAGATCTAAAGCTACTAGAAGTGGCAGAGGCAGGGGTAGCGCCGCCCCAGTGCCATTTGAGACCGTGGAGCAGCCAGTTGGTGGTGGTGGTCTGGCTAGAGTCTACGCCATGATCAGAGAAGATGTAGAAGAGCTCGCAGGTCCTTTCGGTAAGTTTAAGCTTATTCAATTTTTTATTGTATAAGTTATTGTCGGAGCTTGATTTGGTCCTTGTGTTTATTGATGTGGAAATTTTGCGGACAAAATTTCTTAAGGGGAATGTGATGCGCGCCGAACCCCGGGGCGCCCCGATTCACCCGCTTTTAGGGCTTTCGGGAGGAGGTTCATGAAAACTTGTAAGAGATTTACAAGTGCATCTATTTTGGACAACAAGGAGGTTTCTTGGAGTCGACACCCAATAGAATATTGGGAAAGGTTGTCTAGCCTCACTGAGCCTAAGACAGCGCATGTGTGTCTATTTTGGGCAATCAAAGATATTTTGGACACCTCCTTCCAATAGAACACGGGGAGGATCATCTAATTTCGCGAAACCTAAGACGATGCATAAACATCTATTTTGGGCAAACCAGAGATATTTTGGACACCTCCTTCCAATAGAACACTGGAAGGATCATCTAATCTCTTGGAGCCTAAGACCATGCAAATTGGACCTATTTTGGCAACAAGAGATATTTTGGAGGCCCCATCCTAATGAAACATTGAAATGGTCCTCTAACCTCGTTGAGCCTAAGACCAGAGTGGATTCGGGACTTCTCATTTATTTATACCTTGATTGATTAATATTATAATTGAGTTTTGAATTTATTGTTTCATCCCATTTCTCATTCAATTCAGTGTAATTTAACTAAAGCGCAGGTTGTCCATTCAGGGAAAGTGATAAACAAAGCACAATTAAAATAAAGTGCATGGAAATATATTACAATAAAACTAGGGGTGGAATACAACCCCCATTGTAAATAAAATACGAAACATGCATAAAACGGGGCATACATTAAAGGCGAGGACATTGGTCCTCGCATGCACATTTATTACAAAATGATGTTAAAGTGTCAGTTTTATTTGCTTAGAAATGGGACATTGGTCCTTGATTTGTCAATAAAATCCCGATTTAATTATTATAGAAAACATTTAACAATTTTTAATTAGCGGGATAATATAAGAAGAACATTATTCACAATAACGATATAAGTTAAACAAAAAGGGATAAAGTCTAGAAAGTAAACCTAGGAGGGGTCTTTGCAGTGGCTTCTACATCAAAATGGCTCCAAATTCACCAAACAAGTCAATAATAAAAAACTCTCAAAAAAAAAAAAGTGCTAATGTAAATAATTGAGAGTAGAATAAAGCAAGAAATAAAATGATAAGAAAGAAAAAAAAAGAAGAAATTGCATGAAAAACGTTAAGAAAAACAAAGAGAAACGGAAAAGGGACAAAAGGGGGTAAAGAAGGCCCAGGGACGTCCCAAGGCACATGACCGACGGGCACCCCTGCGTGACAGACGGGCATAAGGGCAACCCTCGATTGCCCGTCGATCACTAGAGCGACGGCTGTCGGCGGTCTTTATGCCCCGTCGGTCACCTCTGTTCTCCAAAAAACACAAAATTAAGGTTTTCTTTTTGTTTTAATTTGAATAAAAAGGATTTTTATACAAGAAATTACTAAGAATAATTAAATTCAAAATAATAGACCCAGAATGTTTTTTACCTCGTGAAGGTGAACGTTGCAAGATTTTGACTCCTCGAGTTCTACAAGGATCGGATTGTGATCACGCGATCTAGAGAGATTTTTTACAGCAAAAATCTTACTTTGAAAAATAAACCAAGAGAAGGAAATTATTTTCTCTTTCTTGGAATTTTGACAGCGATGAATATTTGAATTAGCTAGATTGATGAAAATGAATGGATCTCGTTTCCTCAGATTAGCGTAATTCGAGAATAAAATAAAATAAAAGAATAAGAAATTTTGAAAGAAAATTCTTTTTGTAGAAGTCAAAAATGAAATCTCTGTGGAAAATTGCTAAGCTTTAGTTTTATAATTAAAAGTTTTCTAATCAAGAATTTTTCAGCAAATTTTTCCAACCCCCAAAAACTAAATCCTCTTCCCCTATTTATTGATTTAGAAAGAAATTCAAATAAATTTAAACTTAAGATTCGAATTTGAAAAGGATTTCTGAAATCAAATCATAACCGAATTGATTATCAGAATATTTACAAAATCAAATCTAATATTTGAAAAGATTTAGAGGATTTTAATAAGATTTATAAAATATTTCATAAATCTAACAAAATCCTACCAAAATCCGGCGGTTTCAACAACCTGATCACCGATCGACGGCCGTCGTTGGACTATAGAAGGGCGTCGGTGGGAAGGGTACTCGTGGTCATTTGATCGGCGGGCCACCCACGAACAGGGAGCCGAGTGACGGCTGTCCCTCGCGAGGGGCGAGCGTCGCTCGAACGAGAGATGGCTGTCGCTCAACCGCGAGAGACGGGCCCCGCTTCCGAGCGATGGCCTGTCACTCATCACAAGAGATGGCATCGTCGTGTGAGCGATGGGCGTCCCACCACAGATGGGTAACCCATCCGTGGATCCAAATTTTCTTTTTCAAAGTTTTCACCATCCAAAATCTCCTGTTGCTGAGAAAATCCTCAATCCTTGTAAAACCGAAGAATGAAGCCCCCAAATTCCATCCATTTGTTTGAAAAAAGACATTAATCTCTTCATTGAGTAACTCTGATCCGGACTGCCTCAGGACCCGGTGTCTACAGTTGCCCCCAATTTTGTGAAAACTAGTACACTAGTATCTAGATGAGCCAAAATTCAGAGGAGAAAAGGAAGAAATGTGTACCTGAGGCAGTCCTTACCTTTTCGATGTTGCGTGGAAGCATGTGATCATCCATTCGGCGAGCCTCATCTCGACCTGCTCGGCGTCTGAGTGTTATGAGAGGCAGTGTTATCTAACTGCAACCCAATTACAATTTTTTCTATTGCAAGTGTACCGCTAACCTCATCTCAGTTTACACAGTATCTGTGAGATGTAGTGTTTTCTAACTATAATCCTGCTGTGATCTATTCTATCATAGATGTTCTGCTGGCCTCATCTCGGCTGCAGTGTTTGTGAGGTGTAGTGTTCTCTAACTACACCTCTGTTACGATCTGTTCTATCGCTGGTGTCCCGCTGGCCTCATCTTGGCTCGAACGGTTTCTGTGATGTACAGTATTCTCTAAGTGCAATCTCTGTTGTGATCTGTTCTATCGCATGTGTCCCAGCTGGCTTCATCCTGGCCTGCAAGATGTCTGTGAGGTGCAGTGTTCTCTAACTGCAATCTCTGTTGCGATATGTTCTATCACTGGCGCTTCGCTGGCCTCATCTCGGCTCATGTAATGTCCCTGCTAACCCCCATCCGATCTGCAAGGCATGTGATTGAATATTCTGTTTTGCTGATCCCCATTCGATCTGCAAGACGTGTCTTTTGATCTACCAACCACCATCCGGCTAGCAAGGTACCCCTTTTGGTTTGCTGACCACCATACGATCTGCAATGTGTGACTTTTGATTTGCTGACCCCCACCTGATCTGCAATGTGTGACTCTTGGCTAGCTGACCATCATTCGATCAGCAAGATATGGTTTTGATTGAATATAACCTGAGTGATGCAGTATCCGATTCGCTAATCATTCTGTTGACCATCCTTGGGTCGGCGTGGAGTCATGTTCCTGTGTTATGAAAGATTTTTGTTAATTTATTGTAGGTTGATATGATTTGGCAGATTTATAAGCATTTTTGTGTTGTCATTTCATTCATCACCTTTTCCTTTTCATGTTATCAAATGTCCATTAAGAGAAAGCAAGGTAACAACAGGATAAATATACAAAATGAAATGTAAATTTAACAAAATGTAAATATAAGTTCCACTAACAAAATATAAGTTTTGTACAATGCATATACAAATACACCAAAATTATAGAATACAGTGTAACAAACTCCCTGAATGGTCTAAAGAGGATGGTAATCTGAGGGCATATTCGGGCCCTCATCATCTGATAAGTGCACTGGCTCGCTCTGCGATGTGGACGCGGAAGGTCTAGCTCCCTAAGTGGAAGGCTAACTGGGAGGAGCTGAGGATCCGGGCCGCGGCTGATAAAGAGGAGGGACGGCGATTGGCATAGATAAGGGCTGCCCCCTTGCTGGGTCCTGTTGCCGAAACTGAGCCTGGGCGTACCCATCGAGGAAAGGCTATGCACACACTACCATGAACTCTAACGTGTCTCTAACCACCCCTCCTAGCTCTGTGAAGGCGCTGGACAGTCTGAGGGTCTGATCTCTAGATGCATCTCTCATGTGCCCGAGTCTCTCTCTGATAGACTGGGAGATGGGAGGTATGGCATCCTCAAGCTCCTCCATCCTGAAATGAAGAGCCTCAACTGACTCGTCCACCATCTAGGTGGCTGCATCTGCCTTTTGAGCTACAGCACCATGGGAGGTGCTCAAATTCTACCTCAGCTACTCGATAAGTCTCCCCTGATCCTCAATGAGCCTCCCATGCTCTTATATGACTCTGTCTTGCTGATCTAGCTACTCCAGAATCACCCTATCTCTCTCCTCCTATCTACGCTCCATAGAGGCAAAGAGAGAGGTCACTGCTGCTAATAGATCTAGCTGAGTTAGCTGTGGTGATGATGGTGATGCAGGGGGAGCTGACTCTGGTGCCTGCTCGGGAGGTGGTGCTGTAGAGGTGGATGCCCCCGGGTGCCCCGCTCTACTATAAGAGTGGAACCTCTCAGGATCCCAGGATGCAGTAAGCTGTACCCTAGACGGAGGGGGAGGAGTGGGGTTCTGTACCCTCTGCGCCGGAGGAGTCAAGATCAACTCGTCAACACTGAACTCTATCCCCATATCAAAAGGGGTCTGTGGCTGCTCCTCATCTGGCTACTATTGGGGAGGTTGGCCCTCCTGGTACTGGGGCTGCTCGGGAGGCTGCTCCTCCATCTGAGGCTGCTCGGGAGGCTGCTCCTCTGCCGGCTGGAGTGAGGGAAGGCCAAAAGCGCGTCGAGTCTCATGGATAGTACGCAGCCTATACTCCTCAGGCTGACCCTACAGCTGAACTATCATCCCCATAGTCAAGGCCGACGCTGCATCAACATAAATGCTCTCGTCCAAAGCGGGCCAAAAATGGTCTGGACGAGCTCCTAGCTCCAGCAATAATCTGGTAATTGCTCCTCCCACATATACTATAGGGGTTGCCCCCCTAGACACTTTGACCAAATTAGCCACGATCTTGTGGCTAATGTTGAGCCGATGCCCTGCAACCATGGCCCACAGATTCCAGATCTCTGCAGCATTAAGTGAGCCCGGGTTACCAGCCCGTCCCAGGTAGGAGCTGGAGAGAACCCTATGAATGTACCGGAGGGCCTGCGACGAGAGCACCGTGCTCTTCGCCGTATCATGGTCATACGGCACTCCCAGCAGAGCTATGACCTGCCTAACAGCCCTCTGAGGTACCACAACATCGTCTCCGAAGGGTAATCTCATAGCTTCTGCGAACCACTGGCGGGTGATACTGTAGTGATAGCCGTCGACCCAAAACTGAATGACACCCTCCTCTGTGTCCGATCTCTTGAATCCCCAGTAATGTAAAGTAGTGAGAAATTCTCGGACAACCCCCGGGTGGGTGTGGAATGAAGGCCATATGAACCCCATCCATCCGGCAGCTGCTACCTACGCATCAACCTCATGTAGCATCCCCGTGGCCGCTAAGAATGGTCTGGTGATAAAGCGACTGGCTTGGAACTGTACTCAGGCCAACGCTCTGAACCTCTGCCTGGCCTCATCATTCATCCAGGCTGGAGCCTAAGGCCCAGGCCGATCACGCGGAATATGTCATCGCGGAGGCATCCTGAAAAGAAAATGAAAAAAAAAATTAGCTTTGCATTATGGCCGCAGGCAGTTAATTAAAAACTTTCAAATCTCTGCAATGTTTTAACTGAAATGTGTTTATCAAAATTTTGGCAGCATTCCGACAAGGAAATTAAAAAGAATTTGGGCAGTATCCTGGCAATAATGCGGCAAACCAGAAGAATAAAAGAAATAAAAAGAATTTGGGCATCACCCTGGCATGGATGTGCCAAACCAGAAAATAAGAGAAATAAACGAAAATAAAAAATTTGGGCAGCATCCCGGCAGGAATGTGCCTAACCCAAAAATTTTTGGGCAGCATCCCGACAAGGATGTTGTAACACCCCCATCGGACACCCCCGTTGGAAGGGCGCCGGCGGGCATGCTACCCGACGTTCACTCACATACATGCTCACATACACAAAGCGGAAGCATACAATTATACAAAAACATGGGGAAATTAAAAACTTACCTTGAGAAGCAGAACTGGACATACATTACCTCACACACACGCAGGCACTAAGCAGAAACATATACACATGCATACATATGATCATTCAGCGGAAGTATAAAGTGAATGATAAAACAAAGGGCTAATTAATACAGAAATATAATAGCATTACAACCACAAAAATATTACATTTAGAATCTCACATATATGATTACAAATACAAAAGGCTACAGAAATACAAAAGCCAAAATACAGAAGCTGAACAAAATACAAAACTTCTAACTCCTATGTGGCCGACCTTGCAGATGCGTGACTCGAATAGAACCAAACCTGGCACCTGCACGGGAAGGAAATCCGTGCTAAGTGATAAACGCTTAGTGGGGAGAACACACCATAATATGGACGGCCATTCACAATGGTCGCCAAGGCATAACACATTCAAATGGCAAATGTGGATGCTCATGGCACAAATATAATTGGACTTGCATAGTAAAGGCATTCATTCGAGAATTCACATTTATAACCACATACTTATGTCAAAATAAGTTATAGCAAAAGCAATACCATACATAATACAGATATCATCATGCATAAACTCTTGAAAATTTACACATGCAATTATCATACCAAGGCACCATTACCTTAGAGAAACCCGTTTACATGCAACCCAATCATCAATCATTACTACAACCAACTATCATACACCACTAAGAGGTACTAAAACATACCTTCATCATGTCACAAGACTCATACACTAAATAAAACCCAGTGTAAAGCATCAAACCACCACACTTCCACTGCGCAACTCTAATTCATACAATATCATGCCATGAATTGCAAACACACAACCACGTACCAAAACCACTACGATAACTGGGTTCGAAGGAACATACAACATATCATTACATTATGGCACATGCACTTACCGGACGTTGATCCACATGCATTGCATCACAATAATACATATGCTTATTCACACATTCAACCTTAGCATTCAAGTCAGAGTACTTATACATATTAATTCACATACTTACCATTCTCACCAATTGAATCAAACATGTTCACAATGCAATATAGGCGAAAAAGCATATACAAATATATACTTGAGTCACATATAGATCACTAAGACTTTCATGATCACATTACTGGAATCTTACCCAAACGGTTATCATATTATCATATTCATATCAGACGAAGCGAATAAAATACCTGCTGACTCAAAATAGTGGATAACGAGCAATCAGCCAGTGCCTCGCTGGCACGATCGGGCGCACCTTACGGGTATGAATTGACAAATCACATATATTCTCATTCGAAACACTTTCACAATAGGGGATCTTAAGCAAGACCCAAACACATAAAAGGGTTCGCGAGGAACCAAACAGGGACCTGATCAGGGTCCAAACGTTCAAAGGGGCTGCAGCTAACAAAACTCTATTAGGCACGCCTAACTATCAACTAGACTGACTCTCGCAGGTCATGCGTAACACCAATCATGTTTCGAGTCACATAATATAATTCAACACGCATAAACTAGAATATGGTAGACATATACATAAGTCCACAATGTCAGTCATGCCTCATATAATTCATATCGCAAAGCATATAATATAATACAGCCAACACACACACTTTAACATTATCCAAAATTCTAAAACATATCAGAGTCAAGTATAGGAGCACTATCATGCCAGTGATTACAAATACAAAATCCTAATCATGCGATAGCTGAGGATAACTAAGTATAAGCCATTCACTTCATTTCATAATGTCCCAAAATTATCATCATACGTGTACATAATCATACCATGGTTCCGCATTCATGAATTCGTAAAAGTAACAAGTATAAAACTCATAGGCATTTAAAGTAAATTGGAGTTCAAACCACACACAACAAAAGAAAACTCATTCAGCATACAGGGAGCTGTCGCGCTCGCGACGGAGACCGAAGTCTCTTCGCTGTGCGCGTGCTACGGATTTCGCGACCGTGAGGAGGACGAAAGGGCCAGGCTCTGTCGCGCTTGCGATAGATGTCGCGATCGCGACAGAGAGCAAAGTGGCTGTCGCGGGCTCGCAACGAATCGCGTGCTCGCGATAGCACCAAACTAGCATCGCGCTCTGTCGCGATAGCACCAAACCAGCATCGCGCTCTGTCGCGATCGCGACAGAGGGTGCTAACGCCTCGGCTATCGAGGGCTCGCGACAGATGTTGCGTGCTCGCGACAGCGAAGTTCCAAATCGCCGATTCCTATCGCGCTCGCGACAGCATCGGGTTTTTCCAAACTCTGTAGAATTTTGCAGAATTTCTTCCTTCCAAAATCATCCAATAACACACAAAACTCATCCAAGGACCACTTACCTCAAACCCGGCTATCCATTAGCATCAACAACCATAATATAACATTTAATAACAAGTAATTTCATACAATACATCAAATTAACCCTCCAATTTCAAGAATATCCAAAATCCCAATTTAAGCATGAAACCTCATCAACTTCCATATTATCACCATTAACTCAAGTTCATGCAAGATTCACATTCCAGAACAAAAACCCATATCATATATATCAAAATAAAGAACATATAGCAACCCATTTCTAAGAACCCATCAAATCTCATACGTAACATATACATACATGAAAACCAAGAAATTACCAAATTTACATATCCTCAATTCATCCTAATCATGCATTACTAACTCATTTACCCATATCCATCATACATTTACACATATCAAAATACTCAAATTCCAAAGATTTAAACAATACAAACTCATTTACATCCTAAGTGAGAATTAGGGCACAACAACTCACAAATTCCAATTTGTAAATCAAAGCTCCCAAACCTGATTTCTTTGTAGCCTCAAAACCCACTCTTCACCTTCTCTTTACCCTTGAGCTTTCTCTTGAAACCCAAAGCTTGCACAAAACCAAAACCCACAATTACTTTTCCAAAAACCCCAACTTAAATAAAACCAAGAAAGAAGAAGAAGAAGAAGAAACAAAAATCCAAACACAACATCCAAAATCTAACCACTTGCCTTCTCAAACTCGCTCCACAATCCAACCAAAACAACCAAAGATCTTGCAAGTACTAGCCACCAAGAAAAGGAGATGAAGTAGAGGATGAACAAGGAAAAGAGAGAAGAAAACCGAGAGAGAGAGGAGAGAGGGACGGGAGGTAGCTTCCTTTCCCTCTTTTTCTCTTTCCTTTCCCTTTTCATTAATTGCTCCACCTACCCATTCCACTTGGCAACTTCCTATAGGACCAAACACTCCACTTTTGACTTTCCCACTCCTTGCACCATACACCATTCACACACAAGCATTTCTTGAATAAAAATCTTCAAGGCACCAAACTTGAGCCACACCAAATCTTTTCTTAAAACCCACTTACATCCATGGCACCGTACAACAAACCCACACTATAAAACCCCTTAATCCACTTATATCCTACTTCCATACACTACAAGCACACTCTAATATTTCTCTTCTTAACATACTTAATTAATAAATACTTTGCAATTAAGTCCTTATTTCCAATTTTTCTCAAGCACAAATTACTGAAATACCCTTCAATTCCTGACTTAACTTGCCAAATCCGACTAGGCCTGATTTGGGGTGTGACAGATGTGCCCCACTTCCTGCATAAAAAAGACATAATATATGGACAGGCCTCAGGCCCCAAGTAACATTTTCAAACAACTTTTCTAATCTTGTTTAGTTCATATTAACCCTAAAACTAAGTTAAAAATGATTTAACTGTACAAGTTCAATAGTTTTTCTATCCTATTGGTTATAGTGTGCATGCATTCCTATAACTACATTTTGTGCCAGTTTAAGGAAACTAAATAAAAATATGCAGAAAATACTACATTTTGCTACACATGCATTACTCATACAAATTATTCAAAAATAAATAGAAAAGGGGCAGAAAAATTGACAAACTAACCTTTAAGTCGACGAAAATGCACTAAAATAAAACTTGAAGAAATATGAAAACGATTACTCCTAAAGATGCGTGACACTGCGAGTACCGTTTTGGTGTGAATGGCGCTCAAAACTGACGAAAAATGAGTGAAAAAAAGAAAAAAAAAATACGGAGGGGAAGCAACAGGCAGCGAGAAGAAAAGAAAAGAAGAAGGAAAGAGGTGGTTGTCCCGTCGGTTGGCCTTCTTTATATAATTTCTCAGGATCGACGGGATGCCCGTCGCTCGCCGTCCATAGAACCGAGCGACGGGCAGTCCATCCGTCGCTTGAAATTTTGAACTTATCCCCTCATTAATTACACAATTAATTCTAATTAATTTCTAAGTAATTAATGCCCCTTTTTTTCATACTTCCTGAATATTCCTCGACTTTCGTGTCTAGCTCGTGTCCCTGTCAAATTGACAAAACAATAATAAAAAAAATATACGAAAATTAGTTTATGCACGTGACATGCATGGAAAATATGCAGGGAATAAATCTGCAAGGTGGTCAACGACCGACGGGCTAGCCGTTTGAAGGATGACAGACGAGCATCCCGTCGGTCATGTCCTTATAAATTTGCATCATTTTCGTTGAACTTCGTGCCTTCTCATCATTTCAAGTCTATACCGGGTTCCTTTCTTAGGTTTTCTCCCTTTTTCATTCCTTATTTCCTTTGCTAATTTAGAGTTCCAATTATAACCCTTGAAAAATGTCTTCTCCTGCCATGCACCGAATTTTAGACAACCCTCAAACTTGGGAAAATTTCACCCTTGCTCCGCTTTCTGGTATGAAATTCTTAAGAAGATTTAGGATAGATTACAACCTCCTTTTGGCTGCAACCCACTTTTGGGATCCGCGATTCCATGTTTTCAGATTTACTTATCAGGAGTTATACCCCCTACTTGAGGAGTTTACTACCATTGTCGGAGCCTGGTATCCCCCCAGTGCTTTACCTTGCATCCCTCGCTGTGGTTTGATGCATACCTGGGACATCGCCTTAGCCTTGAGCCTTGCTCCTTCCGATGCTGCTCGTTTGGTTCCCTAGGGTCCCACATTCACCTTAGAGCCACTGATTGAGGCATTGGATGAGTTCCCTGATGTTCCTCTGTACCGCGCGGGTGTTATCTTCTTATTCTGTCTGATGAGGTACTTGATTGTGGCCTCAGAGGAGTTGACCGGTGACTCTAGTCTGTTCGGGATTCTGGATGATTTTCATCGCAGGCTGACCCCCTTTCAACTGAGCCTTGCTGAGACTATCCTAAGTCTTGACTCTGTCTATGCCGGATTTTCTACTTCCTTTTCTGGGAGTCCTTTATTACTCTAAGTAAGTCATTATTTTAAAGGTAGTGCGTCCCTTGTGGATTTTCACACTAGCTTTTCTTAGCGGGAAGTGCATCCTTTTCGGATTTTCACACAAGCCTATGCCTTACTTTTGCCTGAAGTGAACCCAATTCACTCCAGCGGCTTTTATTATTATTTGTTTTTTCCTTTTCTTTTTCTTTTGTTTTTATTTTCCCTTTTTGTTCCCTTTTTAGATATGGCTGCAAGAGAAGTTGAAGCTGCTCAAAACCACCTCCCAGGCTCATTAGTCAATATTCTCCGAGGGATTTTCTTCCTCGTCAGTGACTGTACTCATTTGTGACCCCTGACGAAGGTATTACCAGATTCAGCGAGGTAACAGACGAGGACATTAGCTTCACGAGCGCTTGGTTTCCCCTATCTGCTGCGATAGTCGATGGCTCTTCGGGATGTGTTCCCTTATGCAGACTTCGTGAGGCCACCTTTTATATCACGGCACGATGTTCTCGACAGTTTAGGATGACTTAAGATGTGGTGAGAGTCCCTCTATCTTTCCAAGGCGGAGTTCTATCTGTTGCTTTTGCCTCCCGGTACCATGATATTTGGGCTGAATTACCGGTGAAGACTGTTATTCCCTCCTTTGGAAATCATTCTGTCGTTTTTACTAGCGCATACAAGAGATGGGTGCTTAGCCCTGCCATTGACAACAGGACTCAACGACTCAGACATTTGGCCGGCGAGAGTAGTAGTAGAGTTTAGTTTAGATTTGTATGCCTTTTGAGCAACATGTTTCTTTTTAGAACAGAACTTACAAAGTAATATGAATGAATAAATTCAGTTTATTTTATTTCACAAAATTGTGTACATCTCAGTATGATTTCAATATACATGATCGTTATTTAACATTAATTAAAAAATGCAAAACTACATTTATTCAAGGAGCCAAATCTTGATAGCATCAACTCCTGTTACCAATCAGCCCTCTTGGGTTTTCTTGATTGGACATTTTCCCTCAAGCCTCTAATTTTTGATCAGGATGCCTTTTTTCGATTTTCACCCAGACGAGGCACCCAATTTTAGCAAGGCCGCCTTTTTTAGTTTTCGACTCGCGGGGCTATTATTCTCTTCTTTTGATTTTTATTGCCTTTAGCCATGGAACCACTTGAGTCTATCAATATTGATCGGCTCCTTGAATTCATTACCATCGCTATCTCATAGAATCGTCGCTCCTTTTGACAACAACTTCTTGAGGATGAACGGGCCTTCCCACATGGGCTTGAACTTCCCCCTTATATCTGGCGCACCTGGTCTCATCTGCTTGAACACCAAGTTTCCCTCTTTCAATGGGTGCCTTTTGACTTTCTTCCCGAATGATCTGGCAAGTCTCTTTTGATAGATCTGATTATTGTAGTAGGCTTTCAACCTGCTCTCATCCAGCATGTTCAAGTGTTGCAGCCGCTGCTATGCCCATTCAGCTTCCGGAATCTGCGCTTCCATAACTACTCTCAACGATTTGAGCTCAACCTCGACCAACAGTATTGCTTTTGTGCCATATACCAAAGAATACAGCGTGGCTCCTGTTGAAGTTCTGACAGTTGTTTTGTAACCCTAGAGTGCAAAAGGCAACTTTTTCGCCCAATCTTTATAACTCTGCACCATCTTGGCCAGGATTCTCTTGACGTTCTTATTAGCAGCTTCTATTGCTCCATTAGCTTGAGGACGATACGAAGAAGACTTGTGGTGCTCAAAACCGTACTTCTGAAGTAACTTCTTCGTTTTAGCCATAAACTGGACCCCATCGTCAGATACCACGTGGTGTGGGAGGCCATATCTACATATCAAGTTCTTCTCGATGAATTTTGCCATATCCCGAGCATCAACCTTCTTGAAGGACTCAGCCTCTACCCATTTGGTAACGTAGTCGATGGCGTCTATGATGTATCTATGTCCATTAGAGCCGATGGGACGTATCTCTCCAATAATGTCTACCCCCCAAGCTGCGAACGGCCAAGGCGACGTTAAGCTATTCAATTCCGAAATGGGCAAGAGTCTTAAGTCCGCATACTATTGGCACAGCTGGCATTGCTTTACATACTTTGAGCAATCCGTATCCATGGTGAGCCAGTAGAACCCTTGTCTCATGATCTTCTTGGCCAATGTCAGCCCGTTCATGTGGGCTCCGCACACACCAGCGTGAGTTTCTGCCATCACTTTCTCAACTTCTTTCTCATCCAGACACCTCAACTGAATACCATCAACCTATCGCTTGTACAACACCCCACCTATGCAGATAAACTGAGTAGAGAGCTTGCGAATCATCCTCTGATCTTTCTCGGTAGCCTCTTCAGGAAATGTCGCATTTTCTAGATAGTTCCTGATATCATAATACCACGGCTTCCCATTTGCTACTTCCATTTCCATTACTAATTTGGACTCAAAGCTAGGCCTTTCAGAACTAGAAATCAAAACCAGCTTCATAACTACCCCTTCTGGATTGTCCCACATTGATACCAAAGTTGCAAGTGCATCGGCTAATTGATTCTCGTCCCTCGGAATAAAGTGGAATGTGCACACTTCAAATTTAATGCTCAACTCCCTCAAGTGTTTGACATATGGCATCAACCTCTCTTCTTTAACAGCCCATTCACCCCGAATCTGATTGATCACTAGGGACGAATCCTCGAATACTTCCACTTTCATTGCCCCCAAAGCTAACAATGCTTCCAACCAGAAAGTACATGCTTCATACTCGGCTTCATTGTTGGTGGCTTTATACCTTAACTTTGCCAATGGGAGTTTCTCATCATCCGGGGTTGTCAGAATAATTCCTACTCCTGCTCCCTTGCTATTTACAGCCCCATCAAAGTGCAATTACCAAACCTGAACCGTAATAGCTGCTACATCCTCGTCAGGGAAATTGAACTCATACGAGTCTCCTTGGATTGGGTGCTTTGCCAGAAACTCAGCCACTGCACGACCCTTAATGGTCTTCCGAGTAATGTACTCTACATCAAATTCTTGTAACAGCAACAACCACCTGCCCATTTTTCCAAGTAAGGATAGAGCTTCCTGCAAATATCTGAGGGGATTCTGCTTTGCTACTGCCTGTACCTTATAAGAATGAAAATAGTGTCTCAACTTCTTAGAGGCCCAAATTACTGCCAGGCAAATCTTTTCTACTTCTGTATACTTGACCTCATAAGCTAAGAACTTCTTACTAAGGTAGTAAATAGCAAAATCCACTCCGAACTCATCTTCCTGAGCCATCATGGTGCCTACAGAACTATCCTCTATGGCCAAATACAGGATAAGCGGCTTGACTGGCTGCGGCGGTCTCAGAACGGGCGAATTCAGTAAATACTCCCCGATAGTATCGAAAGCCCTCTAACAATCTTCGTTCCATACTATAGGTTGGTCTTTTCTGAGTAGTTTGAAAATTGGTTCACAGATCGAAATAAGCTTAGCGATGAACCTGCTGACATACTGCAACCTACCCAAAAAGCTTCTCACATCCTTTTTCTTCTATGGCACCGGCATTTCTCTAATGGCCTTAACCTTGTCCGGGTCAATCTCAATTCTCCTCTGGCTAACTACATGTCCTAGGAGCTTCCCTGAGGTGACACCAAAGATACATTTCTTGGGGTTTAATCGCAAGTTGTACTTTTCGATCCTCGGAAAGAACTTTTCTAGGGCTTCAAAGTGGCCTTCTCTGGTGGCTGACTTGATCATCATATCATCGACATATACTTCCACTTCCTTGTGAATCAAGTCATCTAGAATCCTTATGTCCATCCTTTGATAAGTTGCGCTTGCATTTTTCAAGCCGAAGGGCATTACCCTGTAAGCGAATGTCCCCTACTCTGTGATAAAAGCTGTCTTAATCCGGTCGACTATTTTATTGAGTATCTGATTGTAGCCTGCGTAACCATCCATGAAACTGTACATCATACAAGCAGCTGCGCTGTCCACCAGCACGTCTATGTGGGGTAATGAAAAGTTATCCTTTAGACAAGCCTTATTCAAGTCTCGATAGTCCACATATACCCTTACCTTGCCGTTTTTCTTGGCTACTGGGAAAACATTGGCCAACCAGGTTGGGTATTGTACCTCAATTAGGAACTTGGCTTCGATCTGCTTGTGAATTTCCTCCTTCACCTTGTCTGCCCATTCTGGCTTGAGTCTCCTTAACTTCTGCTTGATAGGCTTATAGTCTGGGTACGTCGGGATGGCATGTTTCGCGATTTCTCGGTCCACCCCTGGCATATCTTCGTAGGTCTAGGCAAAGACTTTTTCATGTTTTCTTAATATTCTCTCAAACTTTTCTTGCTCTTCAGGAGTTATGTTAGATGCTATCAAGATTTCTTTCGGGTTTTTCGAGGTTCTAAGATTAAATGGAGCAGCATTAGTTGAATCAATATCAAATATAGATGGATTATGATCATGATCATGCATAATAAAATCATCAGAAACATCGAACAAGTAAGCAAAATCGTTCACTTTATTGATAAAACTAAAATCATCATTAACATTATCAAAAAGTTATGGAGTAAAAAGAAAATCTAAACTATTTTCTTCCTCCTCCCCCACTGGCGTATCTGTTGTAGCTGACGGTCCTGCATCATTCTGGCATTTCGGGGGCTCTTTAGCTGTATGGCTTCCTCAATCTTTGCTTTCCTCTTTAGTTGGGTGGCCACCATCCTCTCAGTTATAACCTCCTCGGGCTCCTCGCGGTCCCAAATTGTCTTGCTGGTCATGATTTCTTCATCCCAAAAGCCCTCTGCTGGCTTGATCAATCCTATGTCCCAATCAAAGACATCATTAAAAATCTTGAACCTCGGTACAATTCTCCCGTCAACCCACTGAGGCTCGGCTTCCCCGGTGTAGGCACATGCTGCAGTTGCTGGCACAAAGCTCTTTCAAATATGGGGGATCTCCTTTGCTGACTTCTTGCCCCTCTTCACCACACCTTTATAACCCAGGCCCTTTCTATCCTTCTAGCCTCTGGTGGCAATGGCTTCTGGCAACCCCTGAGAGTTCTTGCCTAATCCAGCACCGTGGAGGAATGACATCATCTTTATCATGTTTAGCACCTGGGGGCTTCCTTCTATCTGTTCCTCCCCATCTATCACAGCCACATGGAACCCACTGAAAGGCTGCCTTGCAATCTCTAGTATGGAAACCTGATTTTGCCTTGCAGCCCTTATGGTCACTACCTGCCCTTCGTGAGGAATCTTGATCATCTGATGTAGCATAGAGGGGATGCCTCCCATCTTATGGAACCAAGTCCTTCCTAAAAGAGCTGAAAAATTGGCAGGGATAGGCAGGACTACAAACTCCACCTTTGTCTCCACAGGCCCCGTCTTAACCATTGTCTTGAATGTCGCAGAGGCATACCTTCTTGAGTTGTCATAAGCCATGATCATCAGATCAGACTTAGCTAGCATATCTTTCGTCACCCCAAAAGCTGCCATGGCCACCTGCAGGCACATATTGATTGATGAACCGTCGTCCACCATTACACAGGCCGTGTGCTTCTGATTAATTTATGCCCATATGTATAAAGGGCGGTTGTGGTTGCGGCCTTCTGCCGGCAAGTCAACATTTATAAACACCACATTCTCCCCAGCTCCCCCTTTTACCACATCCAGTAACTCCTTAGGTGATATAGTTTTGGCCACAGTTGTTTCACATAAAGCCTCCGCCAACTTTTGCCTATGGGATGGAGACTGCCTTAGGTGGTCCCATATCGAAATATGAGCTGGCGTCTTTTTTAGCTGCTTGATTATTGGATCGTCCTCTGGCTCCTTTTCCTTTTGGCCCATTACTGGCTCCTGGGGCCTCTCAACTTCTGGAGCTACCCTTCCACTCCGGGTCATCACTCCCACTATCTTTTTCTTCTCCTTCTTCTCTTCCTCCTCCTTCTCTGAATCCCATGGGTTGGGAAACACTTCAGAATCATTATTTTCACTTCCACTCTCATCAGTGGACCAGCAATCGATCACTGCCACGGGAATCCCTTCTTCACTCACCTCATGGAGGCTCGTGACAGTAGTGTTGGCATTGTTGTCGCACAACTCTCTCAATACAAACTCTTCGGGCAGACTGGACCCGATTATGAATACCGGCAGGGGCACATTATTATACCCAGAATTCTTCTGACTTCCCCTCTTCTTCGGGTCTGTTATTTGCTTTGAATCAATTAAGTCTTGGATTACGTGCCTCAAAACTTTGTACTCATTAGTTGTATGCTAAGTATGTTGATGATACACATAGTATTCATTATCCTTATGGCACAGCATACCTTGAGTCCTGGGAGGTCGAGGTGGCAAAGGCTGCAACTTACCCTCCTTCATCAACCTCCGAAGCATCCATGACAGCGACCTTCCCAAATTAGAGAAATGCCTCAGGGTTGTATTAGCGGCTAATACTTTGGATATCTTCCTCGTGCCACTACTGGAGCCTGCTGACCTACTTGCCCCCTGAGTGCTGCTGCCCTTCTTGGCATAGTTCTTGTTGCTTGCCCTCCTAGCAAGGTATTCTCCTTCGGCCTCAATGGCGATGTCTTTCAGGGACTCCCAGTCTCTTAATCCCTTCATCTTTAATCCATCTCTCAGATACGGGCTCACATTTTTAATGAACAACCGTATCTGATCTTGAGTAGTTGGTTTTCTTTTTATTTCCATCACCCGATTCCTCCATTGGGTCAGATACTCATGGAAAGACTCGCCTCCCTTCTGTTGTAATAACTCCAGGTCCTTCAGAGTCACCTCCATCCTTGTACTGCAGTCATACTGCCTCAAAAACTCTTTTGTCAGCAAATCCCAGTCCTCTTTAGTTCTACGGTCAAGCCCGTGGTACCAATCCACCACTGGGCCAGTCAAGCTCAGGCAAAAGTACTCAATCTTCTGCCTTTTCGTCAAAGTAGTACCCTTTATCACTAACGAGTACTGTTTTATGTGTGCGGTGGGATCAAAAGTGCCATCAAACTTCGGAACATCCGGCATCTTAAAGTTTATCGGGATTAAATCCTCCCCTTCCAACTCCTTATCTTCGGGGTTCATTCATTGCCCCCTCGTCAGCATCCTTGCCATCACTTCAAATTTCTCTTCCATCTTCTTCTAGATGGCTTCTTCATTCTGAGATACCTTCCCTCTTTCTGACTCTATTTCTTTATACTCGTCGTCTTCCCAGTCATCTTCTATTCTCTGGGTCAGCCTTCTTATCTGTGCCCGTGATGTGGTATCTCTCAAATTTATAGGTGGTGGGCGAACCTCTTTTTGCAACTCCTCTCTGACCTCCTCCCTTTCATTGTTTCTTATAGGAGGAGGTAGTGGGTTCTGTGGAGCAGTTGGCTGAGCTATGTTGGCCATCATAGCCATCATTCTATTCTTAAAATCTTCTAACCTGTGGCCCACCTCATCAGCTATCAAGGCCCTAGTAGCATCTATCCCCCTTGGCGAGTTAGTCATCTCAGATTCTATAGAGAATTGAGAGGATGTAGCGTGGCTACTTTCTGAGATTGAATCAGAGAACTCTACCCTTTCTGGCAGCTCAAAGAATGGATTTTTGTGTAGTCGTCCTTGAGGACCTCTTGACCACCTGAGCCGATCTATGATGGCTGTAAAACATACTCGTTAGGATGATGCATAAATGACATATAATGCATGGTCGTGCTTATGCAACATCCACAAATCACATGCAAGCACATAGGTCCTTCCAACCTTGTTACTCCCATACACGAGGTCATAGTCTCTTTCTTAGGTGGGATTGGCCCATGGGTCAACAGGGGACCTGATGGACGCATATAGTGCATGGTGGAGAACTGACAGTATAACCTCTCCTAGCTAATGCACAGATGCATGGGTTATGATCGCTGTGTATTTAAGCAGCCCGAATAAGTTGACATGGGCCCATCGGGGCATGAAAGCCTTTGATTAGGTGACCAATCAAATTATATGGGTTTGTCCAATACATAATGATCTATACAGCAAGCATATTGTTAAGGTTCATACCACTTAGGGGAAGTAACTATTTCCATTACATGAGCTTTGGCCAAGGTGATGATGCTTTAGGGCTACCCAAGCATGGTCCCTGCCAACAGGTCTAGCTCATCACGAGCGTAACGATCTATCGGGTCTCCATTTAATATACCATGATGGTACGAGACTTGGGCAGGTGATTATCCTTAACACTTCCCTACATTGAGTGAATGTAGGGTTGTGCTTCAGAAATGCACCGGGGCTAAAAGAGGGACCAAACTAGCATAGATCTAAGGCTGTAATGAGATGCAATGAAGCTTTGAAAAAGGATGAAATTTTTAATTAAAGCTCAATTGTAAATTTTAACCAAGGTACTTTCGAATCAAAGTCACGAATATAGGTCCCCAGTGGAGTCGCCACTGTGACGCACGACGAACCCCGGGGAGCCCCGATCCGCCCGCTTTTAGGGCTTTCGGGAGGAGGTTCATGAAAACTTGTAAGAGATTTACAAGCGCTTCTATTTTGGGCAACAAGGAGGTTTCTTGGAGTTGCCACCCAATAGAACATTGGGAAAGGTCGTCTAGCCTCACTGAGCCTAAGATAGCGCATGTGCGTCTATTTTGGGCAATCAGAGATATTTTGGACACCTCCTTCTAATAGAACACTAGGAGGATCATCTAATCTAGCGAAGCCTAAGACGATGCATATACGTCTATTTTGGGCAAGCCAGAGATATTTTCGATACCTCCTTCCAATAGAACACTGGAAGGATCATCTAAGCTCGTGGAGCCTAAGACCATGCAAATTGGGCCTATTTTGGCAACAAGAGATATTTTGGAGGCCCCATCCCAATGAAACATTGAAATAGTCCTCTAACCTTGTTGAGCCTAAGACCAGAGTGGGTTCGGGACTTCTCATTTATTTATACCTTGATTAATATTATAATCGAGTTTTGAATTTATTGTTTCATCCCATTTCTCATTCAATTCAGTGTAATTTAACTAAAGCGCAGGTTGTCCATTCAGGGAAAGCGATAAACAAAGCACAATTAAAATAAAGTGCATGGAAATATATTACAACAAAACTAGGGGCGGAATATAACCCCCATTGTAAATAAAATACGAAACATGCATAAAACGGTGTATACATTAAAGGCAAGGACATTGGTCCTCGCATGCGCATTTATTACAAAATGATGTTAAAGTGTCAGTTTTATTTGCTTAGAAATGGGACATTGGTCCTTGATTTATCAATAAAATCCCGATTTAATTATTATAGAAAACATTTAACCATTTTTACATTAGCGGGATAATATAAGAAGAGCACTATTCACAATAATGATATAAGTTAAATAAAAAGGGATAAAGTCTAGAAAGTAAACCCAAGAGGAGACCCTTGGGTCTTTGCAGTGGCTTCTACATCAAAATGGCTCCAAAATCACTAAACAAGTCAACAATAAAAAAACTCACAAAAATAAAAAAAAACGTGTTAATGTAAATAATTGAGAGTAGAATAAAGCAAGAAATTAAATCATAAGAAAGAAAAAAAAGAAGAAATTGAATGAAAAATGTTAAGAAAAACAAAGAGAAATGGAAAAGGGATAAAAGGGGGTAAAGAAGGCCCAGGGACGGCCCAAGGCGCGTGACCGACGGGCGTCCCTAGGCGTGATAGACGGGCGTAAGGGCAACCCTCGACAGCCTGTCGCTCACTAGAGCGACGGCCGTCGGTGGTCTTTATGCCCGTCGGTCACCTCTGTTCCCGAAAAAACACAAAATCAAGGTTTTCTTTTTGTTTTAATTTAAATAAAAATGGATTTTTATATAAGAAATTACTAAGAATAATTAAATTCAAAATAATAGAACCAGAATATTTACCCTCGGATTTTTACCTCGTGAAGGTGAATATTGCAAAATTTTGACTCCTCGAGTTCTTCAAGGATCGGATTGTGATCACGCGATCTGGAGAGATTTTTGGTTGCAAAAATCTTACTTTGAAAAATAAACCAAGAGAAGGAAATTATTTTCTCTTTCTTGGAATTTTGACAGCGACGAATATCTGAATTAGGTAGATTGACGAAAATAAATGGATCTCGTTTCCTTGGATTAGTGTAATTCGAGAATAAAATTGTAACGCCCCCATACCCCCGGGGAGGAATATCGGGGCGCCACGCGGACACTTACGTATACATGTACATATTACAACTTGTTTTCATTTAATTTTACATATACATCTACATGTGATTACTTTACTCATTTCTGTACATATACATTTACATAATGATGTTACTCAAAACATCACAAACTCTATTTCTATCTTATACAAAAAGAGATCAAAATAAAACTCCTAGTGGCCTTGACCCGCAGATGTTGGCTCACTGATCCGAACCTATAACCTACACGAAAATAAACATCCATGCTAAGTGATAACGCTTAGTGGGGATGAAAATAATGCAAAGGACTTCTTTACGAAGTCACTTATAAATCACACATGACATATAAGAAAATCAAATAGTTCATGCATATAGCTCTTATACGTGTATAGGTTACATGCTCAAACTATGAGATCACATGTAAATAACATCTACTCTTTTACTTATTCATGTGCACTACAACTCAAGCATATAATTTTCACACACTTGTACAGATCAATTATTCAAATATACATTATCATGTGTCCACATTCATGTAACACTTCTCATGTGCTATAGCATTTATTCAAAGCAATTCTTTTAATCATCTCAAGTTCACTACACAACATTTAACAAAACAAGCCTGACTTCCTTTAGTTGTGGATATGGGATGCTATATAATAAAAACATTTTCGATAGACCAAAGTTACAAAACATTTTCATCTATCTCTATTAAATGACCATTCTCGGAGGTCGTCCCGCTTTGCCCAAACGGGGCGGAACATGGGTAGCTGCACTCGATAATCCCTTTATAAGCATGCTTATCTATCCACCGCTATAGCCAGTCAGGCTAAACCTAAAGACTCTATACTCTATATCATATACACTACATCTCTTTTGAGCATTATAACAAAACTCAATCATGTATAATCAACATCGCATGGCATGTCATGTTCAACAGCTAAAAAGCATGTAACATTTAGATTCCATGCATAAACTCTTATATCACATCATAGGTTCACACATATTTCTCATTCCATTTGCTATCCTTTACACAATTATGCATTGTTACTTTATTAGTTAAACTACCAATCTTAAACATATTCATATGTATTTCTCCAATAGTAACTAGTTTATAATCATTTAATAACCCGAATCATGCATAATAAGTTGAGGGGAAAGGTAAGGGGTTGATCCATGTCAACCATGGGCTCAATATGAAGAAAAAAAGTCTTAATATGGGTTGTTCTGTTGTGAGGTCGCGACCTATGTCGCGCTCGCTACAGAGGCTCGCCTCTGGTGCCTCACAAGACTGCTTCTTACCCTAAATTCGTATTGCAAAAACCACCCTCTAGACCACATTTTTAGGAAAAGTTGTCTTCATAAAAATTGTTCCCTAGGATGTTATCATTCAAATACGACAAAGTTTAGGTATTTTGGACATCTAAAACGCCGTATATAATTTAAACAATCTATACTGTTCCAGTGAACCCGCCAGAACAGTGTCATCTAAGTTTTAACTACTTTTTGGGATATTTAGAGCTAGAAGTATCTCAAGAACCCTCTTATAAATATTTAGATACGGATCTTAGGTTTAATATGCAATTTGAATCAACTCAAATGAAGCCCTATAACTCTACTTATGACAAAAATACTTAACAGAAGTCAGATGCAAAATAAACAGAATTTGCCAAAACCCAACTTTATCATCACAACTATAGGGTAACCCGTCTAACAACATCAACACACACTCAAATGATCAAGTTACATACTTATAAAAATATATACACATATCATAAACACTGCAAGCAATCAAATAAACATCTAACAAATATACTCTAAAAGAGCAGTTGAGCTAATTAAAGCTCATCAAGCATCTCTCTATTCAAACATGTCTCCATTCAAACATATTTCATGTAAATACATGCAAAAACAATAAGATTGCACTCGATCCCTACCTCTAGGAAGCTTGAACTCCATGCTCTATTCAGCTCCAACCTTTTCCTTTTCTTTATCCAATCTCTTGTTCATAGCTCCCACAAATCACATAGAAAACACTTAAGTTAAACTTCTTCTCACTTTAAATAAAAAATGGAACGAAAAAGGAGGTCAGATCGGAAAACTAATCCAACTTACCTTTTGAAGAGATCCAATCAAGCCCTACTACTCTCTCTTTAACCAATCCAAGCGATTCACTTCAAAAGCAAACTGAAAGAACAAAAAGAAAGAACAAGAGAGGGAGAACGGCTGAAGGCCAAGGAAAAAGAAAGAAATGAAGAACAATAAGCCAAAAGCATGACCAACGTGGGAAAAAGAAGGGACAAATAATTCAGCTGGTCCATCCTTATCCAAACCAATTAATGTGCCAAAAACATAGCTGTGTAAATCCAAAAGCACAGCTGTGCTTTCCACTCCCTCATTCAACAAATACATGTATATCTCTTAATCAAATACATGTATATCTCTTGCCACTTATCTCACTCCTACGCTGCCATGTGTCACTCTCCTACGATGCCACGTGTCCGATACACATCAAATAATCCAACTCAAATAGGCTTCACGTGAAGCATTCTGTCGCGCCCGCGACACTGTCGCGCTCGCGACAGAATCCATACACGAGCCACTCATTCATCTTCTCAAAACAATTTTCTTCTAGCAAAACTTATAACCTTAATCAACTCGGAAACTCTTTCAAACACACTCTCTTATACACACAAACTCCAGAATTCCCGAACCAAAATTTCGAAATTCTACTAGGGCCAAATCGGGTTGTTACACATATCTACCCCTTAAGAAATTTTGTCCTCGAAATTTCCCCGCTAATCATTTACACAGGTAAATCCTTAAATAAATCTCCAAATCGCTATCACTTATACCATACAGCTATCAAATCATACACACTTCACACTTTCCTTAACGCACTGCACTCTAATCCATATACGTCTGCTAAACATCACGCACTCGATGTATATCCTGTCAGCTTTTCTCAATGAAACGCATACAATGATACTTTTCACATACAAATGAGGGATGCGGATGGATTGGCTATGTAATGATTCATTTATGCAAGATGATGCAAAAATGCAATGTGAGCTACTGTAATGCACTTTTTCCCATCCCCATGTTCCAATATGCTTATGTCAAATGATTTCAAGGAGATAGCTGACAGGAGTACAGAGAGTTGCCTTAAATCCTTACTAACCATATAAATTCATATCACTCACTATTTTCAACATCTTACTAATCAGTTGCAACTCAAATCAATTCTTACCCATTTCACATCAGTCGCTGTCTCTTCTACGTTCTCACGCAAGTTGGACTCCATCTATACACTACACAAAATGACATCTACGTTAGGCCACAACTCTAGACAAACTCTGACATTTAATCTATACTCTACATCTTATAGACCAGAACCTCTAACCTATGCTCTGATACCACTAAATGTAACACCCCCATACCCCCGGGGAGGAATATCGGGGCGCCAAGCGGACACTTACGTATACATGTACATATTACAACTTGTTTTCATTTAACTTTACATATACATCTACATGTGATTACTGTACTCATTTCTGTACATATACATTTACATAATGATGTTACTCAAAACATCACAAACTCTATTTCTATCTTATACAAAAAGAGATAAAAAAAAACTCCTAGTGGCCTTGACCCGCAGATGTCCGCTCACTGATCCGAACCTATAACCTACACGGAAATAAACATCCGTGCTAAGCGATAACGCTTAGTGGGGAAGAAAATAATGCAAAGGACTTCTTTACGAAGTCACATATAGATCACACATGTCATATAACAAAATCAAATAGTTCATGCATATAGCTCTTATACGTGTATAGGTTATATGCTCAAACTAGGAGCTCACATGTAAATAACATCTACTCTTTTACTTATTCATGTGCACTACAACTCAAGCATATAATTTTCACACACTTGTGCAGATCAACTATTCAAATATACATTATCATGTGTCCATATTCATGTAACACTTCTCATGTGCTATAGCATTTATTCAAAGCAATTCTTTTAATCATCTCAAGTTCACTACACAACATTTAACAAAACAAGCCTGACTTCCTTTAGTTGTGGATACGGGATGCTATATAATAAAAACATTTTCGATAGACCGAAGTCACAAAACATTTTCATCTATCTCTATTAAATGACCATTCTCGGAGGTCATCCTGCTTCGCCCAAACGGGGCGAAACATGGGCAGCTGCACTCGATAATCCCTTTATAAGCATGCTTATCTATCCACCGTTATAGCCAATCAGGCTAAAGCTAAAGACTCTATACTCTATATCATATACACTACATCTCTCTCGAGCATTATAACAAAACTCAATCATGTATAATCAACATCGCATGGCATGTCATGTTCAATAACTAAAAAGCATGTAACATTTAGATTCCATGCATAAACTCTTATATCACATCATAAGTTCACACATATTTCTCATTCCATTTTCTATCCTTTACACAATTATGCATTGTTACTTTATTAGTTAAATTACCAATCTTAAACACATTCATATGTATTTCCCCAATGGTAACTAGTTTATAATCATTTAATAAACATAATCATGCATAATAAGTTGAGGGGAAAGGTAAGGGGTCAATCCATGTCAACCATGGGCTCAATATGAAGAAGAAAAGTCTTAATATGGGTTGTTCTATGGTGAGGTCGCGACCTATGTTGCGTTCGCGATAGAGGCTCCCCTCTGGTGCCTCACAAGACTGCTTTTTACCCCAAACTTACCCTCTAACCACATTTTTAGGCAAAGTGGTCTTCATAACAATTGTTCCCTAGGATGTTATCATTCAAATGGGATAAATTTCAGGTCTTTTGGACATCTAAAACTCCAGATATGATTTAAACAATCTATACTATTCTAGTGAACCCGCTAGAACAGGGTCATCTAAGTTTTAACTACTTTTTGGGATACTTAGAGCTAGAATTAGCTTAAGAACCCTCCTAAAAATATATAGCTACGGATCTTAAGTTTCAGATTCAATTTGAATCAACCCAATTGAAGGCCTGTAACTCTAGTTATGACAAAAACACTTAACGGAGGTCAGATGCAAAATAAACAGAATTTACCAAAACCCAACTTTATCATCACAACTACAGGGTAACCCGTCTAACAACATCAACACACACTCAAATGATCAAGTTACATACTTATAAAAGTATATACACATATCATAAACACTGTAAGAAATCAAACAAACATCTAACAAATATACTCTAAAAGAGTAGTTGAGCTAATTAAAGCTCATCAAGCATCTTTCTGTTCAAACATGTCTCTATTTAAACATATTTCATTTAAACACATGCAAAAATAATAAGATCGCACTCGATCCCTACCTCTAGGAAGCTTGAACTCCATATTCTATTCAGCTCCAACCTTTTCCTTTTCTTTATCCAATCTCTTGTTCATAGCTCCCATAAATCACATAGAAAACACTTAAGTTAAACTTCTTCTCACTTTAAATCAAAAACGGAAAGAAAAAGGAGGTTAAATCGAAAAACTAATCCAACTTACCTTCTGAAGAGATCCAATCAAACCCTACTACTCTCTCTTTAACCAATCCAAGTGATTCACTTGAAAAGCAAACCGAAAGAACAAAAAGAAAGAACAAGAGAGGGAGAACGACTGAAGACCAAGGAAAAAGAAAGAAATGAAGAACAATAGGCCAAAAGCATGACCAACGTGGGAAAAAGAAAGAAATGAAGAACAATAGGCCAAAAGCATGACCAACGTGGGAAAAAGAAGGGACAAAGAATTCAGCTGGTCCATCCTCATCCAAACCAATTAATGTACCAAAAAAACAGCTGTGTAAATCCAAAAGCACAGCTGTGCTTTCCACTCCCTCATCCAACATTAAATATTCCTATTAAATGCTACTTTCCCTCATCAATACATATATATCTCTTAATCAAATACATGTATATCTCTTGCCACTTGTCTCACTCCTATGCTGCCATGTGTCACTCTCCTACGATGCCACGTGTCCGATACACATCAAATAATCCAACTCAAATAGGCTTCACGTGAAGCATTCTGTCGCGCCCGCGACACTGTCGCACTCGTGATAGAATCCATACACGAGCCACTCATTCATCTTCTCAAAACAATTTTCTTCTAGCAAAACTTATAACCTTAATCAACTCGAAAACTCTTTCAAATACACTCTCTTATACACACAAACTCCGGAATTCCTGAACCCAAATTCCAAAATTCTACTAGGGCCAAATCGGGTTGTTACAAAAATAAAATAAAAGAATAAGAAATTTTGAAAGAAAATTCTTTTTGTAGAAGTCAAAAATGAAATATCTGTGGAAAATTGCTAAGCTTTAGTTTTCTAATTAAAAGTTTTCTAATCAAGAATTTTTCAGCAAATTTTTCCAACCCCCAAAAACTAAATCCTCTTCCCCTATTTATAGATTTAGGAAGAAATTCAAATAAATTTAAATTTAAGATTCGAATTTGAAAAGGATTTCTGAAACCAAATCGTAACCGAATCGGTTATCAGTATCTACAAAATCAAATCTAATATTTGAAAATATTTAGAGGATCTTAATAAGATTTATAAAATATTTGATAAATCTAACAAAATCCTAACAAAATCCGGTGGTTTCAACAACCTGATCACCAACCGACGGCCGTCGTTGGACTACAGACGGGCATCGGTGTGAAGGGTACTCGTGGTCATTTGACCGGCGGGCCACCCACGGACAGGGAGCCGAGCGACGGCTGTCCCTCACGAGGGGTGAGCGTCGCTCGAATGAGAAACAGCCATCGCTCAACCGCAAGAGATGGGACCCGCTTTCGAGCGACGGCCTGTCGCTCATCGTGAGAGACGGCATCCTCATGCGAGCGATGAGCGTTACCCGTCTGTGGACCCAAATTTTCTTTTTTAAAGTTTTCACCATTCAAAATCTCCTGTTGCTGAGAAAATCCTCAATCCTTGTAAAAACGAAGAATGAAGGCCCCCAAATTCCATCCATTTGTCTGAAAATAGACATTAATCTCTTCATCGAGTAACTCTGATCCAGACTATCTCAGGACCTGGTGTCTACAGGGGAGAGAATTGTAACACCCCAATTTAGACCCTAGTAGGATTTACTGAGTTAATTGCTTAGTTAAGGGTACAACTGTAATTGTACAAGTAAGATTTGGGTTAATTAAGGACTAAATTAAAAGAGAAAATAAGTGATTAAGAGAAAGAATTTAATTAAGTGATTAGATGGATGTTTGCCAAGGATTTAGAGAGAATAAGTCAAGGATTTTAAAAAGTTGGGCCTCTTAGAGACTGACAGCTAGGAGGGGGTTGTTGGGGAGCATTAAATGAAAAGAAGAAAGAAAGGTGGAGAGAGGAAGAGCAAAGCCAATTTTTCCTTTTCTTTCCCTCCTCTCCCTACGTGATTTTCCCGTTCTTCTTTCTTCTTCCTCGTTTCTTTGTTTCCTCTTCTTCTCTTTCGGTGGATCTCTTGGGGATTGAAGTTGGATTTGAAAGAAAGTTCAGTGTTTGATTGAAAGGTAAGTAGAGTTGAGCTTGTTGTTCTCCTTTTTCCCTTCCGTTTGGTTGTGTTTTGGGTTTAGATTAAGTGTTTTCTTTGGTTTAATTTGTGCAAGAAGCTGGTGATAAGAGAAAGGACAAGGGTAAAAAGAAGATTAGAACTTAAAGAATAGTGGTTTTGAGCTTCCTTGAGGTTTCAAATTTTTGTGTAATTGTATAGTTGTGCTTTTGATTTATTGATTTGAATTTATAGAAACTTTGAGGTTTTGAGCATGTTCTTAAGCATGATTGAATTGGGTTTTGTCATGGTTTGAGTAGAATTTGAATATGGTTTTGTGTATGAGAGTTAGATAAACTTTATGGGATTTTATTGGTATTAAAGATTTGAAAACTGGTTTTGGGTAATTGTTTTGTTATGTTAATTTGGTTCTTATAATGAATGTATTATGTTATTAGTTTTATTAGAAGTATGTGTAGGATGCATGTGTTGAGTGATTTGGAATTTGAGTTGTGGAAGTTTTGGCTTTAGGAGGAGAGTTCAGATCAGCAGCAGGGGCGAAGAGCTCATCTATGTCGCTAGCATGACTCATGTCGTGGGCGCGACAGAGCTCGGTCATTCGAACTCCTGCCTAAGCGCTCGCGACAGAGAGCTCAGTAGCCGAGCTTCTGTCGGGAGATTTCTATCGCGAGCACGTTTTATGTATGAGCGGGGTAGGAGCCTGCTCGCCCCCTATCGCGAGCGTGGAGGCCAATCAGTCCCCTGTTGTGAGCGCGACTGGCCCCTATTTCGCAATTATTTATTATTTATACCTCTTTGCATGGTTTCAAATTTATGATTAGTATGTGTTTTGAAATTGAACTATATTATATTATCTTATGCATGTCTTACTTTAGAAATGTGCATTAAATTGTTCGGATTTGTATTTGGTCAAGTGTCAAGTTAGTGAATAAAGAATAGAGTTTTTATGTTTAAGCCTAAAGGATCAAGGTAATACACATATAAGCATGCTTATAAAGGGCTAATGATTGCAGCTGTTAGTGTTAACCCCGTTTAGGTCTAGTGTTTGATACCTTCGGGTATCCAAAAGATTATTTTTGAAAGTTTTGATACTTCGGTCTCCAATGTTTGATACTACTTGCAGTATCCAGTGCACTTGTATCCACCATCTGGGCTATTGTTATGTCATGTAGTATGTGAAAAAAAAGCATTGATCATGAGATGTATATGATGAATGTGACTGTGTTACGTAGCGATATTTTGACATTTACCGGTTTAGATAATTACTGAAGTCCAGTTGTATGCATGAAATGATTTATGCATGTGATATTATTGAATGCTATTGATTTGTGTATTGTGCTGCTTTTGCGTTGTGACTTTGATATAAGTCTTTTGTTCTTATTTCCCCACTAAGCGTTATCGCTTAGCACATGTCATTTTCTCGTGTAGGTTTGCAGGTTTGGCTTGGTTGGGACATCTACAGGTTTTGGCCACTAGGAGTTAGAGTTGGATTCTTCTTGCATTTTGTTACAGTATTTTGTATAGTTTAGTATAAGTAATTGTATAGAATTTTTGTATAAGTTAATCGTAAATTATATAAAGATATTCTTATAATATGTGAATTATATTATTATATGATATTAATGTTTTCTTATTATTATTTTCTTATTTAATTATTTATTTCAATTCCGCTATTGTATGGATGTGTATGAGATTGTGTGTGTATAGCGCTCTGATATCCTCCCAAGGGGTATTGGGGTGTTACTTCTTTCTTCTTCTTTTACTCTTTCATGGTCATAATTATCCAAAATGCCTCATCAAAACCCATACATATCACTAATTAGAATTCTTAACCATTTAAGAAGAAATAAATGAAATAGGAGACTTATCTCTTACCTTTCCCATACAAATCTTCCATCTAAAAACCCTTGAAGCTTAAGGAGTCCAAAAACTCAATCTTGTGTCTTGGTTTTAAAGAGAGTGGTGTGAAGTAGGAGATGAAGAAATCTCCTCTTTTTGCCTTCTCAAATGGCCGTCAAATTGGCCTAAAAATGGCCAAACAAAATGGCTTAATTGTGGCCATTTAATTCATGTTAATCCACCTTGCCACATGTCACATGCTCATTGATTCCTTTAAAGATTTTATATCACTATTACAACCATAGAAAGCACAACAAAACCTATAATCATACAATCTTACCTATCATATAATCTGTAATGGCCTAAAATTTTAAAAGTCATGAATAGTATTTTTCGATAGTGAATAGTGAAAATTACACTTGGAGACGAAAAATATTTTATTTTACTATCGGAAAATACTAGTTACAGTGAGTCAGGCGGTAAAATTTGCAGTGAAAATGAGTTTAAATATGTCTCCAAAAGTCGAAAATAAGAAAAATCCTGGCCGGTTTTAAGGGGCATTAGATTTGACGAGGCCTCTAAAAATAGCAAATGACCTCCAAAAATTATTTTAAGGGTATGGATAGGCTTAGAATAATATTTAAAAAATTTTGAAAGTGAAAAATTTATTTTATGGTAACATTGAAAATTGTCAAATCGGACAAGCTAAAGTGAACCAGTCCGGAAAATGATTCAGATTGAGCTAAACTTTTATGTTGAGGCTAATTTATATATTTTAAGAATTATGGAATTGATTTTGGGATAAATTGAACTTAATAAGTGAGAGAAATAATTTAGGGTTACATAATGGGCTTAAGAATGAAAAATGGGCTTGAAATGGTTGAACCACTTTGGTTGGACCAAGCACAGCTCACTAACCAGCCTATAAATACCCTAAATATCAGAATTCCAGTAAATTCTGCATTTCTCTCCATCTCTCTACCTATTCTCCCTTGGCCTAATTCATCTTCTTCACCTCTTCACCAAATTTCTTCTCCTCTCTTCAAATCTCTCCCCAAATCCAAGCCTCCCTAGTAAATTTCACTCCTTTACAATCTAATTGCATCCATTAGAGCTCAATTGGAGTGATAGAATTGGAAAAAATCAAGTGTTCAAAGTTTAGGGCACAAATTGAGGTAAGAGAAATTGAAGCTTTTTAAATTGGTTTGATGGTTCTAATAGGTAATTTAGGGTATGCAGAGTGTATTTATGTAATTATATTGCAAAAAGAAAGTATGGTTTTGGTGGAATTTCAATGTATGTATTCGGCCATTATTAGGGAACAAGGAAAGAGAAAGCTTGCCAAGGGGAAAAGGCAAGGAAAAGGAAGTCCAAGAAGAGTAGAACAAGAAATCAAGGTTAGTGGTTACAAAATCCACCTATTTCCATTGATTTAGATTGATTTTAGGTTATATTTTAATAGTAAGTATGTGATAAATGTGTGTTTAATTGAAATAAACCTTATAATCATGTCTTGGTATATTAGAAATGATGTTTTAAGAGCTTAAAACAAAAAGGAATTAATGTATGGTATGGACATAATAGGGACCGAATGGTATACATAGGTATAAGGGTATACTTTGTGCTTAATGCAAAATAATGGTATATGCATGTAAATTAAGGCATAATCTAATTCAAATTATGATAAATGAATGAAACAAAAATTTATAGGGGGATGTATATGTTAGTCCGAATGGTAACTTTAGGGTTATTATAGCGTAAAATGGAAATTTGTTAAATAAAATGATATAAAATGAACATATAATGTAAAATGAGTGTATGTTAATTTATTTGGAATTAATTGAACATAAATGAATATTTTAGAAAATAATAATGCATTATGTTTATATTGAAAGTCATGCTAAATGTGTATTTTAAAGAAATTATGGCATGAATGGTAATAAAAATATTTAAGTAGTGAAATGAAGATTTTTTAGTAAGAAAATAATGAATTATGTGTGAACTTGATCATTGGCATAATGATATGCCATATTTAATTTCTGACATAATTTATTATAAATTAAGTATTTAATAGAAAATTAAAGTATTAACATACTTTAATTGCCCGTAGTAGTAGTCTAGAAGTTAAATATAGCTCATGCTATAGTTGGCTAGCTATAGGGACATCAAAAACTACAGTGTGAATCATGCCGACTCACTATTAGTAGGCCAATGACGGTTTACAAAATGAATGAATGGTGAAATGTCAAATGAAAATGAAATTGAATGTAAATGTATGGGTGGTCATTTGGGGTAACTCTAAAATGTAGTGGAGTTTTGGAATCCACGTCCCGTAAATACAGTTCGGAGATTTCTACCGGATCAATATTAGGGGAAAATGGAAAAAATTTGTAAAATTGATTAAATTAGGGTTAATGTGAGAAAACGAATGAAAAAGGACTAAATTGTAATAAAATATAAAAATTTTAGGGACAAAATGGTTAAAATGTAGTTAAATTAGTTATTAAGATTAAATAAAAGAAAATATAAATTAATTGGTAAAATAATTGAATTAATAATTGTTTGAGGACTAAAATGTAATTTACCATGAAAATAATACATTGAGGACTAAATGGTAATTTGTAGGTTAAATAATGAATGAAGAAAAAAAATTTGGTTAAATAATGGCATTTCAGTAAATAAAAGTACAAAGAAGGATAAAATTATAATTGAATAAAAGTTTAGGGACTAAGCTGTAGATTGACCATAAAGTGTTAAAATTAAGGATTAAAATGTAATTGATTAGTAATGTAAGGATTAATTGGTTAATCAAGTAAATAAGTTGGTGATTTAATGAATAAAATAAAAATGGTAATAATAAATAATAATAACAAAGTAATAATAATAGTATTATTAATATACATATATAGTGAATTAATTACTCTTGAGTTATTAATAGATTAAAATATTGAATGGGATATGAATTAAATGTACATAATGGAATGTGCCTAACAAAAGAATTAGGAGATTTAAGTAATTTAACTTTGTATGCGTATAACTTAGGATTAGTGGAAATCCTTGGATTTGTAACCACCACTGGGCATATTTAATGCTTAGCACATAATTTTTTGTTAACTGCATATAGGTACGGATTAGGAGCCGAAGCAAGTATACTTCATTTTGGGAGCTATCTTGGGCAAGGATTATACAAAGAATACTTTGTAGGTTTAAAGCTAATGGCATGTATATGTATATGTGTATGGATAATATGGATTATAGTTTTGTATTTATGGCATGTATGTGGACATTTAATCTTTGTGGATGTTGTGAAATTGTACTTGTTGGATGGATTTGTGATGAAATGGTTTGTATTATTGTTGTGCCCCTGTGTGGGGGCTGTGGACTGTTTGGTTTGCAAGTTGGGTAGGTTAAGATTATAGTCGCCATACTGCCGAAATTCTTACTAAATGAATAGTAAACTAGACAGTTATAGGTATTCTGCCAAAATGTTATATGGTTATGTTTTGATTGGGTTGTGCATGACTAATGAAGTTATTTATTATGAGGAAACTCAAGTTAAGTAGTTAAATGATAAATGCGAAAATTTACCCGTAATTACAACAATAAATCTAAATCGGTAATTTAATAATTCTGTTGGTCGCATAGTGACCATCATAAGAAGTTAAACGTACCTTAAGAAAGTATCGTATAAGGGTGTTACATAATCCTTTATGCATTTAATTTTTTCTTATACTTTCAATATGACATTAGAGTTGGTTTCTTAACCGATTCTTAACTCATACACTCAAAGCAATGGTACAGATGTTTACGAAAATGTACATGTTATAGCCATAATACTTATTAGGTATTCGCATATACTTATCTCATTTGTGTATCTACTTATTTAAATCAATACACATTTAACCAGTCATGTTATTATTATTCTTATACTCATACAGTAAACCTTTTATCATATTTAAGTCAAAGGAGACATAAGTTATATAGTCATTTAAAGATTATTTATATATAGCAAATTTCATAATAAGGTCAAAATCAGTTTCTTGTATTCATTTTAACATCTCACTATAATCACTTAAATATCATATCAAAACAATCATGTATAATAAATTACTTGAGCATTTATCACAACATGCATTCAGAAATTACACATATAACCACAATTATTGGCTTACAATTTATGTTACATACTTATTACTCTTTTATTTAATTGATGCTCGAGTTAGACTACTATGCCATATAGGCACATGATGCATCTATTCAGAACAATACATCTTTCATAAAAATCACACAGTACAATTAGTAAACCACATAAGCGTTTATTATAATTCTTTTTTTGGAATTCACTTATATAAATGCATTTATTTATCAATAACTTCCGTAGTTTTCATTTAGTAACCTATCATTCAATTATTGCCTGTATTACCAAGGAGGTGGATAATGGGTTAAAATGCGTAGGTACCTTGTAGACACGGGTCCCGAGACAGCCCAGATCAGAGTTAACCAGTGAGGATATTGATACCTATTTCATAGGTAGAGGAGTGAAGTTATAGGTTTTTGCCCTTGAACTTCACAAATTTTAAGGTTATTGGTGACCAAAAATTCTTTTGAGCCTCTTTTATTTTGGTAAAAAAAGCCTTTTCATCTAAAAAATTTTCTTTTTTAGTTGACCGACGCTTATTGGTCAATCGAGATGCCTGTCGAATGTGTCGAAGGACAGGCGGGTGCCGTTTCTCACCCGAGGGATGCCTGTCCCTCGCGTGAGTGGGTGCCTGTCCCTCGCGTCTGAGGGATGCTCGTCTCTCTCGTACGAGTGGCTATCTGTCGCTCGGTAGGTCAGGCCGTTGATCCGTGCTAACCGACGCCTGTTCCTGAGGTGAGATACGGCCGTCGATCGAGACCTGACAACGGAATTGAAAATTTTCTTTTCTATTGATTTCTTTTTTTTTTTATTTTAGATAATTTAGATTTTATTTTTTTGGGGATAAATGTTAGTGGTTGTGCCCTAGGCCAAATATTTGGACCTTGATGTAATCATTACTTTTTCATTTATATAATGGTTTTCTTCACATTAATATTATTGGCATGTTACGTTATTGTAATGTTTATGAATAACCAAGTTATTCTTGTCATCCCTAGTCATTTATCACTAAAGGACATAAAGATAAATTAAGACAAGTATAGATTTGATTGATAATCATGAGATGATTATATATGATGATATAAATCAAATCTGTAGGTACTTGTTAGAGAATAAGGCACTGGATAGACCCACGACGAGATCACTACATGTGATAGTGTCATAAGTGATATCATAATAGTTATGTTATTGAATCCTTAGACTTGAGATTATCACAGTTTCCTACATAAGGAACATCGTGTTTTGACATAATTAAATGTTTTCTTTAATCGGATAATTATAAAAGTTATGTTTGAAGATGATGAGAACTATGCAGAGGATAGTGAATAATTAAGATAGAATTTGTCCCTTTCTTATGAGAGAGATATCTATCGGGCTCCTCAATAAGTAGGACTGTAAAATGTATGGCCATGCTCCAATGAATTGATAGTGTGATCAATGTCATTTGAATTTATCAGTCTACTTAGGGATCGAGAAATTATATGTTTGAACAATATATGTAACACCCCCACCGTCGTCCCCGTTGGAAGGACGCCGGCGGGCACGCTACCCGACGCTCACTCAAACACATGCACACATACACTAAGCGAAAACATACATTCATACAACATACATACGAAAATACAGCGAAAATTAAAACTTTAAAGAAACAATAGCTGAACATACAATAACTCACGTACATATATATAATCATTCAGCAGAAGCATAAGGCAAAAGATAAAATGAAGGAATAACTTAATACATATATATACAATAACGTTTACATAACCCAAAATAATATACAAAACCTTACAGATACATAAGACTACAGGAATAACAAAAATCCAAAATACAGAAGCTGATCACAAAACAAAACTTCAGACTTCTACGTGGCCGACCTTGCAGATGCGTGACTCGAACAGAACCAAACCTGCCACCTGCACGAGAAGGAATCCGTGCTAAGCGATAAACGCTTAGTGGGGAGAACACACAAGAGTATGAACGGCCATTCACAATGGTCGCCAAGGCATAACACATTCAAATGGCAAATGCGGATATTCATAACACATATATAATCGGACTTGCATAGCAAGGGCATTCATTCGAGAACTCACATCCATATCCATATACTTATGTTAAAATAAGCCAAAGCAAAAGCAACACCATACATAGTACAGATATCATCATGCAGAACTACAAATAATCTCACATGCATATACTTATTGGTTCGCCGAGGTATCAAATAGCAACACATCACCATGCATAATCTCTTGAAAATTTACACATGCATATATCATACCAAGGTACCCTTACCTTAGCGTAACCCGTTCACATGCAACACAATTACCAAGTAATACTACACCCAACCATCATGCACCATTAAGAGATACTAAAACATACTTTTCATCATGTCACAAGACGCATACACTAAATAAAACCCAGTGTATAGCATCAAACCACCACACTTCCACTGCGCAACTCTAACCCATACAATACCATACCATGAATTGCAACCACACAACAACGAACCAAAAACACTGCGATAACTGAGTTCAAAGGAACATATAGCATATCATTACATCATGGCACATGCACTTACCGGGCGTCGATCCATATGCATTGCATCACAATATGACAAATACTTGTTCACACATTTAACCATAGTATTCAATGATGCAAGCCAGCGTACTTATACATACTAGTTCGCATGCTTACACTCCCAACTGATCAATTAAATCCATTCACAATACAATATAAGTGGGAAAGCATATACAAATACATACTTAAGTCACATTCAAACCACTCAGACTTTCATGATCACATTCAAAAAGATAGCTGATTCACATTACTGAGATCTTACCCAAACGGTTATCATATTCTCATATTCATATCAAACAAAGCGAACAGAATACCTGCTGACTCAAAATAGTGGATAACGAGTATACTATCACCACCTTACAGGTGCGAATCGAACTATCACCACCTTACGGGTGCGAATCGAATACTATCATATAATTTTATTCAAAACATTTTCTGAAGGGAATCTTAAACAAGATCCAAACACATTAAAAAGGATCGCGAGAATCCGAGCACATAAAGGGTTCGCGAGGAACCAAACGGGGGACCTGATCAGGGTCCAAACATTCAAAGGGCTGCAGCTAAGAGACTCTATTAGGCATGCCTAACTATCCACTAGACTGACTCTCGCAGGTCATGCATAATACAATCATGCCTCACAACATGGCTCATAAATTAACATATCACATTCACATAATTAATAACATTGTCCATGCATAATACATCCAATTATATTAATGTACTTCATAAAATAGTCCAAGTATAAACCTAAAGGCATCACAAGTTCGGAATTCAAACATTGAAATCACAAGAGAAAACTCAATTTTGGAAAGTAGAGAGTGTCGCGATCACGACGGATGTCGCGCTCGCGACAGAGGCGACTTGCCCCAGGTTGCGATCACGGCAACCTTCGCGATGTCGCTAGGGAACTATACACATCTCACTGTCGCGCTCGCGATAGATAGCTGCTAGCCCGATCTGTCGCGCTCGCGCTCGATAGCGCGCTCGCGACAGAGGATCGCCCAATTCAAAACGGCAGCCAAGCGCCCTGTCGCGCTCGCGACATACGCCGCGCTCGTGATAGAGGCTCTACTGCATGGCTCGGCAGCGAGCTCGAACGCGTGCGAGGGCTGCTTTCACCGGGCTCTATCGCGACCTCGCGCTCGCGACAGAGTCATGAATTCCAACCCTTACACAAGAAATCTTTAGAAAAACCAAACTTCACAATACCCAAATCTCAAACCAAACATCAAAACATCCACTTACCTCATCTCCAGCAAGCCACACATCATTGACAACATAAAACACAACATCCATACCAAGAATTCCAAATAAATCATGCCACTAACAATATCCATTTACACAATCTTTAATATCAGCAATATTCGTCATTCATCTCAAATGCACCCATGTTATGCATTCATATATACGGTACAACATGCCTAGGTTACTTATGAGATCAACACATATTAATACGCATCCATATGCCATCCTTCACAATGTTGTATCTATTGTTATTCACTAGTTAGATCACCAATCCTAATCATACTCATAAGTTTTCCCAAAGACAACTACTTATATAGCCATTTAATTACCCTAAACATGCATAATAAGCTGAGGGGGAGGATAGGGGATGGAACCGGGCCAACCAAGGGCTCAAAAATGAAGAAATAAAGGCTAATACAAGTTTTTCTATCGCGAGGTCGCGACAGAGGCTCACCTCAGATACCTAAAAAGACTGCTTTACGCCCCTGACTTGCGTTGCCTAAACCTCATTTGTAATATAAACATGTATAAAGATACATATGTATATATGTAGTTAATATGAATTACGTGTTGGGCCCTAGTGTAGTATTATTTCATTTTATTATTCTTATATGGATGTGTTTAATGCTATCGCTTCCGCTAGTGTATGTATATGTATATGTATACGTATGTGTCCGCGTGGCGCCCCAATATCCTTCCAGGGGGTATAGGGGTGTTACAAAAATCCCATAAATGATCTAAGAGTTACAAAGATGTAATTAGTAAATGAGCTACCAACCCAAATAACTTAACTATAAGTATCATGCCAAAGCTAACTTAGACTTAGGTGAAATATGGACCTTAGCCCACTAAATTATTACAATTATTGTAATTAATAATTAAGGGTTATTTTAGTGGGAGTTTATGAGAAAACCTGAAATGAAATTGGTATTAATATTATTTATTTAGCATGTTTGTAGATTAATGGCATCAAACAATACTTCCACAATGTTACTGCAATCTGTCCTTGAGAAGGACAAACTTAAAAAAACTGGCACAAACTTCCGTAATTGGTTCAGGAACTTGAGAATTATTCTCAAGCAGGAAAGGAAGCTATATGTGCTAGGTGAGCCTATTCCTAATGACCCACCTGCTGATGCCACAAGGGCGGTCAAAGAGAAACACAACAAATATATTGATAATTCTGTGAATGTTGGCTATCTCATGTTGGCTACCATGGCTCTAGAACTTCAGAAGTATCTAGAGAATATGGAGGCTTATGAGTTGAGTGCTCATCTTAAGCAGACATTCCAACAGTAGGCTAGGCAAGAAAGGTATGAGACTACCAAAGCATTACATTCTTGTAAGATGGCTGAAGGTGGTTCAGTTAGCTCTCATGTTCTAAAAATGAAGGGCTATATTGATCACCTTGAGAGGCTTGGATTTCCCCTTAGTTTAGAACTGGCAATGGATTTGATCCTTAATTCATTGCCTAATAGTTATGACCATTTTGTCATGAACTACAATATGAATAATATGGAGAAATCTATAGCTGAGCTACATGCAATGCTCAAAACAGCTGAGTAAAGCATCTATAAGAAGCCTGGTCATGTTCTAATGGTTAACAAAGGGAAAGGGATGAAAGTCAAGGGTAAGGGCAAGGCTAAGGAAAAAGTTACTTGTAAGCCTAAGCCCAAGCCCAAGCCCAAGTCCAAGGCTAAAGCTCTAAAGGAGGGAGTCTGCTTCCATTGTAATGAACCTAGTCATTGGAAGTGGAATTGCAAGCTCTACTTGAAATAATTGAAGGAGAAGAAGAGTGGTGAGACTACATCTTCAGGTATTTATATTATAGAAATTAATTTATCTACTTTTACCTCATGGGTATTAGATACTGGATGTGGATCTCCCATATGTACAAATGTGCAGGGACTCAAAAGGAGTAGGTAACTGAGAAAGGGTGAAGTGGACCTACGAGTAGGAAATAGAGCAAAAGTTACAACTCTAGCTGTAGGCACTTATGAATTGACTTTGCCCAATGGGCTTTTGTTAGTTTTAAACAATTGCTATTATGTTCCTAGTTTGAGTAGGAATATTATTTCAGTTTCAAGTTTGGATGATGAAGGTTTTTCTTTTCTTATTAAGAATAAGAAATGTTCTATTTGTTATGATGACATGCTTTATGGTATTGCTGATTCATATTGTGGACTTTATGTCCAAAATCTAGAAACATCCAATAATCATGATATTTATAACATAACTACAAAGAAATCCAAGCCAAATGATTTAAATACAATATATTTATGGCATTGTCGCCTTGGTTATATAAATGAGAAACGCATATCTAAACTCCATCAAGATGGACTTTTGCAATCATTTGATAATTACGAATCTTGTTTATTAGGCAAGATGACAAAGGATCCTTTCACTGGACATAGTGAAAGGGCCACTAACTTATTAGGCCTTGTACATTCTGATGTATGTGGCCCATTAAGCATAAATGCCAGGGGAGGATTTCAGTACTTCATTACATTCACTAATGATTTCAGTAGATATGGCTACGTATATCTAATGAAACATAAACATGAATCATTTGAAATGTTTAGAACCTTTCAAAATGAAGTACAAAATCAGCTTGGTAAAACTATTAAGGCACTTCGATCTGATCGAGGTGGTGAATATTTGAGCCAGGAGTTTGACAATCATCTGAGAGATTGTGGAATTGTTTCACAATTAACTCCACCTGGAACACCACAATGGAATGGTGTATCTGAAGGGAGGAATCATACTTTATTAGATATGGTTCGATCTATGATGAGTCAAATAAATCTTCCATTATCCTTTTGGGGTTATGCATTAGAAATAGCCGCATTCAGTTTGAACCGAGTTCAATCTAAAGCGGTTGAAAAGACTCTATATGAGATATGGACTGGGAGAATTCCTAGTTTATCTTTTCTAAAGATTTGGGGCTGTGAGGCTTATGTCAAATGACAAGTCTCAGACAAATTAGCACCAAAATTTGATAATTATCTTTTTGTGGGATATCCTAAAGAAACTAAAGGATATTACTTTTATAACCCTTCTGAGAACAAAGTGTTTGTTGCTTGAAATGGTGACTTTCTAGAAAAAGAATTTATTTCTAGGAGAATCAGTGGGAGTAAAGTACAACTTGAAGAAATTCGAGAACCACAAGATAACATTGAACCATCGATGGAAACTCAACAAGTTTCACAAATAGTTGTGGAACCTGTACCTATTACATAAGTATCACGTAGATCTGATAGGAAACGACACGAGCTCGAGAGATATGGAATTTTCGTGATGGATAGTCGTGAAGTAATGCTCATGGATCAAGATGAGCCTACTACCTATCAAGATGTCGTGTCAGGTTCAGAATCCGAGAAATGGCTAGAAGCCATGAAATCTGAAATGCAATCCATGTATAACAATCAAGTTTGGAACTTGATTGATCCACCTGAAGGAGTTAAAACCGTTGGGTGCAAATCGGTTTTGAAAAAGAAAACTAACATGGATGGCAAAGTAAATACCTTTAAAGCAAGGCTCATTGTAAAAGGGTTCAAAGAAACTCATGGTATTGACTATGATGAAACCTTTTCACCAGTCACAATTCTTAACTCAATAAGGATTCTTATTGCCATTGCTACAAATTATGACTATGAGATATGGCAAATGGATGTCAAAACAGCGTTTCTTAATGGAAACTTACTTGAGGATGTGTACATGACACAACCTGAGGGTTTTGTCCATCCTGAGAATTCTAAAAGGGTATGTGAGCTGCAAAGATCCATTTATGGATTGAAGCAAGCTTCTCGGAGCTGGAATCTTCATTTTGATGAAATAGTCAAAGAGTTTGGGTTCATAAAAAATTTGGATGAACCTTGTGTACAAAAGAAGATTAGTGGGAGCGCTGTGATGTTTCTTGTATTATATGTCAATGACATATTACTCATTGGAAATGACATCCCTATCATGCAAAAGACAAAAGAGTAGTTAGGGACATCCATTTCAATGAAAGATTTGGGTGAAGCTACTTATATCCTTGGAATTAAGATCTATAGAGATAGATCTAAAAGGATGATTGGTTTGAGTCAAAGCACTTATATAGATAAGGTGCTAAATAGATTCAGCATGCAAAATTCCAAAAGAGGATTTTTGCCAATGTCTCATGGCATTACTCTTAGCAAGACTCAATGTCCAATGACATCTGATGAGCAAAATCGCATGAGTATGATTCCTTATGCTTCGGCTATAGGATCAATCATATATGCCATGTTATGTACTCGACCAGATGTTTCATATGCCTTGAGCATGATGAGTAGATACCAGTTAGATCCCGGTGAAAGTCACTGGAAAGCTGTTAAGAACATCCTTAAGTACTTGAGAAGAACTAAGGATGCATTCTTAGTATATGGAGGATTGGAAGATGAGCTAGTAGTAAATGGTTACAAAGATGCAAGCTTCCAATCGGACAAAGATGACTTTAGATCACCGTCAGGATATGTGTTTATGTTAAATGGTGGTGCTGTAAGCTGGAAAAGTTCTAAACAAAGCACTATTGCTGATTTTATAATAGAAGCTGAGTATATAGCAGCATCAGATGCAGCTAAGGAAGCGGTATGAATCAAGAAATTCATTGCTAAATTGGGGGTAGTACCTAGTATCACCTACCCTATGGATCTTTACTGTGATAACAATGGTGCTATTGCACAGGCTAAAGAGCCCAGATCTCATCAGAGATCAAAACATATACTCAGGCATATTCATCTCATTCGAGAAATAATTGAGAGAGGAGACGTCAAGATATGCAGAGTACCAACAGATGACAACATTGCTAATCCACTTACCAAGGCTCTCCCATAAGCCAAACATGATGGACATACTAAGTCAATGGGTATTAGATATATGTATGATTGGGCCTAGTGCAAGTGGGAGATTGTTAGTGGTTACGCCCTAGGCCAAATATTTAAACCTTGATGTAATCATTACTTTTTCATTTATATAATGGTTTTCTTCACATTAATATTATTAGCATGTTACGTTATTGTAATGTTTATAAATAACCAAGTTATTCTTGTTATCCCTAGTCATTTATCACTAAAAGGCATAAAGATAAATTTAGTCTAGTATAGATTTGATTGATAATCATTAGATGATTATATATGGTGATATAAATCAAATCTATAGGTACTTGTTAGAGAACAAGGCACTAGATAGACCAACTATGAGATCACTACATGGGATAGTATCATAAGTGATCTCATAATAGTTATGTTGTTGAATCCTTAGACCTGAGATTATCACAATTTCCTACATAAGGAAAATCATGTTTTGATATAATCAAACGTTGTCTTTAATCGGATAATGATAAAGGTTATGTTTGAACATGATGAGAATTATGTAGAAGATAGTGAATAATTAAGATGGAATTTGTCCCTATCTTATAAGAGAGATATCTATCGGGCCCCTCGATAAGTAGGACTGTAAAATGCATGGCCATGCTCGAATGAATTGATAGTGTGATTAATGTCATTTGAATTTATTAGTCTACTTAGGGATTGGGAAATTATATATTTGAACAATATAAGTTTAACATGGACCATGGCTTATGTTCAAACAAGATATCGTGTGACAAAAAGATAATAACATATTCTATTGTCAGGTTAAAATAGAACTAATGATATTTATATTATTTGGGTAGTCATAATGTCTTGCTAGAGACCAATTATGACTTGTGGGCCTATTATAGAATTGGACCCACTGCCAACTTAATATAAACCTATTGGGTCACACACCAAGACCACAACGAACAGAATGGATTTTAATTAGGGTATTATAAAATTATATAAATATTGGCATTTATATTTAAATTTCGTAATTATATATATATAAATATATTTACATATGATATTTCTTATTATTTTGAATAAGAAATATATATATATATATTTATATATATATCTTATTTTGAATAAGAGATAATATCCCTAATTTATATCTTTAGGGTTTAAATTTATACATGTATATATATATGGATATATGTTAATAATAACTTAACCCTAATTTTTATTTTCTAAGAGAAAATAGAGAGTGGCTGTCATTCTTGAGAGAGACAAGAAACCCTAGCCGCCTTTTCCTTTGAGAAAGGAAACGTAAATAAAGAATAAAAATCCAGTCGCAAGAAAGAGAGCTAGCACCCCTGCGATCTTCTGTTCGTCAGTTCGTGCGTGTGGATACTAGTAGAGGGCATTCATGATTAGAGCAGTGCCTACAATCTAACAGAACTAAGGTGTTGGTTCGTGTTTCTGCGCATTAAGAAAGGTTGGTGCTATGTTATCTCTCTTTTAAATCAATTTGATCGTATGGATCCTGGTTGGGGTTTTGTATTTTTGCTGCGTTAATATGTTTTTTAATTTCGCACAAAACCCAACAATTAATCTGATAAATTTAAGATATTTATCCTTAAAGATAAATTAAGGATATTTGATTTTATATCTAAATATTATTTGAAATCACTTTTTCTTTAAGGATAAATCAAATATTTGATATTTATCTTTAAGGATAAACAGAAGTATTTGATTTTATCCTCCAAAAGATAATCATTTATCTTTATAGATAAATGAAATATAATGTTTATCTTTAAGGATAGTTAAAATTTTGTATTATCTTTAAAGATAAATACTTAATTTTTATCTTTATCCCTAAATCCAAAGGTAACCGATAAATAGAAAGAGGATTGGATTTTTTTATGGGGATGAGGAAAATTTTTAGAAAAAAAAAGAAAAATTGATTTTCAAAGAAAAGTTTTCTTTACATTTATTTTCTTTATTCTCAAAGAATCGAAGGGCCAAATTGAGAAAGAGAAATCAATTCTTTTTTCTTAATTCACTCTCCTAAATTCATTGTTTTTTAAAATAACACTTGATAGAAAGAAAAGCATTTTCAATTTACTCAGCTTTTAACTGATTCCTGCGGTATTCAAGGGAGATTTACATTACTTCTTGCCTTTAGAGATCAATATTATGAGGGTAAATATTCTGGTTCCCAAATAATTATTCTTACATTAATCATGTAATGTCGACACGAAAATATATGTTCTATTTTAAAATGTAGATTAATTTGATAAATTTTAATATTTCAGATTTATTTTTTTTTGATAGGCTGTTCAACTAAATTGCATGAAATAATGCGTTAAAATCCATAAGAAATAAATAATTAAGCTTTGAAAATTTTAAATTGGAATTTTTTACCTTTTTTTTTTGATTTCTGGAGATGACCGATGGGAAGAAGGTCCCACTAACGGGCGTCACTTCAGTGAGCGATGGGCAGTTGTGGGAAATTTTTTCCTCTCGTCGGTCGCCTCGCGGACGACTGTCCCTCACTCCTTTCTTCTTTTTTTGCTTATTATAACTCTTTTACTCATATTATGACATGCATCTTTAGTTTTAGGCGTTTCTTTAATATTTTCTTAATATTTTGTCATCTGTTTTGTTTTCTAATATGTTATTTTGACATTTCTAATGTTAGTTTTTCTTTCATTTATGAGTTTTTATTTCTTAAGCAAGGGTGATAGGGTGAGGCTCAGATTAGTCAAGCTACGACATCATTTTGGTTCATTCTTTTTGACCCTTCTTTATTGAATTATTTAGATTTTATTATTTCTAAATTTTATTTGAATTATTTAGCTATGATTAATGTTATTTTTGTGTTCGTTAATATAAGAAGCATCAAAAAGATTTCTACAAGTCAATAAGGTTTTCTTTAATAAAGTAGGACTAATGTCCTAGTTTTCTTTCTAATAAAAATGTCATTTAAAAATTATCGTTTTCTTGCAATTAGGCATAAAGGAACCAATGTTCTTACTTTTAAATGAACATTCCGTTTTATGCATGTTTTCCATTTCTTTGGTTTGGGGTTGTATTCTGCCCTTATTTTATTGTAAGTTAAAGTACTTTTAATTGTGTTATTTAAATCGCATTACTTATTGCTTTCATTATGTGCTTGAATTGCGTTCTAAATAATTTTCTAATTGAATGAGAAAAGGATAAAGGTTTAACTTAAGAACTCACCTATAACTTTATCAAGGTATGAACAAAAATGATGTCCCGAACTCTCTCTGGTCTTAGACTCAATGAGGCTAGATGAACTTTGCTAATATTCTATTGGGCTGCAACTCTAAAACACCTCTTGTTGCCAAAAATAGACGTCCCCATAATCTTTACGGGTCCTATGAACCCTTCTTGAACCCTAAAAGTGGGTTTTCGAGGTCCTTCGGGGTTCGGCACGCGTCACAGTAGCGACTCCACTAGGGACATAGTGACTTTACTTCGAAAGTACCTTGGAAAATATATAATTGGGTTCTTAAAATTAAAATTTTATCCCTTCCGAAATTGCATTACATTTCATTATAGAATCTCAGATCTACTCTAGTTGGTCACCTTTTAGCCTCGGTGCATTCCCAAAGCACAACCCTACGTTCACTCAATATGGGGAAGTATTAGGGATAATCACCAGCCCAAGCCATGTACCATCATGGTATATCAAATGAAGACCCAACCGGTCATTATGCTCACAACGAGTTAGACCTGTTGGCAAGGATCATGCTTGGGTAGCCCTAAAATTTCATCGCCCTGACTAAATCCATGTAATGAAAATAGATACTTCCCTTAATATTGTTCTTGCTATATGGATCATTATGTATTGAGTAGACCCAGATAAATTGAATGGTCACTTAACCCGGTAGGCCCATTTTGATTCATTTGGATTATTTAAATACATAATGATCAAGACCCATATGTATGCACTTTATATAAAGAGAGCTTGTGTTGCCGATCCTCAGCCACGTATCATATGCGTCTATTGGGTTCCCGATGACCTATGGGCTAATCCCACCTAGGAAAGAAATAACATGACCTCCTATGTGGGAGTAACAAGGTTGGAAGGATCTTCTTGCTTGCATGTGGTTGTGGATGTTGCATAAAGCATGACCATGCATTATATGTCATTCATGCATCATCTTAACAGGGTATGTTTTGCAGCTGTCATAGATCTATCTAGGTAGTTTAAGGCTCCCGGTAGTCGGCTAGTCAGAAATCCTTTTTTCGAATTGCCCGAAAGCGTGACAAATTAGGGTTTAGAGTCGCTCTCAGATAGTAATGAGACCTATGCTTTAGAATCTTCAATAGAAGTCATTATGGCTAACCCACCAAGAGAATTTGATGCAACTACCACTATGTTTGCCAAGGAAGTAGGTAGGAGACTAGAAGAGTTTGAAAATCGAATGATGACTATGATGGGGAATCTGACCGCAGCAATGACACCACCTATCAGACCAAATCTAGTTGCCCTCCCTGTAGGACAAAATAAGTAGGAGACGGTTAAGTAAGATCCTTCTGAGGTGGTACGTGCACTAGCTGTTGATCTCAGAGCCAATACGCCTGTGGGGAAGGGAAGAGGCAGAGCCCATAGATTGGAAAGTGATTTCATAGAAGATGAATGTGAAGAGCCGGTAGTGGTAAGAGGAAAGGCGCCTCAAATGGAAGAGGTAATGTCGAGAAATATAGAAGAGAAATTCGTGGCAATGTCTCATATACTAAAAGTCGAGAAAAAAATGAATCCTGAAGATAAAGAGTTAGAGCGCGAGGATTTAATTCCCCATAACTTTAAGATCCCTGACGACCTAAAATTTGATGGTACATCGGATCCAATAACACATGTGAAACAGTATTCATTGATAATGAAGGGCACAACCTTAATGAAAAGGCAAATGATAGAATATTTCTGCCTAAGCTTAACGGGGCCTGCAGTTGACTGGTATCATGGGCTTAATAGGAGAACGAAAGAAGATTGGGATTTGCTAACAGAAGAATTCCTCAGACATTACGACTATAATACAAGGATGGAGATAACTCTGAAAGACTTAGAACTGTTGTAGCAAAAATCAAGGGAGTCATTTCATGAATACTTGACCTGATGGAGGAACCATGTAATGGAGATGAAGAGGAAACTGGACACTCTAGATTAGATAAGGGTTTTTTTTCAGAAATACCAGCCCGTATCTGAAGGATGGGTTGAAGATGAAGGGATTGAAAGACTGGGAGTCTTTGAAGGATATAACTATAGAGGCTGAGAGTGAATACTTGACAAAAAAAGTGAGTAACAAAGCCAATGCCAAAAAAAAATAGTAACCAGGGAGCTAGTAGATCATTAGGTTCTAGTAGTGGCAATAGGGTAGGTAAGACAGCCGAGGTCTCAGCCATAGGGGTCGGTCAAAGATACTTTTTGAACTTGGGAAGGTCTCTCTCATGGGTGTTGAAAAGGCTAATAGAGGAGGGGAAGTTATAGCCTTTAACACCCAGACCAGCTATGAATTAAGGACGACCTGGGGATAAGGATGATGAATATTGTGCATACCATCATGACACCAGACATATTACAGATAATTGCAAGACGTTGAGAAATGCAATTCAAGATCTAATTGATTCTAAAAAAATCATTGATCTATAACATAGGAACAACAAGAAGAAATCTGATTACAACTGTAACACCCCCTACCCATACGTAGGAGAACTCATTCGTAAAGGGAGTGAGAACCCGTATGGAAAAGGGTGTCACCAAACAAAGCAGAACAATATATAAAAACACAATATCCAGAAAATAATAGAAATTAAAACTTAAGAATTCAAAGATCATACATTGATATCTAAAGGTTCAGTATAACAATATTCGGCACAAAACTGAGGATACAAAAATATTCCGTCTTCCAAAATACATAGCAAAAGCAATACAAAATAATAAATACAATGAGAGCCCAAAAGATTACAAAAGAAGCTTAGTTACAAAGCTAAAGTCCTAACACTTCAATCCTTCTGTGTTGGCTGGACCTGCGGAGACTCTCCCAAAAGCTCAAAACCTTCCGTACCTCATGAATGAAGCACCAGTACTAAGCGATAACGCTTAGTGGGGAAAACACACAAATAATATGAACGACCATTCACAATGGTCGTTGACGCAAAACACATTCAAAGTGGTATATTCTTATAATTACATATATGTATAAATCAATAGGTTAATTGCATCCAATGGTATTCAAGAGCTCATAATCAAATTCATAAATCATGCTGATTCACATACTTATGGTCACAACAAAACAAACAAACGAAATGGACGTCTGCTGACTCACAATAGCGGATAACGAGTGAACACATTGGGGTACCCGAGGGTACAATCGAAAAGCAACATCATTATTTTCTCATTCAAAACATTTTCACATTGGGGGATCTTAAACAAGATCCATACACATTAAGGATCGCGAGGATCCAAACGGGGACCTGATCAGGGTCCGAAACACATTGGGACTGCAGCTACTGAACTCTATTAGGCATGCCTAACTATCCACTAATTTGACTCTTGCAGGCTATGCATAAAATATTTCATAATCAAAACATAACTTTCAATATAATTTGAAGAAGAAAAATAATTACAGTTAAATATCATTTAATAGCTGAGGTGACGCTAAATAAATATTAAAATAAAAAATAAGTTAAAATGGAAGGGAAAAGACAAGAATCCAAAACTTCAAAAATTTTAGGACAGAAGGCATTTACACGGCGGTATGACCAAACTTTACCGCCGTGTAGGATATCCTACACGGTGGTAAGGAAAAGCCATATCTCCGTGTAGCATACCAAACACGAATCCATACAAGGGCAGGCAGGAAGGGGCTGTCACGAGTCATGCTCATTGTCACGATGCGTACATGATATCACAACTTGTGATAGTAGCTTCACGAGTCGTGACAGTCCTCACAAATCGTGAGGGAGCCAGCCGAGCTAGGAAAAAGTGCCTGTCCAGAGAGTAATTACACGGCGGTATGGAAAATCCTTACCGCAGCGTGGCTCGATGGACCAGCAAAACATCAATCCAGAATGTGTTCACACGGCGGTATGGAAGTCCTTACTGCCATGTAAAGCAACTAAAACCTAGAAAAATGTGCAAAAATCATGAAAAGCCATACCTCCAATACACTCAAAACATGCTCATGATCACAACAACTCAATTTGATTCAAAAATTCATCAATAAGCTTCTCAACTCAAATCAAGCAAAACCCATAACATATGGGCCAACATGAACATCACTAACCACATAATTTTTCCAGTAAATCAAAGGAAAATACAAAATCATAAATTGCATTAAAACCACAATAATCCCAAACCTGGAAACCCTTTGCTCCTAATCAAAGAGCACCACTCCCACTAGCCTTCTCTTTGCCCTTAGGTTCTTTAGGAGGCACCTCTGATCAAGAACATCCAAAAACACACAACAAACACAAAAACCCTAACTCAAAACACACACTAAGAAAATCAAAGAAATAGAGGAGGAAGAAGAAGAAGAACAAAACTAAACTAAAACCTTACCAAAAACACTTGAGTTGATCAATTTCCACCAAAAATCTTAGCCAAGTGAAGATAAATCAAAAGGAAACAAGAGGAAGAAGAAGAAGAGGGGAAGAGATGGGGTGGGGAAAGAGAACGGGAGAGTAAGGCAGCTAAATGCTGCTCTCTCTTTCTCTTTCTTGGTTATTTATACCCCTTTTAAATCCATTGCCACTTGTCATCTCACCATGGGTAGAATTTGATCACTCACACTCTACAACCATACACTACACAACACCCAAAGCCAAGCACACTTACACATACACTAACTCCCTACATGTAACCACACTCAAACAAAACCCAATAAACATGCATATAACCCAAACTGAAATATACACAAGACAAAATCACACATACACATACATATGCAATATGGCTCAAACTACTAGGGGGAAAATGGGGTGTTACAACAACAATGTGCCCCCATCTATTTTTATGATTGGGTCTAGTCTACCCAAGTTGTACGTTTTAAAAGACTTGTTTGGTGATGAAGATGTTGCTATCATATGCCTTGAGCAGAGGGCGGGTGAAAAAGGGATTCCTGTGGCAACGATTAATTGTTGGTCCACTAGTGAGAGTGGAGATGAAGATGAAGAACTTACTGACTTATGGGGTTCAGAAGATGAGAGAAAAGAAATCTGAGCGGTAACCCGAAGTGGAAGGGTAGTTCTAGAGGTGGAAAAGCCGCAAGATCCAGTGGCAGTAGATGCAGAGAAGGAGCCGAAAGTAATGAAATAGTTGAAAAGGACTTTGGCTCAGATATCAAATTGGGATTTATTGAGGCAATTGCCATTGCATAGGCAAAAGCTAGTAGAGGCTCTATGTGAGTCCACTGTTGCAACTACTCTTTCCCCAATAGAGCTATTAGACATTGTGAAAGGGGGTGCTAGAGAAAATTTGGTTTATTCATATGATGATTTACCGGTAGAAGGCCATAATCATAATCGTCCTTTGTAAATAAGGGCACAAATCAATAAAAGGCATATTGGCTGTGTTATGGTAGATGATGGTTGTAGTGACCTGAAATCCACCCTAGTAACATTGTGCATGAATAGGGTGATTAGGTGAGTTTGATTAAGGGTTTATAATTCTCCAACTAAAGTGTAATTGGGAATTAAGGACCTAATTGCATTAAATAAATAAGTTAAGTGACTAAAGTGTAATTTTACGTGATTAGTGTTAAGTGAGGATTAATTAAGTTAAGTTAGGTTAATTAGTCATAATTAAAATGTAAGTGGAATCCATGTGTTGAGCCAAGAGCTTGCCACCTTGCTCATTTCATGCATATATGAGTGTTTAGGGAGGTTGGTTTTGTCTCTTTTGTTCTTCAAGTGGCTGGCCATCCAAAGTGAAATCTGCATTTTTTTCCTTCTTTCTTTTTCATCTCATTTCTTCACACTAATCCTTCATCTTTAGAGTTAGCTAAACTTGCTTCATGTAACATCCTAAATCGGGCCTAGTTGGAAATCGCATGTTAATTGGATAATTAAGGGCATTTTCATAATTATGCAAGTGGAATTGGAAGTTATTGTTGAGGACCAAATTTAAAGGCAATTTAAAGTTGGAAAAAGAAATATTTTGTTTAGTGAGCATTAGTTATTTGTCAAGGATCCAAGTGAGATTTACCAAGGACTAAAGGGATATAATGCAAAGATTTTTATTTTGAGCCAATAGGAAGTTGACACCTAGCAAGAGTTGGTGTGGGCATTAAATGAGAAAGAAAGAAAAAGAAAAAAAAAAGAGAGAGAAACCAAAAAATTCCGCTTTCCCGTTCTCCTCTCTCTCTCGGCTTCTCTTCCTCTTTTCTTCTTCATTTTCTGCCTTGCCTCCTTGTTCTTCTTGGCTGGAGTTTTTGCAAGATTGTGGGTGTTTTTGGTAGAGTTTGGGAGCTGGATTGAAGAGGTAAGTGTTTGGTTTTGGTTGCCTGTATTTTAGTCTTCTTCTCCACTTTGATCTATTTGAGATTTTAGGAATTTAGGGTTTTGGTTAAGTGAATTTCTAGGTTATTTGTGCAAGAATTTGGTGGCAAGAAGAAGAGTAAGGGCACAGAAAGGTGATAGCTTGAAGAAGAGCTGGGTTTTGAGCTTCAAGAGGTTTGGGAGTGATTTGCCCTTTTCTCTTTTTGGATCATTTGTATGTTATGTTGTAATTTCTGAAATTTTGAGTATTTTATATGTGTATATGCATGTGTTATTTTGGGTGAGGTTGATGATACTATATGTTAGGGTTTGAGATGGAATGTATGTGAGTTTTGAAGTGAAACGACATGAATTAGTAAAAGTTATGAGCTTGATGTTTTTGTTCAGCATTCATGGTTCCAGCTCAATGTATTGATTAAGTTAGTGTTAATTGAGTGTATTTTGATTATGGGCATGTTTTTGGAGTGCATTGAAGGTATGTTTTACATGATTTTGCATGACATATGGTTCTAGGTAAGTTTGGATTTGATTTTAGAAGCTTGAGTTTTTTGCGTTTTGGCTGAGATTTGGAAAACATGACACTGTCGCAAGCGCGACAGAGCCGGGTATCCTAGTTTCTCGCGAAAGCTGAATTTTTAGTGTAGGGATGATTTGCTCCGAGTCGTGAAGGGTAGCATGACTCGGAGAAGTGCTTGGCACTTTCACGAGTCCTGAAGCTTTTCATGAGTCCTGAAAGGGGCCAACACGACTCGGAGAAGTGCTTGGTACTTTCACGAGTGGTGAAAGTAGCTAGCATGACTCGGATTGAGGCCTTGACACGAGTCATGCGCAATGACACGACTCGTGTCAGCCTTCTCTCTCGCGCGCTCCTGGCTACTATCGCGAGCGCGATAGTTGTAATGGCCAAAAATGTACCCAAGTTGTAATTGGCTTAATTGGATTAACTAAGGGTGAAATGTGGACTTGATTGTAATAAAAAGAAGGACCTAATTGAGAAACTAAAGGAAAGTTGAGTGGCCAAGTTGTAGTTTTGCATGATTTAGTTAATTGAGGGTTTGTTAACTTAATTGTGGATTAATTAAGTTTAATGAGGGGCAGGGACTGTAGGTGGAATCCGTGTGGCACTTCATTGTGCTGCCACCACCACCATTCCCATGCAATATATAAGCTTGAGGAGAGAAAAGGCCTAGTTTTGCATGTGTTTTCTAGCCATCTTCATCTTTTTCAATTTCTGTTTCTTCTACTCTCCATTTCCGTGCGACTCCCTTAGAATTTCCATTTGATTTATTGAATTCTGCTGTGAGGGAGATCAAGTATTAAGTAGTTAAAATTGGAAGGTAAGTGGTTCATTACTTATTATATCTTCTCCTCCTTCTTATATTCTTAAATTGAGAAAGCAAGTGAATTGATGATTTGTGTCCAATTCTGGAAATTGGATGGAATTTGTAGAGGAAGGAGTAAAGAAAGATAAGGGGAAAGCCAAGCTTGGTGAACCTAGCTCAAGGGAAGCTTAATAGGAGCATAGGAGAGGAGGTTTGGGAAACTTGCCCTAATTTGATATGTGTTAAATAGTTTAGTTGATTTGTATGTTGAATTCTGGTATTTGAGAAATTGCAGTGTGATTTGTATGTAAATGTTGAATGATATGTGATTGTTGGAAGAACTTAATTGGCATGAGAATATGAGTTGTCTTTAAACAATGAACTTTACCTAGGTTTGTAGACCATATGTATGTGTTAATTCCATGCATTTTGAATTGGGATAATTGAATGGAGTTTCTAATGTGCTAATTAATAAGTTGAGATGTAAGCGATACGAGAATGAATGGAACGGTAAGGTTGTGGTTGGCATGAAAAATGAGGTGGTTTGCAAAGATGTGTTTTGCAACTTGTGTATAGGTCACGGTGACAACCAAGAGATTGCCACCATGAGATATGCAAAGTTTACATTTTGCCGAGAGTGATTGATATGTCACGGTGACAACCAAACTGGTTATGACCGTGAGGTATCATGTAGTCTATTCTGCCCAAAGTGGATTTAGTATGTCACGGTGACAATCAATTGGTTGTGATCGTGAGGTATCAAGGTTTACAATTTGCCTTTGCACACATGAGGTATGTCACGATGACAACCATATTGGTTGTGACCGTGAGATACCCTAGAATTGCATTCTGTCCGGGTATTGGATGTATGTCACGGTGACAATTAACTTAGTTGTGACCGTGAGATACCCTAGACTACATTCTGTTTTGAAACCTTTGGTATGTCACGGTGACAACCAAACTGGTTGTGACCGTAAGGTACCCTATTTTTGTGAAGAATTCTTATTCATTAAGGGTAATGCTTGGATGTTAAGTTAATGATTAATCACATATAATGACACTTAATAAGTGCTTCATGCTATTGTTAAATGTAATATTTATAAGTGAATGATTAATTTAAAGAGATCCATTGTGCTATGCTTAAGCCAACTATTTCAAGAGTAATGAGGTAAGTTAATACAATTGTATGATGAGTTTAAGCATGTGAATTCATTGTTAGTTTGCAAATGACTTGTTGAAATATGTGATCAAGTGAACTGTGAATTAAATTGAATAATCTTAGCCTGCGAGTCAAGTAGTGGATAGATAGGCATGCCTATAGGGTAAAAGTGCTGCAGCCCAATGCGTCCGATTCCTCTGGAATCACAATCCGAGTTAATTCCTTATTGGATTCTTTAATGTGGAATGTTGATTCTATTGAAATTATTGTACCTTAGGGTACCAATGCGAGTGTGTGTATCCATAGATACACTGAAATTATAGTACCTCAGGGGTACTAATGCGATACCCGTTATCCGCGTCTTTGAATTGCAGGCAAACCCAAACATATAAGATAAAGATAATCTGAAAAAATGAATTTGATATATATATGATTACTTTGCACGTGATGAGCATATGCAAATCATATGAATGCTAATCTGGATTGTGATTAAGTGATGGTACTATGAGTGTAAGTGATAAACATGCTTGTATGAATTTGCCAATTTAAGTATGAATTTTAACATGATGCTTGTATGTTATTATTATTACGTATGCATATATGCTGTGTGTATGTGTTTTCCCCACTAAGCATTATCGCTTAGCACGGGTTTCTTCCTAATTCGTGCAGGTTTGGACGTGAGGTGATTTTGAGGGACATCTCCGCATTGTCAACGGTCAACACTAGGAGTACATCCATAGTGTAGGTTTTGGGGGTTTCTGGCAATGTGTTTGTACAAGTTATGTATGATACTTTGTTTTGGGCAATCCAAACTATGTAAAGTTGTAATATCCAAGTGTTGTAAACTTAATGCCTGTAGTGTATGTATGTAAGCAAGATTGTTGGAAAACAGGAAGTAACTTATGATGTATGATGCATATGAATGTATGCTTAGTTAAGAAATTTTGTTATTCAGATTGTTAGCATGAGATTGTGATTGTGAAGTGTGCTTGTGTTGCTGTGTAGCGGCTATTCTTAACTGCATTAGCTGAGCTAATCTAGTGGCCAGGAATCAGAGTTACAAGTTGTGGTATCAGAGCCTAGGTTGAGTCTTTTCTGGGTAATTGGGTAGTTAGGATGTATATAGACGTGTTGACCTAATGTGGATGTCCTTGTGTAAACTGTGTAGATCGATGGATCCTAGTCATAACTTGAGAGAGGAAACAGCCGTAAGTGTTAATCCTCGGGAAGCAGAAGTGATGGGGTCTGGTCAGTCAAGGCCAGTAAGTTTTGGAAATGAGGTTCCAATGGTCCCAATGGAGGCCTTATTAAAGATGTCGCAGGATATGGCGAGAGTGTTGGATCGAATGATAGCACCGAAGGCTCTAGTAGAATCTTTAAGGAAGCATGGAGTAGAAGAGTTTCATGGCACAAGGTTGGATGAGTTGGAAAAGGCAGAATACTAGATAGAGAAGGTGCAAAGGGTGCTGGGAGAAATAAGATGTCCCCTGGACCAACGAGTTGAGTGTGTAGTATTGTTGCTTCAGGGTGCAGCATATGACTGGTGGAAATTAGTTTTGTAGCATCCAATGCTCCCGGATCCAATCACCTGGGAATTCTTTGAAAATGAATTTCAAAATAAGTTTATAACCAAGGCATACAAGGAGGCAAATTGGAAGCAATTTCTAAATTTGAGGCAGAGAACAATGACTGTGGCGAAGTATGAGAAGGAGTTTTGCCGACTGAGTAAATATGCACCACAAGGTGTTCTGACTGAGGAGTTCAGGTGTCAGCGGTTTGAAGAGGGGTTGATTGAAGAGATTAAAGCGCTACTGATCTCACTGACTACCGAGCAGAATGTAAGTTACTATCGATAGTTCAAGCCGCTATGCGAGCGGAGAGGTCACTGGGAGTACAAAGAAAAAGGATGCAGAAAAGGAATTCCAATCGAGGTGGGTCTAATATGGGCAAGAGACCAAGAGATTCTCAGATGGCACCATCGGCAGAATCTGTGTTTAGTTCAACAGCAAGGGGTAAGAAGTGAGGAGCACCTTCTGTATCTGGATCTGGTAGAGGTACATCTGGTACTAAGAATGAAGTGCATGAGTGTCCCCATTGTGGCAAAAGACATAGAGGGTAATGCTGGAAAGTGACTGGTGTATGTTTTAGGTGTGGAAGTACCGAGCATTTCTTAACAAACTGTCCAAAAGCTTATGAGGTAAATAAAAATCAGCAGGAACAGAGCAGAGGTGGTTCTAATTTACCTCCAGTTAATAGAGAAAGAGGTAGAGGACGAGGCAAAGGTGGCCAGTCGAATGGTGCAGCTAATTCAGAAACAGTGGATAGACCTACTGTAGCACCACCTCGGGCTTATGCGATGAAGGCTCGAGAGGAGCAGGACACACCTGAAGTTATAGCAGGTACTTTTCTACTCTATGATGTAGAAATGTTTGCATTAATTGACCCTGTATCAACTCATTCGTATGTGTGTTCGAAAAAGATATGTGATAGAATGCCTGATGCTGAATGTTTAAAATATGACATATGTGTATCAAGTCCTTTGGGGAATAATGTGAATGTGAACAAAGTGTATAGGGGTTGATCATTGGTAGTTCAGGATAGCATGTTTCCGGTTGATTTAATTGAATTACCTTTTGATGAGTTTGACTTAATATTGGGCATGGATTGGCTGAGTAAATATGGTGCAGTAGTTGACTGTAAGAGGAAAATAGTAGTACTTAAAGACAATAAGGGAAGTAAAGTGACAGTGAGGGGAGTTTGTGCAAACCCTCTTGTGAATGTGGTGTCGGCAATGCAAGCATATCGATGTTTGAGGAAGGGATACAAGGCTTACTTGGCTCTTGTGTTAGATTCTAAAAGAGAGCAAGTATAGATTCAGGATATACCCATAGTACGGGAGTTTCCTGACGTGTTTTTGGAAGAGCTGAATGGTGTGCCGCCAATAAGGGAGGTGGAATTATCCATTGATGTTATGCCTGGAACAGTGCTAGTCTCTAAAGCAACTTATCAAATGGCTCCTACAGAATTGAAGGAGTTGAAAACTCTGTTGCAGGAGTTATTTGATAGGGGATTCATAAGGCCTAGTGTGTCTCCTTGGGGAGCACCAATTCTATTTGTTAAAAAGAAAGATGGAACCATGAGAATGTGTATTGACTATCGGCAGCTGAATAAAGTAACAGTAAAGAATCGGTATCCTCTGCCTAGAATCGAGGATTTGTTCGATCAGTTGAGAGGGGCAAGTGTGTTTTCTAAGATCGACTTACGGTCTGGGTATTATCAGTTGCAAGTGAAGAAGGACATACCCAAGACTGCATTTAGAACTCATTATAGGCATTATGAATTTCTAGTGTTGCCATTCGGGTTAACCAATGCACCTGCTGCGTTCATGGATCTGATGAATAGAGTGTTCAGGCCATACTTGGATCAATTTGTGGTAGCATTTATTGATGACATTCTGGTTTACTTAAGAAATGAGAAAGAGCATGAGCAGCATTTGGGAATCGTGCTTCAGATATTGTGGGAGCATCAGTTGTATGCTAAATTGAGTAAGTGTGAGTTCTAGCTGCGAGAAGTGTCTTTTCTGGGCCATGTGATATCTTCTGAAAGTATTAAGGTGGATCCGGCTAAAATTGAAGCAATTGTGAATTGGAAGCCACCTACAAATGTGCTAGAAATTCGCAGTTTTCTAGGGTTGGTTGGGTATTTTAGAAGGTTTGTGAAGGGGTTTTCAGTGATAGTTCCCCATTGACAAGGTTGCTTCGAAAGGGAGTTAAATTTGAATGGTCAGAAAGATGTCAAGCAAGTTTTGATCAACTGAGGAAGATGTTAGTGAAAGCACCAATCCTTACACACCCTATCTCTGGCAGAGAATATGTTTTGTACAGTGATGCCTCTAGAATAGGTTTGGGTTGTGTATTAATGCAAGATGGGAAGGTAGTAGTGTATGCCTCCAAGTAGCTGAAGCCGCATGAGCAGAATTACCCGACTCATGATCTGGAGTTAGCAGCAGTAGTGTTTGCCTTAAAGATTTGGCGACATTACCTGTATGGTGAGAGGTGTAAAATTTTCACTGATCACAAAAGCTTGAAGTATTTGTTAACTCAGAAAGAATTGAACTTAAGACAGCTTATGTCACACCCCAAAATAGCCCTGGTCGGATTGTGCATGCGAAGTCGGGATCAGAAGGGTATTTCGGTAATTTGTGCTTGAGAAAGTTGGAATGTTAAGGACCTAATTGATAAGATAATTAAGTTTATAAGGAAAGAATTGTGTAAGTGAGTGAAGTGTAATTTGTCTAAGGACTAAAGAGCAATAATGGAATTTGGAATAGTTAAGTGGATTGTGTGGTCCTATTAGGATCTGCCATGTGGATTGTTAGGTGGGCATTGAATGAAGAATAGAAGAAGAAGTAAGAGAGTGAGAGAGGAAAACACAGATTGCAACCCGATCTCCCCTCTCACGCCTGCCCTTCTTCTTCTCTTCTCCGTTCTCTGCTTTTCCTTTCTTTTACGTTTGGCTTGGAGTTGAGTTCGCTTGGATTGTTCTTTGTTTGAAGAGGTGAGTTGGTTTAAGATTTGTTACGTGCTGTGTTTCTTCTTCCTGGTTTTACTTCGGTTAGGGTTTGAACTAAGGATCTGTGGGTTTCTTGTTTGTGCAAGTTTTGGATTGTAAGAAGAAGCAAAGCAAAGGCAAGGAAAGGATTGAGGACTGATCTTGAAGCTTAAAGTGTGATTTTGGATCTTCGATTCCAGGTTTGGGAGTGTTTTGGATTGCATGTAGTGTTTGCACTTCTCTGTCCTTCAATCTCAGTTGATTGTCTCTGCCCTACTCCTCACTAGACTTATAATGTGTTTGTATGGTCTAATTTCTGGAATTTGATGTGGTTTAGAATGTGTATATGCATGATTATGTGAATAAATGTGTTAGTAATGCATGATAGGAATTGAATTGAAGTTCTGAGTTTAGGTTTTGAACTTACTGTTATTTTGTTAGGGTTTATGTTCTTAAAGGGATTAAATATGTCTATACATGATTTTGGTTGATTTGATTGTTGAATTAATTGCAATTATCTTGTTAATGATGTTTGGAAGATCGAATGTAAGGTAAGATGAGTTTGGATGTGTTTTGAATCAGATTGAAAATGATTTTTTATCGGGTTCTTTGAATTCTGGGTTGCTGGGAACAGGAAATCGCAATTCTGTAGAATTCCCGTTTCCAGTGTGTCGTGACTTCCCTGTGAGAGACAAGTCACGAGATGTGACTCCCAGTCACGCCACGTGACTCCGTCTCCTAGTCACGACGTGTGACTTCTCGGCGGGCTGGACGTGATCGCGCGGCGTGACTCCCAGTTGCGAAGCGTGACTGTTTCTCTTTGTGAGAGGAAAGTCACGTCTCGTGACTTAGAGTCACGACGTGACTCTGGTAAAGGCAAGGCGTGACTCCAAGACACGAAGCGTGACTCCTCTCTCTGTGAGAGGGAAGTCACGTCTCTTGACTTAGAGTCACGGCGTGACTCTTGTGAAGCCAGGCGTGACAAAGAGTCACGTCCCGTGACTCTCTAGCAGGTCACGAGACGTGACACTAGGTCACATCTCGTGACCTTCCTGAGGTCAGTCACGAGTCGTGACACGGCTCGTGACCGACCCCTCTTCAGCTCTTTTTTTTCGATTTCGCCCAGTTTTAACCAAAATGAATTTCCTATCTTTTCTGTATGGGTCTTTACTGCTGCATAAACTATGTCATACTGTTACATGCTCCTGTATAGCTTTTCTGTTTTGATTTGTGACCCGTAGCTAGTTTGTTATGAAATGACTTTCAAATGCTTTTATGACTCTTTTCTCTACTGTGTGATATCTTATCTGATTGGTTAGCCTATTTTAGTTATGTTTAGCATTATGTTATGCCTGTCCTTGATCGGGATCTTATCTAGAATAACATGTCAAGTTTAAGAGCATTGTATCATTTCCTGATTTAGATTATGTGTTTTTGATCATGGGCATAATATGACTCCACATGTGTTCCTGACATGCTTTAATTTGATGAGTATTGCTAAAATGGGATTAAGGGAACTATTGCATGCTTCTGAGTATGACTTGTATGAGCTTTGATTGATATTATACTTTAGCTTTTGAACTCATTGTATTATGTTAAATGTAATTGGGACTATGCATGGTTTATGCTTAGTATCTTCACCTAATGCATGTTTAGGATTATGTTTTGATAATCATTGGTATGATAGTGTTTCTATACCTGATTCCTGGCATGCTTTAGAACAGTGTTTAAATGTTAAGTATATTGATTGTCTTATGTTTTGCAATGGGAATGTATGAGATATGACCAACCTTATGAGCATATTTATATGTCTATTGTACTCTGATTTATGCATGATATATATATTTATATATATATTTATGCGTTGTGCGATTCGAAATGTGTATTGTTTTATGCATGACCTGCGAGAGTCAGTTAGTGGATAGTTAGGCATGCCTAATAGAGTCTTCAGTAGCTGCAGCGCCCTTTGAACGTTTGGACCCTGATCAGGTCCCCCGTATGGTTCCTCGCGAACCCCCCCTCAGTACGGATCCTCGTGATCCTTTTTAATGAATTTGGATCGGGTTAAGATCCCCCATCAGTAAAATGCTTTTGTGATAAATAAAATGGTTTTCGATTCGTACCCGTAAGGTACCGCCATGCGTACACTCGTTATCCACTATTGTGAGTCAGCAGGTGCTTTATTGGTTGGTATTACTTTGAAATAACTATCTGAATGTGATATCCGTTTGAGCATGATAATGACTTCAGGAATCAGTCTATATGTATATGACTGTGACTATGGGCTTCAGAATGTATGTATGTTTAAAGTAAGCATGACTTAATATCTAACATGATTATCCGTACTTGTCATGTGATTTGTTATAAGTTTCTGAATGCTTTGAAATGATTCGAATTGATGTATTTAAGTATATGGCTTCAGCATAGTTTTGTTATATAGATTAGCATGTGAACCGAAGCATTTGTGATGGTAAGTATGTGATGTTTAACTGTACTTTCTGCATGATGATGATATGAATGTAACACTAAGTGGTTATGCTTTTAGTCTCCGCTATCAGGGTGTTTTAAATGATGCTTAATATGTTAGAGTTGCGCAGCGGTGTGATGCTCTAAATGTTATCCTTTGGATATTTGACTAGTGTATATGTTTGGCATGTCTAAGTATGTTCAATAGCTAGCACTCTCAACATGACGATTGGGTTGTCAGTTCCTGTATAGGTATTTAGCTATGTCAATTGCTTGTGTAAAACTCTTGTGGCGCCGCACGGTAAGATGTTGTTATTTGATACCCTTGTAGGTTTATGCATGTGTTATAGTATGTAGTTCAGCATGATGATGCTTGTAATGTGTATTATATTATGTCTGTTTTGGTCTATTCTGGACGCGAATTTATGGTCTGTTTGTGAGTTATCGAATGAATGCCTTTACTATGCCTGCATGATCATATTTGTTATGAATATCCGCATTTGTCATCTGAATGTGTTTTGCCTTGACGACCATTGTGAATGGCCGTCCATATTCTTGTGTGTTCTCCCCACTAAGCGTTATCGCTTAGCACGGATTTCCTTTTCGTGCAGGTGGCAGGTTTGGGTTCTGTTCGAGTCGCGCTTCTGCAAGGTCGGCCACGTAGGAGTTAAAAGTTCTGTATTTTGTTCAGCTTCTGTATTTCAGCTTTTGTAATTCTGTAGTATGGTATATGTAATTATTATGTTTCGTTCTTGAGTTTTCTTTTGGGAATGTAATAGTTAGTATGTCCTCATGTTTAGATATTCCTTTGTTTTATTATTTCGATTATGCTTCCGTTGAATGGTCATATGTATGCCTTTGTGTATGCTTTTGCTTAGTGCCTGCGTGTGCGTGAGTTATTGCATGTTGAGTCTGTACCGCAAGGTAAGTCAAGGTAAGTTTTTAATTAAACCGTATTTTTGTATGTATGTTATGTATGGAAGTATGCTTCCGCATTGTGCATATGTATATCTGTATATGTGAGCGTCGTGTAGCGCGTCCGTCGGCATCCTTCCAACGGGGACGGCGATGGGTGTGTAACAGCTTAGATGGCTTGAATTGTTTAAAGACTATGACTGCATTGTGGACTACCACCCGAGTAAAGCTAATGTTGTGGCAGATCCATTGAGCAGAAAGTCTGTCTCGGCTTTGCAGTTAAAGCAAGTAAAGTGGAGGTTTACTATAGATGGAGCATTATTAGCTCAGTTGAAAGCAAGACCGGTACTAAAAGATGAATTAATAGCTGCACAAAGAAATGATCCTAGGTTGCAGCAATTTTGCAGTCGATTAAGAAGGGTGACAAGACTGATTATTCAGTGGATAAGGATGGGGTATTACTTTATAAGAATCGAGTATGTGTTGCAAGTGACAAAGCATTAAAGAAAAAGCTGATGTGTGAAGCACATAATACCGTTTTCACATGCATCCAGGTGGAAACAAGATGTATCAGGATTTAAAACAACAGTATTGGTGGCCGGGTATGAAGAAGGGTATAGTGGAATATGTTTCTAAATGTTTGACATGTCAGCAAGTGAAGGCAGAACACCAGGTTCCACATGGGTTACTGAATCCTCTTTCCATTCCACAATGGAAATGGGACAACATTACTATGGATTTTATTTCTAGATTGCCTTTGACTTCAAAGCAACAAGATGCAGTATGGTTAATAGTGGACAGATTTTCGAAGTCAGCTAACTTTATACCGATTCGAATGGACTATTCAATGGATCGGTTAGCTGAATTGTATGTGCGAGAGATTGTTAGATTGCATGGGGTACCTTTATCTATTGTTTCTGATAGAGATCCAAGATTCACCTCTAAGTTTTGGAGGAGTTTACAGGCTGCAAAGGGTACTAAGTTGAACTTCAGTACTGCGTTTCATCCGCAGACAGATGGACAGTCGGAGAGGGTCATTTAGGTACTAGAAGATTTAATGAGAGCATGTGTTCTGGACTTTTCCAAGGGTTGGGATAAGTATCTTCCTCTCATGGAATTTGCTTATAACAACAGTTATCAGACAAGTGTTGGCATGGCACCATATGAAGTGTTGTATGGGAGAAAGTGTCGTACACCGGTTTGTTAGACAGAATTGGGTGAGCATAGGGTTATTGGACCAGATTTGGTAAGGGATACAGAAGAGAAGGCAAAGCTTATACAACAACGACTTAAAGCAGCCAGTGAAAGACATAAGTCTTATGCAGATTTGAAGAGGAAGTATACTGAGTTTGAAATAGGTGACATGGTGTTTTTAAAAGTGTCTCCTTGGAGAAAGGTGTTGCGATTTGGGAAGAAAGGAAAATTAAGTCCAAGGTTCATTGGACCATATGAAGTGTTAGATAGAGTGGGTTCACTGGCTTACCAGTTAGCATTGCCTTTAGCTTTAGCCAAACTCCATGACGTCTTCCATGTATCCATGTTGAGAAGGTACCGAGCGAATGAGTCGCATGTGATACCCGTGCAAGAAGTAGAGGTTCAATCGAATTTCTCTTATGATGAGAAATCGAAGGCAATTCTGGCAAGGGAGATAAGACAACTTCGGAATAAATAAATTCCAGTTGTGAAAGTGCTGTGGCAACACCATGGAGTAGAAGAGGCAACTTGGGAGCCTGAAGCGGCAATGCAGGAGCAACATCCTTACCTATTTGACTCAGGTATGAATTTCGCGGACGAAATTCCTTTTAGGAGGGGAGAGTTGTAATGGCCGAAAACATACCCTAGTTGTAATTGGCTTAAATGTAAAAGAAGTAGAAAAAAAGATTGAATTTGGTAAGTTTGGGCTTTGTCGCGAGCACAACATTGGGCGCGATAGAGGCTATGTTAAGCAATGGTTTGTATGTTCGTCCTCTATAACAAGCGCGATAGACGCATGTTTGAGTTCTATCATGAGCGCAACTTATGTCGCAAGTGCGACAGAGGTGTGTGTTAGTCTGGTAGTTTACAAAGTTGTTGGCTTATAAATTATAGTGTGGTAACTTAAGAGGGTATATGAATTGAATATTGAGGTGTGAGCTTGTTGATAGCCATATGCATGTGTGAATAATGAGATTATGCAGTTATTGTTTAATGTGACTATGTGATGTTTTATAATATGATAAAACGAATATTGAATGGATTAGTTGTTTTAGCCTGTAATCGAGTCGTAGATAGGTAGGCATGCTTATAAGGGTTATTGTTCGCAGCTGCTAGTGTTGATGCCGTTTGGTATCTAGTGATTCGAGATTTGCATATCTCTAGTGTCATACTGTTTTTCCCAATAACTAGTGATTGATACCCGAGTCGTATCCAGTGTTCCCATTATCCACTATTATATTGATTAAGGCTACATTTAGATGGTTATTTCATTGATTGACTATAGTATTGTGTTAATATGTGATATTCGCCATGATATAGTAACATTTCAGGGATTTTTGTATCATTTATATGCTAGTGATGTTAATGAAGTAAAGTATGCATTATTGAAAGTATGTTTTGCTATTATATGTTTAAGTCATGGTTTTTCCTTGGTAGTCTATTTGTTTGTTTGTATCCCTACTGAGCCATAGCTCAGCACTAGCGTTTATCTCCCATGTAGGTTCATAGTATGGAAGCTCAGGTTTTAAAGTTGACACCTGCTGGCCACTAGGAGAAGTCTTTAAGTCTTCTAATTAGGTTCAATCTTTTGTATTGTACAGATATTGTATCATTTTTATATAACAAGGATATGTAATAGTATATTGTAAAATTTTTGTACTAGTAAAATGTAAGCTTTAATTAAGTAAGGTTATTGATAACATTTGATACGTATTATTTTTTAAGCTCGCCTCATTTTAGCATGTGTGTTTATTATTATTGGAAGATATGTCTGTAGCACTCCCTTATCCTCCTAGGGGGTATTGGGGTGTTACAATTGTTCTTCCATAAATGTGTGCCCTCTGGTGGCAATGCCAGCCTTTGGATTGAATGAGGATATGTTAAGCAAATCAGATTTTACAATTACCGCCTATGACAACTCCCAAAGACAAGCATCAGGGACCTTCAGAGCAATAGTAAAGACTGACCGGTAGAAATAGAGGTTGAATTTGTGGTCTTTTATGTAACAACCCGAATTATACCCTAGTAGGAATTGTGATGTTTATTGCTATATAAGTTGGATTTAGGGTTTAATAAAGGACTTAATTGAAAGGAAAGTAAAGTTATTTTAAAAAGGGGAAGATTTTAGGGACTTTTGTGTAGTTAAGATAAGAAGTAAGTGGAAAGTTGTTTTGAGTGGGACACATGTCATAAGAGTAGAAATGTGGCTTGACGAGAGAGTGCCAACTAGACTAAAGCATGAAATAAAAGGGGTTAGTGGAGAATTCTATCCCATCCTCTTGCATGTGTCCGGTTTCCTCTCTCTCTCTTATTTCTCACTTTTGCATTTTCCATTTCTTTCTTGTTTCTTCACTTCCTTCGTATGGCTACCTTAGAGCTTTGAATTGGTTTGATTTGAAGAGGTTATTAATTGAATTAAGAAGGTAAGTACGGTTAGAATTTGCTATAATCTTCTTCTACTCCATTTCTTTTTATGAATTTGAGTGGGTTGGTTTGATGGACTAAGAACATGTGTGTGTTTGGTTGGGTTATACAAGGAGTTCCGGATAAGAGGATTGAGAAAGGCAAAGAGAAGATTTGATCTTAAAAAGTAGTGGTTCAGCTGCTTCCTAGAGGTAGGGATCGAGTGCCTTTGTAATTAGCTGCATGTGTTGTGTTTGAGTTAGTAGTTGTAAATTATGTAATTGCAAGTTGAGATTGTATATTTCTTATGCAATGTATGAATTGCTAGTGAGATAGGTTATTTGGAATTCTGTCCTTAGATGGTAGATTGGTATGTTTGATCTGGTTCTAAAGTTCTTTGAGAGTTTAGTCAATTTTTGTATGCTCATATGTTTAGATTTTGGCATGATGAGCACTTGTTATGATCATTATGTTCAATTGCTATTTTGATTGACATTAGTATTAGAATTGTGTTTATTTTTGAAATATTGTTTAGAAGTGTATATAGCATGATTTTGTTAGCATGATTTTGAAGGTTATGCATGTGAATTTGGGATGGGTTTGTGAAGATTGTGCATGTATGGTTTGTGTTGCTTGGAGTTGAACACTTAGTTCAGTTCTATCGCGAGCTCGACAGAATGCTCCTTAGCGAGGTCTGCCTGTTAAGCATTGCCGAGATTGCCGAGCTTTCTCATGCATGGCCAAGCTGTGCCGAGTTTTATCACTAGCGCGAACTCCGTCGCGGGCACGACAGTACCCACTATGGCATTCTGTGGCGAGAGCGATGAGGCTCGCGTGCGCGACATCTGAGTATGTTGTGTTCTGTCGTGAGCGCGACACTTGGTAGTATAGTAAATGTGATTGTTTGGCTCTCAATTGTGTGTGGCGTTGCATTGAAATTTGTTTAAACATGTATTAATATGATCACATGTATTATTTGCTAGTATGAATCATATGATTGATGGACTGTTTAGCTCGTACTTGAATGGATTGTAATGTGATTGTGTTTGAATACATGAATACATGCTATAGCGATTAGAGTTGTAGGTAAGCCTGAAAAGTCAAGGTAGTGGATAGATAAGCATGCTTATAAAGGGTTTAGTGCAGCTGCTTCTATTGGCCCTGTAACACCCCCTACCCATACGTAGGCGAACCCATCCGCATCGGAGTGAGATGCCGTATGAGTAGGGGTATCACCACACAGATCAATACAAAAACATACATTCAATCACATTACACATACTAAAATACAACGGAAATAAAACTTTTGGAAACATCAGAATGATCATGCATTAATATAATAACATTCATAACAATAATGTTCTGATCAAAAACTGATATTACAAAATAGTTACATAATCAAAATATACAAGGCGAAAGCTGTACAAAATAATACATAGAGAGTTCTATTACAAAAGAATCATACTATAAAAATAAAGCCCTAACACTAATCCCTCTGTGTTGGCTTGACTGGTGGCGACTCTCCCAAAAGCAAAACGCCTTCCGCACCTGCACGGGTGAACACACCATGCTAAGCAATAACGCTTAGTGGGAAAACAAACAATAATATATGGATGGCCATTCACAATGGTCGTCAAGGCAAATCACATACGATAATGGCATATGCAACAATCATAACAGATTTATACATGCTCAAGTCATATTCATAGCATTCATAGGCTCATATACTCATAATTAGAGTCATTCAGATTCAAATACTTTTAATCATATCAGAAAAATCATAGCACCTGCTGACTCACAGTAGTGGATAACAAGTAAACGCGTAGCAGTACCTTACCAGTACAAATCGAAACGTAGCGGTACCTTACGGGAACGAATCGAAAAAACAGTATCACATTTTCTCTTTTCAAATCATTTTACAAAGGGATCTTAAACAAGATCCGAACACGTAGAAGTTCACGAGGAACTAAACGGGGACCTGATCAGGGTCCAAAACAGTACAGAGGCTGCAGGAAAAGGACTCTTTTAGGCATGCCTAACTATCCACTAGACTGACTCTTGCAGGTCATGCATAAAGAAATCACCTTTAAATATCTCATACTAGAAAATAAGACATACATAATCCAATTATATTCAACATGCAACATGCGATACAAATTACCATAAATATCATTTAACTAAATTGAAATGCCAAACAATGTCATTTACTAATTAATAATACACAAATAAAGGTTGAAAACCCAAATTAGAAGAAAAATGAGCAAAAACAACACAAATGAACAATTATCAAAAACTGGAGGCAGTAGCATTTAACATGGCAGTATGGTTTACCCATACTGCCGTGTAAAATGAGGGAGCACGAGTCGTGCATGAGGGACACGACTCGTGTCCCTTCCCGAATGGTCTTGAACAATCTTCACGACTTGTGAAGATAGTTCACGACTTGTGAACAATTGTTCATGTCTCTCGTGAACGAATGTTCATGTCTCGTGAACATTAGTTCGTGACTCGTGAACTAGGTTCACGACTCGTGAACCTTGTTCATGACTCATGAACATGATTCACATATCGTGAATCTTCCCTCTTCCCTGCCCGACGCGTGATTCAGCTTCACCACTCGCGCGCCAAAGCTTCACGAGTCGTGCTTCTCAATCACGAGTCGGACGACAATCCCACAAGCATCCAGGGAGCATTTACACGGCGGTATGGGATTTCTTACCGCCGTGTAGCTCAATGGACCAGCAATCCAGAGAATGTTTACACGGCGGTATGGAAACCCATACAGCTGTGTAAAATGAGTAAACCCAAAAAAATGCCAGAATTAACACAACTCAAAACCCAATTTAACATACTTCAAAATCAAACTATATACTCATCAAAATCAACTTAAAACCCACCATTTTATAACCATAAACTTGGAGAAATTATACATTAAACATACTTAAATCCTCCAAACCCAAACTCAGTAATTTACAACCATCAATTTAATCAAATGCACATTTAGACCAAATAAAACATAATCAAGGCTTATATCATTGAGTGATCAATATCCATAATTTTCGTGCCAACATAAACCTTGTTCATCATCCAAATTTCCAGAAATATAAATCAACATACCAAAAAACAAAATGCACACTTTCAAATAAATTCCCAAACCTGAAATTCCTTAGCTCCAAATTACTTGGTACCACTTCCACCAGCCTTCTCCTTTCCCTTGTGATTGCGAGGAGGCTTAACTAATCACAACACCCAAAATCACACAAACATAACAAACCCTAGATTAAACCCCAAACCAACAAAGAAGAAGAAAAGATGAAGAAATGCAATAAAACTTACCAAATAAGGGTCAAGAGATGATCAATTCCCACCAACACACTCTTGGATCCAAGCTAGGGCACTCAAATGGAGAGAAGAGGAAGAAGAGAAGTAGAGAGAAGAGAAAAATGAGAAAGGGAAACAAAATCTGCTTTCCTTATTCTCTTTCTTCTAATTACCCCTCTTTCCTTACCCTAGAAAAGTGTCATTTCCTCATTGGTGGAGATTGACCACTCATACCCAACAAGCATGCACTACACACACACATAATGCTATCCTCACTAATGCACACCCTATCAACATGTGAACATGCACACACTATCACAACCCAATATAGCACACCCTAATAACCTATATGTACGCACACTCTAGTAAAATCCCCAAAACATGCATTTTACCCAAAATGCCCTTATCACATGCCTTCACATACATAATGCACACATGCACAAATGGCTCCAACTTCTAGGGGGAAAATGGGGTGTTACAGGCCCGTTTGGTCTAGTGTTTGTACCTTCGGGTATCTGAAATTTTTAAACTTCAGTCTTTTAATATTTTAATCTGTTAGACTTCGGTCTTTTGATACTGCTAGTCAATATTCTGAATACCCGTATCCACCATCGATATGATCTCAGGCTTTAGTTATTGGGCGATTGTAAGTTTGCACGTAAAGATGTATCTGTTATGTGTACATGATTCTCCTTATTTATCAGTGTTCGGTATTGGTTACCTTATATGAATTTGATAAGGTATTTGTCTTGTGTACTCGGATTTGTGTATTAGTAACTATACATGTAGGGGAACATGGGCATGTGTATAATTATTTTAAAGTATACATGTTTATGTACTTGTTGAAGCTTAATGAAGTATGATGCAAGTATGTGTGCTATTCTGTTGCATATTAGTATGTTTTGTGATTTCATTAGAAGTCCTTTGCTTCTGTACATCCCCACTATGCGTTATCGCTTAGCACAGATGTTTGTTTCCGTGTAGGTTTGCAGGATCAGTTCAGTTTTGGGAGTTCTGCATTTGCTGGCCTTTAGGAGTTTTGGTTTAGAAGCGATTCTTTTTGTGATGATGATAAAAGTATTCTTTTTATATAGAACTTATGTATAGTATTTTGTATATGTGAGGAAGGCATGTAATATTGTTAATATTTTTGTATTATGGATATTGTAAGAACTATTTATACAAGTATGCTTTGACCTGTTTTATGCTTCCATTTATGTATGCTTTAGTATGCTTCCGCCATTGTTTTTGTATGAATGTCTATTGGTATGCGTTTACGCGTTGGTAGTAACCCGATATTCCTCTCAAGGGGTATTGGGGTGTTACATTTCCTATTCCAGCCAACTTCTCGGCATTATTAGGCAGACCATGGCTCCACAAGTTGGGAGGGGTGCCATCTACCTTGCATCAAATGATAAGGATTCCACATGAGGGACATGTAATGACAATTAAAGCTGACAGGGAAAATCAGGTGTCCATCTTAGAGATTGCAAAACAACCTTTCAAAGGTTTTCATATGGCTGTGATAAATGGGGAAGATGATATTGCAGGAAACCCTCAGATGGTGAATATGCTAAAGAAAATGTCTTTTCCCCCCAGAGCTGGTTCGGGTTGGAATTCCCAGGGGACACAATCAGCTATCACAACAAAAGGTCAGAAAGATCGAAAGGGCCTTGGGTATAAAGGCACAACAACGATGAGTAAGAAGACAACATGTGAGATCCTTCCCATTACGGAGAATTTTGTGCCAGCCACCTCAGTGTGTGTTTATATTGGAGAAGTTAAGCCCCAGTGGATAGATGGGAGGATAGTACCAGGATTCGAGGTTTTCAATGACATCTTTGATTGGCACATTTGACTTATCAAGCCAGTAGAGGGCTTTTGGGATGAAGAAATCATGACTCAAGGTATTGTTTGGGACCGAGATGCGCTTGAAGAGACCGTCACTGATAGATTGGTGGCTACTCAAGTGAAGGGTAAAGAGAAGGTAAAAGATGAAGCTGCAGGTTTGAAGATACAAGACAAGATTCCATTGGAGGATACTGAAGAGCCTTTGAAAAGTCAAGATGTTACTCAACCATCGGCTATAGCATCTGCATCGGCAGAGAAAGAAAATGATAGTGAATTAGATTTTCTCTTTGTTCTGGAACTTTTTAACGATGTTTATGATGTTTCTGATTCCATTAATAAGATGAATAATTTTGCTTACTTGTGTGATGTTTTTAATGATTTCACAATGCATAATCATGATCATGACTCATTCATATTTGACATTGATTCAACTGATGCCACTCCATTTAATCTCGAAACTTTAAAAAACCCAAAGGAAATCTTGATAGCATCTAAAATAACTCCTGAAGAGAGATTAAAATTTTAGAGAATCTTAAAAAAATGTGAAAAAGTCTTTACCTAGACCTACGAAGATATGCCAGGAATCGACCGTGAAATCGCTGAACATGCTATACCAATATATCCAGAGCATAAATCAGTTAAGCAGAAACTCAGAAGGCTCTAGCTAAAATGGGCGAAAAAGGTTAAGGAAGAGGTTCATAAATAGATTGAGGCCAAGTTTCTTGTAGAAGTTCAATACCCGACTTGGTTGGCCAATGTTGTCCCAGTGGCCAAGAAGAACGAAAAAGTATGTGTATGTGTAGACTATAGGGATTTGAACAAGGCTTGTCCAAATAATGATTTTCCTTTGCCTCACATTGATGTTTTAGTGGATAGTGCAGCTACATGTATGATGTATAGTTTCCTGGACGGATACACTGGGTATAACCAAATCCCCAATAAGGTAGTTGATCGGATTAAAACAGCCTTTATCACTGAGTGGGGAACATTCGCTTATAGGGTGATGCCTTTTGGTTTGAAAAATGCAGGGGCAACCTATCAAAGAATGGCTACTAAGATTCTTGATGACTTGATTCACAACGAAGTAAAGGTGTATGTCGACGATATGATGACCAATTCAACCACTAGAGAAGGTCATTTCGAGGCTTTAGAAAAGTTCTTTTAAAGAATTGATAAGTACAATTTGCACCTCAACCCAAAGAAGTGTATCTTTGGTGTTACCTCGGGAAAGCTTTTGGGTCATGTTGTAAGCCAGAGAGGAATTGAGATCTATCTTGATAAGGTCAAGGCCATTAGAGAAATGCCAGTACCCCTGAAGGAAAAATATGTTAGGAGTTTCATATGGAAATTACAGTATATCAGTAGGTTCATCGCTAAGCTTACTTCGATTTGTGAGCCTATCTTTAAACTGCTAAGATAAAATCAACCTGTAATATGGAATAATGACTGCCAGAAAGCTTTCGAAACTATTATAGAATATTTGTTAAACCCACCAGTTTTAAGACCACCTCTGCCAATCAAGCCTTTAATCCTGTACTTAGCAATAGAAGATAGTTTGGTAGGTGCTATGATGGCTCAAGAAGATGAGTTCAGAGTAGAATTTGCAGTTTATTATCTTAGTAAGAAGTTTTTTTGCTTATGAGATCAAATATATCAAAGTTGAAAAGATTTGCCTAGCGGTGATTTGGGCCTCTAAGAAATTAAGACACTACTTCCATTCTTACAAGGTACAAGCTGTCGCTAGCAGAACCCTCTTTGGTATCTTTAGGAAGCACCTCTTTGTTGGGAAATATGGGAAGATGGTTACTGCTCCTACAAGAATTTGATGTTGAATATATCACTAGAAAAATGATCAAGGGGTGCATAGTAGTAGAATTCTTGGTAGAGCACCCCATAGAAGGAGATTCGATTGAGTTTAATTTTCCAAACGAGGATATTATGGCCATTGCAGTACAGGGATGGCAGTTACATTTTGATGGAGCATTTAATAGCAAGGGGGCAGGAGTATTCTTACAACCCCAGATGGTGAAAAACTTCCATTAGCCAAGAAACTAAGGAATAAAGTTACTAATAACGAAGCTGAATACGAAGCTTGCATTTGGATTGGAGGCAGTATTAGCCTTGGGGCAAGAATTACAAAAATCTTGAGAGTTTTGTTGTTGGTAATTTATCAGATCCAAGGTGAATGGTCTGTTAAGGAAGAACGATTAATGTTGTACATAAAACATTTGAAGATGTTGAGCAGTCGATTCGAGACATGTACGTTTCACTTTGTCCCTAGGGATGAAAACCAGTTGGCAGATGCCCTCGTAACTTTGGTATCCATGTGGGATAACCTCAAAGGGGTCATAATGAAGCCAGTGTTAATCTCAAGATAAAAAAATCCCAGCTTTGAAGCCAAACAGATAGTGGAAATTGAGGTTGTTGATGAGAAGCCATGGTTTTATGACATTAAAAATTACCTAGAAAAGATGGTGTTCCCAGAAAAGGCCATCAAGAAAGATCAAAGATTTATTCGTAAACTTTCCACTTAGATTATCTACATAGATGGTGTGCTGTACAAACGGCAAGTTGATGGTATTCAACTGAGGTGTTTGGATGAAAAAAAGGGAAAAAAAGTTATGGAAGAAACTCATGCTAGGGTCTGTGGAGCTCACATGAATAGTTTAATGTTAGCAAAAATGATTATGTGACAAGGGTTTTATTGGCTCACAATGGATACAGACTATTCGAAATATGTGAAGCAGTGTGAATTATGCCAACAATGCGCAGATTTGAGGCATCTGCCGTTTTCAGAATTACACAACTTAACAACACCTTGGCCATTTGCAGCTTGGGGAATTGATATCATGGGAGAGATATGCTGTATAGCCTCTAATGGACATAAGTTCATTATAGTCGCCATCGATTACTTTATGAAATAGGTTGAGGCTGAATCTATTAGATGAGGATAGGTTGCGAGCTTATTATCATAACCAAGTTTATCAGAAAAGACTTGCTTGATCATTCGAGAGGAAGGTTAGGAAGCATCAGCTGAAAGAAGTAGATATGGTCTTTAAACAAATGAGGCCAGGTGTTTTAGATATGTAAGGCAAATTCAAGCCAATGTGGGAAGGTCCGTTTGTGCTAAAAAAGTTACTATCAAAGGGGGCAGCAATTCTAACAGACAGTGATGGAAATGAGGTCAAGGAATCGGTGAATATCGACAGGCTTAAGCGGTTCCATGGTTAAAGACCCAAAATCAAAAGAAGAGAATAGATGCCCCATGGGTTAAAAACCGAAAAAAGGCGACCTTGCTAAAATTGGGTAGCTCGTCAAGGTGAAAACCAAAAAAAGGCACCCTAGGCAAAAATTATAGACTTGAGAGAAAATGTCCAATAAAAAAAAAAATTCGAGAGGGCTGATTGGAAACAGGAATTTGATGCTTTTAAGATCCATTTTGAGATTAAGTGCATTTTTGCATTTTGATCTATGTTAAATAATGGTCATGTATGGTGAAATCATACTGAAGTGTACACAATTTTGCGAAAAGATATAAAACAAAAACAATTCAACTCATGTATTTATTGTTATCTAGTTCTTTCATAAAAAGAAAAAAACATTATCTTTTGCATATCTAAACAACTATCTTCTACTACTTTTGCCAACCAGATGTCTAAGTCGATGGGTCCTATTGTCAGCTGCAGGGCTAGTCACCCACCTCTTATATGCAATGGCAGTGGTGAAGTCACAAGCATCAATCCACGGGATATATGTTGTGATGCCCCTCCCCGAACATATGCATAGCCTTGCTGTGGAAGTCGAAGAGCATCGCCACACATACATAGCACATGTGCATACAATCGAGTTAAATACAAAGTCCTGAGTTAACAAATTTCTTTCAAATACAGCGAAATACATTTCCAAAGCTCATACTTTATAGATACTATTGATAAGTTGCAATTATATTAATATTTTAGGTTAATTCTTTGCATAATTATGTGTTTTATTTATTTATTTTTTATTTTAATTAGTTAGTTTTTGTAATTTTATTAGCTTATAATGTTTTTATAATTTTTAATAAGTTTTGGGATGTTTTCAGGTATTTTATTTTAATCCGGAGCTAAATTGGAGGTTCGGGGTTGATTTTAGAAGCAATGGGTGAAAAAGGGCAGATTTTGCCTAAAGCATAGCTGTGCTTTTGAAGGAAGTGCACAGTAGTAAGATCACGCCAGAAGCACAGTCGTGTTTCTGCGAGAAACACAGTTGTGTTACGTAGCAGGAGGTGCGCGCGAAGAAGAGCAACGCGCACGTTCACGCCCGAAGCACAGCTGTGTTTTCGCGAGACGCACAGCTGTGTTTCACCATTTTTCCACCTGTTTGCACGCACGCAACGCAACCCTAAGGCGCTACTTACTCAAGAACACAGCTGTGCTTTGCAAAAGCAGAGCTGTACTTTTCTCCAGATTATTTATTCTCGCCGTTTCATCTTAGAGGGGGGCTGGTTAGACAGAGGTTTATTTGTCTTTTAGTTTCCAGCAATTTTTTTTTTTATTTTTAGGTTTTAATGTTCCTTTTAAATTCCGTTTTAGTTTAGATTTAATTTTAAATTGCAATTTTGTTCTTAATTAATTTAGATTAATTTAGTTTATTATTATATTTTGGGGATTCAAGGAGATTCCAAGGTTGATGAACAAGAGCTTCAAGATCTATTTTCTCTCTCATCAAGGGTGTATTCTAAACTTGAATTTTTCATATTTTGTGTTTATATTCTTGATGTTAGAGTAGTTATTCATGCTTAGGGGTTCTTGAATCATACTTTGTATTTAGAATTATGGATTTGATGAATACTTTCATGATTTCTTTTATTTCTCTTGTTATATTTTCTGCATTTATAATGATTATTGGGTTTGATTATGATTTAGTCCGGAATGATGATTGATTTCAAATCTGATTATTGTTGTAATTTGTTTATACTCTGTTCTTATATCTCTGCATCTATCAATTTTGCTTGCTCCGGAATGGGACGCTTGATTCATAGATGTTAGTTTTAGAAAGTTCAGAAATGTGAGGAATAGATGGGTTCACTACAAGAAAATTAAGAAATAGCAAGGGAAAATAGCAACGGAATTTGCTACTTTTCCGTTGCTAATTAAAATTAGCAACAGAAAATAGCAACGGAACATTCTGTTGCAATTTCGGCCGACGCTAAATTTAGCAACGAAAACATTTTTCGTTGCTAAAAATTTTCCGTTGCTAAAAATAGCAACGGAATTCATATTCCGTTGCTATTTTTAGCAACGGAATATGAATTCCATTGCTATTTTTAGCAACGGAATATTAATTCCGTTGCTATTTTCCGTATTTTATTATTATTATTATTATTATAATTATAATTTATGTAGCAAGGGATTAGCAACGGAATACATTTTCCGTTGCTATTTTCAACAGTATGTATTATATTTGTAAATAAATATAGTTCAATTAGCAACGGAAATGTTATTCCGTTGCTAAAAATAGCAAGGGAAACATTTCCCTTGCTATTTTTAGCAACGGAATATAATTTCCGTTGCTAAAAGTAGCAACGGAAAGCCTTTTCCCTTGCTATTTTTAGCAACGGAAAAACATTTCCCTTGCTATTTTTAAAACAAGTGAAAAAAATTATTTATTAAATTTATATAATTCAAATCCTGTATATATTAATAATGTATGCTTATAATCTCATATAAAAATTGTAATACACAATAATTAAAATCCTGAAAATATATTATAATATATAAAAGAAAAATCCAAAAAAATATCACAAAATTAAATTCAGTATAATATCATTGTAAAGTAAAAAAACTAGTGAAACTGTCACAAACAAAATATAAATTCAATACAAATGACATTAAAAATACTACATAGGTGGAGGTGGAGGTGAAGGAGACCGATCTGACTGTGGAGCACGATGTGTTTCCAAATCTTCAACCCTCAACTTTACGAGTGAAATCCAATGAGAAAAGCCAGCTTCCGCCAAACCCCCTCCACGTAGACATAGAATAAAAAAATAGCTTCCACCAAACTCCCTCCACGTACATATAGAATCAAAATATTATGAATTTACAGACAAATCAAAAAACCATGTCGAAAAAAAAATCATAAAACTAAATAAATTATAATATGAACATCAAAATTTTTAAAATGATAAAACAAATTCACAAACACAATTTATACCTTGTAAGCTTGAGGGGTCAGCTGTATTAGCTTATAACAAGTTGCAGTGCTATATTTCTAAATGGCAACAGAATCAGAACCTGAAATACAACATTGAAACAAGTCAAAATTGAGTCCACGTGCAAGTATCTTGATTTCATAAAAGTGGAGGTTGATATAATGATATGGATGATCCCATTTCTAAGTTATTTTACGGACAAGTCAAAAGTAACCAGATAGAATTTCAACAGAAGATAATAACTTTACTTGAAAATATATAAATAGATTAACTTAGTAATCTGCCAGTACTTTTGTAGGAATTCCCACACAATAGGTTTGCACATGCATTGTGATGGACAATTATAAACTTGTATGCTAAAAATACTCATATATGTCTTGTTTTGTATTGGTACATATATATAACTATACAAAAGGCTAAAAAGTAAAGAATCCTAGAGAATAAAATTAATTGACAGCAGATCAAATTAGAGAGACTAAACTGTAATTTGATTCTAATTTTATTAAAAGCTTGACTAAATTGAATTGTGAGTATAAATACTTTTCATGGATGGAATACTAAAATGGGAGATTATTTTATATGTTTAAGTATCAGCAAACAGTAAATCTTAACCATGAAATGAAAAGATAATTTTTTTTTTAATTTAACGGTTGATATTACTTAGTATTGATACAGAATGAATACCTCCCTAATAAAATGGGCCTTCTTTAACTAATTAATAGCACATAATCATGTTAAGGCCCATGATAGTTGTACTGTTAGATCACTAGCTACAATTTGTAGCATACAAAGTTGAGTGAGGTGATGCTACATACCTAGGAGTATTACTCTTCTAATGTTGGAATAAATACCATATACTTATTGACTTGGCATTCTTAGTTTCCAACCTTAAATCTTTAGTTTTGGAAAAGTTATGTGCTACTTACTACTTATCAGATAAACCAAAAGTTACCCAACATATATGTGTTGTTGTAGATTCTGGAGAACACAAGACTCCAACTGAATGTGTCTAACTTCTACAGAAAACCAGTAAGAGACTTTGCATACATTTATCGTTAAATTATGAAAGTGTTATGCATTTTATTTGAAAAGATAAAATTAAATTAGCTCAATAATTATGGCTGCACAATAAGCAAGTATATATAAAAGCAAAAACTAACTCAAGGATGACTTTTTCAAAATTTTCACAAATAGTCTTCTTCATTTCAGAGAACTGCGTTGGGTAATACTTCATGCCCACTTTGAAACACTAAATTCATATGTCAATGGTCAGATCAAGGATTCACAATTTCAAATTTTATGTCTTTATAAACTAATTTATTTCACTAAACTAATATCTCAGTATTCAGATTCAAGAAATTAATTGAAAAAATAGAGGATTAAAGGAATTTTAGATCAAAGGTTTGGGTCACACAAAGTATAAAATTGTTTCTTGCTAGCTGTTAGTGGCTCAGATTCCTGAAGAGATTGGAATTTGCTACACCATTTTAAAAACAAAATAGAGCATGAGGTTTAAAATTTAAATCAATACCTGGAAAATACTCTGCGGATTTGAACCGTTAAGTTCCACTGCAGCAAGGGCAAATCGCTGAAAGAAATTGAAAAAGTAAAATGTTGTTAAAGAAAAAAGGAAAAACCCGTGTATTAGATTTGATATCAATGATTCTAGGAATTTATTAACAGTTACCATATTTTCATATTAGCCATTCTCAGAGTTCATCAAACTTAAGAATATGAAATTTTCGGATACTGTAATTTGATAAGCAAAAATTTAAATAATATGAAATTGGCAATTAATCAGACATCTTGTTTGAATTACTTACAATTAATGGTGTTTGATCTGTATTTGAGTCCCAAAAACTTTCTGAATGTTAAATCCAAAGGCAATCAACTACTCACGATTCTGAATGTTAAAAGAATATGATCTGGAGATTGAAGATGAAAGACAAAAAAATAAGAACATGAAGCAACGTTGAGGATCAATCTCAACTTTGTGAGAGGTAAGGAGTTTGGATTAATGAAAATTAATACTAAGGCAGAGACTAGTACCAGTTAAACTCCAAATTTCAAAATCAAGTTTTCCAAATCCTTAAGCAAATTGAAAAAAAAAAAAGAAAAACGAAAAATAGGTAAACTATACATACCTCGAATAGAGAGAGAGATACACCTGGCCCCCGACAAATTCCAGCAACAATGGGTTATTTTTGGCTGATTGCAAAAGTGGGTAGGAAGAATTGTGGATAAAGAGAGAGAAGCAATACCAAGTGGAAAGGCTGGAGCTACAGGCTATAATCAACTGTCAAGAGGAGAGGATCAAGGCTTAAGAGAATCAATTGAGAAGTCAAGAATTTTGGATCCAAAATTTGGAATCCAAATTGGAGCATTTAATTATTTCTTCTGTTGATCAAGGAGATGGTGGTGAATTGAGTCATGCACCTATAAAGATTATAGAGAATTTTGAAATTTTTGAGGATGGGTTGCATGAAGAAAAAAAGGAGCCAACCATTTTTGAAGACAAATCTTGTAGTTGTTTGGAAACTGATGTTAATTTTTCTGTGCAGGATATCACACCAAAGGAGAAAGAGTTGTGCGATTCTCAAATGAAAGCAATGAATTCAGTCCATTTGAAGGATTTAATTAGGCTGAAAGAGCCGGTGGAGTTCGTTTATAGTGAACCCAAGGTGGAGTCATACTTCATCAAAGACATCAAATTTCCTACCTTGGTGGCTTTCGATGATTTTCTCTTACTAATGGGGGAAAATGAGGAGAAAAAACCGGAAAGACCATTATTTGGTTCACAATCTCGTCCACCCGAGAGTAACATGAGTCGAGCTGGGACTCAATAAACCAGAACTTTTACTTTTCTTAACCCTTCCTATTTAATTTTATGTAATTTATATATGTTTTTGTGTTTTATGTTTTTAATTTTTTTTTAGTTGTTTATTTTTAAATCTTTATTTAAAAAAAATTATTTGTTTTTATATAAAATAATTTTCCTTAAATTTTTGGTGTGATAGAAAGTTAATTTGATGTTTTTAATGTTTAATTTGTTGATTTTTAATTTTTGGTTTTAATTGGTTTTGGTTTGTTGTATTGTTTTGGAATTTAACAAGGAAAATAACTTGGAATTTAAAGAAAGGAATTTGCAGCAAAAATGGTGCAATGGAGCACTGGACAATAGCATTTTATAGGTATCTCACGGTGACAATTAAATTTATTGTCACCGTGACTTATTTTGCATTAGGGCAGTAGCGTTTCCAGTTAGAGTGAAAACACAGCTGTGCTATTTCAAAAACACAGCTGTGCTTTCATTTAAAACGCGCCGATACGTAGCGCTGTGTAAAAACACAGTTGTGCTTCTTTCAAAAGCACAGCTGTGCTTTTCGCCCAGACCCTACTAACACGCTGTTTTGAAATTTTCGGCGCTAGTCTTCTTTTCTTTTCTTTTCTGTTTTCACCCGTTCCCCCCTGTTCCTCATTTTAAAAATTTTCTCTCAATTTTCTCTTCGATCTTCATTGACAATCCAAGCTCATCTCAGGTAATTTTTATTTTATGCATTTTTATAGAACTTAAATGGAATTCTTTTCATCTTAATTTTGCATTTCTCTTCTTATTTGCCGATGCTGATTTTCCCTAAAATTTCTGCAAAATTCCAGATTTTTGAGGTTAAGAATTAAGAGATCTCTCCCATTATTTCTCTTCTAAAATTTTTAAGTCAGTTAGCTAATTTCTATAGATTCCAAGTACGCATTATTCCCACTCTGTTCATTCAAATTTTTTGTCGTTCTTTTACTGATTCAATTGTGCACTGAACTTCAATTAAGAAATTATGTTGTTTTTGACATTGTTAATTGAGATGTGTTTCTTCTCTTGTTAATGCGTGTGTAGGATGAGAAAGTTGTGCTAAAAATTTTGGTTTATAATCCTGCTCACCAGGTGCTTGATGAAATGCTTAAAAGAGAAATTCATGTCGAAATTTGGGACTTGTAACGTGAAAATGCAACATAATTGTTTATGTTTTCTTCCCAACTCTGTTAATATGATTTGTTGAGGTTTTGTTCATATCTAGTTGGCATGAATCAGGTTGCTTGAATATGTAAATAGGTCACTGTTGGCATGCTCACTGCTGATTTGGAACTTTCAATGACTGAGCTTTATCTGAACATATTGTACACTGAGCAATCATATTTTGAGCCTGATTTCATATATGTGTTTGTGTTTAATTGCTCTTATAGCAGTGTAGAGTTGATGGGTGCCATTAGAATTGAATTTGAACTTAATGATCATTATGCTAGATGGGATGTGTTCTTGCGTTTTGTCTTGAAAAGTAGCTTGCTGAATTGGGATTTTGAGCTTCAGAATTCTGAACTGAATTATTTTGAGATAATTGGGGCATTATGCTTAGTATGAACATGGAAAGAAAATTTTGCAAGTTAAATTCAAATTGCTTGAGATTGTACTTGGCATTATTTTGTTTTAGAAGTATTTGCTGTTGCTTTAGTTTTTAATTTAGATGCAATTGATATTATGCTTATTGTTTTGAGGCAAATGCATGTTTGCTAGCTCCCGAATTGATGGGATTAGGATGAGTTGCAATGGATGCCAATTTTTCAAATTCTTATTTACATGCAACTTTGAATTTATCTTACATATTTTGGCTTTGAATAGAGCATAGGTTGAGCAAACTTTGTATTTCTCTCTCTTATTTTCCATTAAATTGCATTTATATTATTTTTGGCATATACACTTCAAGGGTTAATTACTTGTGCTTATTTGTATTCTCCACCTTGTGCTTTTTATTTTTAATTTGTTTAAATTCTAACTTGTGCAATCTTCCAATTTTGATTAAACTTATGCATTGATTTTGTACTTCAAATTGTTTATACATATGCCTGATGCTTAATTTTCCATATTTTGCATTTTCATTAGCTAGAAAATTTTATTTATTTTGCAAATTTCTGTTGTGAAGTTCTGGTGAGTTTTGTTATTATTCTTTCAATCTAGTCATATATGTGGTTTGCACTTAATGAAACTAAGAATGTTTTGGATAAAGTTTATACTTTCTTTTCAGGAACCATGGTAAGTAATAGAGAGGAGCAACCATCAGCACCCATTCCGCCTCCTGATTGGTTGACTCCAGCACAGCGCACTTTGTTCAATAAGCTGGCTGCAAAGATTATTGTTTCTAGTAGGTTTATGAGTATGAAGACACTCATTGACCTAGGCATTCAAGAGAGGGTATTATCTTTGCTAAGGAACATTAGATGGGAGGAGTTCTTTTCTCTGAATGGTCTAACTCATCCTACGATAACATTGGAGTTTCTTAGTACTTTTCAGCACTCTCCAAGGTTGTCTAAGGATGATGTAAATACCATTCAGTTTAGAGTCAACAATACTCCTTATTTTCTATCGATTTCTGACCTGGCTAGATACTTGAGGTTGCCAGTGGATGGAGAGGTGCACATTGTGGGTGATTTAGCTGCACATTCGGCTATTATCGGGAAGCCCAATATGGACTTTCATCCGAGAAACACCAAGTCAACAAAGCTCCGCTCTCCAGTCTATCAGTACTTGCATAGAGTGATGACTTCTTCAGTGTTCATGCGACCAGGGTGTCCCAGCAATGTGACCACACTAGACTTATTTTTTCTTTATGCTATGGAGGCCGGCATCCGAGTTAATGCCGTACCTTGGTTGTGTAAGCAACTGACGAGAGCTACAGCTACTTCAGGAAGGAGGATCGGGATTGGTGGATTGATCACCTTGATTATGAGAGCCCTACATCTGCCTACTCCTGACATGGGACCAGCTTTGAGGTCATCGTACTTGATTGATGAGGAGGTCGTACTCAGGTGTAGGATTGCTATAGAGGATCCTTCTTCCGAGAGTGGATATAGACTTAGGATAGCAGAGGAGATAGATGCCCATCAGTCTGGTGATGATAGAGAGGGCGATTCTGACGATGGTGGCCACCAGCCAGTTGATCCCGATATTGATGCTCCACCACCACCTCTGCCACAGAGAGCGACAGCCACTGCTTCCAGTAGGAGGGTGAGACAGAGGAGTGACATTCCATTCTCCCCTCCAGATATGAGCCGCTATGCTCAGGGGCATGATGAGCCATCTTCTTCCACAGCCCCTCCACCCTCAGCTCCATATTTAGATGCTTCGGTGGTCAAGACTTTGATATCAGAGATGCGGTCTATGACTGCTATGATGACACGGTTTGAGACTTCAGTTAGCATGCTTCATGATTCCTTTAGTGAGTTGAGGAGGGAGCAGACAACTTTCCAGGAGAGGGTTTGGGAGAGATTGGATGAGTTGAGCAGAGGATTGGCGGAGGTCACAGCAGCTATTACTCAGAGTGACCAATTGATCTCTGGCATGGACCTGTCAGTGCAGAGAGCTTGGGAGCATTTGTCTTCCATTGAGACTCAGATGGAGCAGGTGCGTAGAGATATGGTCCTGGGAGCTGAGCGGAGAGACGCATTCTTGGGAGCCTTTCAGCAGAGGATTATTACACAGTTGGATAGGTTGAGCAGTGAGATTCGTGGATTTTTTACACCTGTTTCCACTGTATTTCCTCCATATTTGAGACGCCCACCACATTGATATATTGCATATCTTTCAGGAAGTGATTCTTTCATAACAGATTTTGTAATCTATTTATTTTATAGTTAATGAAATTGATGTAGTCAGGCAATGTATGATTTTATTTACTTTGTTATATTTTAAAATTGTGTGGCTGAGCCAATGCCGTGTGATAGGATAGATATTATTTGTGTTGGCTATGAATCTCACAGATTTCAGAGTATTTTATTTTGCACAGTGATTATTGGATTCTTGCACAGGTTTTGAGTTTTCTTTATTTTGCACAGGTGGCATGCAAGAATTTTGTATTGTTTTTAGTTTTGCATAGTAATTGTTTTATGTTTGCCATTTTTGAGATGATTGTAATAAATTTTAAATTGCTATGAGCTTTTGCGCAGCATGGGGGAAAATTTTTTTGAGAAATACCTTTTTATGCTTCATTTTCTTGCATTGAGGACAGTGCAACATTTTGAGTTTGGGGTGGAGTATCATTTCAATTTTTCAAACCAAATTCAGTTTTGTTTGGTTGTCTTTTTAGTTTGTTATTTCTTTTCATATCTTTAGAGTAACTTTTTAAATTTTTAGTAGTTTTTAATTATTTTTGCTTTGTTTGTGGTGTGTTTATGCCAAGTTTTTATCTGGATATTGCTATGGTTGTTCTTATTGATTTAACTTTGATTTAAATTTTTATTTCATTCTAGTAGTTCTCAATTGTGAATAATTTTGACCTCAGTTTTAGAAATTTGTGTTTCATTCAATTTTAAGTTGAGTGAGAAATAGTCTTGTTTGTATATTTATTTGCTTGATTGCATGTAAACCTTGATTATACTTTGCAATTTCTAAATTTTGAGCACTTTGGGGCTGCTTTTAAAATTTGAGAAAAATCTAGATACAATTAGGGAATTAGATGAAAACTCACTAAGAGCACTAGAACCTTTCTGATTACCCATCGAAGCGACCTTTGGATGAGCCATAACTTAGAAAATGATTTAGGCAATCCTTCTTTGAATAGCTACTTTAAATGACTTTTCCTACCTCAATTTCATAGTCTCTTGTTAGCCTGTTGAGCCTATTATTTTAGTATGCTAAATGCGTACTTGTTTTATTGTTACACATATTAAAACTACCTTTAGCCTTAAATGATTTTTGCCTCCCCTTTGAAGAGTGGCCACTCTAGTAAGGATGGGTTTGTATTTTTGGTAAAAGGGAGTTTAGTTTTTGTCAATTTTTTGTGTAAATTTCTGTTTGAAAATTGATTGGTGTGTGTAATGGAGAGTGAGCCCATTTAAAGAAATGAGTTTGGGGTTGACAAAGGGGAATGTGATTTAAGTTGTTTATTGGTCTTTTGAATATTAGAGCTCAATTTTAGTTCTCATTGAGATTTTTGGATTAATTTAGTACTTCATAAATTGTTAATGGCTAGTTGGTTTTATGCTTCAAAAAAAAATTTGAAAAAGAAGAAGAAGCATTGCAAATTTTTCCTAACTAACTGTGCAAAATATGAGTTTGGGGTACAAAAGTTAATAAAACTTGAACTAGTGCCTTGTGATGATCATTTTTGAATATTATGTGGCAGCTATTATTTTGAGCTAAGTTTGATGAGCTAAGGTGTCTTTAAGACTAATTTTGTTTCGAGTTGGTTTTTATTCCCAACGTTGTATCTAGAAGTTTTGTTTTTAAAGGATAAAAATTCTGTTTTGGCCTTTTGGACACACACACAGAAATTGTTTAGTATGTTCTTATGTTTAATTGTTATTTAGTGAGCATTGGTATTTGCAAGCCTATTTTCTTGTTCCTTAATTGAGAATGACTACCTATTTTCTTCTATTGAGATTGAAATGATTGAGAATGTGGTTCATTCAGTTTACTCGAGGACGAGTAAAGGTTTGAGTTTGGGGTAGTTGATAAGTTGTAATTATATTAATATTTTAGGTTAATTCTTGGCATAATTATGTGTTTTATTTATTTATTTTTTATTTTAATTAGTTAGTTTTTGTAATTCAATTAGTTTATAATGTTTTTATAATTTTTACTAAGTTTTCGGATGTTTTCAGGCGTTTTATTTTAATCCAGAGCTACATTGGAGGTTCGGGGTTGATTTTAGAAGCAATGGGTGAAAAATTGCAGATTTTGCCTAAAGCACAGCCGTGCTTTTACAAAGCATAGCCGTGCTTTTACAAAGCACAGCTGTGCTTTTGAAGGAAGCGCGCAGTTGTGAGATCACGGCAGAAGCACAGCCGTGTTTCTGCAAGAAACACAGCTGTGTTACGCAGTAGGAGGCGCGCGTGAAGAAGAGCAACGCGCACGTTCACGCCCGAAGCACAGCTGTCCTTTTGCAAGATGCATAGCTGTGTTTCGCTATTTTTTCACCTGTTTGCACGCACACAACGCAACCCTAAGGCGCTACTTACTCAAGAACACAGTTGTGCTTTGCAAAAGCACAGCTGTGCTTTTCTCCAGATTATTTATTCTCGTCGTTTCATCTTAGAGGGGGGTTGGTTAGACAGAGGTTTATTTGTCTTTTAGTTTCTAGCAATTTTTTATTTTTATTTTTAGGTTTTAATGTTCCTTTTAAATTTTGTTTTAGTTTAGATTTTATTTTAAATTGCAATTTTGTTCTTAATTAATTTAGATTAATTTAGTTTATTATTATATTTTGGGGATTCAAGGAGATTCCAAGGTTGATGAACAAGAGCTTCAAGATCTATTTTCTCTCTCATTAAGGGTGTATTCTAAACTTGAATTTTTCATATTTTATGTTTATATTCTTGATGTTAGAGTAGTTATTCATGCTTAGGGGTTCTTGAATCATACTTTGTATTTGGAATTCTGGATTTAATGAATATTTTCATGATTTCTTTTATTTCTCTTGTTATATTTTTTACATTTATAATGATTATTGGGTTTGATTATGATTTAGTCCGGAATGATGATTAATTTCAAATCTGATTATTGTTGTAATTTGTTTATACTCTGTTCTTATATCTCTGCATCTATTGGTTTTGATTGCTCCGGAATGGGACGCTTGATTTATAGATGTTAGTTTTAGAAAGTTCAGAAATGTGAGGAATAGATGGGTTTTGGATTAATTGACTCCGGATTGGGAAATTAATTCATACTTAGGATGCTCATGCTAATCATAAGGCTTGCTCCGGAATGGGAATGCTAATTATTTATATTCAGTTTTTATCATCTTGCCGTATCTTTTGGATGACTCCGATTGGGAATCTAGAAGTGCAGAATTTTATGATTTAAGACTAGAGTGGCGAGTGAGATAATTAAGTTCTGGGTTGTTTAACTCCGTATTGGGAAAATAAATCGAACTTAGGATTTTAGACTTGTGCATAGGCTAGTTATATGGCTGGCTCCGAATTGGGATGTCATGTAATTAGAATAGTTGGGTTATCCAGAAATTCATGTTGGTATTGTTTTTCCCATTTTCATTTACATTTATGAGGATAGAATTTCCTAAGCATCCAATTTCATCCTTGAGTAATTTCTTGATGACAATTTTATATTTAAATCGTTAATTTATTTTCTTGCTTAATTTAGAATTTTCAACCAAACAATTTGGGGATATCTCAATTTCACTCAACCATAGATGTTTAATGTGACAATCCTTTTTCCCTTGGGTTCGATATTCGCGGGTCTTTAATTATACTTGCTATATTACTTGTCGATTCAGTACACTTGCTGAACACCGGTCAACTGTCAACTTGTATTACATATAACATTCAGTTATTACATCACTTCTCTTTACATGCCAAAACTAATAATTACATTATACATATCACAAAAGACCTACACAAAATAGCGAACTAGTGTGTTGACCAAAGAAGATGCAGAACTGCCCTTCAAATGTGCTTTATTTCGGAACTTACACGCATTAACAACTGTGCTAAGCGATAATGCTTAGTGGGGAAACAACATACAATATCCACTTATAAAAGTCATTGAATATCAACATATACATGCCTCAAAATATTGCACTCATAAGGTATAACCATTATCATACTTAAGCATTCATATAACATCATCAATATATCACATACTTCATAGGAGTATACACATATGGCATAGAATATCATCATATGTATGCTTTATAGAAATGTACTCACATGGTATATCAATTATCATATCTCTACATACATATATTATCATATGCTCACATTTTGATATCGCATATCGTTCACATGATGCATAAGTTCACACTACTTAATTATCAGTTCAGTACTCATTTAATTTTTCTCATAACATATAAAGTTCACATAACTTTGTTGTCAATTCATCATTCATTTATTACTTTGCTGATATCACATACTGTTCTCATAACGCATATCGTTCTTATAACTCATAAAATTCACATCACTTATTAATAATTCGTAATTCATTTCTCACCTTGCCTGCATACTCTTAGTAGTGCATAACAAGATATCACATTAGTATGTAAAAGTACCACTTCACAGAATAGTATCTGAGAATACACACTTTCATATTTGTATCTGAAGATACATACTTTTGTGAATCCAAACGGGATTCTACATGCATTGGAGATTTTAAACGGGAATCAAATGCTTTGGCTGCAGCACTTGACCTTATAGGCATGTGCATCTATCCATGACTCGACTTGCAGGCTAAATTATTAACCCAATTATTTGTTTGCATTTACATTTATATAACATCCTCAACGTTGCGTTATACAATTATCGAATAAGTCATACACTATTCATTTCCATACGCATATAACCTATTATCAATCTCACTCTCATTATTTAATTCATACAATGAGATATATAAACATATACTCACTTGAATTGCTACATTAATAATTTCCATAAATCCACATGAAGCAATATAATATTGTTAGATATCTTACATACACACATGACTTATCAAATAAGCCCACACTTCATTATACATATTCACATGGATTAACACATTATAGATTCCATTAAATTTTGCTAAACTTGATTGAATTCCATTTTATACACTCATACAACAATAGATGGTGTTTTATAAAGAATTACCTAAAATTTAGGTACCTCACGGTGACAACTAAATGGTTGTGACCGTGACATATGCAAAACTCAAAACAGGATGCAAAACGGAAGTACCATTTGGTTGTCACCATGACATATGCACAATTGAAGGTAGAATAGAAAACAAGCATATATCATGGTGACAACCAAATGGTTTTGACCATGACATATGCAATATCTAAGGCAGAATGAAAAATAAAAGCATTTAACCTACCTCTTTCAAACCCTTTCCTACTACCATATATATGACTTCTAAATGCCACTTTTAACCTACATAAACTGCCAACCAAATGTTTGCCTACATGTTACTTCATAATAGGACAAATCACAACACATTTGGACTCAAAATCAAGGAGTTATGGCCAAGGGAACACAACTTGCTCCAAAGGCCCTCCTATAGAATATTAAATACACTTATGGACAACTTTGAAGACCTTAGAGTCCTCAAAACAAAAGGGCTATTTCTATAGTATTTATAAACATAGTCATTATATTTTCAATCCAATTGAGCTCATTCATTTTAGAGTTGTAAAACTCAATTTATGACATAAATGGTCTAAATAGGTCAAAATCCACTTCAAAACCCAGTTTTACCCTATCAAGCTCATCAAGCTTGAAATCAACTAAATTGGCACAACTAATTCTCCAAACTCAATTTAAACCGCCTATACACATCCATGAACATTTTAGCACATTCAATTTTACATTAGGTTTTTATTAATTCACAATTATACAGGAATTTCTCAATCTTCCAAACATAGCATTTCATGCTTATTAATCAATAACTCATAGCAATCAATTCAACATAACAAATTCATATTTTTAGTTCAGTTTAACACCCAACATAATTACACATTTTAGATTTTTCAACTAACAATTTAGCACATAAACACATAGATTTCCCAAACCTCAAACTCCTTTCCTCCAAAGAGCTCACTTGGTACTTAGCTCACCAATCTTTTTTTTCCCTTATATTTTCTTGTTTCTTCTACTATATACACATCCAATTTCCAGAATTGGGAACAAGAAATCAATTCCAAATCAATAGAGAGAAGAAGAAGGAGAAGAAGAAGATTCTAACACCTAGCCTACCTTGACTAGCCAAGAACTCAACACAGCTCCACTTAGCAATAAATTAACCAACAAAAATTGATTAACCAACAACTAAAGATGGTAAAGAAGAAGAGGAAGAACCAGAGAAGAACAAGGAAGGGCAGAAGAAAGAAGAAATGGCCGAACTAAGGAAATGCAAAATGAGACCAAAATCTACCTCCTCCTCCTCTTTATATTGCATGCAATACTTGAGGTGGCAAAGGTAAACCAAGACACTTTGACAACACTCACCTTCTAATCATGATTAACTTAAACTAATCCCATTTAGCACTTAATTAATCTTTCTCTTAGTTAATCATGCACACATACACTTTAGTCACTTAACTTAATTTATTTCATGTAATTAAGTCCTCATTTCTAATTACTCTTAGGTCCAAAATTAGAAATCCCAAATCAAACTCATCCAGTTACCCTAATTAAGCCAACATGCTACTAGGGTAGTTTTCGGGTCATTACAACTCTCCCCTTCTTAAAAAGAATTACGTTCGTGAAATTCATACCTGTATTTAACAGATAAGGGTACTGAACTCGTATCTCTGCTTCCAGTTTCCATGTCACTTCTTCTATCCCATGATGTTGTCAAAGCACTTTTACTAATGGAACTCGTTTATTCCGAGGGTGCTTCACTTCTTGCGTCAATATTGCTTTATCATAAGAGAAACCTGGTTGCACTTGAACATCTTGCATTGACAAAACATGTGACTTATCGGATCAATATCTTCATAGCATAGACACATGCAATATATCATGAAGCTGAGCTAAAGTCAGAGGTAAAGCTAACCGATATGCCACTGTTCCAACTCTTTCCAATACTTCAAACTTAGTTTCCCTTTCTTTTCAAATTGAAGTACTTTTCTCTATGGAGACACTTTCTGTAATACCCCCTACCCATATGGAGACACTTTCTGTAATACCCCTACCCATATGTAGTCGAACTCATCTGCAAAGGGAGTGAGAACCCATATGGACAAGGGTGTTACCAAGTAAAGAAGAATAATATACATATACACAATATACAGAAAACAACAAAAATTAAAAATTGAGAACTAAAAGATCATTCATTGATATCAAAGGTTCATTACAACAATAATATTCTGAACATAACTGATATTACAAAAATTCCTCTTCCAGAATACATAGCGGAAGCAATACTAAAGAGTAAATACAATGAGAGCCCAAAATATTACAAAAAGAATCTTAAGTACAAAACTAAGTCCTAACACTTCAATCCTTCTGTGTTGGCTGGACCTGCGAAGACTCTCCCAAAAGCTCAAAACCTTTCGCACCTGCACGGATGAAACACCCGTGCTAAGCGATAACACTTAGCGGGAAAACACACAATAATATGAATGACCATTCACAATGGTCTTTAAAGCAGAACACATACAAAATGGCACATGCTTATAATTACATATAATCATATCATAGCTTGATCACATTCAATCGTATTCAAGAGCTCATAATCAATTCATATATCAACTGATTTCACATACTTATAGTCACAACATAACAAATGAAATGCCTGCTGACTCACAATAGCGGATAACGAGTGAACACATTGGGGGTACCCGAGGGTACAATCGAAAAGCAACATCATTATTTTCTCATTCAAAACATTTTCACATTGGGGGATCTTAAACAAGATCCGAACACATTGAGGATCACGAGGATCCAAAGGGTCCGGAACACATTGGGGCTGCAGCTATTGAACTTTATTAGGCGTGCCTAACTATCCACTAATTTGACTCTTGCAGGCCATGCATAAACCATCAATTCATTTTCCTATTGTTCATAAAATCATCCATGCATAAGTCTAAAAACATCGCAAGTTCAAAATATAAATATCGAAAGCATAAAAGAAATCCCATTTTAAAAGTAGGAGGTGTCGCGCTTGCGAAGGCTGTTGCGCTCGCGACAAGGGTAAAGCTCCCTGAGCGCTGCGCTCTCGCAAAAAAAAAAGCAGATCAGCTTATGTCGTGCTTGCGACATTCATTGTGCTCGCAACAAAAGGAGCACAGAGTCAAGTCACTACGTGACCGTGAACTCACGTGCTCACTCGCGACAGCGTTGCCAGCAATCGCTCAGCATTATGCGTTCTGTTGCACTCGCGATAGAGGTCACACTCGCGACAGCACGCGTGATGCTGAAGCTCGGCAGGACCGAACTGGCTGCCGCAAGATACTAGAAACCACCGAGCTCTATCGTACTCGCGATAGGGTCACGTTTTCCAGTTCTCCATCAAAATCTGCAGAAATCCTTCATCTCCAAAACATACCCAAACCTCCCAAATCAAACCAAACTTCAACATAACTTAAATTAAACTTTCAAATCATTACAAACAACTTAAAACCCAACTTTTATACCAAAAATCATAATTAAATCATGCAATTAACACAATCAAAATCAATAATTGAATAAACCATCATTTTTTTTGCTCCAAAACTCATTCCATGCACACTTTGATTCAATAATTCACAATCCAAGTCATCTCAACACAAATCATTGAAAACCCATCATGTTTAGACCAACATAAACATCATTAACTACATAATTTCCTAGAAAATCAAATCAAAATACCAAATCACAAAACGCAGTAAAATCACAAAATCCCAAACTTGTAAATCCTTTGCTCCAAATCAAAGAGCACCACTTCCACTAGCTTTCTCCTTACCCTTAGGTTCTCTAGGAGGCACCTCTGATCAAAACACCCAAAATCACACAACAAACAAAAACCCTAACTCAAATCAATTACTAACAAAATCAAGGAAAAGAGGAGGAAGAATGCTAAAACCCAACCAAAAACTTACCAATTACTCTTGAGTTGATCAATTTTCACCAATACCCACTTGAATCAACACTAGGGCACAAAAGAGGAAAAAGGAAGAAGAAGGGAAAGAGAGGGATGGCAAGGAGGGGAAAACGGGAGAGGGCTGAATTGGTTCTCTCTCATTTTCTCTCTCCTAGCTATTTATACCCCTCTTTCTAATCCTTGCCACATGTTAATTAGGGATTGGTGGGATTTGATCACTCACACCCCACTACCCTCTTCTACACTACACCCAAACCTAAGCACACTTACACATACATTAACTCCCTACATGCAACCACACTCAAACAAAACCCAAAAATTATGCATAAAACTCAATTTGAAATAACACATACCAAAAATACACACATATACATACAAAATGGCTCAAACTACTAGGGTAGGAAACGGGGTGTTACACTTTCAAAAGACTTTGTCACCCACATCAAACTCTGTCTTTTCTCTTTAAATCCGCATAAGATTTTTGCCTGTTACTTGCAGCTTTCAACTGTTGTTAAATAACCTTTGCTTTCTCTTCAGTATATCTTACTAGATCTGAACAAATTATCTTATGCCCGTTCAACTCTGTCCAACACACAGGAGTTCAATATTTCCTACCATAAGTACCTCATAAGGTGCCATACCGATACTCACTTGATAACTATTATTGTACGCTAATTCCATCAATGGAATGTACTTATCCCAACTTTTTAAAAAAATCCAAAACACAGGCTCAAAGCAAATCTTCTAACACTTGAATCACTCTTTTTAATTGTCCATTAGTTTGCGGATGAAAAGCTATACTAAAATGCAATCATGTACCAATGCAAATTGTAATCCTTTCTAGAACTTTGAAATAACCCTCGAGTCTCGATCAAATACAATGGACAAAGGAATATCATGAAGCTGCACAATCTCATTTACATACAGTTCAACCAAACGATCTATAGATTAATCAAGTTGAATCGGTATAAAATGGGCCGACTTGGAAAACCGATCAACGATCACTCATACAGAATCGTGTTGTTTAGATGTCATTGGAAGACCTATGACAAAATCCATGGTAATATTATCCCATTTCCATTGTGGAATCAGAATAGGGTTCAACAAACCCAATGTAACTTGATGTTTCACTTTCACTTGCTAACAAGTCAAATACTTAGAAATATACTAAACCACATCTTTCTTCATACCAAGCCACCAATAGAACTGTTTTAAATCCTGATACATCTTATTTCCACTTGGTTACATAGTAAAGACCGTATTATGAGCTTCATGAAAAAGCTTCTTTTTCAACTCTTTATTATTTGCTATGCACAACCGATCTTGATAATACATAACTCTTTCTTTATTCAGTGAATAGTCAGTCTTGTTACCATTCCTGACTAACTGCAAAATATGTTGCAACTTATGATCATCTTTCTGTGCATCCACTATCTCATTCCTTAAACTAGGTCTTGCTCTCAACTGAGCTATTAAAGCCCCTATTAGAAGCAAATCTCCACATGCGATGCTGCAATGTCAAAGCTGAGACTGACTTTCTACTCATAGCATTAGCAACTACATTCTCTTTACCAGGATGGTAATCCACAATGCAATCATAGTCTTTAAATAACTCAAGCCATCTCCTCTATCTCAAATTTAACTCTTTTGGTAATGGCCCGAATACCGGGTCAGTAGTGATCAGTGAAATTTGTAGAGCATATAGTGTAAATTTCAGGAGCAAATATCAGTAATTGGATCCAAAAAGACAGTAAAAAAGAAAGGTTAAACGTGCTCAGACCAGGAAAGCCCCCTGAGGGGTGACCTCCCGGGAACCCCAGAAGTGAAAAATATTTTATTGGACTATGGGAAAGTATAGGTTATAAGGAGTCTGGTGGAATAATTTGGAGGGAAAATGAGGTCAAATAGGTCCCCGAAAGTCAAAATGAAGAAAAGCCTCTAGTTCGATTTAAATAGTAACTAGTTTGATCGAAGTTTGACCGAGGCTTTAAAGAAAGTAAATGACCTCTGGTTATTTGAAGGCATAGATAGACTCAGAATAGTGTGTAGAACAATTTGGTAGCGAAAAAGTAATTTTATAGTGACATTGAAAAATGGCTGAACCGGACCGAATAAGGACCCTTATTGAAATGAAACCAAGGTCAAATGGGCTATTAAGAGTGAAAATGATGTTAAGGATGAAAAGTGAACCGAACCGGTTTAACCAGTGAACCAGACCGGTTGAACCAGTTGACTTTAGTTTGACTAGTTTGACCGGACTCTAAATGGAGCTGTGAATCTCAAAAAAATTATATGAAAGCACGAATTTGCTTGAAATATTATAGAGAATTAAATAGTAGTGAAAAATAAATTTTACGATGAGACAGAAAATTGAGTTATCGGACTTATAAGAAATTATCGGACCAAGAAACGGTTTCCGATTGAGCTGAAAATTTACGTGGATGCTAAATTATATATTTTAAGAATTATGGAATTTATTTTGAGTGAAATTGAACTAGGTAAGTAAGAGAAATTATTTTGAGTTGGAAAATGGGCTCATTAACCTAAATGGGCTTTTGGTTTGGCCCAATTGATTGGCCCATGATTTGGCCCATCTAGGAATGCTATAAATATCTTAAAATCAGAGAATTCTAAAGAGCTCTCATGTTTTCTTCATCTCTCCCAAACCATGTGGTATTTCATTATTTTTCTCTTTATTTTCTTCCATTTTCTCTCACTAAATCCTACCAAATTTGATGTCCTAAATAAATCTAAACCTCCTAATCAAAGTTAAACCTCTCTACAACATAGTAGTGGTTATTAAAGCTCATTTGAAGTGAAAGAAGATGGAGAAAGTTAGTGAAAAAGGTCATGTGTCAAAATTGAGGTAAGTGATTTAAGGTTCCATAATTTAAATTAAAGGTTCATATATGTAATTTAAGGTATGGGTAGTATGTTTATGATGTTATATTGAATTTAGAATAAAAGGAAATGATGGTTTTATATCCTTGTAAATTCGGCCACTTTAGGAATTTTTATTGTGGAAGGTGTTTCAAAGGATTAATACATGAAAAAGGAAGCTCTAAGCATGAAAAGCAAGGAAATAAGGTTAGTGGATACAATATCCTTCTTTTTCCATTGATTATGTATGAGTTTTAGGTTATGTTTAAGTGTGAACTTGTGATTAAGACATGTTTATTTTGATCTAACTTGAAAAATATGATTAGTGGACTTAAATAAGTGTATAAATATGTTTAGAATAAATTAAAACATTATGGTATGAAAACCCACATGTAGGCCGAATTGAAACCTAAGGAAAATATATTATATATATGGCTTTTATAGCATATAAATGATGATTGTAATGTGTATAACATGTGTAATGCATGATGTCATGGTTAAAAGAATGAAAATGAAACATAATGAGTTTAAATAGGCTTGGCCGAATGGATTATTAAAGGATATAATGAAGTATGTTGTGTAACAAGGCATATAAATGGTGTTTATGGCATATATTACATGTAATCTAGATGATTGACTGGTTAAATGGAATTAAAGTGGACTTAATGAAAATTAATAACCTTGGCCGAATGGTAAACATAGCGTTCTTAATGTGTATGTTGGTATCTAATGGCATATAAATGCATAAAATGGCTAAGAGATGATAAATGAGTGTGTATGCAAAACTTTAAGTGATAATGATGTGTGTGCCGAAATATGTATATTGGCATAATGTGCAATTCAAGTGAAATCATGATGATATTTGCCCTTAGTAATTTTTTGGTAGTGAAATCTAGTCAAGGATATAATTAGCGAGCCATAGGGATTCCATATCACGGTACGAGTCATGGCGACTCGCTATTGATAGGCTAATGATGGCCTGTCACAGTGTATAGTGAATAAAGTGATCAGTGTAGTGCAGTGCAGTGAGAAATAGTCCTATTAGAATCATTTCACAGTGTAGTGGATCTGTGGGGTCTACATCCCGCATATTCCGTCAGTAAATTTTCTACCGGGTGTATACTAGGGGCATAATGGTAATTAAGTGATAAAATTGATTAAAATAGTGATAAATAAGAAAATGAGTGAAAATGGGACTAATTTGGAATAAATAGAAAGTTTAGGGGTAAAATGATAAATTGACATTAACTAGGTAAAATGTGTAATGTTAAGGGGAATTTGGTAATTTGAAAAAAATATGAGGTTGAAATGGTAATTTAGTGTAAAAGTGGCAAATTAGGGACCTAAATGTAATTTGGTAAATTTATAAGGTTAAAAATGGAATTTAAGTGTAATAAATGGTAAATTTGTAATTAAGAATAATTAAAAAGGGTAAAAGTGGAAAATAAGAATAAGAAAGGTTAAAATTATAAATTATGTATAATTAAGGGTATAATGGTAATTAAGTGGAAAATCAGGGCATAAATGGAATTATTAAAAAGAAGGGACATAGATGGAATTATTGTAAAAGTGGGTGCATAGATGGAATAAATGGAAAAAATGTGGACATAATTGGAAATTAAGGAAAAAAGATTAAGGATTTAAATGTAATTAATGAAATAATCAGTTTAATTAAAGGATTAAATGTAAATAGTGAATAATATGATTTAATGAGTGATTATGTAATTAAATTGATAAATTTATTGGCTCAATGTGATTAATGATTTAATAAGAATATAACAATAAGAAATTAAAAGTAAAATTAAGATTAATTTGTGGCCTAATTGTAATTATAGAGAATTGAAGTGGTAAAATTTAAATTTAGGGTAAAGCAAGGACTAAAGTGTAATTTAAATTAAAATATTATGGTATGGGCTAAATGACAAAGTGAACGTTAAATAATAAATAAATGAAATAATGGAATTACAAAGTGGCATTTTTGTAATATGAGACAAATAAGGGTAAGATGGTATATTAATATAAAATTTAGAGACCAAATCGTAAATTTTTAATAGTAGGACTAATTAAGATATTACAGTGTAACTAATAGTTGACACCGATATTAATTGCACATTTGATAATTAGTGATTAAATAATCAATGAAATCAAAATATTGTAACACAATTAATTATTAATTAAATAATGGTTTTAAATTTATCAAAGGTATAATTAGACATGTGTGTATAATTTAAATAATGAAATGTGATTAATGAAAATAATAAGTTTAATTAAAGGATAAAAATGTAAATAGTAAATAATATAATTTAATGAGTGATTATGTAATTAAATTGATAAATTTATTGGCTAAATGTGATTAATGATTTAATAAGAATATAATAATAAGAAATTAAAAGTAAAATTAAGATTAATTTGTGGCCTAATTGTAATTATGGAGAATTGAAGTGGTAAAATTTAAATTTAAGGTAAAGCAAGGACTAAAGTGTAATTTAAATTAAAATGTTATGGTATGCGCTAAATGACAAAGTAAATGTTAAATAATAAATAAATGAAATAATGGAATTACAAAGTGACATTTTTGTAATATGAGACAAATAAGGGTAAGATGGTATATTAATATAAAATTTAGAGACCAAATCGTCTATTTATAATAGTAGGACTAATTAAGATATTAAAGTGTAATTAATAGTTGACACCGATATTAATTGCACATTTGATAATTAGTGATTAAATAATCAATGAAATCAAAATATTGTAACACAATTAATTATTAATTAAATAATGTTTTTAAATTAATCTAAGGTATAATTAGACATGTGTGTGTAATTTAATTTGATTCATGAAGTGATAGAATTGTAAATAAATCTTAAGCAGGGGCAAAAATGTGAATTAGTGACACTAATGTGAATAAGTGGAAGTAAGTAAAATAAAAGTAAATTGTTTGAATAGTGTTAATATAGAGATCAAATATTACATTAAATAAAGGACGAACTATTAATTGAAAATACTACCACATTAACTGGGGAAATTGACTCATAAGTGAAGTGATGTAAATATTGATTTGTATATATATTGGTAAACTAGGGAATGACACAGAAATTAATAAACTAACAATGTAAATAATAATGATAAATTTTAGTAAAGTGAAATGGAAACATAAAATTGAAATAAACCTAAACTTAGCAATAATAATAATAATAATAATAATAATAATAATAATAATAATAATAATAGTAATAGACAACAGGATATTAATGACAATCAATATAATAATAATAATAATAATAATAATAATAATAATAATAATAATAGTGGCCAAGTTAACGGCAAATCTATGTATAATAATAATAATCATATAAATAATAGTAATAAAAACATGAAGAAGAAGAACTGGCGACAAAAGAAAGCAAAAAGGTATATAAAATCAAAAAAGTTAAATTAAAATCACAAGAAGTGCAAGCCTAAGAATAGTAGTCAAAAGCATTGAAGATATTAGATAACAACAGAGCAACAATAGCGAGAGGGGCAAAAAAATAATAACAGTAAATAATATACAGGGAAAATAAATAAGTGGGAATAGTCCAAGTGTAACGACCCGGCTTTTATACCCTCCCCGGAACGCATCCCGTCGGGAGATCCCCTCCCCGGAACATATCCCGTCGGGAGAGATGCCGTCCCAGAGCCGTTACTCACAGAACTTTACACTCCCCTTGTGCATTTTTGCCTTTCGTGGGATTCGAACCAAGGACCTGGGGATAAGTCCTTTAATTCTTAGAATCCCACTACCATTAGGCTATGTTGTCACACCCCAAAATAGCCCTGGTCGGATTATGCATGCTAAGTCGGGATCGGAAGGGTATTTCAGTAAATTGTGTTTGAGAATTTGGAGTGTTAAGGATCTAATTGAAAAGTTAATTAAGTTTGTTAAGAAAGAATTGTGTAAGTGAGTGAAGTGTAATTGGCCTAAGGACTTAAGAGCACTAAACCAAGATATTTATTAAGGAAATGTTTGGGTGCATGTGAGAGTATGGTACTTTGTTTTGGAAAAGTTGAGTGGGTTTTGAGGTCCTATTAGGATCTGCCAAGTGGATTGTTTGGTAGGCATTGAAGGAAGAAAAGAAGAAAAGTAAGTGAGTGAGAGAGGAAACACAGATTTGCAACCCGATCTTCCCTCTCACGCCTACTTCTCTTCTTCTCTTCTCCTTTCTTTGTTTCTCCTTTCTCTCACGTGTGGCTTGGATTGAAGTTTTGCTTGAAGAGGTAAGTTGGAATTAACGTTCTCCTGTTGTTCTTCTTCTTCTTCTTTATCTGGTTTCATCTTCAGTTAGGGTTTGGACTAAGGGTTGTGTGATTTCTTGTGTGTGCAAGCTTTGGATTGTAAGGAAGAGCAAAGCAAAGGCAAGGAAAGGATTGAGCAGTGATTTTGAAGCTGATTTTGGACCTTCGATTCCAGGTTTGGGAGCAAATTGGATTACATGCAATGTTTGGGAGCTCTGTTTACTGTATTTGAAATTCTTAGTGTTTTGCCCTAACTCTCACTTAGGATGTATATGTGTTTGCATTTCTGGAAATTGGTATGTTTGGCATGTGTTTATGCATGACCTATGTGATTAGAAGTGTTATTAATGCATGTATAGGATTGAATGGAGGTTACTGAGTTTGTGTTTTGGAACTTACTGTATTTCTAGGGTTTATGCTCTAGAAAGGATTAAATGTGTGTTCAAGCATGATTTTGATGGTTTGATTGTGGAATTAATTGCAATTATCATGTTTTTGATGTTTGGAAGATCGACTGTAAGGTAAGATGAGTTTGGATGTGTTTTGAATCAGATTGAAAATGATTTTATCGATTCTGGGTAACCTGGAAATGGAAAATCGCGTCTCTGTTCTGTGTGAGGCGAGTCACGTCGCGTGACTTAGAGTCACGGCGTGACTCGGGTGAAGGGCAGCGTGACTCCCAGTTGCGAAGCGTGACTCTTCTCTCTGTGAGAGGAAAGTCACGTCTCGTGACTTAGGGTCACGACGTGACCCTTGTGTTTTGGCAAAGCGTGAAGCGTGACTCCTCTTTCTGTGAGAGGGAAGTCACGTCTCGTGACTTAGAGTCACGGCGTGACTCTGGTAAGGGCAAGGCGTGACTCCTCTCTCTGTGAGAGGGAAGTCACGTCACGTGACCTAGAGGCACGGCGTGACTCTTGTGAGGCCAGGCGTGACAAAGAGTCACGTCCCGTGATTCTCTAAGAGAGTCACGAGACGTGACACTAGGTCACGCCGTGACCCTCCTGTGAGGTCAGTCACAAGTCGTGACACGACTTGTGGCCGACTCCTCTTTAGCTCCTTTTTTCGATTTCGCCCAGTTTTAAACCAAAATGGATTTCTTATTTCTTCTGTATGGGTCTTTACTTCTGTATAATTTATGTCAGACTGTTATACGCTCCTGTATGGCTTTTCTGTTTTACTTTGTTTCCCCACATGACTAGTTTTCTTGAAATGACTTCAAATGCTTTTATAGCTCTTTCCTCTATCGAGTGCTATCTTATTTTGCTCATCGGATTGGTTAGCCTATTTCAGTTATGATTAGCGATATGTTATGCATATCTTTGATTGAATTCTACTCTGAGAGTAATCTGTCATGCTTAGAAATATATAGTATCATTTCATGATTCAGATTATGCGTTTTTGGATTATTGGCATGATATGATTCCACGTGTATTCCAGATATGCTTTAGTAACTTGAGTAGTGCTAAATGCAATTGATTGACCTATTGCATACTCCAGAATATGGCTTGTATGAGCTTTGATTGATATTATGCTTTAGCCTTTGAACTCATTGTATTATGTTAAATGTAATTTGGACTATGCATGATTCATGCTTAGTATCTGCACCTAATGAATGATTAGGATTTTGTATTGATGATCAGTAACATGTTAGTGCTTCTATACCTGTTTCTTGGCATGCTTTAGAACATTGTTTAATGTTAAAGTGTATGGACTGTAATATGTTTTGCAATGCTAATTGCATGATATATAATCGACTTTATGAGCATATTTATATGTCTACCGTATTCTGATTTATGCATGATGTTTATATATATTTATGCATTATGCGATCCGAGATGTGAATTTGGTTTATGCATGACCTGCGAGAGTCAGTCTAGTGGATAGTTAGGCATGCCTAATAGAGTCTTTCAGTAGCTGCAGCGCCCTCAGAACGTATTGGACCCTGATCAGGTCCCCCGTATGGTTCCTCGCGAACCCCCCTCAGTACGGATCCTCGTGATCCTTTTTAATGTATTTGGATCGGGTTAAGATCCCCCATCAGTAAAAATGCTTTGTGATAAATAAATGGTTTTCGATTCGTACCCGTAAGGTACCCTCAGGCCGACTTGTACCCGTAAGGTACTAATCAGTTCAGTACACTCGTTATCCACTATTGTGAGTCAGCAGGTGCTTTGATGGTTTGTCTTATGCTGCTTTGAAATAGTTATCAGAATGTGATATCCGATTGATTATGATAAGGATTTCAGAAATCAGTTTATATGTATATGACTGTGATTATGGGCTTCAGAATGTATGTCTGTTTTAAATAAGCATGACTCTTTATCTAACATGATTATCCGTACCTGTCATGTGATTTGTTATAAGCTTCTGAATGCTTTGAAATGATTCGATTGATGTATTTAAGTATTTGACTTCAGCATAGTTTTGTTATATATATTAGCATGTGAACCGAAGCAGCTGTGATGGTAAGTATGTGATGATTACTGTACTCTCTGCATGATGATGATATGAATGTAATACTAAGTGGGTATGCCTTCAGTCTCCGTTATCAGAATGTTTATGCTAGATGCTTAGTATATATTAGAGTTGCGCAGCGGTATTGTGATGCTCTAAATGTTATCCTTTGGATATGTGACTAGTGTGTATGCTTAACATGATTATTGGGTTGTCAGTTCAGGCGTGGGTACTTGGTGATATTTATTGCATGTGTACAGCTCTTATGTCTCCACATGGTAAGATGTTGTAATTTGATACCCATGTAGGTTTATGCATGAGTTATAGTATGCAGTTCGACATGTTGACATTTGTATCGTATATTGTATTATGTCTATTTTGGTATATCCTGGACATGAGTTTATGGTCTGTTTATGAGTTATCGATTGAATGCCTTTATTGTGTAGCCTGATTATTGATATGCTTTGAATATCCGCATTTTCCATTTGAGTGTGTTGTGCCTTGGCGACCATTGTGAATGGCCGTCCATATTCTTGTGTGTTCTCCCCACTAAGCGTTATCGCTTAGCACGGATTTCCTTTCCGTGCAGGTGGCAGGTTTGGTTCTGTTCGAGTCACGCTTCTGCAAGGTCGGCCACGTAGGAGTTAGAAGTTCTGTATTTTGTTCAGCTTCTGTATTTCAGCTTTTGATTTCTATAATATTGTATATGTAATTATTATGTTTCGTCTTGAGTTTCTTTTGGGAATGTAATAGTTAGTATGTCCTTATGTTTAGTTATTCCTTTATTTTATTATTTCGATTATGCTTCCGTTGAATGGTCATATGTATGCCTTTGTGTATGCTTTTGCTTAGTGCCTGCGTGTGTGTGAGTTATTGCATGTTCAGTCTGTACCGCAAGGTAAGTCAAGGTAAGTTTTTAATTAATCCGTATTTCTGTATGCCTGTTATGTATGTTGTGTCTGAATGTATGCTTCCGCATTGTGCATGTGTATATCTGTATCTGTGAGCGTCGTGTAGCGCATCCGTCGGCGTCCTTCCAACGGGGACGGCGATGGGGGTGTGACAGTTAGTGGTATCAGAGCCCAGGTTTGATGGTTCTGGGTGTGTTGTTTGCTTTGTGTTGAGTCTTTTAATGAGAGTCGGTTTTGTGTCGTGGCCTAATGCAGATGCGTCTGGTTTTGTGTCATGTCTAGATGGAGTCTGATCCTAGTGAGAATGTGGGCGAGACAACTGAAAGTGTGAATCGAATTAGTGTTGATCAGGATATTTTCGAGCGTCCTCCAGTTGAAGATTCTGGTCGTGTTTCTGATGATAGGGCTTTAGTGCAAGGATTGATTCGGATTTTGGATAGATTGACTGCTCCTCGTGCTTCTCAAGAAGTTGTGCGGCATGTTCCTCAGAAGAGAAAAGGATCGGTTAGTGAAGTGTCAGCAGGGAAGAGGGTTCGAGAACCTTCAGTGTATCAACAATGTCAGAAGCAACATGGGAATAAGTGTAAGAAGTGGGTACCGTCAGTATGTCAGTACTGTTAGAAGCGACATCGTGGTCCATGTCGGAAGCTCTCAGGTGCTTGTTTCAGGTGTGGCAGTATGGAACACTGGATTGCGGATTGTCCTAAGAAGATGAGTGAGAGTCTAGCTGGGCAAGCTAGAAAGGATGTGGAGGATTTGCTCAGATCTTTTAGAGTGTCTTCAGAGTTTGTAGCATCTAGCAAGGATTCAAAGGAGACCGTAGGTTCTTCTGGTAAGTTGCATTGCAAACTTTTGTCTAAGTAAGTTTTGTTTGTTTGGGTTGTGTGGATGTAAGTGTTTCGCTGTGAATTTCGAGGACGAAATTCTTTTAGGAGGGAAGAGTTGTCACACCCCAAAATAGCCCTGGTCGGATTATGCATGCTAAGTCGGGATCAGAAGGGTATTTCAGTAAATTGTGTTTGAGAATTTGGAGTGTTAAGGATCTAATTGAAAAGTTAATTAAGTTTGTTAAGAAAGAATTGTGTAAGTGAGTGAAGTGTAATTGGCCTAAGGACTTAAGAGCACTAAACCAAGATATTTATTAAGGAAATGTTTGGGTGCATGTGAGAGTATGGTACTTTGTTTTGGAAAAGTTGAGTGGGTTTTGAGGTCCTATTAGGATCTGCCAAGTGGATTGTTTGGTAGGCATTGAAGGAAGAAAAGAAGAAAAGTAAGTGAGTGAGAGAGGAAAACACAGATTTGCAACCCGATCTTCCCTCTCACGCCTACTTCTCTTCTTCTCTTCTCCTTTCTTTGTTTCTCCTTTCTCTCACGTGTGGCTTGGATTGAAGTTTTGCTTGAAGAGGTAAGTTGGAATTAACGTTCTCCTGTTGTTCTTCTTCTTCTTCTTTATCTGGTTTCATCTTCAGTTAGGGTTTGGACTAAGGGTTGTGTGATTTCTTGTGTGTGCAAGCTTTGGATTGTAAGGAAGAGCAAAGCAAAGGCAAGGAAAGGATTGAGCAGTGATTTTGAAGCTGATTTTGGACCTTCGATTCCAGGTTTGGGAGCAAATTGGATTACATGCAATGTTTGGGAGCTCTGTTTACTGTATTTGAAATTCTTAGTGTTTTGCCCTAACTCTCACTTAGGATGTATATGTGTTTGCATTTCTGGAAATTGGTATGTTTGGCATGTGTTTATGCATGACCTATGTGATTAGAAGTGTTATTAATGCATGTATAGGATTGAATGGAGGTTACTGAGTTTGTGTTTTGGAACTTACTGTATTTCTAGGGTTTATGCTCTAGAAAGGATTAAATGTGTGTTCAAGCATGATTTTGATGGTTTGATTGTGGAATTAATTGCAATTATCATGTTTTTGATGTTTGGAAGATCGACTGTAAGGTAAGATGAGTTTGGATGTGTTTTGAATCAGATTGAAAATGATTTTATCGATTCTGGGTAACCTGGAAATGGAAAATCGCGTCTCTGTTCTGTGTGAGGCGAGTCACGTCGCGTGACTTAGAGTCACGGCGTGACTCGGGTGAAGGGCAGCGTGACTCCCAGTTGCGAAGCGTGACTCTTCTCTCTGTGAGAGGAAAGTCACGTCTCGTGACTTAGGGTCACGACGTGACCCTTGTGTTTTGGCAAAGCGTGAAGCGTGACTCCTCTTTCTGTGAGAGGGAAGTCACGTCTCGTGACTTAGAGTCACGGCGTGACTCTGGTAAGGGCAAGGCGTGACTCCTCTCTCTGTGAGAGGGAAGTCACGTCACGTGACCTAGAGGCACGGCGTGACTCTTGTGAGGCCAGGCGTGACAAAGAGTCACGTCCCGTGATTCTCTAAGAGAGTCACGAGACGTGACACTAGGTCACGCCGTGACCCTCCTGTGAGGTCAGTCACAAGTCGTGACACGACTTGTGGCCGACTCCTCTTTAGCTCCTTTTTTCGATTTCGCCCAGTTTTAAACCAAAATGGATTTCTTATTTCTTCTGTATGGGTCTTTACTTCTGTATAATTTATGTCAGACTGTTATACGCTCCTGTATGGCTTTTCTGTTTTACTTTGTTTCCCCACATGACTAGTTTTCTTGAAATGACTTCAAATGCTTTTATAGCTCTTTCCTCTATCGAGTGCTATCTTATTTTGCTCATCGGATTGGTTAGCCTATTTCAGTTATGATTAGCGATATGTTATGCATATCTTTGATTGAATTCTACTCTGAGAGTAATCTGTCATGCTTAGAAATATATAGTATCATTTCATGATTCAGATTATGCGTTTTTGGATTATTGGCATGATATGATTCCACGTGTATTCCAGATATGCTTTAGTAACTTGAGTAGTGCTAAATGCAATTGATTGACCTATTGCATACTCCAGAATATGGCTTGTATGAGCTTTGATTGATATTATGCTTTAGCCTTTGAACTCATTGTATTATGTTAAATGTAATTTGGACTATGCATGATTCATGCTTAGTATCTGCACCTAATGAATGATTAGGATTTTGTATTGATGATCAGTAACATGTTAGTGCTTCTATACCTGTTTCTTGGCATGCTTTAGAACATTGTTTAATGTTAAAGTGTATGGACTGTAATATGTTTTGCAATGCTAATTGCATGATATATAATCGACTTTATGAGCATATTTATATGTCTACCGTATTCTGATTTATGCATGATGTTTATATATATTTATGCATTATGCGATCCGAGATGTGAATTTGGTTTATGCATGACCTGCGAGAGTCAGTCTAGTGGATAGTTAGGCATGCCTAATAGAGTCTTTCAGTAGCTGCAGCGCCCTCAGAACGTATTGGACCCTGATCAGGTCCCCCGTATGGTTCCTCGCGAACCCCCCTCAGTACGGATCCTCGTGATCCTTTTTAATGTATTTGGATCGGGTTAAGATCCCCCATCAGTAAAAATGCTTTGTGATAAATAAATGGTTTTCGATTCGTACCCGTAAGGTACCCTCAGGCCGACTTGTACCCGTAAGGTACTAATCAGTTCAGTACACTCGTTATCCACTATTGTGAGTCAGCAGGTGCTTTGATGGTTTGTCTTATGCTGCTTTGAAATAGTTATCAGAATGTGATATCCGATTGATTATGATAAGGATTTCAGAAATCAGTTTATATGTATATGACTGTGATTATGGGCTTCAGAATGTATGTCTGTTTTAAATAAGCATGACTCTTTATCTAACATGATTATCCGTACCTGTCATGTGATTTGTTATAAGCTTCTGAATGCTTTGAAATGATTCGATTCATGTATTTAAGTATTTGACTTCAGCATAGTTTTGTTATATATATTAGCATGTGAACCGAAGCAGCTGTGATGGTAAGTATGTGATGATTACTGTACTCTCTGCATGATGATGATATGAATGTAATACTAAGTGGGTATGCCTTCAGTCTCCGTTATCAGAATGTTTATGCTAGATGCTTAGTATATATTAGAGTTGCGCAGCGGTATTGTGATGCTCTAAATGTTATCCTTTGGATATGTGACTAGTGTGTATGCTTAACATGATTATTGGGTTGTCAGTTCAGGCGTGGGTACTTGGTGATATTTATTGCATGTGTACAGCTCTTATGTCTCCACATGGTAAGATGTTGTAATTTGATACCCATGTAGGTTTATGCATGAGTTATAGTATGCAGTTCGACATGTTGACATTTGTATCGTATATTGTATTATGTCTGTTTTGGTATATCCTGGACATGAGTTTATGGTCTGTTTATGAGTTATCGATTGAATGCCTTTATTGTGTAGCCTGATTATTGATATGCTTTGAATATCCGCATTTTCCATTTGAGTGTGTTGTGCCTTGGCGACCATTGTGAATGGCCGTCCATATTCTTGTGTGTTCTCCCCACTAAGCGTTATCGCTTAGCACGGATTTCCTTTCCGTGCAGGTGGCAGGTTTGGTTCTGTTCGAGTCACGCTTCTGCAAGGTCGGCCACGTAGGAGTTAGAAGTTCTGTATTTTGTTCAGCTTCTGTATTTCAGCTTTTGATTTCTGTAATATTGTATATGTAATTATTATGTTTCGTCTTGAGTTTCTTTTGGGAATGTAATAGTTAGTATGTCCTTATGTTTAGTTATTCCTTTGTTTTATTATTTCGATTATGCTTCCGTTGAATGGTCATATGTATGCCTTTGTGTATGCTTTTGCTTAGTGCCTGCGTGTGTGTGAGTTATTGCATGTTCAGTCTGTACCGCAAGGTAAGTCAAGGTAAGTTTTTAATTAATCCGTATTTCTGTATGCCTGTTATGTATGTTGTGTCTGAATGTATGCTTCCGCATTGTGCATGTGTATATCTGTATCTGTGAGCGTCGTGTAGCGCATCCGTCGGCGTCCTTCCAACGGGGACGGCGATGGGGGTGTGACACCAAGTGTTTACCCTTAGAAACTGTGGATCTGAAATGATGTGCTTTGGACGATCCCCTTGTCGGAGTTTCAAGGAAAATGCAGAAAAATAATGAAGAACAAAAAAGAAGCTTGACTAAAAAAAATAGAGATGATATCTACGGGGATGATACCAAAACAAAGAAAAATATTTATCTTTGTTATTCCAGAGCTCCCCCGATTTTAAATATTTTGAGAAAAAAACTAAGAAAAAGAACCAAAATCTCAACTTGAAAGGAAATTAAAAAATCTTTTTTTTAGAGGTTCACTGTTCTTCTTTGAGAGAAAAGCAGAGTCTTTTTCTTGAATAAATTCTCGATCCCCTGAAAATGAAGATAGAATTCACCTTTGATTTGTTGGGTTGTCCCCAAAATGGAGAAAGACAAAAAGTCTTTTAATTTGTATTAATCGAAGATAGCACAAAATTGTGAAAATCATAGAGAAATCAGACTGCAAAAATGACAGAGAAAACGACGAAAAAATAAAAAAAAAATGGCATGAAAGGGGGAAAAGACCCACGCGGAGGGGAACGCTGCGCGCGTGGTGCTCTGCTATGCGCGCGGTGCCCTGCCGCGTGTGGTGTCCCTGCTGTGCGCGTAAAGGCACGCGCAGCTACAAAATGGCCGCGTGATGGCCACTTACAAAGTGGCCATTCACGCAGCCACTAAGTGGCCGTGGATATGGCCACTTATAACCCCTTTTACATTTATTTAATTTTTTTTTTAAATTCTTCTTTTTCTTTTTTCTTAAATCTTTTTTTTCCAATTAAATTAATTAACTAATTTAATTTCTTTTCTCTTTTTTTTTTTAAATATCACAATAACACTTCCTAATAATATTATTTTAAAAATTAATTTAATTAATTAATTTTTTTATGATAAAATATTTTTTATATATATTTATTTGTTTATTTTTTTTTAAAATAAAATAAAATAATGAGAGTCTCGACAAAGGAAAAATCATTTTTGACAGCTTTACTTGTGGCAAGTATCCTTTTCATCATCGGGTAATTCTGATCTTGGACCATCTCGGGACCCGGTGTCTACAGGGAGTCAGAGTAAGAAGTCAAGAGGACCACCACCTACTCAGAGTCGGGGATCTACGGCACCACCCTGTGGTTAGAGGAACCCAGTTGCCAGTAGTATACCAACTTCTTCAGTGGGCAGTGCACCCAGAGGTAGAGGATGGGGCACAGTTCAGCAGTGTGACCACTGTGGTAGATACCATCCAAGGCAGTGTAAATTTTTGACTAGAGCCTATTTCAGATGTGAGTCGAGAGAGCATCAGGTGAAAGATTATCTAGAGATGTAGGGTCCCATAGTCACTTCTCCTGCCCTAGGTTCAGGCCCCACTACAGATAAAGGCAGAGGTAGAGGGTCAGCAACACAGCCAGCTGCATCTCAACCTATTGCTCAGCCTCAGTAGGGACAGGGACAAACCACGGGTCGTACCTATGCCATCAGAGCCAGAGAAGAGGAAGATGCCCCAGATGTGATTGTAACAACCCGCTTTGGCCCTAGAAGAATTGTAGAATTCTTGTTCGGTAATTTGTGAGTTTATGTGTATAAGAGGGTGTATTTGAATGAGTTTCCTATTTAATTAAGGTTAAAAATCTGGTGGGAAGTAAAAATTATTTTGAGAAGTGAAAATAGTGGCTTAGTGTGGGTTCTGTCGCGAGTGCAATAGTGTCACGGGCGCGACATAATGCTTCACTGGAAGCCTATTTGCGATGAACTTTTGGGTTCATTAGATGTGTATCGGACATGTGGCGGTGTCAGAGATTGACAAGTGGCATTATAAGAGATGGACACTTGGCATGGGATTTATTTGTTTGAGCAAAATAATGTGTTTGTGGCATTAAGTGAGAGTGGTTAGCATTATACATGTGATAATTTAAATAGTTTAATTAGTAAAGTGTGTAATTATTTAAGTAAATTAAATTAATTAAAAAGTAAGAAAAGATGGAGGAAATTATTAGGTTAACCCTAATTCTAGGGTATAAAAAGAATATGATGAGGAGATGAAAAAGGAGGGCTCTCGGCTGAAATGAAAAAAAGAGAAAGAATTGAACACAGAGGGCTCTCGGCTGAAATGAAAAAAAGAGAAAGAATTGAACACAGGGGGCTCTCGGATGGCTGAGAAACACAGGAAAAACCAAAGGAAAAGAGAGCAAAGAAAAAGAAAGAAAGAGGAGAGAGCAAGAAAGAAACAAAGAAATTAAAAGGAAAGGAAAAGAGAGAGAAAGGCCAAGTGAGGGATAGCCGACGGGAAAAGAAAACACAGAGAAAGAAAAGGCAAAAAAAAAGAAAAGAGAGGAAGAAGAAGCCATTGCAAACACAGAGAACATAGAAAAAAAGAAAAAGAAAATAAAGAGAGAGCAAGAAAGATACATAGAGAGCAAGAAGAGAGGGTAAGAAAAATACCAAAGGACCAAAGCAAAGAAATAGAAAGAAGAGAAGAAAGGGGAACCAGGGGCCAAACAGGGACGCCGGACCGGAGGAAGAAAAGAGAAAGAAGAAAGGGAGGAGGCGTCGCCTCCGCTGGCCAGCTCCGGCCACCGATCGACGCACGCGCCCCGCCGCCGTGTAGAGGACGTCCGGACGCTTCAGATGGTGGTCGCCGTTCCTCCGTCGGTTGCCGTAGGGTGGCGCGTGAGGGGGAAGAACCGAGACCTTCCTTGGCGTTTTCCGGCGACGGTGGACCACCTTCCGGCGCGTGAAGCCATCCGCCCCTCCTCCGGTGACCTGGCCTCCCTTCCGGTGGTGGAGGTGACAGCCACCCTTGCTCCGGCGACCCTCCGGCGAAGGTGAGCTCATTTCCCCCTTAATTTATAATATTATATATATATATATATTTAATTATGTTAATATTATATATATTTATTTAATATATTTATTTTCTGTTTTTCATATTAATATTATTAATATTAATAATATTATTATTATTTGTTAATTAATATTGTTAATTATTTGCTTAGTGTTAATGTTAGTGAATTATTTGTTTATTATTTGATTATTATTTGTTTATGGTTAATGTTTATATATTGATGTGCATTATTAACATTGTTTAATTTAATTTAATTTTATGTTAATTTAATTATTGATTATTATTATTAGGATTGTGTTAATATTATTACTATGTTTAGTATTATTGAGGTTATATTATTGATAGTTTTGTTATTATTATTATTATTATTATTATTATTATTATATATTTATTTATTTTCTGTTTATTAATATTATATTATTATTATTATTAGTGTTATTGTTATTATTAATATTTATTACTATTATTATTATTATTTATTTGTTATTAGCATTATTGCATTTTATTATTATTGTTATTATTTTATATTATTAGTATGATTATTATTATTATCTTTGTTGTGTTGTCATATATATTATTATTGTTACTGTGATTGTCATTATTATTATTATTATTATTATTTAATTTATGTTTATTGTTATTCTTATTGTGTTTATTATTATTATTGTATATATTTAGTTATTATTATCTATTGTTGTGTTTTGTTAATCATAATTTTATTATTATTTTATTTAATTATTATTATTATTTGTTTATTATCATTGTTATATTATCATTATTCTTATTCATTTATACTATCAATATTATTATTTTATGTTTTATCCATGTTATAATCATTATTGTTATTAGTATATTATTATCATTATTATTATTTGGTTCATGTTATTATTATCATTATCATTATTATTATTATTGCTATTATCGTTAATTACCGTCATTAATATTGCTATTTATAATTATTATTATTATTTTATGTTTATTTATTATTCATCATTATTTTATTCATCATTATTAGCATCATTATTTTTTATTATCATTGATCATTATAATTGTCATTATGTTTTACATCCATCATTTCTTTTAATTTACTTCATTCAATTGTTTATTTAATTATTTACTTATTTATTTATTCATCACTTAATTTAATTTAATCAATTATTGACCTTTATTATTTTTCTAAATTTACTTTACTCAACTATTTATTTGTTTATTTATTCAATTATTTATTTATTCGTTATTAATCAATATTAATTTTATGTCATGATTGTAACCACGAGCGGCATACGGCTCGTCCAAGGAGCACGGTCAAGGTGAGTAGATTAGGATTTATTTATTATTATGAAATACGTAATTATTATTTTGTTTTATTTTATTCGCTTGTGGTCTGTAATAACAAATGATTTTTCGACCGCATTAAAAAGAACCACCACACAAATGTTTTCTACAAAATGAAAATTGTCAATAAAAACTGGACCAATGTCCACGTTTTCATCCCAAAACCAAAAGATTTAAATTGATTCAAGAATTTTATACTTTTTTATGAAACAAGTAGTTGGGAACCAATGTTTCCACCTAAATAAATAGCCCGGTTTATGTATGTATTCTTATTATTATATCTTTCTTTTATGATTTTATATTTATTTCTGGATAACTGTAAATATATTTTATTTATCGCTTTATTTATTATTATTTTTTACGTGCTTGTAATGTGCTTTATATTTATGGCATAACTCGTGTGAAAAGAGAGATAAAATAATTGATCCCAAAAACCCTTTTGCATAATATTAACCAAAGGTATGAATAAGAGTGAGGTCCCGAACCCTCTCTGGTTTTGGGCCTCATAAGGTTAGATTTATTTCCCGATATTCTATCGGGTGGCGACTCCGTAATCCTGCCTTATGATAACCCAATAGACGCTCTCGTAAGTTGATCGCCAACAATGGATTTGGATATATTCCTGTCCATTGCGAAGCGACCAGCTTTCACGAGTTTTAACGAACCTCCATCCAGCCTCGGGTCCTAAAAGCGGACACCCGAGGGCCACCCGGATCGCGAGCGGGGTTCGGGCGCGTCACACCAGGCCTTCGACTTCCAATGCTCACCTAATCCACATATCGAATAGTGATTTAGATCCAGATGAGGCCACGGATTATTCAACCCTTTCCCCTTAGGAGGTATATTTTAGGGAGATTTGTCTATACATACATTTGGATGTACAAATCTTACATTTTTGCTCATTTTTCTTGCTTAAATTTCATGCCTTACATTTTATAAAAAAGATATATGAGAAGGTAAAAAAAATAATAAATAAATAAAAATAATAAAAAATATAAAGAATTTAAGGCAAATAACAAAATCCCAGATATAATGAAATTAGCAATGAATTTTTGCTTTGACGCAACAAATTGATGAAACTCCTTGCATTGGCAGGGACTCTATTATTCGACAAAAATAAGGTTCTTCGATAAACTCACAATCAGTATCAATTTTGGTTCTTCATGCAGACTCAATGTGCGATGATCACAATAAGTATCAATTGTGGTTCTTCATGCCAACTTAATGTGCGATGATCACAGTCAGTATCAATTGTAGTTCTTCATGCCGACTCAATGTGCGATGATCACAGTCAACATCAAAAGTGGTTCTTCATGTCGACTCAATGTGTGCTAATCACAATCAGTATCAACTGTAATTCTTCATGCCGACTTAATGTGCAATAATTATAATTAGTATCAACCTTGATTCTTCATGCCGACTCAATGTGCAATAATTATAGTTGACACCAATGACGACAATCATATGCCTGATGCATCAATTGATAAATCTTTAGAATGACTTAGTGGCAATAGTCATAGGCCACAATCTCCAATCAAGATTACCATCTTTTCACAAAGGGTAAGGACTGCCTCAGGTTCACGCTTCTTCCTTTTTACTTTGAATTTTGGCTCATCTAGATATTAGTGCACTAGTTTTCCCAAAATTGGGGGCAACTATAGACACCGAATTCCGAGGCAGCCTAGATCAAAATTACTAGATGAGGACACTGACTCCTATTTCACAGGTGGAAGGTTGAAGTTGTTGATTTCTACTTATGAATTTTACAAAATTCAAGTCATCTTTGATAAAGAAAAAAATAAATCCTTTTGGGCCTTTTCCAACTTAGAAAAAGAAAACATTTTTAGTCTCGAAATTATGAGTTTTAGGTGACCGAAAGCTGTCCCTCACAAGGGACGCTTGCCGGTCAAGCTTGAGGTGCGCCCTCTTATTGCATGAAGGATGCCCGCTCCTCGAGCAAGGGATGCTCGTCCTTCATGCAAGGAACGTCCGCTTTTCATGCGAGGGGCGCCCGTCCTGCACACGAGAGGCGCCCGTCCCTCATTCACGAGGGGCGCCTACCTGTAACGCCCCATACCTGCAATTGGTACGGATATCGGATGTCACTACACTACTGACTGATCGATGCTTATGACAATTTCGGTAAATTTTTTTTTCTTAACTTATAAAATCATTTATTCTTTTCCAAAGTCTCATGTCACTAATATTCTTATTTAATCAAGTTCAAACCTTTCATTTAACTTATCACATCATTTAATCAATATCTTTAACATTTAACATGTCCATATCACATAACACATAATCAGTGCTAAAATTTTACATATACATGCCACTAACACTACTCCTTTGATCAAAATTCGGCAGCATAATATCTATAACATTAACTACCCAAACCTACAAGTCAAGCAAACACATAGCCCAACTCAGGGGCACAACAAGTATATCTTAATATACATTCACTATCTTAATACATATCAGTCCAGTACATATAAACTAATCCATATAACAATATCTTCACATATAACTATTTTACTAACATATAGAGTTTACATATACCAATCAATAACAATAACATTCTAATAACAATACACATAATACTTCTAGCTCCGATTCGAGGGTCCAGTCTGACCTCAAGGCTGACAGTCTGCCTGCTCCGCAGATGCTCCACTTGGTACCTACACGCAGTCAAACAAACTACGTGCTGAGCATTAAATATGCTCAATGGTGATTACGAATCTAAAAATTTCCAATGCGAACTTAGGCACACACATGCACAAACATGCTATACTTAATTATTTCCTTAAGTTCATGTAATTCACTCACTCAGTGTCATATTACATTACAATCCTTCATTTAACCTTAGTATGGGCAATTTACAATTTGGCCCCTAAACTTATTCAATACTTATTAGATTACCTTTCCATTTAACTAATCACTATTGTACCATTCCATTCACATTTAATTACAAATATCACTCTTATTCACTTAATGGCATCTAAATTGCCTTGTTACCATTTAGTCCTTATTAGCTTATTACTTCACTCATTTAATCACATATTACTATATTTTTTATTCTCACACTAACACTATTCTTGTTTACTTCTCTACATTTGACGTGTAAATTTACAATTTGGTCCTCGAACTTTTACTTTCATGTACATTTTACGTGTTAGTTCGTATTAAGCTTTTACTTTGCATTTAACCCATTAATCATTCCTTTTTATCATTTTTAGTCATTTCACTTATCATTTCATGTACAAATTACCTTTTAATCCTTTTTTTTAATTTCAGGACAAATTATATTTTTGTCCTTCTTTTGATGTTATTTAAGGAAATGCCACTAGTTCATTTCTCTTTTCATTTTAAATTACTATTTGGCTTACAAATTATGTATTTGTCCTTATTTTGGCATTTTCATAGCAAATTACATTTTAGTCCCTAAACTTTGGACTCTTTACATATTTGTCATTTTAATTTCATATTTCACTTACATATTACTTATTAATGTGCTTTAACGTATAATTATGGTTTTGCCGCTACTTTTGTCAAATTATAATTTGGTCCTTCATTTAACATTTAAGGACAATTTTAACATGTATTTACTACATTTTCATAGTCATTCACTTCTTATCTCATAATTTACCAATTGGTCTTACGACTAATTGTCTTTACGGTAAATTACATTTTGGTCCTTAAACTTTTATTTTCTTTCATATGAGTCCTTTATCACTCAAATTCTTATCTCCACTATACTTTTTGCATTTCCATGTCATTTTCATCACTATGACCCGTTTGACTTATAATTTAGGTAAATTACCGTTTTACCCTAAATTTTTCATTTTCTTTCGTTTAGGTCATTTTTCATATAATTATTTATTTTCATATTACTTTTCTTATTTTCAAGTCATTTTACTTTATGTCATTTTACCTTTGATGGACTCGTATCATTTTACAATTCTGCTTGTTACACTTAGACTTGTTACACTTATACCTTTTTACATTATAACTTTTACATGTTATTCTTTTATTCGTTATTCGTTTTACATATTATGTCATGTTACTTTATGGCTTTACATGTTATACTTTTGCATATGATGCTTTTCCATATTAAGTCATATTACATAATGCCATGTAACATTATGCCGTTACATATTAGGCTTTCATACTTTATATCTTTTATATGTTATATTATATCGTTTTACTTTATATCATATTACTTTTCATCATTTTACACTTTATCACTTTAACTTATGGCATATTACATTATACATTGTGTCTTATTATTCTTATGACATATTACATTTGATCATTTTACTTTTTGCATTTTTAAATCATTTTACAATCATGCCCCTAGTACAATCCCGACAGAAAATCTGCAAACTGGATATACGGGACGTGGACTCCAAAGGTCCACTGCACTAGGGAATGACCCCGAAGGATCACTCCATCATGTAACATATAACATATGACGTGTGACGTATCACATATAACAGAGGGCTATGAGAGACCATCGCAAATCTGTCATAGCAAAGCAAGTTGTCGTGACTTGCACCGCGTTATCAATGGTGTAACACCCTTATACGATATATACGCTCCCTACTATACTGTATGATGTCTATGATTGATAATACAGTCTTAAAATCTTAATGCAAAACTCGAGTAAAATTTTTTGCACACTTATCATTACACTCATTTAGCCATTTTATATCTTAGTAACTCATCTTGCCTATTGACCTATAACTGTCTATTGTTACTATTCATTTGGTCAAATTTCGGCAGCACAACGGCTTATAACGTTAACTATCCAAACCTATAATTTTAAACAACCGTAGCCCCGGCAAGGGCACAATAATAATATCATCTATCTCATACCATCAATAGTTCCAAAATATTCATTCATCACAGAATTATACCAATACGAAATATTCATACATATACAAATACATACACCAACTTTACATTTATATACATGTCAATATATCATACAAAAACAAACTTCAATCTTCTTTCACTGATACACTCCCAAAAACCTCCTGAGCTATGCTGCTCCACTCCTAAAGTGTACCTACACGCAATCAATAAAAATTACGTGCTGAGCATTAATATGTCCAGTGGTGGTTACAAATCTAAGGATTTCCATTACTAAAATTAAATTCACACACATGACTAATATATATATAACTTAACCTATTATTTATTTCAATTTATCATTCATATTTACACATTAACCTTTTATATCTACCAATTATTCGATTCATAATTGTCACTATTCAATACTTTCGTTACGGTCCTTTAATTATCTATTTTACAGTCAAATTTAACTAATATTCAATTAATTACACTATTATATTCTATTTATTATATTAATCTAATTTAATCAATATTTCCATCAATCTAATTACGTAAATAGGCATTAAATCATATTATTCACTAATTGCATTTTAATCCTTTTATTAAACTTATTATTTCATTAATTACATTTAAATCCTTAATCTTTTTCCTTGATTTCCAATTATGTCCACATCTTTTCCATTAATGACATCTATATCCCCACTTTTACTATAATACCATCCATGTCCCTTCTTTTACACTAATTCCATTTATGTCCTCAATTTTCCACTTAATTACCAAAATGCCCTTAATTAACCTCACTTATTTTTATTTTCCACTTTTACACCTTTTAATTTCTTTTAATTACCAATTTAACCTTTTTACACTGAAATTTCGCTTTTAACCTTATAAATTTACTAAAGTACATTTAGGTCCCTAATTTACCACTTTTTCACCAAATTACTATTTTAATCTCATATTTTGTCTAAACTACTAAATTACCCTTACAATTACACTTTTTTATCTAACTTTACCATTTTTTACCTAATTAAAGTAAATTTATCATTTTACCCCTAAACTTTTCATTTATTCCAATTTAGTCCCATTTTCACTTAATTTTCTCACTTATTATTATTTTAATCACTTTTAATGCATATTTACCATTATGCCCCTAAACTTTTATCAAATTATAATGTTACCCTTCTTTTTACTTTTATTTACAGTTATACCACTAATTAACTATATTTTCATATTTAATACTTCTTAACTTATAACTAATCAATTAACACCCACTAACCAATCATTTTCACAATAAATTACGATTTAGTCCTTAAAGTACCATTTCAAGTCAATTGTCCTTTTCAATCCTTATCTTATCTTATCTTTATCATAATCATTACCATATCTTTATCCTTATCACTTATTCTTTACTATATATTTATCCTTATCACTTAATTACATGTGTGTCCATTTAATCATTCAATTAATTCTTTCTTTACACTTTTCCACCATATTTTGCAATAAATCTCCTTTTAATCAATTTCATTCAACTTTTGCCCCTAGTAACACCCAGTAGTTATCACTAGACTGGATATGCGGGATTGGGCTCTATAGCCCTAAGCTATCAAAGTAGCCACTTGGGGGCCAAATTATACTTCGGTAGTGTCGAAGTGACCACTAAGGGGTCAAATTACACTCTGATGACACTACACTTACACTTTACACTACACTTAAACTTATAAATAAACCATCATCGGTCTATAATTGCAAGTCGCCATGACTTGCTACTGCGGCATACACTGATGTCCCTATGGCTAGCCATATATATCTTGAACTAGATTTACTACCAGATCACTAAGGGCAATATATAATTATTATTCATTTCACTTTCTTTTCATTCATTTCACTTCTAATTCACTCAATATTCGATATACACTCATGCATACCATGAGTTCACATAAATATACACTTATTTCATCATTTTCATAGTAAACATAATACTTTATCACAATTTGTGCATACAAATAAACGCTATCACTTTTACATATACTTATTTTTCATTTGTTATTCATTTGATGCATTTATATACCATAAACATCAAAGTACACTTTAAGTACTCATTAAATTCAATTCAGATAAGGTACAAATTTTACACTATGTTCATAATTAATTCTCTTAATCATTCATTTATTCTATACACTTGTTGTACTTATCATAAACATCAATTACATGTCTTAATTACTAACATACACTATTAATTTTACCATTATCCAATTCGGCCAACCTTTCAATAATTCACTAGGTTTGTTTTTCATTCTTTTAATCACTCACTTATTTACTTCTCATATTATACTTATTATTTACACCAATTACAAGCCATAATCATTATGTTATATTTAGATTTTCTATTAATTTCAATTCGGCCCAACTAACACATACCAAAATGTATTCACTTTTCTTCCATTTAACCATTTAATTAGCTAAATTCCATGTTATTCACATCATTTACTTGCATAAAACACCAAAGTATATGAATGTTTTCCTTAGACATCAATTCGGCCAAAGTTTTATTTTCACACTAAGCTTACTTTTCTTTCTTTTAATCACTTCATTTACTAAATATCATATAAACATTGCTTATATATCGTTTACATGCATTAAACATCAAAATATTTTAAGAAGTTCTATTATGTTCCATTCGGTCTCACTTAGGGATTTCACTCTAGGATTCTTTAATTCACTTTAACCACATACACATGTTTATTTAGTACCTCCAATCATGTTTATCAAGTTAGATTCAATTAAACATGCACATATCTCAATTTTATACTAAGACATAATCTAAAACTCAAACTAAATCAATGGAAATAGGATGATTTTGTAACCACAAACCTCAATTTCTTGCTCTACATCTTCTAAGCTTCCTTTTCTTTATCTTTGGCTTGAACACAACCTTCCTCACAAAACAAACCTATGGTGGCCGAATTCATACATTGAAATATCATCAAATCTATAATTTTTTTTTTTACAAAATACCATCATAAATGAACTCTACACACTTGAAAACCCCCATAGGAGTCACTTAACCCAATTAAAAATACCTTAAACACTTACCTCAAATTTAACCCTAAACTTTGAATACTTAGTTTTCTTCACTTTCAATGCTCCAAATGGACTCCACTTGCTATGTTTATGTTATAGGGGGACTAAGATTTGTTTGGGAGGCTAAAATTTGGGGAAAGATTGAAGAAAGAATGAACAAAAATGGAGGAAAGTAAGAAAAATAGCATACAGTTTGGACGAAAAAAGAGAGAGGCGGTGGAGAGCAGATTGATCTAGAGAAATCTAGCCACTTTCTGCCTTATATAGTGTGAAAATGAACCAAATCGGTCCAACCGAAATGGTCCAACTGGTTTGAACCAAAATTTTGATTTTTCAGCAATTTTCCACTATTTCAAAGCATCTATGTGTTTCTCAACTTATTTTCACTCCAAACTAATTCCATTATTCTTATAACATCAAAAATATCCTCCCTGTAAGTTTTAGCTCAATCGAAGTCCATTTGGGGCCCGGTTCACTTAAACCTGTCCGATTTCGGTTCTACTGTAAAACATCAATCTAACACTGTCAAAAATTACATTAAATTATTTTATGATTGTACACTTCCCACTTTGTACCCTTTTGAGCTCAATAATTATTTTTAAAAATTCGGTCAAATCTCAGTCAAACTTCGGTTCAGTTTGAACTGAACCAGAGGCCAACTTGTAGAAAATAGGTCCCGAGGTAGCCCAGACCAGGGTTACCCAGTGATGAAAGTAATGCCTATTCATAGACAAAGAGGTTGGAAGTGATGGTTCCCTCATCAAAGCCATTTTCTAAAATAAAAATAATAAATAAAAATTAATAAGTTTTTTTTTAAAAAAGGGGTGTTGAAAATGATGTTTTCCTAGTCACATAAAACATAAAAAAAAAAAAAATCGGAAGTTCGCAGTTACCGACGCACGCTGGGGCGAGCGGCCGCGGCGCTGCGCCCGCGCTGGGGTGAGCTCCAACAGCGCTGCTCGCGCGCCAGATGCGGCTGCACCTCGCCCCCAGCGAGCGCCCAGCGCCCGTCACACGGGCCCAGCTCGCCGTTCACGCCCACTTTTGCCAAAAATCCCTTTTTTCACCAAAATCCAGGATTTGAGTCCAATTTGGACTTTAAATCAGTTTTTTGGGAAAATTAATAATCAGTTTTTTGATTAAAATTATTTTTTTTCCTAATAGAATTAGGGCTTTTTTTTTTTTATGAATGATATAAATAGTTTGAGATAAAAAAAAAACTAGAAGGGGGCCTCCATGATTTTTTACATTTTTTTTTTAGAGAATTTCTTCTTTTTTTTTTTTTTTTTCTTCTCTAATTTCAGATTTAATTCTTTCATTTAACAAGGATCAATTAAGATTGAAAATTCAATTTTCAATTCTTAAGCATCCAAATTAATGTCTTTGTTTTCTTCATAAACAAAGGAATTAATTTCACTTTTAAATCATTTTTTGTGGAATTTTTCAATGAGATTAACCTTCATATTCCTTCCACCAAATCCAAATATGTGGGTAAATTTTCTGGGCTCCAAAATAATTATTTTCATCTTATTCTCTTATTTCTTATTTATTTATTTATTTATTTTAGTCATGTAAATATTGCTCTCTTGATTTTTTTATTATTTTTAACATGTAATTAATTAATTTATTTTGCTTTAATTTTTTTTTCTTTTTTTGCCATTTAAATATTTATGTTAATTGTGATAACATGTAAATAATTAATTAAACCAATTTTGCATCTTTAGTTCGGTCATGCTATTTTGCTAATTTAATCAAATTGTTTTCTTTTCCTTTTATTTGGATGATGGTCACTTGAATAGTGGCCATCTTTGCTTTATTTCTCTTTTAATTCTTATGTATGTATTCACATGGGGCTAACTTATTTTGTCCACACACACACATATTTATTTACTCATTCTCACATTTATATATTTTTATCCTTTTTATTTATTTGATTGTTTATTCGATTGGCTTAATTAATATATTTGTTAGTTGGATTTATTTAATTTAATTTGATTCATTTTTTAATTTATGTATTTTATTTTATTTGATTTAATTACTCACATTAATTTTCTTTTTCATTTTATTTTTGCCTACAACACTTGTTTTTTCATTTGGGCATTATCCATGGGCAAAGATGGGGAATCAAGGAATCGGGAGCCTTATTTTTATTTGCGTATTTAAATTCTGCATTTTCCTTTATTTTGATTTATTTGTTATATTTGTGTATTTTATGTAAAATGGTTTATTTTTATGCATGTTTAAATAAAATATTAATAAAAATATTTTTGTTAATAAATTGAGATTTTTCTAATAAGATGGACCAATGTCCTATTTTAACCAATAAAATCTCACTTTCAAAATGGAGTTAATTTTCACAAAATGGGATCCAATTATCCCCGCCTTTTCCAATATTGCCCAAAATAACTCTTCAATTTTTAAGGGTACATGAAGGAACCAATGTTCCTATTTCCAAATAATGATCCAATTTATGTATGTTATTTAGTTAATTCAATTTGTTTGTTTGATTTTATATTTATCTTGAGGGATTGTATTTTTTTTCGATTTTCATCTTGTAATTCATTTTAGCTTTTCTTTTAATTTTGGGAAATTGTTCTGTCCCATTTTTTTCACTTGTAATTTTTATTGCTTTTCAAAATGCTTGAAATGTGCTTTAATTTTGTTACATGATTGCGTGAGATGAGAGATATAATTTCAGTTGTTAAAAACTCATTTATAACTTAACTTAAGGCATTAATAAGAGAGAAGTTCCGAACACCTTCTCTGGTTTAAGACCCCCTAGGTTAGATGACTTTTTCGAATTTCTTGCAAATTAGGTGGCGACACCAAAATACCTCAAAGGTAGCTAAAGGTTTCATGGGATTAGATGAACTTCCCAATATTCTATTGGGTAAGGAATTCCAAGATATCTCATGTTACCCAAAATCTAGATTGTAAACCCTTCTCGGACCCTCAAAGCGGGCAAAGTTTAGGCCGCGCGCATTATAGTGGCGACTCCATTGGGGACTGATCGAAACTTTGGTTCGAAAGTGACTTAAGTTAAAATTATAATTGAGTTTTTAAGAATCAAAAATTACATTTCGATTCAAAAATTGCATTGCATTCATTAGAGCCTTAGAACTATGCTAGTTGGTCCCTTATTTTACCCCGGTGCATTCCTAAAACACAATCCTACTTTCACTCATTGTAGGCAAGTGTCCAGGATAATCACCAGCCCAAGTCGCGTATCATAAATGGTATATCAAATGGAGACCCGATCGATCGTTATGCTCGCGATGAGCTAGACCCATTGGCAGGGACTACGCTTGGGTATACCTAAAGTAACACCACCCTTGACTAAAAGCTCATGTAATGGCAATAGAAACTTCCACTAGGTGACATGCTCCTTAATACGATGCTTGCTACGTGGGCCCTTATGTATTGAACAAATTCAAACATATTAATTAGACACTCATCAAAGGTTCTCATGTCCCGGTGGGCCCATTTTTAGTTTGTTTGAAAGGACAAAATATATAATGACCAAAACCCATACGCATGCGCTTTAAATTAAGAGTGTTATGTGGCTGGTTTCTCACCACGCACCATACGCATCCATTGGGTTCCCCGCTGACCCATGGATCAAGCTCACCTACGAAAGAGACTGCATTGCCTCGTGTGTGGGAGCAACAAGGTTGGAAGGATCTATCTGCTTACATGTGGTTGTGGATGCTGCATAGCATGCTCATACACCATATGTCATTCATGTATGCCAAAATATACAATTTTATTTCGTGTGAACATGCTCTATTCTGTACATATAATTTTCATAAAAAGAAAAAGAAGAAAAAAAAACATATACATGTCACTTTGTGTGTGTACATCCTATTCAGTACATACAGTTTTCACAAATACATATCATTATGTGTATATTTTTTTCCATGTATCACATATATCATTGTAATTTCTTGATCTTTCAGCACGATCATACATTACATGTCATTCATGCACATAAAAGCATATGCATTTCTTTTGGTGTGTGTACATTCTATCCTGTGTATATAATATATCACATGTACACATCGTCTTGGGTATAAAATTTTTCCATGCATTGCATGCATCATCCTAACCCCTCTACAGTTCAGCCATCATAGACCATTTGCCTAAGTGGTTTTTGGGTCCCAATAGTCACTTAATTAGAGGGCCTTCTGTCTATACAGCTACGATAAGGATCAAAGGGCAGTTAATAGAAACTCAAATATTCAGAAATGGCCAATTTTCCACAACAAACTGAAGAGATTCGTACCCTTATTGTCCAAGAGATATATGAAAGGCTTGAAGAACTTGAAAAGAGGTTGTTGGCCATGGTCAAGGAAAGAATGGATGCCAATGCCCTTGTTCTTCAAGCTCAGCTTATGGCAACTGCTCTTAACCAAGTTGAGCTGGCCACAGTCGAAAGGGCTTATGCAGCAACGGTCCCAATACTTTCGTCCATTTCCAAACCTAGAGACAGGGTGCTACTCGATTCAACGGTTGGGCCAATCAGAAAATCAAAAGGACCGGAGCCTTTACAATTAATAGGCCTTCCTAGTTCCCTAAGCATGAAACAAAAGCTAGTTGGTCTTGAAGAAGGAATTATGAAATCCAAGTTTGCAACTATCCGGGCACCTCTCAACAAGATTAGTACTAATCCTGCAAGTCTAGGAGTTGGTTGCAGTGATGATAACAGTGGTACCCAAAGGACAGAAAAAGTATCAGCAATTGAATCGGCTCGGAGGCATTATTCTAATTTGGGCAAACCCTTGTCTTGGGTTCTTAAGAGGCTGATGAAGGAGGGGATACTACAACCACTGCCTGCTAAGCTAGCTAGAAGTCAAGGTCATCCCGATCATAAGGCGTATCAGTATTGTGCCTTCCACCAACACACCGGGCATTTGACAGACCATTACCGGACTTTAAGGCATCGGGTTCAAGACCTTATTGACAACAAGCAGATCTTTCACCCAGAAAAGCAAAAGGGAAATAATAAAACATATTAAGTGCCCAAATGGGGAAGATGGATGATTCCCGAGTATGACAATGAACCATTTGATTATGACATCGGTGTTGGGTTGGCAAGGATGGAAAAGATAGCTATTTAGATATTCTTTTCATTCTGAAACTATTTGATAATGACATTTTTAATTTTAATTTTTAAAATAAGATGAACAATTTTGCTTATTTGCATGATGTTTCTAATGATTTCATTTCACAAGATCATGATGCATTTATTTTTGTCATTAATTCAATTAATACGATAATATTTAATCTCGAACTTTGGAAAACCCAAAGAAAATCTTTATAGCATCTAATATAACTCTTGAAGAGAGGAAAATTCTGAGAGATGAAAATAAAAAGAGAAAATAAAAATAGAAAGTAGTGAAAAAAAAACTAGTTGCAATTAGGGGATTGGATGAAAACTCATTAAGAGCATTAGAACCTTTTTGATTACCCGTCAAAGCGATCCCTGGATAAGACGGAACCTAGAAAATGATTTAGGCAGCCCTTCTTTGTATAGCTCTCTAAATGATTGTTTTTTTACCTTTATTTCGCAATCGCTTGCTAGCCCGTTGAGCCTTTATATGGGTATGCTAAATGCGTATCGATTTTATTGTTACACATGTTGAAACTACCTTTCACTTAAAATGATTTTTGCCTCCCCTTAGAAGAATGGCCACTCTAGTAAGGATGGACGTACATCATTGATAATTCTTTAGGCTATCAAAGCTCGCCCTGATAAGGATAGGTTTACACTTCGTGAAAAGAGTTCCAATCATTGACAATTCTTTAGGCTATCAAAGCTCGCCCTAATAAGGATGAGTTTACACTTCCGGAAGAGGGTTTAGTTATTCAAAAACTCTGCATAGTCAGAGACACAAAAAAAAAACAACAAAAAAAAAGAGAGAAAAAGTAGAGCTCAAGATAGTAACCACTTAACGAGTTTCAATGGTTATCTTTTTAACTTAATTGTTATTTTGAGCTTGATAAGCTAAAGTGTTATGAAGCCCAAATTCAAGAATACCTTTATAGTATGCAATTGAGCTAAGAGTGGTCCTCCCATCAGTCGAGTAAATATTGCGGCCATTTTTGTCTAGCAACTTGATCTTTCTTTGATAGCCATCTGCCTGAGCCAAACGTTACAACCAAAGTAAGACCTCCTAATTCTTAGTTCAGTCTTATCTAATTAGCGAAGATAACCTTGTAATAAGGTTCGATATGTAGGACGAGGCATATGGTGTTTCTTGAGCTTCAAGCGGGAAGCCACGAGTGCATTTATGCATTTGAGTTGAGTCTCATCCCCAACATTCCATCTAGAATCTGCTTTAACAAAAACAAAAAAAAAAGAGAGCATTCTGAGCAAAAATTAAGGTCCGAGAGAAAATTTTCAATCATGAAAACCCAAGAGGGCTAATTGATAACAGGCGTTTGATGTCACACCCCAACCTATACTATGGAGACTTCTATTCGGATTAGAGGAAGAAGAATCCAAGATAGATAGGAGTGTCACATCCCACTAGAGTAAACAAGTAAACATCACATAAATAGAGTGACATATCCAGGATAATTAAAAACTTTGAAAGAAAGAAGAGTGATACTGAACAAAATGAATACTTTATTTAATATACAAAATAAGAAACCATACACACATGCATACTTATAATCATACAACAGCAACCTAGTAAGAAAGATACATAAGTGTGTAAATATTTACATAGCTTACAATATTACATCAGAATTTTTACCTATTATTACATATACATATTACACAGATATGCAAAAATCCCAAATTACAAAAGCCGAACAAAATACAAAACTTCTAGCTTCTATGTGGCCGACTCTGCAGATGCGCAACTCGAAAAAAAGCAAACCTGCCACCTGCACGGGGAAAAGAACCCATGCTAAGCGATAACGCTTAGTGGGGAGCACACAAGAAATATGGGCGGCCATTAACAATGGTCGCCAAGACATAATACATGAAAAAGACATATACAGCCATTCATAACGCATATCGTATTATACTTACATATATTAGTCATGCATTTAATTGATCACATTCACATTCATATATAATCATTCAATGATCAATGAGTAATTTGCACACTTACTAGTTCACCTGCTAATTCATAATAGTTAACAGTATAAAATCACATTTTCAACCATACTAATTCACATATTTATAACCACAATGGATTATGTTCAAACACAGTCACAATACGGTATACATATGAATAACTGCACATAATAGGCATGTTTGAGTCACATTAAATCCAACCAGAGATTTATAATCACATTCGAATTCATAATTGATTCACATGACCAAAATCTTACATATTAGGTTATCATATCCTCATAATCATATCGAATAAAGCAAACGAAATACCTGCTGACTCAAAATAGTGGATAACGAGTACTGAAAGGTACCTTACGAGTACGAATCGAACACATAATATAATGTACCACACAGGTACAAGTCGGAAGGCAACATTTCATTGAACAGGACCTTAAACAAGATCCATACACATACACATAATAGGGGTTCGCGAGGAACCATTCGGGGACCTGATCAGGGTCCAAATCGTTCAAAGGGGCGCTGCAGCTACACATACATAGACTCTATTAGGCATGCTTAACTATCCACTAGACTGACTCTCGCAGGTCATGCATCATACCAATCATATTTCAAATCACATAATTTATATCATTGTACATAATCAGCAATAAGTGAGACATATGAGTACGTTCATAAAGTCAATCACGTGTCATACAATTTACACTTAAACATAACATACTAATCTTAGAGAGAGATCATAAGTATAGATATGCATAGTACATCCAATTATATTAACATACTTCACAAAATAGTCCAATTATAAACCTAAAAGTGCCACAAGTTCGGAATTCAAACATTGAAATCACCAAAGAAAACTCATTCAACACAACACATCTGTCACGCTCGCAACAGAGACCATAGTCTCTTCGCTGTGCGCACGCGACGGACTTCGCGATCGCGGGAAGGAGAGAAGGGCCCAGCTCTGTCGCGCTCGCGATGTTGTCGCGATAGCGACAGAGGGCAAGCATTGCTATCGCGGGGTCGCGACAAGTCGCGTGCTCGCGATAGCACAGGCCAACAATGTGTTCTGTTGCGATCGCGACGGTTGTCGCGCTCGCGACAGAGAGTAGACAAGCTATTGCTATCGCGGGCTCGCGACAGCATCGCGTGCTCGCGACGGCACAACATTAGAACCACCGGTCTCTGTCGCGCTCGCGACAGAGTCATGATTCCGAAAATATGCAGAATTCTGCAGGATCTTTCCTTCCTCAAACTCATCCACAGCACACAAAACATAACCAAAGGTCTCTCACCTCATCTCCAGCAAGCCACACATCATTGACATCATAAACACAACATTCGTATCAATAATTTCAATAAAATATGCTACTAACAATATTCATCAATCAACTCAATCGCACTAACGTTAAATGCATTCATACATATGGTATATCATGCTTAGGTTACTCATGATATCAACACATATTAATCCTCATCCTTCACAAAGTTATATCTACTATTATTTACTAGCTAAATCACCAATCTTAAACATACTCCTAAATTTTCCCGACGATAATTACTTATATAGCCATTTAATTACCCCAAACATGCATAATAACTGATGGGAAAGGTACGGGATTGATCCGGGTCAACCCTAGACTCAAAAATAGAGAAGAAGAGGCTCAAAACATGTTTTTCTATCGCGAGGTCGCGACCCTTGTCGCGCTCGCGACAGAGGCTCGCCTCAGCTACCTTAACAAACTGCTTTCTACTACAAACTAGTATCATGAAAACCGACCTCTAAAACTTATTTTTAGGAAAAGTTGTCTTCTTAAAAAATGTTCCCCTACGTCTTAACTTTCAAAAGAAACAAGTTTCAGGTCAATTGGACATCTAGAACTCCAGATATTCTCTCCACAACCCATACTGGTCAAACTACCCAACACAAAAAGAGATACTACGGTTTTATCCAAATTTCAGGGTCTTAGAGCAAGAATTGGCCCAAGGCTATTTCTAGGACTTTTAAAGAAATAGAAGCAATGGTTCTAATGGCGTAATAATAAAATGGTTTGAAGTTCTATAACTCTACTTATGACAAAAACATTGCACAGGGGTCAGATGAGAACGAAACAGAGTTTACCCAATCATACACTTCACTTTCAATTCTCACGCACCTTCAACTTAAGCCACCTCATGCATTATTAATACATTTACCCACACAAATACATGCATAAAACTCATATCAAAACACTCAATTTACTGGAAATCATATACAAATGTATATTCCTAACTCAAAAAGAATTTAGGGCATAAACAAATTAAAACTCAAAGGTAGGAATCAAACTCCCAAACCTCTTGTTGCACAATTAGCTGCTCTCTTCAATCTTTAATCTTCTCTTTTCCTTTACTTTGCTTCTTCTTATCACCAACCACTTGCACAAATGAAAACTAGAAAATTATTCTTAATCCATATCCTAGATCCCACATCAAAAGTAAATCTAGAAGGAAAATAAGATCAAAGCATAAATAACTAAACACTAACCACTTACCTCTTCAATCTTACTTCTTAAGCCCCACCAAATCACTTCTAATTCACTCAAAACCAAGAGATTGAGCAAAGAAAGGGAAAAAGGAAAAGAAAATGGAGAATATGGAGGATGAGAGGACCAAAAACGGGGACTCCTTTTTCCTTACACTTAGTCTCACTTTAACACTAAATGCATACCTACCAAAGCCACTTGTCCACTTACTATAGGCCCACATGTCAATATTACAAGCCCACTTTGACTTACTCACACATGCACCATACACCAAACACACACAAACAATTCTTGAATAAATATCTTCAATACACCAAACACCACTCACACCATATCATTTCTTAACCCACTTACATCCTACTTCCATACACTTCAAGCACACTCTAACAATTCCTTATAAACCACTTGTCATCATCCTACAAACCCAAGTGTCACAATCTTATCCAATCACTTCCTAAATACCATACACATGTTCCACTAGATGATTTCTCACTTAACATCTTATTAATTAATTATTTTCTTTGCACTTTAGTCCTAATTAACCAAACTTTCTCAAGCACAAATTACCGAAATACCCTTCACTTAACTGACTTAGCTTTCCGATTCCGACTAGGCCCGATTTGGGGTGTTACATTTGATGCTTTCAGGATTTATCCCGAGATTAGATAGGGTCTTGTATTTTCCGAGTTAATGTCAAATAATGATCACGTGTTATGAAATCAAATTGAGATAAATGCATTTATGCAATGACATATTGATGTGATCAGAGCAGTTCGTTATGCATACTTAAACTTGTCTGGTTCCGATATAAAGATGGCACAATATTACTATCTAACCTCTACTACCCTCTCCACTCAAGTCCTCCAGCTGATTCACTCTACCATGAATTCTAAAGTCAACCCTCCACCACCTTCGTGAGGACAATCAAGCTCATTCAACCATGATTTAAGGCGTCAGTACATGTAGGTCCCCCTCGAAGGATCTCCCATAACAACTTCAGACACTCTTACAATTTGCTTAAAAACAAAGGGCCCTTAAAGATGAAAATCGTAATTGGCTCTCTAACCAAAAGTTAGACAAAAGGATAGGGTAAAACCTGGAAATAGGCAGTCTATCCTTCGAAAAAAAAGCTGTTGGAGTCATTTGGGTCCATTTCAGGCAAAAAATGAGGCACAGGGTTATGCGAAAATCCCAAATGGGACACATTTCCCATAAAGAAAAGCTAGTGTGAAAATCCACAAGGGACGCACTACATTTAAAATAATGACTTCTAATGCTTGGAGCGATAAGGTGGTGTTACTTCAGAAAATCTCCTTTCGGGCAGAGGATGTATAATGTTAGACGTGAGTCGGAATCCTAGGAGGCAAAATGTTGCACCAGCTTGTAGCAAAAGGGCACATACTCATACTAAACAAATACGTTCCGTATACAAATAATCTTTTATTTCTTTTATTTATTTATTCATTTAGCACACTGTTGATGTGGCAAAAATGAAAGTAATATACATGATATGACAAACCATAAATGATAAAATGGGAAAATGAGATAATAGCAATTAAATCTTCGCGAAAGATAAATAATTAAAATGATTACCATGATGAGATGATTTAACATTGTTTGTTTTATTAAAACAGGTTAGATACCTACACGGCTAGAGCTATACACCGCTTGGTTAGATATCGCAACAGAGGAGGTTAGACACCGCACCAATAGGTTAGATACCGACACGGCTGGGGCTATACACCACTTGGTTAGATGCCGCAACGGAGGAGCTTAGACACCACACCAACAGGTTAGATACCTACATGGCTGGGGCTATACACCACTTGGTTAGATGCCGCAACGGAGGAGGTTATACACCGCACCAACAGGTTAGACACCTACACAGCTAGGGCTATACACCGCTTTGGTTAGATGTGGCAACGGAGGAGGTTAGATAACTACACAATTGGGGCTATACACCGCTTTGGTTAGATGCCGCAACGGAGGAGGTTAGACACCGCATCAACAGGTTAGATACCTACACAGCTGGGGCTATACACCGCTTTGGTTAGATGCCGTAACGGAGGACGTTAGACACCGCACCAACAGGTTAGGTACCTACACAGCTGGGACTATACACCGCTTTGGTTAGATGCCGCAACGGAGGAGGTTGGACACTGTATCAACAGGTTAGATACTTACTGTAACACCCCAAAACCACCCCAGTAGTTTGAGCCTGTCTGTGTCTGTATGTGTGTATGTGTATGTGTTACATGTATGTGTTTAATTGGATTATTTATTTAATTTTGTATATTATTTTGAGAAGAGGAGATAGGCTAGTGTAGGGTATGAGTGGATGTATAGAATCAAAGTATGAGTAAGGGACAGCTTAATGTGTATAGCAAAGTATGGGAGTAGGGTGTGATTTGGGACATGTGTCTTATGGGGAGAGTGACATGTGGCTAAGGGGATAAAGTAACATTTAATGGGTTTGGTGAAAGAGAAGTCAACCCTTTTCCTTGTGGCTTCCCGTTCTTCTTTCTTCCTCACGCCATTCTTCTTTTCTTCTTCTTTCTTCTCGTTCTTTCCTTCTTCTTGGCCCGATCTTGCTCCCTCTCCTTTCCCTTGAGAAGATTTAGTTGTTTGGCTTTTGATTTTGAAGCTTAAAGGTGAGTTGGGGTTATGGGTGTTTTAGATTCTTCTTCTTCCTCTTCTCTAGGTTTTAAATCATATGTATTTGTTTATGGGTTGTTTAGAATTGACCTTGGTTATGGTGGATTTGTGGTTCAGAAGAGGCTTCTAGGCCGGATAAAGGCAAAGAAATCGCTAGCGGGAGCGGAGCTCGCGATTAGGAGCTAAGGAGAGAAGGTTTGGGATTGTTCATCTTTTTGTGTATTTTTGTAATTTAAGCTTAATGAATGTGTTCTGTTCCGAGTGAGGTGATAAGTTGTGCTATTGTAGTTTAAATTACATTAAGCATGTTATGAAGTGCTAGAGAATGAATATTGTTTAAGGATGTGTGAGAAAGTATGTGAATAGTTGTAATTGTCTTCAAAATTGCTGTTTTGGAAATTCTTAGAATTGGACATGTAATTGACTTGATTTAATTGAGTTAAATGGTGATAAAGTTGGGTTTTTAATTATGTTATGAGTTGTGAATGCTGGGATTGCTGAATTTTGGGGTTTGGAATCAATTTTGGAAGTTTGGATGTGAATTTGGTGTGAATTCTGCAGATTTTGGGCGTAAGAGCTGAAAAACCCGCGTCTGTCGCGATCGCGACACTGTCGCTAGCGCGACAGAATGCGGAGATTTCAACCCTCGCGCCGGCGCGAGAGATGCCGCGCCAAGGAACTTGATGAAGCTCTCTGTCGCGAGCGCGACAGAGTGCTCAAGCTCCGAACTTGTGCGAGGCTCTCTTCTGTCGCGAGCGCGACAATCCTCGCGAGCGCGACCGAAGAGCAGTCCCTACGTCCTCTCGTGACCATGAGATTCCCTCGCAATCGTGAGACGAGGCGGGGAGGTGTAACTTGGCTTCTGTCGCGAGCGCGACAGTCGTCGCGAGCGCGACAGACGCGACTTCCAAATTTGATTTCTTCCCTTTTTGCTTGATGACTTAAATTCTTTTGCATGCAATTTCATTAAGCTTTGACTATCTTTTTGTCTGAATTATATATATATATATAAACGTGATGAGATTTTTGTATAACCTGCTAATGTCAGATAAGTGGATAGTTAGGCATGCCTAATAGAGCTATGTGCCGCTGCAGCTATGTGTACGATTTGGACCCTGATCAGGTCCCCCGATCGGATCCTCGCGATCCTTCTGTTGAATCTTTCTTAAGATTCTATGTGAAACAATTTGGAATAAAATAAAAAGAATGTTTGATACCTTCGGGTATCTATTTGTTTATCATATAGAACCGATACTCTCAAGTATCTATGTGTACTCGTTATCCACTCATTATGAATAAGCAGGTGTTATTGTGTCTTTGCACTAGAATTCTGGATGAGAATGCAAATAATTGAATTAGCTGTGTATGATTATATGTCTATATAATTGTATTGTTATCATGTGTTTTCTGTTACCGTCACTGTGAGTGGCGGTCATATATCTTGTGTTTCCCCACTAAGCGATTTCGCTTAGCACGGGTGTTTATCCGTGCAGGTGTGGAAGGTGTTAGTACACATGTTTTGGGCGTGTCGCATCGAGAAGGCCAACGCAACTAGAGATTTGAAGTTTTATAGTATAGGCTTTCCTTTCCTTTTTGTAATAGATGTAATGTATTGTTAGCCTTTGGAACAATGTATCTTGGACTTTTGTAAATTGGTTCTTTTTGTAACCTATTGTAACATGTAAAGACTTTCTTTTTGTATATTAATAAAAGTATTCATTTTGTTCTGTATCCCTCTTCTTTCTCTCAAAGTTTTTATTTATACCGGATATGTTGTTCTGTATGTAATGTTTTAAGTGTGTACTAGTGGGGTGTGACACTCCTATCTACCTTGGATCCCTCTCGCTCTAGTTACGAGTAAAGTATCCATGTTATAGGTTGGGGTGTGACACTTACACGGCTGGGGTTATACACCGCTTGGTTAGATGCTGCAACGGAGGAGATTAGACACCGCATCAAGGTCAATTACGGACCACAACGGTTGAGGCTAGACACCTCATAGGTTAGATGACAAATGGACAAGGGTTAACACGTCGACAAATAGACTGTAACTACCCCCAATAATTTTATTCAGACTGGAAGGACAGTTGCCTTAGGTACGTGTCTCTTTTCTTCTTTCTCTGAGTTTTGGCTCACCTAGGCACCCATGCACGAGTTTCCCCAAAACTGGGGACAACTGTAGACACCGGGTTCCGAGGCAGCCCAGACCATGGTTACCCAGTGTTGAAAGTAATGCTTGTTCATAGGTAAAGAGGTTGGAAGTGATGGTTCCCTCATCAAAGCCATTTTTTAAAATAAAAATTAATAAATAAAAATTAATAAGTTTTTTTAAAAAAAGGTGTGTTGAAAATGATGTTTTCCTAGTCATATAAAACATAAAAAAAAATTTAAAAACAAAATTCAGAAGTTATCGGCCACTGGCGCGCGCTGGGGCGAGCGCCCCCGGCATTGCGCATGCGCTGGGGTGAGCTCCCCCAGCGCTGCTCGTGCCTCGCGCGAGCAAGGTGCGGCCGTACCTCACCCACAGCGCACGCGATGCGTGCCCAGCACTCGTCACATGCGCCCAGCTCGCCGTTGGCGCCCAGTTTTGCTGAAAATCCGTATTTTTCACCCAAATCCAGGATTTTGATTCAAATTTGGACTCTAAATCAGTTTTTTGGAATAATTAATAGTAAATCCGAATTTTATCATGAAAAAATGGAAATGTTTGATTAAAATTAATTTTTCTTTTCCTAATAGAATTAGGGCTTTTTTTTTTTTATAAATGATATAAATAGTTTGAGATGAAAAACCTGGAAGGGGGCCTCCATAATTTTTCACATTTTGTTTTTTAGAGAATTTCTTCTTCTTCTTCTTTTTGATTTTTCTTCTCTAATTTCATATTCAATTCTTTCAATTAAGAAGGATCAATTGAGATTGAAAAATCAATTTTCAATTCTCAACCATCCAAATTAATTTATGTGTTTTCTTCATAAACAAAGGAATTAATTTCACTTCTAAATCATATTTTGTGGAATGTTTCAAGGAGATTAACCATCATATTCCTTCCACCAAATCCAAATCTGAGCGTAAATTTTCTGGGCTCCAAAATAATTATTTTCATCTTATTCTCTTATTTCTTATTTATTTATTTTGTTCATGTAAATATTGCTCTCTTGTTTTTTTTTTTATTATTTTTAACATGTAATTAATTAATTTATTTTGCTTTGATTTTTGTTCTTTTTTTGCCATTTAATATTTATGTTAATTGTGATAACATGTAAATAATTAATTAAACCAATTTTGCATCTTTAGTTCAATCATGCTATTTTGCTAATTTAATCAAATTGTTTTCTTTATCTTTTCTTTGCGTGATGGTCACGTGAACAGTGGCCATTTTGCTTTATTTCTCTTTTAATTCTTATGCATGTATTCACGTAGGGCCAACTTATTTTGTCCACACACACACACACATTTATTCACTCATTCTCACATTTATATATTTTTATCCTTTTTATTTATTTAATTATTTATTTGATTAGCTTAATTAATATATTTGTTAATTGGATTCATTTAATTTAATTTGATTCATTTTTTATTTTATGTATTTTATTTTATTTGATTTAATTACTAACATTAATTTTCTTTTTCATTTTATTTTTTGCTACAACACTTGTTTTTTCATTTGGGCATTATCCATGGGCAAAGATGGGGAATCGAGGAATCAAGAGCCTTATTTTTGTTTGCATATTTAAATTTTGCATTTTCCTTTATTTTGATTTATTTGTTGTATTTGTGCATTTTATGTAAAATGGTTTATTTTTATGCATGTTTAAATAAAATATTAACAAAAATATTTTTGTTAATAAATCGGGATTTTTCTAATAAGATGGACCAATGTCCTATTTTAACCAATAAAATCTCACTTTCAAAGGGAGTTAATATTCACAAAACGGGATCCAATTATCCCCACCTTTTCCAATATTACCTAAAATAACTTTTTGATCTTTAAGGGTGCATGAAGGAACCAATGTTTCTATTTCCAAATAATGATCCGATTTATGTATGTTATTTAGTTAATTGACTTTATTTGCTTGATTTTACATTTATCTTGAGGGACTGTATTTTTGTCCTGATTTTCATCTTGTAATTTATTTTAGCTTTTCTTTTAATTTTTAGGGATTGTTCTGTCCCATTTTTTTCACTTGTAATTTTTTTCGCTTTCTTTACTGCTTTCTAAAATGCTTGAAATGTGCTTTAATTTTGTTGCATGATCGCGTGAGATGAGAGATGGAATTTCAGTTGTTAAAAACTCATTTATAACTTAACTTAAGGCATTAATAAGAGTGAAGTTCCGAACACTTTCTCTAGTTTAAGACCCCCGAGATTAGATGACCTTTCCCAATTTCTTGTAAATTGGGTGGCGACTCCAAAATATCTCAAAGGTGCTTAAAAGTTTTATCACAACCCGAAATGTACCCTAGAAGGATTTGCGCATATCGAGGATGAGTAGTGACTAAAATTATACAAGTTGTAGTATTGGGTATATCGAATGGATAAATTAAGAATTAATTTAAAAGTTTCAACAAGTGCGGCCAATGGTAAATTGTGGAGTATGGAATTTGAATTTAATTGAAAGGATAAAATTAGTTAAGTGGGCCAATGTGAAGGGTTAGTAAGATATAAGTGTTAATATATAAGAATATGAGAATTGAGGGATTAAAAAGGTGATTTTGACAAAAATATCTGAATTGGACCGATGGCAAGGTGACAAGTGGCAAGGGATAAAGGGAGGTATAAAAAAAAAAGAGAGAAAGAGAGAGGGGGTAGAAATCTGCTCTCCCCTCTCTCCTGTTCTCCTCATTCTTCTTCTCTTCCTCTTCTTCTTCTTTCCTTCTTGCTCAAATGTCATTTTGCTTTTCCCTCAAATTAAATCCCAAGATTAGATGATGAAGATTGTTAGCTCAAGTGATTTAAGTGGAGATTTTGTTAAAGGAAAGGTAAGTTTAAGTTTTGATTTCCCTTATTTCTTTTAATTAAGTTTTTAAACCCTAAATTTATGTTTATATGTTTGTGTATTTGCTGAGGTTTTGGGATGAGAGAGACTTTGGATGGGTTTGGGATCAAGCAAGATAAATTAATTAAAGAAGCTATTAGGAGCAAAGGAGATGAGGTATGGGAAATTAGGTTTTTGGTCTATTAATTGATTTTGTTGATTCTATTCGATTTTATGGGAATTTGTGAGTTTAATGATGTTTATGTTAGTTTAAATGTTATGGGTTTTAACTCATTTCTGTTAAGAGGCTTTGAATGTGACATATTGGATCAAAATGTGCAATTAATTGAAAGCTTGGAGTAAACTTCTGATCTTGTAAAATTTGAGATATTGATTATGTTAATTGAATGATTTAATTGTGTTTATTGGTTTAAAGGTTGTGTTTTATATTGCTTTTGATGATTTAAAAGGTTGATTTTAGTTATATTGAAGTTTAGATGAAATTGGAGGGTTGGGTGTGTTTTGGAAGATGATAGTGTTCGGCAAATTTTCTGTAGATCTGGAAAATGCGACTCTATCGTGATCATGGCGTCTGTCACGAGCGCGATAGGGTCAGGTTATTCCAGCCCTCCCAGCAGCCGAGCATCGTTCTGTCGAGCCTAGCACTCCGCGTGCTGTCGCGATCGCGACGTGTGTCGCAAGCGCAACAGAGCGGGAAGTGATGCGCTGGCGGAGCAGCGCTGTCCCGATTGCGCGTGCTAGCGCATGATCATGATAGCGATGCCAGGCGCACTCTGTCGCGGTCATGACGTAAGTCGTGATCACGACAAAAGCTAGTCGCCTTGTCGCAAGCGCGACAGGTTCTGTTTTCAAAATGGGATATCTTTGGTGTTTTTAATACACATTTTCTAAACTTACAATGTTTTTAGACTTATGCATGGATAATTTTATGAGAAATATGAATTAATTGAATGTTCTTATGTATGGTAATAATTGAAATGTAAGTAGTTTCATCCACCATTATTATTTTATGAATGTACATGTGTAAAGAAATGTAAATGTATCCGTTAAGTTTAGATGGGTGCTCAATGGCTAATAACATGCATATGTTAATTACGTTCATATGAATTTATAACTTGTGAAAGAATGCGTGATTAGCTTGGATTAAGATAAGTGTGATTATGCTAATGATTTGCATGATTGTGAATGCATGAACCTATATGAAAATGAAAGAATGTTATAAGAATTTTAATGGAAACATATGTGTACTTTATCCTGCATCGGTCAAGTCGTGGATAGATAGGCATGCCTATAGAGTTCTATTAGCTGCAGCCCTCTGTTCTGTTTTGGACCCTGATCAGGTCCCTATTTGGTTCCTCGCGAACCTCAATGTGTAAGGATCTTGTTTAAGATCCCCTCTGTAAAATGTTTTTAAAAGAGAAAATGTGATTTTGCTTTTCGATTCATACCCGTAAGGTATCGCCATGCGTTCAGTTCGACTCATACCCGTAAGGTACCGCCATGTGTTCACTCGCTTATCCACCCCTTTGACTTAGTAGGAAATTTAAATGAATTGATAAGTTCTATCATAATGTACAAAGAGATTTGTGAATCAAGTGTTTTAAAGTGGTTGTTGAAATGATAAGCTTGTGCTTCACGCACTAATGTGTTTTGGATCCTTCACGGACTCGTATGTGGTATCTTTGGATACCTAAATACATTGCATCTGAACCTAATGTCAGTTAAATGAAGAGAAATGTAACAGATAATGTTATTCTAATAAGTGTGTATGAATGTATACTGACTGCATGTGAATTCGTATGTGGATATTGCATGTTACTAATCTATTAAAAATTCTGAGTATGATTGTTTACATGAAATCTTTGTCACGAGTTATTGAGATATTTGTTATACATTTTGCTATAGTTAAGAACTTGGTGATTGAGCTTTATGAATGTATTTGTTTATATGTTTAGTATGAGAATACATATATGTTATGTATTATCTACCTACGAATTCTTTTTTTAATGAAATCTTTGTCACGAGTTATTGAGATATTTGTTGTACATTTTGCTATAGTTAAGAACTTGGTGATTAAGCTTCATAAATGTATTCGTTTATATGTTTAGTATGAGAATACAGGTATGTTATGTATTATCTACCTTGTAGATCTTAGCCTGGATTATTACTTTAAGTCTATTGGTAAGTAATTCGTATGCATTGTTTATTGGTTATATTATTATGATAATGTTATACTAATTGGTAAGTAAGGAATAATAATGTGTTAAACATAATATGGATAACTGGATTTAGGAAATAAGTTAGGATTAATTATGGAACATGTGTGTTAAGTTTTCTGTAGAACTACGTGGTTCTGATTCCCTAACCATAGGGATACGTAGGAAGCTTGGAATAACATTCCAAGCCCGAACCAAATCTGAAAATCTAAATGTTTTGTTTAGCTTTGAACAATGAATGGTTTGAACAAATGAAATGTTCTAATGTAAGTACTAATACTGTAATCTGCATGATTTTGGAAATGTTAGTAATAATGGGAATCAATATGATTTATTTTGCCCCGCTAGCAAATGTATCTTTGGTAACCTAGGGGGTATAACTATTCACATAGTTAATTAAATGAATTAATCAAACAATGAGTATGCATAATGTCATTGTAAATTACTAAGGTAATAATGTAAATTCTGGCTATGGTATTTAAACAAATGTATATAGGAAATTGTTTAAGTTTCGTATGAGAAAAAGAATATGAATTTATGATAGCTTTAACCGGTGTACTTTATGTTTATGTATATATATATAGATTGATTTACATGTGTTTGCCTCGGCAACCACTATGAGTGGCTGCCCATTATTTGCTTCACCCGATTAAGCATTATCGCTTAGCACGGTTGTTTGTCCGTGTAGGTTAGGAGATCAGAGTAACGTAGCGGTCCGCCGAGTCTTTGGCCAGCGAGTCTGTAGAAGTTATAGGAAGTGTTATTGATTAGGATGTTATTAAGTTTTATTTATTAGCTTTTGTAATGAGTTGTAATATTCTATAGTGTGAACATTGATGTGTGGATGACATAGGTTTAGAATGTGCATGTCTTGAGGTTCCGTTTTCTAAAAATTTTATTATCCTGATTTCTGTTTAGCTATGAGTGTATTAGTCTACTAGCACCTTCCGCTCACCATAGCTCTCCGTCCTTCGATATGCTACGTGTGGGTGTTGGGGGTGTTACAGGTTTCATGGGATTAGATGAACTTCCCAATATTCAATTGGGTAAGGAATTCCAAGATATCTCTTATTACCCAAAATCTAGACGCTAAACCCTTCTCGGACCCTCAAAGCGGGCCGGGTTCGGGTCGCGCGTGTCACACAACTTCACAATGACTTTTAGAGACCTATTTGACTCCGTTTTCACTCCAAATTTCACCACTAGACTCCTGACAGCCCATAGATCGATTTTATAAAATAATAAATTTTCTGAAAATCGACTACCGGGTCCGCCGTATAGCTACTCTGGGGTCCCCCATTCCGGGATTGCTATACCTCAAACACATTTAACTCTTAACTTCACTATTGTTAACATCACTCAATACACTACTCTACACTGTGATCACTCTAAATACACTGTAGACATTCACTAATACTTCTAAGCCAATGTTAGGGCCATTACAAATGGTGTCCCTATGGGGTAGCCAAATATATTCTGAACTAGATTAACTCGTCAAACCATTACTAAAGGCAAATCTTTTCAAAAGACTTTCAAATCCACTTTTCATACTTTTAACATTTTCATTTTACATATAACATATGATGTGTTACTTATCACTTATCAATTCATTTTATACTTTTGACATTTCCAAATTACATATAACATATATATGTGACTTATTAATGCATTTTCAACTTTAGCATTTTTACTTGCATTTTACATTTCATTTCACTAGTTACACTTCATATTCACTATTTTGCACATTTCATGAATTATCTAATCATAATTAATCATTCATGCGCAAGGCTAATTATATACTTATTTTTCTTAATAAGTATACTTAGTCCTTTAAATGGCCATGATTTCACTTCAAGGCCACTTCCATTCCCTTCTTATTATTTCAAGTCAATTATTTCGATGTTTATCATTATTTTCACTTTGAGCACAATGGAATATCATAGTCAAAAATATTCATATATATGCCATAAATTTCAAATAAATATGTAGACACTTGTTTTCATGTCTAAGTTTATTTTAGGTCATTAATCTTCAATTATACACAAAGTATACCCTAGGATACACTAGGGTACCATTCGGCCAAGGTGATCATTTCACCTCACAATTCCTTTTAGTTTCATTTATGCATTCTAATTGTCAATTTAAGGGTTCTTAATCACTTTTCTAAGCCTATACTCAAATAAGCTTACGTTTAACACAAATTCATTTAAGTCAATTATTCACTTTTCATGTATATCTTTTCATTTACTTTCCTTTACACTTCTAATTCACTCATTTATCAAATTTCACATCTCATATGGCATGTATATCATATAACCTATCATATCTCCTCACTTAAGCCATTCGGCCACCTTAGGATTTATGACTAACATTTTATTTATCACTCATTCATGGCTTATTCCACTAAATTAAGCCTCAATTTATGCATATATACCATGTAATTTCATCAAATCACTAGGTATGCTACAAATATACCTAGGTATACCTTTAGGTCACATTATGTCCAAAACTTACACTTAGTTTTTTTTCTCATTTTAATCACTCTAATTAGCTTAGTTACCCTCCCTAATCTCACTTATCACCTCAATTTTAATTTCACATGCATATCACACATAGTCACTAACAACATAATAGGAAACCCTAATTTTTTCAAAGGAAATGCATGGATTTGGTAATCACAAACCTTATATCCATGCTATACCCTTCACAAGCTCCTCAATTCTTGCCTTCACCCTATGAAAAGCCATTTCCCTTGAAATTCCTCATCATGGCTGAAATTTCAACACAAACAAACATCAATTAATTTTCTTCTTTTATCAAATCTAATCTCATAAATATACTCTAGACACCCTAGAGTACTCATAAAAATCAATAAATCAATTTAAAACACTAAATTCCCTTACCTCCATTTTGAGGGCATAACCTTGGATCTTTGATTTTCCTTACTTTTAATCCATCAAATGGATACTAGAGGCTGCTATGATCTTGCAGAGGGGTTGAAATATATTTAGAATGCTTGAACTTAGCAAGAAATCAAGCAAGAATTAAAGGAAATTGAAAGAAAATGGAGGAGGGAGCACTTCGGCCAACTAAGGGAAGGAGAAAGACTGGAGGGATAAGGATAACCCAACTAAAAATCTGTCATTTAAGTGCTTTTATAGTGGCCCTAATTGGTCCAACTAATGGTCCAACCTATAAAGCCCAATTACACTTTTAAGCCCATTATGCAATTTTTCTATGGTTTTCTCACTTTTCAACTCCAAATCACTCCAAATTTCATTCCAAAATTCATATCATGTAAAAACTAGGCTGTATACAAAATTTCAACCCAATCAGAGTTTGTTTTCAATCCAGTTCAATCAATTCTGTCCAGTTCAATAATTATCAATGTTCTTGAAAAATTTCCCATTTTACTACCCAAATTTCTACATATGATTTAGAGCCTATCTGAAAATTTTCATCAATTTTGGAGATCATTTGTTATTTTTAAAGTCTCGGTCAAACTTCCCATCAATCGAGTACTATTCAAACCGAAATCATATCTTTTTCTTATTTTTTAAGCTTAAATCCTCATAAAAATGACTCCATAAGTCTTAACATATGTTTGTTAGACTCCAATAATATTTTTGGATCAATCGGAAATCATTTCTCGGCTCGGTAATTATTTACCAGTCTCATAATCCAATTTTCAGTATCAGCAAAATTAAAATTTTCATTATCATACGGTTCTACTCATCAATACGAGTATGTCTATATTTTCAAATCATTTTTCCATGGTCCGTAGAAGTCTCTACGGTCCAGTCAAACTTTCAGTCAACTTAGTTACTATTAACACCAAAACCGCTACTTTTTCGTATTTTCGATTTTTGAGGTCCTATTTGACCTCGATTTTACTTCAAACTTTAACCTAAAACTCATCGTGACTTATATTATCAAATAATCAAATAAAATATTTTTCGGTTCTGGGAGATATTATTCACCCCAGTGTTACTATTCACTATCGAAAAATATTATTTCCGGCTAGCTCGGTATCGGGGCAATTACACTACCCTTCATGCCCAATGGTCTTTAAGGGCCATTCTCGAAATATCCGATATTTTCTTCGAGCAATGGCCGTGCCTAAAGCAAGAAACGCCCATCGATTGCGACTTGATATGGATATCACTTAATTTTAAATTTAGAATTTTGGTGCAAATCAAAAGCTTAATTTTGGGGATAAGTTTAAAGGATTTTAGGATTTTATCTTTTAAGATAAATTTAATCCCTAGGGATAAATTTATCTTTATCACTAAAGATGAATTTAATCCGTAATGCTAAATTTATCTTTATCACTAAAGATAAAGCTAAGGATAAATTTATCTTTATCCTTAAAGATAAATTTTAAAGTATTTGATGAGCCTTAAATTTATCATTAAATCATAACCTAGCCTATAAATAGAGGAGGATTTTTTTTTTGGAGGGGGGATTTTCACAAGAAAAAGGTTTTTACTCTTTACATTTGTTTTCTTTTAAATTCGTTCTCAAAGATTCAAAGACTCAAGTTGAGAAAGAGAAATCAATTCTCTTTTCTTGATTTACTTTCCTAAATTTTTATTGTTTTAAAGAAACTTTTTTTAGAGAGAGAGAAAGTGATTTTTTATTTGTTCAATTCAACTATTTTTATGAAATTCAAGTTAGAGATCTACACTTTCATTGCCTTCCAGAGATCAACATTCTGAGAGTAAATATTCTAGGTTCGAAATATCATTATTTTGCATTAATTTCAATATTTTGACATGAGATATATGATTTCATTGATGATGTAAATCAATGTCTTTGTTTGTAAACACATCATTTTTCATGATTGAATCTTCTTTATTGATATAATTGCATGAAATAATGGTCTAAGATCCATAAAAATATAAGAATTTAAGCATTGTATGTTTAAAAATGGAGTTTTCGCCTTTTTTTTTTATTTCGGGAGATGATCGACAGGAAGAAGACCCGACCAACAGCCATCCCTCAATCGAGGGACATGATGTTACAGAATCCCCTTCCTCGCGTCAGTCGCCTCTCGGACGGCCATCCCTTAACTCCCTTTTGGCCGTCCCTGGTTCATTTCTTCTTACTTATTTTAATTTCATTTCTTATCTCCGTTGATGGCATATTTGGCATTATTAATTATTTTTTTAATGTTTGTCTACTATCTTGCTATTTGTGTATTTTTAGTATTAGTATTTGTTTTATTTTTATATTTTATTTAACATTGCTAACGTATTATTTTCTTTTGCTTTGATTTTATGATTTTATTTTTTATTGAGTATGGATGGTAAAATGGAGATTCAAATTGGTCAAATGACTTGGAGACATCATTTTGGTTCACTCCTCTTAATCTTCTTCTTTTGTATTATTTAGCTTTTGCTGTTTTCGAACATTATTTATTTGGCTTTAATTATGATAATAGTTATTTTTTCATTAATATAAAAAGCACAAAAAGATTTTTTTGAATTAATAAGGTTTTGTTTAATAAAATAGGACCAATGTCCTAGTTTTCCCCTAATAAAATGTCACCTTAAAGCTATCTTTGTAAATATACATACGAGAACCAATGTTTCCACTTCGAATAAATGCCCCATTTTATGGATGATTTCTATTTCGCTTTAATTAGTTGGGGTTATATTCCGCCGCTATTTTTTAAATTAATGTGTTCTATTGCATTAAATTGCTTTATCTATTGCTCTCATTTTGATGCTTGGGATGTGCTTTAATAAAATTACATAAGTCAAATGACAAAAGGAATGGAAATTTAATATAAAAACTCTCTTATAACTTTAACCAAGGTATAAATAAGAGTAATGTCTTGAACTCTCTCTGGTCTTAGGGTTGATGAGGTTAGATGACCCTTTTAATGTTCTATTCGAATGCGATTCCGAAATGCTTTTATGTTGCCCAAAATAGATACATACGCATGGTCTTAGGCTCTACGAGGCTAGATGAAGTTTCCCAATATTCTATTGGATGGCGACTCCAAAACACCTCCTGTAGCCCAAAATAGACACAGTTGTAATCCTTACGAGTTTTATGAACCTCTATCGGGCCCTAAAAGCGTGTGTGATGCACGCGAAACTGACCCCTTCCTGAAAACCCGATTTTAGGGCCCGAGAGGGGTTTGCGTCTTTTGATCTTGGGCAATCATGAGATATTTTGGACACCTCCTTTCAATAGAACACTGGAAAGATCATCTAATCCCATGAAGCCTTTAGGCACCTTTGAGGTATTTTGGAGTCGTCACCCAATTTACAAGAAATTGGAAAAGTTCGTTTAACATCGGGGGTCTAAACTAGAGAAAGATTCAGAGCTTTACTCTTATTAATGCCTTGGTTAATTATAAATGGGTTTTTGTTTTAAATTGCTATCTCTCTTCTCACACGGTTATACATTAAAAATAAAGCACAAATCAAGCAGGAAAGAAAGCAGTAAAGAAAACAATATAAAGAAAGATAAAAAGTGGGACAAAATACAATCCCCCAAAATAAAAAAGGTATTAAAATTTGGGACAGAAAATACAATCCCCCAAATAAAATAAAATCAAACAAAAATAAATAACAAACTTGAATAAGTAAATAAACATTCATAAATTAGGATATTATTTAAAATAGGAACATGGGTTCCTTCATGTTCACTTTAGAAAATCGAAAAGTTATTTTTGGTATACATTGGGAAAATCAGGATGAGTGATCCCATTTTAAGAAAATTAACTCTTCTTTTTAAATGTGAGTTTTTATGGGTTGAAATTAGGATATTGGTCTCATTTTATTAGAAAACAATATCCCAATTTATTAATATAAAACTTTTTATGTGATTTTTTAATTAATGTGCATAAAAATAAATAAATTTATTACAAATTACATAATAAAAACAAGATAAACCCAAAATAATGAAAAATAATAAAATTACTAAAATGACACATTAAATCAAGATGGTGTCTTCAAATCTCCATGTGCTCCCATTTGCCATTGTAAAAGCTTACACATAAAAAATAATTATTGAAATAAAAAACACAAATAAAAGTGATGTTAGTAATAAAAAATAGATTAAACATATAACATATGAAAATGAATTAAAATAAATAAAATACAATGCATTATGTATGACAAATCAATTAAATGACATAATAAAAATAAGTAACTTAACATATTAACAATTCAACATGCATAAAAAGCATAAATGATAAAAATAATAATAACAAATTATAACAATAAACAAAAATAATAAAAGAAATAATAATAATGATGATAGTAGTAATAATAGATAACAATAATATGAGTAAGAGTATAATAATAATGATAGTAACAATGATGATGATGATCATAATAATAATAATAATAATAATAATAATAATATAGATAAAGTAATATTAATAACAATAACCATAAGGATAATAAACAATAACAATAAAAAAATGAACAATCAAGCAAGAAAAAATAACAAGAAATAAAATAAATAAAACATGTTAAGGCATGTTAAATAATAATAATAATAATAATAATAATAATAATAATAATAATAATAATAATAATAATAATAATAATATATGAATAAAAGTAATGATAATAATAACAATAATAATAAAAATAACAACAAAAGATGAACAATCAAATAAATATGCAAGAATAAAATTAAATATGCTAAAGATATTAAATCACATAAACAAATTAAAAAACAACAAAAGATTTAAAAATCTACATGATGACTAGTTAATTATAAACAAAAATTAAATGAAAAATTAAATTAAAAATTGAGCCTAGAATGCTTACCTTCAAAATTTGATGTGATGAATAAAGGTAGGTAATCTATTTTCTTGTCTTAATTTATAAGAATAAGATTAGAAAAATAAAATATATAACAAAATTTTATCCCAAGAACAAATAATTAATTTATTTGTCTTAGTGAAAAATTGTAAAAAAGAAGTAAGAAAATTCACAAGAACAAATAATTGTTTTCGTTGTCCCAAGAATTAACTTAAAACAAAAATACTTGGGGAACTTATTCTTGGAGAAGAAGCAAAAGAAGAAGAAAAGAGAAAATAAATTTTTCTTAAGAAAAATCCCCCCAATTCTCTTCCAAAAAAAATCATTTTATACCTTCTAAAAAATCAGATTTTTGTTGAATTAAATTAAATCAATTTAATTCCCTTAAATCACAAAAACTGAAGAATTTTAATGGTTTAGAAGATAAAAGCATTTAAAATTAAATTCTACAAAAAAATAAGTAAAAACACTCAAAAAGGCCACAAAAGGCCCAAAGGGCTGCTAGAGTGTCGATAGGGCCAAGCGACGCCCGTCGGCGAGCGCTGCGGGCGTTGCCCAGCACGTGCCCCGAGAGTGGCCGAGGGATGCCCGCGCGTGCGCCTAACACGCTGCCAAAGGCCAACGTCCGAAATTTTTTTTTATTGTTTTATTTTACAAAAACACCATCATTTCAAAACCCTCATTTTTATCTTAAAATAATTTTTAAAATATTTTTAAAACACATTTTTATTTATTTTTAATAAATCAATTTCACAAGGAAATTATCACTTCCAACTTTCATTTTTTCCTATAAGCAGCCACAATTAATTTCATCATTGGGTAATCCTGAACTGGGCTGCCTTGGGACCCGGTGTCTACAGTTGCCCCAAATTTTGGGGAGGCTAATGCATGGGTGCCTAGGTGAGCCGAAATTCAGAAAAGGGAAAAAAATGAGTACTTGAGGCGGCCTCCTTCCAGCTACTCCCTGGAGAACAGTGCTGTTATTTGAATTGTGAATGTTATCCTTCCGGATCGCACCGAATCACTGATAAGACTATGAAGTGAGGACATTCTTGAATATCACTGACCCGTTAAATAGGCTACAAATGATTGTACCGAGTCGCTGATAAGACCATAAAGTGTGGATGCCATCCTTAGATTGTGATGCGTCGAGTCTACTCCAGACTTACAAAACGCATGAAGTGCTCTATTGAGCTGCACCGAGTCTACTCCAGACTTACAAAGTGCGGGATGCTATCCTCTAATGGCGATGTGCCGAGTCAGCTTCGGACTTACAAAATGCGGGTTGTTCTTCTGAATTGCACCGAGTCTGCTCTAGACTTACAAAGTGCTTGGGTGCCATCCTCAAATGGCGATGCGCCGAGTCCACTCCAGACTTATAAAACGCGAGATTGTTCTTCTGAACTACATCGAGTCTGCTCCAGACTTATAAAGTGCTGGGTGCCATCCTCAAATGGCGATGCGCCGAGTCTGCTCCAGACTTACAAAATGCAGGGAATGTCCTCCTCAGAGAACACGGGAATTTGCCTCTTAAGAGGACCCTGAGAATTTGCCTTGTAAGAGGACTTTGAGAATTTGCCTCTTAAGAGGACTTGGAGAATTGCCTGTTAAGAGGTCATGGAGATTGCCTCTTAAGAGGTCTTGGAGATTTCCTCTTAAGAGGTCTTGGAGATTTGTCTCTTAAGAGGTCTTGGAGATTTACCTCTTAAGAGATCTTAGAGAATTGCCTCTTAAGAGGTCTAGGAGATTGCCTCTTAAGAGGTCTTAGAGAATTGCCTCTTAAGAGGTCTGGGAGATTGCCTCTTAAGAGGTCTTGGAGATTTGCCTCTTAAGAAGCAATCACCACTATGACACGCGCGGACTCGACCCCTTCCAGAAAACCCTCTTTTAGGGCCCGAGAGGGGTTTGCGTCTTTTGATCTTAGGCAATCATGAGATATTTTGGACACCTCCTTCCAATAGAACACTGGAAAGATCATCTAATCCCATGAAACCTTTAGGCACCTTTGAGGTATTTTGGCGTCGCCACCCAATTTACAAGAAATTGGAAAAGTTCCTCTCACCTCGGGGGTCTAAACCAGAGAAAGATTTGGAACTTTACTCTTATTAATGCCTTGGTTAATTATAAATGGGTTTTTATTTTAAACTTATATCTCTCTTCTCATACGGTTATACATTAAAAATAAAGTGCAAATTAAGCAGCAAAGAAAGCAGTAAAGAAAGCAATATAAAGAAAGATAAAAACTGGGACAAAATACAATTCTCCAAAATAAAAAATGTATTAAAATTTGGGACAAAAATATAATCCCCCAAATAAAATCAAATAAAACAAAAATAAATAACAAACTTGAATAAGGAAATAAACATTCATAAATCGGGATATTATTTAAAATAGGAACATTAGTTCCTTCATGTTCACTTTAGAAAATCGAAGAGTTATTTTTTGTGTACATTGGAAAAATCGGGATGAGTGATCCCATTTTAGGAAAATTAACTCTTCTTTTTAAATGTGAGTTTTTATGGGTTAAAATTCGGACATTGGTCCCATTTTATTAGAAAAAAATCCCAATTTATTAATATAAAATATTTTATGTGATTTTTTAATTAACGTGCATAAAAATAATTAAGTTTATTACAAATTACATAATAAAAACAAGATAAACCCAAAATAACGAAAAATAATAAAAGTACTAAAATGACACATTAAATCAAGATGGTGTCTTCAAATCTCCATGGGCTCCCATTTGCCATTGTAAATGCTCACACATAAAAAATAAGTATTGAAATAAAAAACACAAATAAAAGTGATGTTAGTAATAAAAAATAGATTAAACATATAACATATGAAAATGAATTAAAATAAATAAAAGACAATGCATCATGTATGACAAATCAATTAAATGACATAATAAAAATAAGTAACTTAACATATTAACAATTCAACATGCATAAATAGCATAAATGATAAAAATAATAATAACAAATTATAACAATAAACAAAAATAATAATAGAAATAATAATAATGATGATAGGAGCAATAATAGATAACAATAATATGAGTAAGAGTATAATAATAATGATAGTAACACTGATAATAATAATAATAATAATAATAATAATAATAATAATAATAATAATAATAATAATAATAATAATAATAATAATAATAATAATAATAATAATAATAATAATCACAATAGTAATAATAATAAAGATAAAATAATAACAATAACAATAACAATAACAATAATAAACAATAACAATAAAAAAAATGAACAATCAAGCAAGCAAAAATAACAAGAAATAAAATAAACAAAACATGTTTAAGGCATGCTAAATAATACTACTAATAATAAGAATAATATATGAACAAAAGTAATGATAATAATAACAATAATAATAAAAATAAGAACAAAAGATGAACAATCAAATAAATATGCAAGAATAAAATAAAATATGCTAAAAATATTAAATCACATAAACAAATTAAAAAAAAAAAGATTTAAAAATCTACGTGATAACTAGTTATTTGTAAACAAAAATTAAATTAAAAATTGAGCCTAAAATGCTTACCCTTAAAATTTGATGTGATGAATGAAGGTAGGTGATCAATTTTCTTGTCTTAATTTATAAGAATAAGATTAGAAAAATAAAATATATAACAAAATTTTATCCCAAGAACAAATAATTAATTTATTTGTCTAAAGAAAAAATTGTAAAAAAGAAGTAAGAAAATTCACAAGAACAAAAAATTGTTCTCTTTGTCTCAAGAATTAACTTAAAAAAAAAAAATGCTTGGGGAACTTGTTCTTGGAGAAGAAGAAAAAGAAGAAGAAAAGTGAAAATAAATTTTTCTTAAGAAAAATCCCCCCAATTCTTTTCCAAAAAAATCATTTTATACCTTCTGAAAAATCAGATTTTTGTTGAATTAAATTAAATCAATTTAATTCCCTTAAATCACAAAAACTGAAGAATTTTAAAGGTTTAGAAGACAAAAGCTTTGAAAATTAAATTCTACGAAAAAAATGAGTAAAAACACTCAAAAAGGCCAAAAAAGAACAAAGGGCTGTTGGAGTGTCAATAGGGCCGAGCGAGGCCCTGCGCGTCACTCCCACGCTGCGGGCGACACCCCGGGAGCGTGCTGCGTGCATTGCCCAGTGCGCGCCCTGCGAGCGGGCGAGGGATGCCCGAGTGCTCGCTGCCGAATGCCGATGTCCAAATATTTTTTTTTTATTTTACAAAAACACTATCATTTCAAAACCCCCATTTTTATCTTAAAATAATTTTTAAAATATTTTTTAATACATTTTTATTTATTTTTAGTAAATTAATTTGATAAGGAAATCATTACTTCCAACTTTCATTTTTGCTTATAAACAGGCACAATTAATTTCATCATCAGGTAATCCTAATCTGGGCTGCCTCAGGACCCAGTGTCTACAGTTGCTCCAAATTTTTGGAAGACTAGTGCATGCGTGCCTAGGTGAGCCAAAATTTAGAAAAGGGAAAGAAACGCATACCTGAGGCGGCCTCCTTCCAGTTGCTCCCTGGAGAACAGTGCTGGATTTGAATTGCGAATGTTATCCTTCCAGTAACACCCCGTTCTGCCCCTAATAGTTCGAGCCATGTTTGCCATGTGTATGTGTGCATGTGGGAGTGTTTGGCATGTGTTAAGGGTATTTTGGGCAAAATGCATGTTTTGTGGGCTTTAATAGAGTGCGAGTGCATATATTTTAGTAGGGTGTGTGTGTGTGTTGGGTTGTGTTAGTGTGTGCATGTTCATATGGTAATAGTGTGTGAATTATGAGGGTTAGTCTCGTGTGTATTGTCTTGCATGAGTGTACGGTGCGAGTCGTCAAGTTCCACCAACCATAGGGTGACATGTGGCTAGAGCTTTTGAAAAGGAGGTATAAATAGAAGGAGAGAGAGAAAATGGGACAACCATTTGCTGCCTCTTCCCCGTTTTCTTCCTTCTCTTTATCTCTTCTCCTTCTTTTCTCTTCATTTGTGTGTCCTAGCTTGGATCCAAGTGTTTGTGGTGGAAATTGATCATTCCTTGAGCTTTGATTGGTAAGTTGGGAGTGGGTTTATTCTTCGTCTTCTTCTTCTTCTTCTTCTTCTTCTTCTTCTTCTTCTTCTTCTTCATCTCTTGTTCTTGATTTTGGTTAGAATGTGTTTTAATTTAGGTTTTGTGTTTGTATGATTTTGTGGGTGTTCTTGGTAGTTGAGCTTCCTCGTGATCCCAAGGGAAAGGAGAAGGCTAGTGGGAGTTGTGCTCATTGATTTGGAGCATAGGAATTACAGGTTTGGGAATTTGATTGATTTTGATATACATTTGTGATTTGTGCCTTTGCATGAGATTTCTAGAAATTTGATGTTTGATGAGGCTTATTATAGTGCTAATGTTATGGGTATTCAATTGATTTAAGTTATGATGCATGGATGATAATTTATTGAAGCGAATTTGAAGTTTGATGAACTTTTACTGAAATTTCTGGGTTTGTGTTCTTGAGAAGCTTGATTATGTTAATGCATGATCTTGATTGTGATAATTGTTAGAAAGGTTGTGTTTTATGTTGTTTGTGACGCTTGGAAGATTTAATTGAAGGTAAGAAGAAGTTTGTTGAATTTGGGTCAAAATGGGTTTGATTTTGGAAGTCTGGGTTTTTCCTGTGTTTTGCTAGAAAATTGAAGTCGCGATGCTATCATGAGCGCGATAGACTCATGAAATCCATGCACTGTTGATTGTGAGGCGTCCGACTCGTGAAATTGCAGCACGACTCGTGAAGCCTTGCCATGCGCGAGTAGTGCAGCAAATCACGCGTCTGCAGGGGAAGCTGGGAGATTCACGAGCCATGAACCAAGTTCACGAGTCGTGAACAAAGTTCTAGAGTCGTGAACAACCTTCACGAGTTGTGAACGTTGTTCAAGACTCGTGCTGGCACAACACGACTCAAACGCCTTTGCCCCTTCCCTCGCGCAGGCCTTCCGGCCATTGTCGCAATCACGACAGTGACCCTTGCATGCCCTATTTTTTCGATTTTGCCCCTTTCTTCTAAAATGAATTTTGTATCATTTATTCATGGGTTTTTACTACTGTATGGGAATAAATACGCTTATATATGTATGATATTATGATTTCTTCATGAAAAATTATATGTTATGCTTTGAGCATGATTTGTATTATGGATGACCTGCTAGAGTCAGTCTAGTGGATAGTTAGGCATGCCTAAAAGAGTTCTTTACCTGCAGCCCTCAGTTCTGTTCTGGACCCTGATCAGGTCCCTATTTAGTTCCTCGTGAACTTCAATGTGTTTGGATCTTGTTTAAGATCCCCTTTGTAAAATGTTTTGAAATGAGAAAATGTGATATTGCTTTTTGATTCATACCCGTAAGGTACCACCATGTGTTCGATTCGTACTCGTAACGTACCGCCATGTGTTGCTCGTTATCCATTACTGTGAGTCAGCAAGTGTTGTGATTTGTTCTGTTACGCTTATGAGAATGTGAATTCGAATGACTATGATTATAAGTTTGTGAATCTAAATGACTCTATTTATGAGCATATGAATCAGTTAGCATATGAATAAGATTATGAACCTTTGAATGGTTATGAATGTGATTCGATTATGATTATGCCTTATGATTATCAACATATGCTTATGCCATTATGAATGTGTTTTGCCTAGACAACCATTGTGAAAGGCCGTCCATACTATTATTGTTTGTTTCCCCACTAAGCGTTATTGCTTAGCACGATGTTTCACCCGTGCAGGTGCGGAAGGTGTATAGCTTTTGGGAGAGTCGCCGCCAGTCAAGCCAACACAGTGGGATTGTTGATAGGACTTAGCTTTTCTTTTTGGTATTATGATTATTTTGTAATAGTGATCCCTTTTTGTATTTAGTCTTTTGTTCAGCTTCTGCTATGTAACTCTGAAAGTTGTAATTATGTTGGTATCAGAACAGTTATGTATTGAATATTATTATTCCATCAATGAATGATTAGTTTGGTTTTAAAGTTTTTAATTTTCGATGTTTATATGTATGTTTATATTATGTGAATGTATGTTTTGTACCGTTATGCTTCGTGACACCCTTGCTCATACGGGTTCTCACTTCCTTGCGGATGGGTTCCCCTACATATGGCTGGGGGGTGTTACAGTTTTTTGTATCAGAGCTCCGGTTTAGGCATTTTCTGGGTGATTGTTGTGTATAGATATATGATTAGGACTATGCTGGCTGATGCGGTTGTCTTTGTGTTTGTTTTAGATGGATTCTGATTCCGTTCATGCGTCGCTTGAGGGGTGCGCTGAGAGTGTGAATCCCCAAGCTGTAGATCCTTCAGTGTCTGTTTCAGCTCAAACACCTAGGGTTTAGCCTGAGGCTACAGCCATGCCCTTCGAGGCAATGTTGAAAATTTCTCAGGACATAGCTCTAGTCTTGGATAGGGTGACCGCTTCGAGAGCCCCTTTAGAGAGTATGAGAAGAGCGAGTGCAGAGGATTTTTATGGGACGAGTTTGGATGAGTCTGAGCTTGTTGAGAAATGGATTGAGAAAGTAGAGCGAGTGTTTGAGGAGACTAGCTGTCCTCCAGACAGGCAAGTAGAGAGTGTTGTGGCATTGCTTTAGGGATCAGCCTACGATTGGTGGAAGTTGGTCCGTAGGCATCCCCAGTTGCCTAACCCGGTCACATGGGAGTTCTTCGAGAGGGAGTCTACAAATAAGTATGTGACTAGGGAGTACAAGGATGCTAAGTAGGCACAGTTCTTGAGTTTAAAGTAGAGGGCTATGTCAGTATCAGAGTTTGAGAAAGAATTCAACCGTCTTGCCAGGTATGCTCTAGAATGTGTTCTGACTGAAGAGTTTCGGTGTTGGCATTTTGAGGCCTGTTTGAATGAGTCGTTGAGAGCCATGTTGATTTCTTTGATGAGTATTCCGGGTATTGGGTACTACCAGATAGTGCAAGTAGCAGTGTGGGCAAAAAGGTCTGAGTAAGTTTTGAGAGAGAGGGCTCAAAGAAGGAATCCCCCTCCTAGTGGATCATCATCATCCTTGGGTAAGAGGTCAAGGAACCCGCATGATGAGTCTTCTTCAGGTCCGGCTTCGAGAGGCAGGAGACAAGGTTCTGCCAGGGGTTCTAGTGCAGGCAGAGATAGTTCTGGTAATAGGACTGATGCATTGCCTAAGTGTCCTCACTGCAGCAGGCCCCATCGGGGTGAGTGTAGGTAGCTCACGGGTGGTTGTTTTCGATGTGGGAGCACTGATCACTACTTGGCTAATTGTCCGACGTTTGGTAAGGCTTCTGGTGATCAACGTGAGGCTAGCAGAGTTGGATCTAATGCTCCACAAGCTAGTCATGGTAGAGGCCGAGGTAGAGGTCAAAGTGGTCGGCATAGAGAGGGAAGTTGATGGTGCCATGATGATTCCAACTAGAGCGTATGCCATGAGAGCTCGGGATGAGCAGGATACCCCAGAGGTGATTGCTGGTAAGTTCCTACTCTTTGACACTGAGTTATATGCTCTAATTGACCCTGGTTCCACACACTCATATTTATGCACCAGTAAATTGTTTGATAAGTTGCATGATGTTGATCAGTTAGATTATGAGGTTTGTGTGACTAGTCCTTTAGGGCATAGTGTCAATGTGAGTAGAGTGCATAGGAATTGTCCTCTTTTGGTTCAGGGTGTTGAGTTTTCTGCTGATTTGATTGAGTTGCCATTTCGAGAGTTTGACTTGATTTTGGGTATGGATTGGCTTAGTAAGCATCATGCTGCAGTGGATTGTCATAGGAAAGTGGTTGTGTTGCGTAGTAGAGATCAGTCTTCTATAGTGGTTAAAGGCTTGGGTTCGAGTTCTTTAAGTAATGTGATTTCTGCTATGCAAGCTAAAAGGTTTATGAGGAAAGGATGTGAGGCGTTCTTAGTAGTTGTGCTGGATTCTAAGCTTGATCAGGTGAGGATTGAGGATATTCCAGTTGTTAGGGAGTTTGGTGATGTTTTTCCCAGTGAGTTGCCTTGGTTGCCTCCCGAGAGAGAAGTGGAGTTGTGCATTGAGATTTTGCTGGGTACTTTGCCCATTTCGAAAGCACCTTATCGGATGGTTCTCGTAGAGTTGAGGGAACTCAAAACTCAGCTACAAGAGTTATTGGATAAGGGGTTTATTCAACCCAGCATATCTCCATGGGGATCCCCGGTTTTGTTTGTCAAGAAGAAAGATGGCTCTTTGAGGATGTCTATCGACTATAGGCAAATTAACAAGGTCACAGTGAAGAACAAGTATCCTTTGCCTAGAGTCGAGGATTTGTTTGATCAGCTTAGAGGTGCGGCTGTCTTCTCGAAGATTGATCTTCAGTCAAGTTATTATCAGCTGTCGAAGGCCTATGTCCGAAATTGTTTTTTTTTTTATTTTACAAAAACACTATCATTTCCCCCATTTTTAGCTTAAAATAATTTTAAAATATTTTTAAAACATATTTTTATTTATTTTTAATAAATCAATTTGACAAGGAAATTATCACTTCCAACTTTCATTTTTGCCTATAAACAGGCACAATTAATTTCATCATTGGCTAATCCTAATCTGGGCTGCCTCGGGACCCTGTGTCTACAACGGGCATCCGAGAACCCACGGGGTTTGGTGCACATCACACTACTGTTCATTATTGGGATCCTAGATTTAACGCCTTTAGGTTCACCCATCAAGAATTATGCCCTTTGGCCAAAGAATTTGCTGCGATTATCAGTGTGAGTTTCCTCCTAGTACATTACCCTTCATTCTAACCTACGCGCCCCATTATCAAGGTGAAATGGCATACACTCTAGGGATCTTACCATTTGCAGCTATTAAACTAGTTCCTCAAGGCTATCCCTTTTCCCTAGAACTGCTGACCGATGCATTGGTTGACTTTATTGACATCCTTATTTACCGTATCAGTGCCATCTAGCTAATATGCCTGGCCTAGTATTTGACAATGACCTCGGATGAGTTGATCGGTTTAGCTATTTTGCATTGTCAAAAGTATTTGCAATGGTTTAACTCCATTTCCCCTGATCTTGGCGAAAACAATCCTTGCCTTGGATGCATTCTACATTGATTCTTCCACTTTCCTTACTGATAGCCCTTATTACTCAAGGTAATTACAATAATTATTTAAAGGTAGTATTACCCTTGTGGGTTTTCACACTAGCTTTTCTTAGTTGGAATGCGCACTTTTTGGTTTATCGCATTTCCTTGTTCCTTACTTTTTCCTGAAATGACTCCAACTCATCCCAGCAGTGTTTTTTAGGTGTGGTTGCAGGAAAAATTAAAACTGGTGTCAGAACCTCCTTCTAAAGTGATCATCATATATTCATTAAAGCACTTTACTCATAGACAGCGGCTGTATGATTTTGACTATCCACATGAAGGAGTTGTATGGCTAGCCAAGGTGGCAGCTGGGGATATTAACTTTATTTGTCCGCCATTGACCCTTTCTTCTATTACTCGGGATGGGTCTTCCAGATGCATCCCGTTGTGTGGGCTATATAAGGCTACCTTTTGCATTGCAGCTCATTGTGCGAGGCAATTTGGAGAACAACAAGATGTTGTGAGGCATCCATTATCTTTTCAAGGTGGTGTGCTATCTACTGCCTTCCTTTCTGGCTTCCATTATCTTTAGAGACAATTACCCATGAAAACTAGCATACTGAGAATTGAAGATTGCCATTTTACTACTTCAAAAGAATATAAGAGATGGGTCATCAGCCCCGTAGTAAACAATAAGATGAATTGGCTGAAACGCCAGGACTACGAGAGTAGTAGAAAATAGTTGTTAGATTGCATATGTAATAAACATATCATTATGCCTCTTTTTACACTTGAATAAAATAACTTTGAATATGCAAAAAAAAATGCTTTGGTTATATTAATATATTTTGGTACATCTATATTTCAATTTGATTTCATCATACATGAACATTATTTGGAACTAAGCTCATCAATACAACAACATATTTAATGTAGAATAGATCTAGAAACCATCAAACTCCTGCTATCAATCAGTAATCTCTGATTTTCATGTTTGAACATTTTCTCTTAGCCCCTAATATTTGCTCAGGATGCCCTTTTTTGATTTTCACCTTGATAGGGCGCTAAATTTTAGCAAGGCCGCCATTTTTTTAGATTTTTGACCCGCGAGACTTTTGTTCTCTTCTTTTGATTTTAGTCTTTAGCCATGGAACCTTTTAAATCTGTACACATTGACCGACTCTTTGAACTCATTCCCATCGCTATCGATAGAATTGCAACTTCTTTCAATAATAGCTTCATTACTACAAAAGGTCCTTCCCACATTAGTCTGAATTTATATCCGGTATGCCTGGCCTCATCTGCTTGAAGACTAAACCTCCTTCTTTCAAATGATGTTTTCTAACTTTCTTCCCAAAAGAACAAGCTAATATTTTCTGATAGATCTAGTTGTGATAATAGGCCCGCATTCAATTTTCATATAACAAATTCAACTGCATTAGCCTTTATTGTGCCTATTCCATTTCTGGTAATCTAGCATCTAAAGTGACCCTCAAGGACTGAAGCTCAACTTCTACCAACAGCACTGCTTCTGTCCCATATACCAAAGAAAATAAAGTAGCTCATGTGGAAGTTCTGAAGTAGTTCAGTATCCCCATAATGCAAAAGGTAACTTCTCTGCCTAATCCTTATATGTCTGAACCTTCTTTGATAGAATCCTATTCACATTCCTGTTCGCTGCTTCAACTACCCCATTGGCCTAAGGTCGATAAGGAGAAGATTTATGATGTTGGATACCATAATTTCTAAGCAACTACTTCGTTTTGGCCTGAAATTGTACCCCATTATCTGACACTATGCGGTGTGAAAGATCGTATCTGTATATCAAATGTCGTTCAATGAACTAAGCCATTTCTTAAGCACCTAGTTTCTTAAAAGATTCGGCTTCTACCCACTTGGTGAAGTAATCAATAGCTACCACAATATACCGATGTCCATTTGAAGCTGTCGGAAGTCAGTTCCCCAAGCTGCAAATGGCCTAAGAGACGTAAGGTTACACAATTTTGAAACTAGTAGATGTCTTAAGTCCTCATATTGTTGACACATATGACACTGCTTTACATATCTAGAACAATTTATATCCATCGTGAGCATACATTATTTTCTTTGAGAGTGTTAACCCATTCATGTGAGCACCATAGGCCCCTGCATGTGTTTCTTCCATTACCTTTTGAGCCTCATTCTCATTCAAGCACCTCAACTGAATCCTATCAAGTTTTCTTTTATAAAATATTTTGTTTATGCTAATGAACTAAGCGAACAACTTACGAATCATTCTTTGATCCTTCTCAGTGGCTTCTTCAGGAATTTTTGACCTTTCCAAATAATTATGTGTAATAAGTATAATTTGATAATATATACATGAGGGACTTAATTGAATAGAAAGGAGTATTTAATTACATTTAGCTATTTAATTTAATATGCCAATATATAAATAACATAAATCGAGAGACAAATGCATAAGATTAGAAAAGAGAGAGACCAATTACCAAAAAAGGACACATGCACTGATGAGAAAGATCTAAGTGTTGTATCTAGAAGGAAGAGAAGAAATCTTCATGGCTTTATAAGCCATGAAGGTCGGCTGATTTTAGGTTTGGAAAAACCTAGTGGAAAGCCATTCTTCCTCCTCGCCTCTTCATCCATTCTTGCACCCTAAAATCAAACTAAAGTATTCCCAAGCTTAAGTACAAGTAAGAGATTAATTTTAGAGCAATTTTAAAGCTATAAAGGTAAAAGTTACTCTCTATTCATCTTTTATTGCTTATTAGGGTGCAAGTAGTAACATATATATGTGTATATGTGTATTGATAAAGTTAACATGATTTTGTTATTTGAATTTGAAGAAGAAGCAGCTAAAAGTAAAATAAAAGAGAAGGAAGAAGGAAGAAATTGAAAGAGTGGAAAGAAGGAGTAACTATTGAGGATTAGGAATTCTTCATCTTTTATGCTATAGTTATGGTTAAATCTAATTTTGTGATGATGAAGTGTTTCTTCAAGCTTATAAATGTTATTGGAAGTTTGAGGAGTTAGTTGTGTATAAGAAATGATGTTTGATGTATGAATTATGTGAAAGAAATGTGTTGGTGTTGTTTGGAGAATATAAAAACGGAAAAACAGAGCATGCGAATCTCCATACTTACATAGTTGTGCTTTCAAAACATAGCCGTGCTTTCGAAAACATAGCCGTGCTTCAGTACAAAATACGAAAGCTATGTTAGGTTACACGGTGGTCAGGAATATCCTTAACACCGTGTGATCTTGTTGAGTTACGAAAGTATGGCGGTTCGTTGACCTACATGGCTGGCAGGTCAACCCTTACCGCCATGTAAATGCATTTTGTCCAACTTAGCAAAATCTGTGGCATCCCATATGGCTATTAGGTCTTCTTGATCACCGTGTGGCATGTTTTACATGGTGGTCAGAAACATCCATACCTCCATGTAAAAGCATTATGTCTAGCAACATTCGAAATATTGTATTCCACATGGCAGGCAGGATTTCCTTATTGCCATGTGACCCCTGTTTTTCTGAAAAACTATTTAAGCATTTGTGTATCAAAATGAACTCTGATTTGAATCAAATTTCGACAATTAATTACCAATAATAAATAACATTTAATCAGGTTTTGTGATATTTTATGAATGGCTCTAAGAATATCTCTGTCATTCTAAGATATGTATTCCTAGAAATATTACTGGATGATATATTAAAAATAATAAATAAATAATATATTTTAATGCCTACTCTAGACTGGGTATTGGATGGATAGGCATGCCTATAGGGACTCTATTGCAATAGCCTCTGTTTAGCTTTTTAGACCTCATTTGGGTCTTTATTTGACACATAAAATAATAAGATAATTAAAATGTATTGTACCTTCGGGTACCTCTATTCAGTATTTTTCCTATTATCCACTTCCTTAGGGTATTGCAAGCTCACTTAAAGTTAATACTTGTAAAATTTTCGTAAATGTAAAGTGTTGATATGTGACATGTTATCTATATTAAATATTTGTATTTCACATATAGTTTTCTCTCGATTGTTATTATGTGCATTAATGTGTATGTATGGCTTGATGACTACTGTGAGTAGTTGTCGGTTTCATAATAATTCCCCACTAAGCTATATGCTTAGCAAGGGTGTTTCATCCTTGTAGGTACTAAAGGTAAGGAAAACGCCAAGGATGACCCACAAGCATCAAGGCCAACACACTCATAGAAGATTGATATATAGGGTTTGTATTTTGATATATATTTTGTAAATAACGTTCTTTTGGTTTGGATTGTACAAATACTAAATGAATGACAATAAATTAATATTTCTGGCTTATGTTATTTGTATTATGTTCTTGTATACTCTCTTATTCTCCTAGGGGTATTACATTATGTACATCATAAAACCATGGCTTTCCATCTGTGACTTCGGTATCTATCACCTATTCAGCTTCAGAGCATGGATTGCTCAAACTGGCGATTAGCATTGGCTTCATGGCTACTCCTTATGGATTATCCCATATGGATACCAAAGTGGTGAGGGCGTCGGCAAGTTGGTTTTCATCCCTAGGCATATGTCCAAATGCACATATGTCGAACTGACTACTTAATGCCTTTAGACACTTTATCTGCAGTAGTAATCATTCTTCCTTAACGGACCATTCTTCCTGAACTTGATGAATTACCAATAATGAATCCCCGAACACTTCTGTGGCTTTTGCTCCCAAAGCTAGCAGTGCTTCTTACCTGAGAACACAAGCTTTGTACTCAGCCTCGTTGTTAGTGGCCTTGTATTTCAACTTCTTAGCTAAAGGAAGCTTTTCACTGTCTAGAGTTATGAGAATTACCCCTGCTCCAACTCCTCTACTACTGACTACTCCAACAAAATACATCTGCTATCCTTGCAATGAAATAGCGGTGATATTCTCATCAGGAAATTCATAATCAACCTGGTCTCCTTCGAGAAGATGTTCAGCCAAAAATTCCGCTACAGCTCTCCCCATAATGGTTTTTTGAGTTATATACTCTATGTCGAACTCTTGTAGCCAAATCAACCATCTTCCCATCTTCCCCAAAAAAGAAGGTGCTTCTTGAAGGTATCTAAGAGGATTCTATATAGCAACCATTTGTACCTTAGACGAATGAAAATAGTGTCTTAACTTCTTAAAAGCCCATATTACAGCTAGACAGGTTTTCTCCACATCTACATACTTGGCTTCATATTGAAGAAACTTCTTGCTAAGTTAGAAAATTGCAAACTCGACCCCAAATTCATCCTCCTAAGCTAACATAGCACCTATCGAATTCACTTCGATTGCCAGGTAAAGAATTAATGGTTTCATTGGTTATAGTGGTCACAAGATCGGAGGGTGTAAAAGGTATTCTCTTATGATATCAAAGGCTTTCTGCCAATCGTTATTCCACTTAACAGGCTGATCCTTCCTAAGAAGTTTGAAAATTGGATCACAGGTAGAAGCGAGCGTGGCAATAAATCTGCTAATGTACTATAATCGGCCTAGAAATCCTCTAACCTCCTGTTATTTCTGAGGCACTAGCATATCTCTGATAGCTTTGACCTTATCGGGATCTATTTCAATTCCCTTCTAGCTTACTACATGACCCAATAGCTTACCTGACGTAAACTAAAATATGCACTTGTTAGGATTAGGGCGAACATTATATTTATCGATTCTCTGGAAGAATTTCTCTAGAGCTTCAAAATGACCCTCTCGAGTAGCTGACTTAATTATCATGTCATCGACGTAAACCTCTACCCCCTTATGTATTAAGTCATCGAGTATCTTGGTAGCCATCCTCTAATAGGTTGCCCCAACATTCTTCAGTCCAAAAGGCATCACTCTATAAGCAAAGGTACCCAATTCAGTAATGAAGGTTGTCTTAATTCGGTCTACCATCTTGTTAAGAATCTGATTGTATACGGCATACCTGTCAACGAAACTATACATGCAATAAGCGGCAGTGCTATCAATCAAAATGTCTATGTGGGGCAAGGAAAGTCGTCTTTCGAACAAGCCTTATTTAAATCTTGATAATCTATGCATACACCATGAAGTTTTCCATTCTTTTTGGCCATAGGACAACATTTGCTAACAAAGTCGGGCATTAAACCTCTACAAGGAACTTAGCATCTATCTGCTTATGGACCTCCTCTTTAACCTTTTCAACCCATTCAGGTCTGAGTCTTCCAAGCTTTTACTGGACCGGTTTATTATCAAGGTATGTGGGTATGGCATGCTTGGCAACTTTAGGATCGATTCCCGGCATATCTTCGTAGGTCCAGGCAAAGACTTTTTCATATTTTTTTAATATTCTCTCAAATTCTTCTCTTTCTTTAGGAGTTATGTCTGATGCTATCAAGATTTCCTTTGGGTTTTTGAAAGTTCCAAGATTAAATAGAGTTGTATTAGTTGAATTAATATCAAATATGAAGAGTCATGATCATGATTATGCGTAATGATATCATGTGAAACATCACACAAGGAAGGAAAGTTGTTCATATTAATAAAATAACCATTGTAACATACATCATCATTAAAGAGTTCAGGAATAAAAAGAACATCTGAAAAACTATTATCTTTTACTTCTGTAGATGCAGGCGCTGCAGTCGATGCTTCAGCTATCTCACTGTGGGGCAAAGACTTCTTAGCTTCTTCTCATGCAATCTTCAGGTCTTCAATCTTCAGCTCTGACTTCTGTTCTTCAACTTCCACCTTATTCTTCCCCTTCACTATGGTAGCCAGCAAGTTATATGTAACAACCTCATTTGAAACCTCACGATTCTAAACAGTGCTCTGAGTCATAATCTCTTCGTCCCAAAAGCCCTCCACTATCTTGACCATTCCATTAGACCAATCGAATACATCATTGAAGACTTCAAAGTCTAGAACAATCTTTCCTTTAACCTATTAGGGCTCAGCCTCTCCACAATAGGCACATTTTGAAGTGGGTACAACGCTTTCCATGATATGGAGTATCTCAATAGACTTCTTCTCGACTTTTTCCTTAGTTTTCTTAGCTACATAACCTAGACCCTTCCTGTCTTTCTGACCCCTTGTGGTTATTACTTTTTGCAGCCCTTGCGACTCATTACTTAATCCTGCACTAGGCAAGAAATTCATTCTTTTCATTATATTAACCACTGAAGCACTTTTGACTGAACCATTTTCCTCATCAATCATCGCTACATGGAAGCCATTGAAAGGTTGTTTTGAGATTTCTAGAATAGATACTTGACTCTCTCTGGCAGCTTTGATTGTCACTATCCATCCTTCATTTGGAATCTTAATCATTTGATGAAGTGTAGACGGAATCCCACCTAACTTATGAAAACATGGTCTGCCAAGTAGCACAAAAAAATTTGCCGAGATCGATAGAACCACAAATTCAGCTTTAGTCTCTATCGGCCCTGTCTTCACAATTGTTTAGAAAGTTCTTATAGCCTGTCTTCTTGAATTAACATAAGCTATAACATTCATATCAGATTTGCCTAACATCGACTCATTTAGACCAAAGGTAGGTAGTGCAACCAATGGGCAAACATTAATAGAGAATCTGTCATCCACCATGACACAAGCGGTGTGCTTGCCATGGATTTGGGCTTATATGTAGAGAGGATGGTTGTGATTATGTCCCTCAGTAGGTAAATCTGTGTCTGTATACTCCACACTTTCGCCTGAGCCACCCTTCACCAAACCTAACAACTCTAAAGGTGAAATGGTTGTAGCTACGGTGGACTCACATAAAACCTCAACTAGCCTCTGTCCATGAGACGGGGATTGCCTCAACAAGTCCCAAATATAAATCAGTGTGGGTGTTTTCTTCAGTTGCCTCGTTATTTGGTCTTCTAGTTTTTCTTTTTCTTTTTCTATAAGTGAAGGTAAAGGAATTTGTTGTTTCTCTATTTTTGGTACTACTCTGCTGCTCCTAATAACTACTTTTACTTTCTCCTCTTCCTCTGAAATCCCACAAGTCTGTCAGCTCACTGACTTCTTCACTTTCACTTTCGGTGGATGTCTCCTAGCAATCAGTCACACTAACATGGCTCTCTGTCTTCCTTTGTTCTTTCTCAGTCGGGCGACTAATTGCTACATACTCATTTCCGTTCGGATAAACTTGACCTAATCATGAACACCAGCGGTGGGATGGCATTATAACTAGCTTTCTTTCCTTTCTCCCTTTTCTCTAGGTCGAAGGTCTGTTTACTATCAATCAAATCTTGGATCTTATCCCTCAAGTGTTTGCATTAGTCTATCAAATGCCCAGTATGTTGATAAAAGGCACAGTATTGGTCTGCACGGTGATTAGGCCTTGATTCTTGGCTGGCCTTGGTGGTAACGGCTGCAACTTTCCTTGTTTGATCAATCTTTCCAATACCCATGACAAAGACTTACCCAGGTTGGAGTAATATCTCTGATGTGTCTCTGTTCCCGATACTTCTACTTTCTTCCCCATTCTCTTACTACTAATGCTTAAAGCTGACTTGTTCCCACTTTGGTAATTGTGATTCTTTCAAGCATAACTATCACTATGTTCTTTCTTGGCCAGGTATTCACCTTCTGCCTCAATTGCTATATGCTTCAATGCCCCCCAATCCTTTAACCCTTTCATCTTCAATTCGTCTCTCAAATAGGGGCTTGCGTTTCAAAAAAAGAGCCGTATTTAATCAGGGGTATTTGGTTTCCTTTTCAATTACATAACCTGTAGACACTGGGTCCTGAGATAGCCCAGATCAAGGTTACCTAATGATGAAAATGATGCTTGTTCATAGGCAAAAGGGTTAGAAGTGATGATTTTCGTGTCGAAACCATATTTTTAAATAAAAATTATTTTTATTTTAGTTTTTGGGGTTTTTGGTGGCCTGCTATTGCGGGGCCTGTGCAGCGTGTGTGAAGCGCGGCTCTTACCGGTAACATGCACGAGGCTCGATGCCTGCAGGCAGCGTGTGCGAGGCATAGTGCCTATGCGTAAGCTCACGAGGGGCCGCAAGCAGGGCCTCGCCTCACGTAGCATGCGGCTCGTGTGGCCGCACCTCACGCCTGCGAGGGCCGCACCTCGCGCGTCTCCTACCTCGCAAGACTCCATTTTTTCTGGGTTTTTCTGGTTTTGAGTTAAAATTAAACTCAAATTCCTTTTTTTCGATTTTCAAAAGGAACTAATTTTATTTTTAAAGGATAATTGAGGACTTTGAATAAAATTAAAAAACTCCTAAAACGTATTTTAAAAAAAAAAGATCATATAAAAAGAAAAGATCGGAACCCCAGAAAGGGGGAGAACATTAACAATGGCGACACAAAAAAAATTCTAAAATAAAATTTTTGCGAGTTAAGTTTTCTTGAAGAAAAAATTCTAATTGTTCTTGAGTCAAAGAAATTAATTCTTTGTATTTAAGGTTCAATTCTCATCACTCAATTTCTTTAGTAAAAAAATAAGAGTTCTTTTTTTTTAACTTGAATTTTGAGTGACAGAAAGATTTGCTTTAGCTTTCTTAATTCTTTTTTAAGCAATCGACAAGAAATCAGTCATTTGTTATTTTGCGGCCAGAATCAAAACTTCTGAGGGTAAATATACGAGTTAGAGCCAATCCTCTCTCTTTCCTTACTTTGTGTTGATTATTAGTTTTTCTCCATTGTAAATACTGTAAATTATTATTAATTTATTTATTGTTGTTTATTATAATTAACATGAACTTAGATTAATCTAATTAACTTATTGATATGATGCATGGAACGTAAGTTGAATCTGTACAATATCTAGCATTGATTTGTTTTTCATTTGATTATACTATTGGGTCATTAATCCATTTGGTTAATTTCCAGTTTTTTATCAAACATTATTTTTTCACAGTAAATTGTAAATGTTTTTCTCAATTAGAATTATACATTATATTTGCTTCATTTGATTATTTTATTTTTATTATATCATATTATTTATTTTATTTGCTTCATTTAATTGCTTTATTCTTATCATATTCTGTACATTTCATTTAATTTGCTAACATCATTTTTTATTCTTATTTTGTTGTCTATCAAACTTATTTATCACTTTGAGTAATGTTCCTGGGCATGCTGGAGAATAAAAAGATTAGGAGCCTTCACAGTTTGGTTTGTATTTTAATTTCTGTATTTCTCTTATTTTATTGTTTTGTATGTTTTATGCAAATTAGTATTTAGATGTGCTTATATTAAAGAAACTCATATTTTTTTACAATAATAAAAATTGGGATTTTTATTAATAAAATAAGACCAATATCCTGATTTTAGCCAATAAACCTTCACTTTCAAAAGAGAGTTAATTTTCATAAAATGAGTCTAATTATCCCTATTATTATAGCCTAAAATAACTCTCATATTTTTAAGTTAACACAAAGGAACCAATGTTCCTAAAATCTAATAAATATCCTGATTTTATGTATTATGTATTTTACTTCATTCTTTGTGTGTTTATTTATTTCGGGCCCTTGTAATTAATTTTGAGGCAATTTTATTCCTTTATTTATTTTTCTTTTTATTATTTTGGGGGATTATTTTGTCCCATTTTTCACTTATAATTTATTTAGTGTTTTCTTTATTGCTTTCTTTACTGCTTTCCAAAAATACTTGAAATGCGCTTTAATTTCATTGCATGATCATGTAAGAAGAGAAATAAAATAATTAACTCTAAAAACTTAGTCATATAACATTAACCAAAGGTATGAACAAGAGTGAGGTCCTGAACTCTCTCTGGTTTTTGGCCTCATAAGGTTAGAATTAATTTTTCAATGTTTTATTGGGTGGCGACTCCATGATACCTACCTTATGATACCCAACAGATGCCCTCGTAGGTTGATTGCTAACAATTGAATGGGGATGAATCCCTGTCCATTGAGAAGCGACCAACTTTCACGAGTCTTAATGAACCTCTATCTGGTCTCGAGTCCTAAAACCAAACTTCCGAAAGTGACCTGGATGCCGAGTGGGGTTCAAGCGCGTTATATAACCCTATTTCTCCACCGAGTGAGATAGTCATGGAATGATTCATCTCGCTTCTGTTACAATAACTCGAGGTCTTTCTGATTGACTTCCATACGAGTACTACAATCGTGTTGGTTCAAAAATTCTTCAACCAACATTTCCAAGTCCTCCTTGGTCCTTTTATCTAATTCGTGGTACCAATCAATGGTAGGGCCTACAAAACTGAGACAAAATGTAACACACTATATTCGGTCTGATGAGCGAGGCGGATAAGAATGTTACAGACTATCCTATGATCTATAAATTATTTGAATAAAAAAATATCCTTTTAATTATTAATATTACTCCAAATTACTATTTTCCAATCTTGCAAAAATTTGGCAGAATCTCCCCATAATATTGCCTATCTTCCTATAAAAAAAAAATTCTTTTTACACTTCTAAAAATCACATATCTAATTCCAAACTCCTCAACAATCTCCACATAAAATTTTCCCATCCTCCAATACGTACATCAATTTATAGTTTTCCAAATAATTCACATATCTATCAGCATTCAATAGTTTATCTTAACTGTATAAATACAAAAATCGCAAAAATCATACATGTCTATAGCATAATACACTTGTTTTAGAACTTATTTCATCAGATACAAAGATCTTCTGCTTAAACAACATAAAACACCATAATCTGTTAACTATTTCCTATCTATTCAATACCAAACTCCTATTACAATAATGCTCCAAAATGTACATGCTAGTCTAGGAATGAGAAACTAAGATATAATACAAATGCCCTTTTCAGATTTGATATGACTACCACGGGCTAAGCTAAAAGATTAGTGAGAGTGCTCTACTAATTTTACTTTATTTAATACCATGTGATCAACTATAATATAAACAATTAACAAGATATATTACAAATAAATTACCATAAGTATAATTAAAAATAATAATTATTATCTGATATCTAATTTCAGTTAACAACCTTTTACATATCAAAATACAAGCATACATAAACACTGATTTCGAAGAATGAGTTAAACATTCTTAATTGTTCTCATCGCTTGACCAATTCTACATTATATTAACATTTAAATAAAATCCTTAGTTTTAAAGTAAAGTTCATCATTTATAATTAACGAACATAAAAATCAATGTTCTAGCCATTTAATAAGTTAACATAAATGAATACATAATATCAGCAATATGAGAATACAATTTGTTATGCTAAGGTTCAACCTAAGCAAAAATCAAGATCTTACTTAATATTCCATTATAGGTTTGTCACATCACTTGGCACATAAATACTATATCGATATAAATAACAATGCAAAATAATTAACTTAAGATTCACCATAACCATATCAGTTAGCAAATTCTCAGTCCGTATATAAGATCAATTACACTTACAATTTATAAACTCTTTAAAACTATATAACCAAGCATGTCTTATTTCATTTGATTATTTTGTTATAGTTATTGCCCAAAGTAATCTGATGGAACACATCGAGGGGATACACGGGACTATGGATTGAAGTGGCCTATACCGGGCACTACACTTCAATCCTAACTTATAGGTTCTGAGTAACCTATAATACAAATCAACAGTATCCAAATACATCACCCAACATATCAATCAAATTTCATCCTACACTCCGCATAAAAGTGTTTAAAATCCATTCGAAACTCCAAATAAATGTTCAAATTCCATCCGACACTCTAAATAAATACATCACTATGGCTGACCAATTATATCCTACTCATCTTTCTTATTATTTACTAAGGACATTGGTGATCTTTCAATCATATTTATCAAATGCATTTTTCATTTGCATATATAATCACATCTTAATAAATTCAATTCACTTTTTTATTTCAGTTTTCTCATTCATTTTACGGCACTATAAGGCCTTTCGAGCAATGTAATCATTCTCATTTACATATTATCTGACTTACATATTTCATGGTACCTTATGTGCATCTCAATTGCATTTCATGCTCATGATCATGACATATTTCATGAATATGTTTATTCACGCTCATAATGCACACATAACCATATTCATGACCATTTTCATGTAATGTTCATAAATAAGTATAAACTTGTATTTACTTGTAATGTTCATGTAAAACTTATAAAACTTACTAATATGACATTAGTCTCATTTATTAAGCCTTACATAAAACAATTGCATGTTATACCATATAAAATACACATGCATACTCAATTTCATCACATAATACATCAAAATTTCAAAGTAATATGCATAATAATATATATGACACCCATTTTTGTCTTTTATTTACAAAATTTATCAAAGCATATTGAAGACATTTTTCATCAAAATAAGTAAACTCACTCACTTTGTATTATATATATTTCATCCTTTATACAAGTTTAATTAAGATTATAAACATTCCCAAATTCATGAGTCATCTTGACATCTCTATTCTTGTGTTCACTAATATCCATTTAACTTATTTACCCACAATCATGACTCTATGTGCATAATCTTTCAAACAAATATGCATACCACCACTTACATGTATCTATATACATATAGTCATCCTACTGCGAGACATTTTAATAAATAGCATTTTCACAATCCATTTTATTTGTTAAAATATTACCAAACTGAAGGAAATTCAAATAATCCCTAACCTTACACAATTATACATACTTATCTTATTTGATTTTAGCATTTTATAAGTTTAACTCTTTAATCATCTTCAATACTAATTTGCTTCTAGTTATTACTTCCAATTCCAATCAGCCAATTAAAATACCCTTATTAAGCATGAAGGGATTCTATTAACAACTCAAGTCACCTAAGCATGAAGGAATTCTATTAACAACTCAAGTCACCAAACCATGCTCTTTTTAACTTAATTTTAATAAATTTATCTCATTGTCAAATAAATTTGACATTTTCTAAAACTAATTTAATCATTATTCATGCTTATAATCATTCTAACACAACACAAAACATAAAAATTATGAAAAATTAAATTTAATAGATCACTTATAAAACCAAAGTCGATTCTTTTTCTAAAATTTTTGCTCGATTCTGTCTAAATTATGGTCGGATTGCAGGTCACCAGAGACTCATCAGAGCTCCACCAGAGCACATCGCAATCACTGAAAGAAATCTCCAGACTTTAGGACTCCTTTACAGACAGGCACGCGCTGATACATCGAGCCGTTTCGTCGAAAACGTCACCGAAAGCTAACGGGTTCCTCCTCTATGATCTAATTGTTATCGACGAGTGAGGACGATTAGCTGGTATTGAAAGACTCATCTCATTCTCCTATCATCCGGTGACTCATGTGTGGTAGTCCGACGTCGTAGCTGACTTGTGAATGGGAAAGAACGTTCAGCTCATCTCTCTCCAAAATGTGGTAGGAACGGCAAAGGTGAGTGGCAAAATGGAGGGCGAAGACAACGAGCTGGCCGTTGCAGCAGAGGGCATGGTCTTCATTAGTGTAAGGATCCCGTCGCCATGCTTTCTCTCTCTCTCTCTCTCTCCTATTCTTCCCCATGTTTCTGTCTTTCCCGTTTCTCTTTCTTTTTTTCTTCTTTATTCAATCTCTTTATATTTCTCCCTCTTTCTTATTTGTTCTAGATGAATCCAGGCTTATAAAATTATGTATTATTGTAGACACCGGGTCCTGAGGTAGCCCAGATCAGAGTTAGCCAATAATGATAAGACGCCTTTCCACAGGCAAAAAGAATAAAAGTGATGATTTCTTTGTAAAATTTGCATTTTGGAGTGAAAAATTGAAAAATAATAAAAAATATTTTAAAAATTAGTTTTGAAAAATGGGGGCTTAAAATTATAGTATTTTTAGTCAATTTAAAATTTTAAAAAAAAAAATCGGATCGCGAGTGTCGAGCGCGGCGGCGCGCCTGCGGCAGCGCCCAGCGCACTGCGCGCGTAAAGGCGACGCGCAGCGTCGCCAATGCTGCGCATCGCTAAAAAGCGCTCGCAGCATTGCACGCACTGCGCGCTGCGTTGCCGCTCCGATGCCTGTCCCTATATAGCAACGGGCGTCCCTACTCCTGGGCGACGCTAAAGGGTCTGATACCCCTTTTTTCCGATTTTTGGACCTAAAAATTAGTTTTTTTATCCCTTTTTTCAAGGTTTTAAGGGATTTTTTCCATTTTTAAAAATTAAAATAGGTAATATCTGATTTGATTAAATTTTATCCCTTTAATTATTTTATTTTTCCTATTTTTTTCATATAAAAAGAATGAGATGAAAACCTAAAAGGGGAATTCTTTTGGGGATTTTTCTAGGGTTTTTTCTCTTCATCTTTTTCTCTTCTCCCTCTTAATTCCTCTAAGAAAAATTCCAGATTTTCTCCCAACAAAAAAATTGAGTTCATCTTTTTAGTTCTTTTTTCCAATAGAATTTCTTCTAAACATTTTTTAGAAGAAAATTTATTGATGCAATTGAATTTTGAGGCAAACATAATAATTTTTTGCTCTTAAAATTCATTTTTTTAATTTGTTATTTGTTTTCAATTAAACTTTTTCAAGGTTTTTTTATTATTTTGAATCTTTGTTTTATGAACAATGGATTTTGGGGCAAAACAAATAATTGTTTGTTCCTAAAATCGATTTTTTCATTTGATTTTCTAAAAAACAATTCTTTCTCATAAATGATTTTTTTTCTTTGGAACAAACAAGATAATTGTTTGTTCTTGACATTATTTTCATTCTTTTAATCAATAAAAATATTCTTTTGGCAAAGAAATTAATTCTTTGTTTCTAAAGAATTGTTGACTTTCTTTCTTCATTTTTTAAGCCTATTTTTTCTTGGATTAAAATTCCAACATTTTTATTATTCAATTCTAATCTTGCAAATCAAGAATTAGGAAATCAATCATCTTTTTACCTTCATCGAATCCGAAACTCTGAGGGTAAACATTCCGGGCTCCTTCTTCTTATTCTTTTTATTCATATTTAATTTATTCATGTTCATTTTTATTATTTTCAGTTATTTATTTATTTATTTTTTATATTTAATTTATTAACATGTATATTTTTATTATTATTCTCATTCATTTATTTTATTCATGTGAATATTGATTTCTTTTAATTCTTAACATGTAATTAATTTATTCACTTTAATTCATCATTATTTTTAACATGAAATTAAATTAATTCATTTTGATTGATCTTTTTGCCACGTAAATGGTTTATATCATTTGTGAACATATTTAATTAATCATGTCATTTATTTAATCATTTTTTTTATTCTTTTCCATTGTCATTATCATATATTTAATATTTTGTTCACTTACTTATTTTCACTATTATCATGTTCATATTTTTACACCTTAATTAACATGTTGTATTTTATTCCAATTACATCTTTTAATCCATTTGTTGTTCATAACACATTTTTCTCATTTATTTTAAATTGTAAACATGTTAATTCATTTATTATTTTGATATCATTTCGTTTTATCTCATTTTATTTTATTTTAGTATTTATTTTTATATTTAATTGATTTTAATTGATTCAATTACTAACATTATTCTATTTGTGTTTTATTTTTATTTCACAACTCATTTTCCTTCTTGGGCATTTTTGCGAGCACACGGGAAGATTCAGAAGGCTCGTTTGGGATCAAGTATTTATTTGCTTTATTTGTGATACTTTATTCATTTTGCTTTTCCGTTTATTTTGCTATGTAATTTTCCTATAAATTTGTTTATTTTAGGCGCTAGAGAAAAAATCACAAAGTATTTTTATTAATTAATTTGAAATTTTTTCTAAATAAAAATGGGACCAATGTCTCAATTTTCTCTATCCAAAATAAAATCATCACATCAAAAGTGTTTTATAATAAATATGCGTGCGAGAACCAATGTCCTCATCATTAATGAATACCCCGATTTATGCATGATTTGTATTTTATTTACAATGGGGGTTGTATTTCGCCCCTAGTTTTATTGTAATTTATTTTGAGGATGTTTATTTTAATAATGCTTTACTTATTGCTTTTGACGTGAATGATTGCGCCTTAATTAAATGCATCGTGTGGAAAGTTGGTAAAACAATGAATTCAAAACTTAATCATAATATTGATCAAGGTACAAATAAATGAGAAGTCTCGAACTCACTCTGGTCTTTGGGGGCTCAATGAGGCGAGAGGTCTAGGACTTCCAAGACACCTCTTGAGTCTCACCAAACGACTTAAATTTACAAATCCTAGGCTCCAGGGGGTAGAGGCTGAGACCTCCAAGATCTCTCTGGCTTGCCCAAGATGGATATGTATGCGCCGTCTTAGGCTCGCTGAGGCTAGACGACCCTTCCCAATGTTCTATTGGGTGGCGACTCCAAGAAACCTCTTTGTTGCCCAAAATAGATGCCCTTGTAAATACCTTACAAGTTTTAATGAATCCCATCCTAATCGCCCTAAAGCGGGCTTTCGGGAGGCCACGGGGTTCAGCGCACGTCATAGTGGCGACTCCACTGGGGACATATTCGAGACTTCGATTCGAAAGTACCTTGATTAAAAATTATAATTGAGTTTTAATTTAAAAATTTTACCTTCTTTCAAAAACTACATTGCATCACTTTAGAGCCTTAGATCTACGCTAGTTTGGTCCCTCTTTTAGCCTCGGTGCGTTCCCAAAGCACGACTCTACGTTCACTCAATGTAGGGAAGTGTTAAGGATAATCACCAGCCCAAGCCTCGTACCATCATGGTATATTAAATTGTGACCCACTCGGTCATTACGCTCGTGATGAGCTAGACCCATTGGCAGGGACCATGCTTGGGTAGCCCTAAAGCAACACCACCTTTGACCAAAGCTCATGTAATGGCAATAGATACTCTCCCTAGATGGTATGAACCGTAATACCTTGCTTACTATATGGATCATTTTGTATTGGACAGACCCAAATAATCTGATTGGTCACCTAATCAAAGGCTTTCATGCCCCGATAGGCCCATGTTAACTTATTCGGGCTGCCTAAATACATGATGGGCAAAACCCATGCATATGCACATTAGCTAACAGAGGTTATGCTGCCGATTTTTCACCGTGCACCATGCGCGTCCATCGGGTTCCCTGTTAACCCATTGATCAAGCCCACCTAGGATAGAGACCGTACGACCTTTTGTGTTGGGGCAATAAGGTTGGAAGGATCTATCTGCTTGCATGTGGTTGTGGATGATGCATTGCATATTCATGTCAATCATGCACAAATAAATTTCTGTATTTCTTCTACATGTATACATCCTTTTCTTTGCATATAATTATTACATGTACATATTATCCTGTGTATAGTTTTTCATATGCTTCACATATATCATTGTAATCACTTTTAGCCATTGTATACCATTTATCGCGCAGCACGACCATGCATTGCATATTATTCACGCATCACTCTAACTCTTTAATCTTTCAGCCATCAAAGACCACTTTCCTAGCTAGTTAAGGGTTCTGACAGTCGCATTATCAGAGGGTTTTGATTGAGCAACCACAATCAAGTCAAGTGCAATCAATAGGCATTCAGAGAATCTCTAGAAATGGCCGATTCATCGAGGGAGGCAGATGCTACCAGGGCCTTGATAGCTGAAGAAGTGGGTCAAAGGTTAGAAGAATTCAAGAACCGGATAATGGCCATGATGGTCTCAATGGCTCAACCAGCTGCACCACAGAACCTAGCGCCTCCTCCCATGAGACAAAATGAACAGGAGGAGGCCAGAGAGGATCAGCCGGAGGATGCACGTCCACCACCAGTGGACCTAGGGGCTGCCACGTCAGGAGGGCAAAAGAGAGGAGTAGCCCATAGAATGGAAGAGGACCTAGAAGGGGATGAATATGGAGAACCCCTGTCAGTTAGAAGGAAAGCACCCCAGACAGAAGATACCATCTGGAAGAAGATGGAAGAAAAGTTCGAGGCAATGGCTAAGATGTTGACAAGGGGTCGAGAGATGAACCCCGAAGACAAAGAGCTAGATGGAGGAGATCTAATCCCCTTGAACTTTAGGATGCCTGATGTCCCAAAATTTGATGGCACATCGGACCCACCGCACACATCAACCAGTACTCTTTGATAATGAAAGGTACCACACTAACAAGGAGGCAGAAGGTAGAATACTTCTGTTTAAGTTTGACAGGTCCTACGGTGGGCTGGTATCATAGACTGGATCGGAGAACAAAAGAAGACTGGGATCTGCTGACGGAGGAATTCCTCCAGCAATATGACTATAGTATAAGGATGGAGGTCACCCTGAAAGACCTAGAGTTACTACAACAAAAGTCGAATGAGTCATTCCATGAGTACTTGACCCGATGGAGGAACCGGGTAATGGAGATGAAGAAGAGGCCGGACACTCCAGACCAGATCAAGCTGTTTATTAGGAATGCCAACCCATACTTGAAAGATGGGTTAAAGATGAAGGGACTGAAGGACTGGGAGTCCTTAAAAGATATAGCCATTGAAGCTGAGGCTGAGCATCTGGATAAAATGGCTAAATCTGCAAATCTGGCCTTAGGAAATAGCAGTAGCAATGGGGGAAATATCAAGGCAGTAGAGGTCTCAACCACCGGAATGACTCCTAAACACCTCACCATCTCGGGCAAGCCTCTATCTTGGCACTTCACTCGTCTCATCAAGGAAGGGAAGTTGCAACCCTTGCCAGCTAGGCCTGCCCCAAGTCAAGGAAAATCGAGGCACAGAACAAACTGGTATTGTGCATATCACCAGTACATAGGGCATCGGACAGACTATTGTCACCCTCTGAGAGATCGCATTCAAGAATTGGTCCTTGGCCTGGATGAAGAAAGAAAGGATTAGCATTGTTATAATGCTTTTCATTTTCTAAAGTGTATTCCTGAACTATGCACTTGTTTATCTTTTCTACTTTAATAATATGGGCTTTGCTTATATATGCATTTTTATATTTTATTGCATCAAGCATAAACAATAATCATGATTAAGGCATTGGTTTAAAACACCGTTTCATCTAGTTTCAATAAATAGTAATCTTGGTTGCACCTAATTTGACTCCTGAAGCGAGATAAAATTTGAGAGAATTAAAACAAAATGTCTAAAGAAGTCTTTGCCTGGACCCATGAAGACATGCCAGGAGATAATCATAAAGGCGTCAAACACACCATTCCAACATACCCCGATTATAGACCAGTCAAGTAGAAGCTCAGAAGACTAGGCCGGAGGGGGCAGAAGAGGTCAAAAGGAAGAATCCACAAGCAGAGATGAAACTAAAATTTTTGGTCAGAGTTCAAAATTGGACTTATTTGGTCAATACTATCCCAAGTCAAGAAGAGAAGGGGTACGTGTATGTGTAAGCTATCAGGATTAGGACAAAGCTTATCCTCGAAAAAAGAACAAGGAAAAAGAGAATAAAAAGGAAAAGAACAAAAAGCAAGCACAAACAAACAAACAAAAAAAATAAAAAAAAAAGAAGAAGAAGGAAACAATAAAAAAAGATAGAAGGAAAACATCTTGGGGGCAAGTTTTACCCAAATCCTGTTGATTTGTACATGTCCGTATCCTACCATTCTTCATGGTTGCCAAAAGGAAAAGGACCAAAACGCTGATCTGCAAACCATCTACCCGTTTTATCTGTATGAAGGGTATACTATACAAGCAACAAGTTGATGAATGAGGAAGGAGCTAAGAGACGGAAGAAATTCAAGCCAAAATTTGCACGACCTATATGAATGGTTTAATGCTAGCAGAAAAGATCATGAAAAAGGATTGGGTAGAGATCCTTTTGCACTTCGAGGCTAGAGAGCCACCATTGGAACCTCTACAAGAGTCATCTATTATTCCTCGACACGGGGGGCAGAAGCAGTATGGCCGATAGATGTGAAGCTCAAATTTTTAAGGACAGTCATGGCTAAATTTTGGAAGCTGATAAAGCACAACAAAGACAGCAGCAATTGCACAAGTCAGACAAGGACAAGTCATGGGATTATCGCCACGGTCAAATCCATTAGAAAACATTCTGCTTGATCATTTGGAAAGACAGCCAGAAAGCATCCGATGAAGGAGGGAGATTCAATTGTCAAACAAATGAGACCAGGTGTTCCAGACATACGAGGTAAATTTGGGCCAGCGTGAGAAGGTCCCTTTATCTTCCAGAGATTGTTATCCAAGAGAGCAGTAATGGACAGAAATGATCAATGTTGACAGACTCAAGAGGGTCCAGGGTTAAGGGCTAAAAATCAAAAGAAGAGAATAAAAGCTCCGCGGGTTGAAAACAGAAAAAACGCGGCCTTGCTAAAATTGGGTGCCTCGTCAGGGTGAAAACCGAAAAAAGGCATTCTGCGCAAAAATTAGAGGCTTGAGAGAAAATGTTCAATCAATAAAACCCGAGAGGGCTGATTGATAACAGGAGATTGGGTATGTAACACCCCAAAACCACCCCAGTAGTTTGAGCCTATCCGTGTCTATATGTGTGTACTTTATATGTTGCATGTGTGAATTATTTGTCTTAATTATTTATTTTAGTTATGTGTTTGTATATGTATTAGTTTGAGAAGAGGAGATAGGTTAGTATATGATTTAATGTATGGTAATAAGATGTGAGCAAGGGATAGCTTAGTGTGTATGGGAGTGTATGGGAGTAAGATGTGAACAAGGGATAGCTTAGTGTGTATAGAAGTGTATGGGAGTAGGGTGTGTTATGGGGCAAGTGTCTTATGGAGAGAATGACATGTGGCATAAATGATAAGTTAGCATTTAATGGGTTTGGTGAGAGAGAGAGAGAACAGCCATTTTCCTCTTGTTTCCCGTTCTTCTTCCCCCTTCACGCCATTCCCTTCTTTTCTTCTTTCTTCTTCTTCGTTCTTCCTTTTCTTGGCACAATCTTGCTCCCTCTTCTTTATTTGAGTAATTAGAGTTGTTTAGATTGTGATTTTGAAGCTCAAAGGTGAGTAGGGGTTATTGATGTTTTAGATTCTTCTTCTTCCTCTTCTCTAGGTTTTATAATTATATATGTATATGTGTGGGTTGTTGTAAAATTGATCTTGGTTGTTGTGGGTTTATGGTTCAGAGGAGTCTCCTAGACCGGCAAAAGGGAAAGAGATAGCTAGCGGGAGCGGAGTTCACGAGTAGGAGCAAAGGAGATCAGGTTTGGGAACGTTTGTCTTTTGCATATATGTGTGAATTTGGGATAGATGTTTACACTTTTGCTTGGGTTGGAGTTATAAGTTGTGTAACTATGGCTTAAATTGAATTAAGCATGATAAATAATGCTAGAGGGTGTGTATTGTTTAAAGATTTTGCAAGAAATCATGTGGATAGTTGCAATTAGTGTTAAAATTGTTGTTTTGGGATTTCTTGGAATTGAGCATGTGTTTGGCTTGATTTAATTGAAATAAATAGTAATAAAGCTGGGTTTTAATTATATTATGAGTTGTTGATGCTTGGGTTGCTTAATTTTGAGGTTTAGAATCAATTTTGGAAGTTTGAATGTGTTTAGTGTGAGATTTCTGCAGATTTTAGGTGTAAGAGCTGAAAAACCCGTAACTGTCACGATCGCGACAGTATCACGAGCGCGGAGGTTTTAGCCCTCGCGCCGGCGTGAGAGGTGTCGCGCCAAGAAACTCGAAGGAGCTCTCTGTCGCGAGCGCGACAGAGTGTTCGACCTCCGAGCATGTGCAGAGCTCTGTTCTGTCGCGAGCGCGACAACCCTCGCGATCGCGATAGAGAGTAGCACCTACGTCCTCTCGCGAGCACGAGGTCACTCGCGATCGCGAGACGAGGCGGGAAGGTGTATGTTAGCTTCTGTCGCGAGTGCAACGGTCGTCGCGAGCGCGACAGACGTGACTTCCAAATTTGGTTTCTTCTCCTTTTTGCTTGATGAGTTGAGTTCTTTTGCATGCACTCTTTCATTAAAGCCTTGACCACTTATTTAAAGGAATAAAATGTATGTTAACTTAATAAACTTCCGTGTAACCTATTAATGTCGGATAAGTGGATAGTTAGGCATGCCTAATAGAGTTATGTGTTGCTGCAGCTATGTGTACGCTTTTGGACCCTGATCAGGTCCCCCGATTGGATCCTCGCGATCCTTCTGCTCGAATCTTTCTTAAGATTCTATGTGAAAGTAAAAGGAACAAAAGTCAATAGAACCTTTTTATATCTTCGGGTATCTACGTGTTCACAATATGATATCGATACCCTAGGGTATCTATGTGTACTCGTTATCCACTCATTTTGATTAAACAGGTATTAAGATGGTAATATACCTTTGGTGAATGAATTCTGAATGATATATGCATATGTGATGTGAATTCTTAACTAATGAAGAATAGTGAGGTTAACTGTGTATGATGTTATATCTGTAATTATATCATTATCATGTGTTTTCTGTTATCGTCACTGTGAATGGCGGTTATGCATCTTGTGTTCCCCACTAAGCGATTTCGCTTAGCACGGGTGTTTAACCGTGCAGGTGTGGAAGGTTGAGTATGCATAGTCTGGGCGTGTCGCATCGGGAAGGCCAATACAACTAGAGATCGGGGTTTTATAGTATAGGCTTTCCATTCTTTTGTAGTAGATATAATGTTTTTGTTGGCCTTTGGAACAATGTACCTTGGGCTTTTGTATTTTTTTTTGTGTATATTTATTGTAAATGTAAAGACCTCTATCATGTATATTAATAAAAGTATTCATTTTGTTCAGTATCACTCTTCTTTCTTTAAGAACTTAACTTACCCTTGATATGCCATTTTGTATGAAATGTTTTCATAATTGTACTAGTGGGATGTGACACTCCTACCTATCTGGACCCTTCTTCCCTTAATCTGAGTAGAAGTCTCCATGTCATAGGTTGGGGTGTGACATTAGTTGGTATCAGAGCTCTTGGGTTAGATGTTACTGGGTTTCAGTGTGTTAGTAAGTCTGTTAGAGTTGTGTTGTCCTGATGCGTACTGCGTTTATGTTTTGTAGCTATGGAGTCCGCTCGTGGATCACTTGAGGGTTCAGCAGAAAGTGCTAATCCCCAAGAGCAAGATCCCTCAGTTTCTGGTCCGGCTCAACCTCCTAGGGGGCGGCCTGAGGTGCCTATTGGACCGTTGGAGGCGATGCTTCAGAATATGACAAGGGTACTTGAAAGGGTAATAGCACCTAGTGCCCCTATTGAGAAATTAAGAAAGCATGGTGCAGAGGATTTCTTTGGTACTGGCATAGATGAATCTAATAAGGCAGAGATGTGGATAGAGAAGACGTCCAAAGTACTTAGGGAGATTAGATGTCCACCAGAACAAGAAGTGGAGTGTGCACTATCTTTGTTGCAAGGCTCTGCTTATGATTGGTGGAGGCTAGTGGTTAGTCAACCGCAGGTTCCTGAACCGATTACTTGGGAATTTTTCGAGAGTGAGTTTCAGAACCGGTATGTAACTAAAGCATATAAGGATGCCAAGTGGGCGCAATTTCTAACTCTCAAGCAAAGAAAAATGTCTGTGGCTGATTATGAAAATGAGTTTAACAAGCTTAGTAAGTATGCACCGCCAAGGGTTCTCACAGATGAGTTCAGATGTCAGCATTTTGAAGCAGGCTTGAATGAGTCTCTGAAGGTGATGCTAATTTCTTTGATGTCGGCTCCAAATGTGAAGTACCATCAGTTGGTTCAAGCAGCCTTGAGGGCGGAGCGTTCTGAGAATATTTTGAGAGAGAAAGCTCAAAGAAGGAAGTCTGCAAGAGGTGGCTCTTCTTCAGGCAAGAGGCCGAGGGAATCGCAAGGAAACCTTGCTGATGAGTCTGCAGCTAGTCCGGCTCCTAGAGGGAGGAGACAGGGTTCTTCTAGGGGATCAGGCACGGGTAGAGGAGATGGCATTCCCAGATGTACTCATTGCAACAAACAACATTGGGGTGAGTGCCGATGGTTGACAGGAGGTTGTTTCAGATGTGGTTCTACGGACCACCTTCTTGCGAATTGTTCGAGTCGGTATGGAGATCCTTCGGGGCAACAGGAAGGGAGCCGAGCTGGATCTAATGTACCTCAAGGAAGTCGTAATCGGGGTAGAGGAAGGGGTCGTGGTGGACAGCCTCGAGAGAGAGAACCCTCAGAATCTGTTGATCGCCCTGTGCCGACAGCTGGCAGGGCCTATGCTATGAAGGCCCGAGAGGAACAGAATGCTCCCGAAGTAATTGCCGGTAAGTTCTCTTTGTTTGATTCTGAAGTTTATGCTTTGATTGACCCGGGCTCTACCCATTCTTATGTGTGTTCTGATAAGTTATGGAATAAATTGGGAAGTGAGGAGAAGATGGAATATGAGATTTGCGTATCTAGTCCTTTGGGTCAGAGTGTTATGGTTAATCGGGTGTGTCGGAAGTGTCCCTTAAAGATTCTAGGTACAGAATTTGTGGTGGATTTGATCTGCTTGCCGTTTCATGAGTTTGATATTATTTTAGGGATGGATTGGTTAGATAAGCATCGGGCGATAGTGGATTGTCATAGAAAAGTAATGGTTTTGAAGGATAAGGACCAAATGTCTGTTGTTGTGAAAGGAATTGGAAGCAGTTCCTTACATAATGTGGTGTCAGCTATGAAAGCCAGAAGATTTATCAGGAAGGGTTGTGAAGCATTTCTGGCTGTGGTTTTGGACTCTCGGAGAGCACAAGTTAAGATTCAAGACATTCCTATTGTAAGAGATTTTGTAGATGTCTTTCCGGAAGAACTACCGGGATTACCTCCCGAGAGAGAGGTTGAATTGTCAGTAGAGATTGTCCCTGGAATAGCTCCGATTTCTAAGGCTCCTTACCGAATGGCTCCAGTGGAATTGAAGGAATTGAAGAGTCAGTTACAGGAGTTGTTAGACAAAGGATTCATTCGGCCCAGTGTATCACCGTGGGGCGCTCCAGTGCTGTTTGTTAAAAAGAAGGATGGAACTCTACGGATGTGCATTGATTATTGACAGCTTAACAAAGTAACTATCAAGAATAAGTATCCTTTGCCGAGGATCGAAGACCTTTTTGACCAGTTGAGAGGAGCTGGGGTATTTTCTAAGATAGACTTGAGATCAGGCTATTACCAGTTGGGGGTTAAAGAAGCGGATGTGGCTAAGACGGCTTTCCGGACACGTTATGGTCATTATGAATTTTTAGTGATGCCTTTTGGTTTGACCAACGCGCCTGCAGCCTTTATGGATCTGATGAACCGAGTTTTCCGACCGTATTTGGACAAGTTTGTCGTGGTATTTATTGATGACATTTTGGTATACTCCAGAGACCGAAAAGAACATAAGGAACATCTTAGGCTGGTATTGCAAATGTTAAGAGATCATCAACTGTATGCGAAACTCAGTAAGTGTGAGTTTTGGTTGAAAGAAGTAGCTTTTCTTGGACATGTGGTATCAGCAAAGGGTGTACGTGTTGATCCAAGTAAAATTGAAGCAATTGTTAATTGGATGCCTCCAAAGAGTGTGCCAGAGGTGAGAAGTTTTCTGGGTTTAACAGGGTATTATCGGCGATTTGTTCAGGGGTTTTCAGTGTTAGCCTCTCCTTTGACCAGGCTACTTCGGAAGGAAGCCAAGTTTGTATGGACTGAAAAGTGTCAAGCTAGTTTTGATCGTTTAAAAGAGTTGTTGGTTAAAGCTCCTGTGCTCACACAGCCGATTTCGGGTAAAGAGTACATTATGTACAGTGATGCTTCAGGAGTTGGTTTAGGTTGTGTTCTAATGCAAGGGGATAAAGTTATAGCCTATGCATCGAGACAGTTGAAGCCTCATGAGCGGAACTATCCGACCCACGATTTGGAGTTAGCAGCTGTAGTGTTTGCGCTTAAAGTATGGCGGCACTACTTATATGGGGAGACGTGTAGAATTTTTACTGATCACAAGAGTCTCAAATATTTGTTAACGCAGAAGGAGTTGAATTTGAGGCAACGGAGATGGTTAGAACTATTCAAGGATTATGATTGTATTATTGACTACCATCCGGGTAAGGCTAATGTAGTGGCAGATGCTCTTAGTAGGAAGTCTATGTCTGCGTTGTTAGCTAGCCGAGGCAGATGGAGATTTGATTCTGAAGGTGCTTTGATTGCTCAACTTAAAGTTAAGCCGAGTTTGAGGTCAGAGATTGCAAGGGCACAGTTAGATGACCATGTGCTACAGCGTGTTTGTCAAGCAGTGAAGGAGGGCAAGCGGACTGAATACTCGATAGATGGTGAAGGAGTGCTTAGGCATGGTAATCGATTATGTGTACCTAATGTGGGCGAGTTAAGAAAGAAGCTGTTGCAAGAAGCTCACTCATCAGTCTTTACTATGCATCCTGGTGGGGACAAAATGTATCAAGATCTTAAGCAATTTTACTGGTGGCTAGGCATGAAAAGAGATATAACAGAATTTGTTTCAAGATGTCTTACCTGTCAGCAAGTGAAAACCGAGCATCAAGTGCCATCGGGATTGCTTCATCCCTTACCCATTCCTCAATGGAAGTGGGATGACATCACGATGGATTTTGTATCTGGCTTGCCTATGACCCAACGTAAGCATGATTCAGGGTGGGTTATAGTAGATCGATTGTCGAAGTCCGCGCATTTTCTGCCAGTACGATTGGATTATTCTATGGATAAGTTGGCGGAACTTTATGTGGATGAGATAGTCCGATTACATGGGATTCTGTTATCCATTGTATCAGACAGAGACCCGCGTTTTACATCTAAGTTTTGGAAAGAGCTTGTGACGCGCGCCGAATCCCGAGCGCCGCCCGTTCGACCACCCGCACGTGGGCGATCGGGGCATTTGCGGGTCCGTTGACAGCTTACGATAAATCGCAAGTGCGTCTATGTTGAGCAACACGGAGGTTTCATGGAGTCGCCACCCAATAGAACATTGGGAAAGTTTCTCTCGTCTCGGAGAGCCTAAGACTGCGCTTGGTACCCATTTTGGGCCAGCCAGAGGGGTCATAGAAGGTGAACCTCTCACCCTAAGGAGCCTAGGGTTAGCGCCAAAGTCTCGTGACCCAAGAAGTATATTGGAGGATAACCTCTAACCTCTCGAGCCCAAAGATCAGAGCTGGGTCCAGGATTTCTCATCTATTTCTACCTCAATTATGTTATGATCAAATTTTAATTATCATTGATTCGCTCTCTCTCCACGCAATGCGATTAATCAAAGGCGCATTTATTCACATTCAGAAAGCAATAAATGAGCAAAATAAATATCAAAGCGATAAGTTACAATAATACTAGGAGCGGAATACAACTCCCATTTATAAATGTACTATACATGCATAAATCGGGATATTCATTTAGATGGGAACATTGGTTCCAGACTAATTATTACAAAAGATATAAGATTATTGAATAAATTTAAATCTTTGTTTGGGATGAGAACTAGGACATTGGTCCAGTTTTGTTAACCAATATTTTATTTGGTAGAAAACATTTGTGTGGTGGTTCTTTTTAAGAGCGGTCGAAAATCATTTTATTATTACATACCACAAATACGTAAAATGCAATAAAATAGTAATTACATATTTCTAAATAAATAAATAAATTGATACATAAATAATTGCATAAACAAATAATAATAATAATAACAATAATCAATAATGATAATATGCTAACAACAATAATAATAATCACACAACAATAATAATATCAATAACAATTAGAATATGAACAATTAATAATAATAATAATAACAAATGATAATAATAATAATAATAATATGTAAAAACAAAAAAATAAATAATAATAATAAATATAATAATAAAAACAACAATTAATTAATAATAGTCATATAATAGCAATAATAATATTAAAAATATAAATTAACAGAAATTAAATAAATAATAATAATAATAATAATAATAATAATAATAATAACAGAAATATAAATATTAAATAATATAATAAAAACAGAATTATAAATAAATATTAATAATAATAATAATAATAATAATAAATAAATAATAATATTAATTAATATTAATTAATAATATATTAAAATAAATAAATATAGGCTCACCGGATTTCCCTCGCCGGAGAGTCATCGGAGCGGCCGTTGGGGGCACCGCCAACACCGGATGGTAGATCGGAGCGCCGGGAGTCTCGCGCCGGTGGTCACGCGCCGGAATGTCGCCGGAGGAGGCCGGAGCTCGCCTTGAAGCCGCGCGGTTCTTCCTCGCCGATCTCCTCCACGCTGGCGCTGATGGCTAATCGGAGACCGTCTTTCGGTGCGCCAGGGTCTGCTCTCCACAGTGGCGGGGCGCGTGCGGCGATCGGTGGCCGGAGCTGGCCGGCGGAGGCCTCGCCTCCTCCCTCTCTCTTTTCTCCTTTGCGTCGTCTCTGTTCCTCCCCGCCGATCTCCTCCACGCCGGCGCTGATGGCTGATCGGAGACCGTCTTTCGGTGCGCCGGGGTCTGCTCTCCACCGTGGCGGGGCGCGTGCGGCGATCGGTGGCCGGAGCTGGCCGACGGAGGCCTCGCCTCCTCTCTCTCTCTTTTCTTCCTCTTTCCCTTGGTTCCGGCGTCGTTTCCTGCGTTGGCTGGTCCCTGGTCTGCTCCTCTCTTCTCTCTTTCTTTTCTTTTCTTTTCCTTTCCTTTTCTTTTCTTTTTCTTTCTCTTTTCTTTGGCTCTTTCTTTCTCTTCTCTCTTGATCTGCCGAGCCCCCCTTTCCATTTCCTTGTTCTTTTCTTTTTATACCCCTCAATTAGGTTAGGTTTGGGTGAAATGGTAATTTCCTCCATTTTCTCATTTTTTAACTTTAATTAGTTTAACTTAATTCAAATAAAAGACACTAATTAATTAAGCATACACATTAATCAATTAAACATTCTACTAATTAAACATTACCTATTTTCCATTTTAATCTAATTAATCTATTTAATATATCATATAATTTATCTAATTAATCAAACAATTCACATATTAACTAATTAATCTTTAATATTTCATGCATTTTAATTATCTAATTAAACTTACAATATTAATAAATTAAATTAACCCAACATTAATAATTAACTTCTAATTTTATCTACCTAATCTATATTATATATTTTTATTTTTTCGGAGGGAATTACTAAGGACCCAAAATCACTTTTTGACATCAAACCCGACTCGGGACCCGGTGTCTACAGTTGCCCCCAATTTTAGAGAAACTAGTGTATAGACACCTAGGTGAGCCAAAATTCAAAGAAAGAAGAGAGAGAATTACACACCTGGGGATGCCGGACCTTACCTTGCTGGCGTAGGTACATGTGCCCTTACCGGTCTCGTCTCGACCTGCACTGAGTTTGTGAGATGCAGCACTCTCTGACTACAACCTCGATCTGTGGTCTGTTCTACCACGAGTGTTCCGCTAGCCTCGTCTCGGCCTGCACGGAGTTTGTGAGATGTAGTGCTCTCTGACTACAATCCCGATTTGGTGAAGAGCATTGTTTCTTTAGTGTTCTTTAACTGCAATTTCGATTTATGAGATGCGGTACTCTCTGACCACAGTCTCGATCTGGTGAAGAGCAGTGTTCTCTAACTGCAACTTCGGTCTGTGAGAAGCGGTACTCTCTGACCACAGTTTTGATTGGTGAGATGTGAGATGAGGAGACCCCGCCGGGTTCCTTGTCCCAAAAGGGACCTTTTTAATCGATGTCTGTGTTCAGATCTGTATTTCTCTATACCTGTGACGGCTTTTCACCCTCCATGCCCTTTTGCCCTTTTGCCGGTTAGACCTCATCTCGATCTGTTCGGCGATGCAAAGGTACCCCCATCGGTCTCATCTCGACCTGTAGGGCTTGGTGAGATGCAGCATGCTTTGGCTACAATCTCGGTGTGAAGAGAAGTGTTCTTTAACTGCAATTTCGATTTATGAGATGCGGTACTCTCTGACCACAGTCTCGATCTGGTGAAGAGCAGTGTTCTCTAACTGCAACTTCGGTCTGTGAGAAGCGGTACTCTCTGACCACAGTTTTGATTGGTCTAACCGGAACCTAGAAAATGATTTAGGCAACCCTTCTTTGTATAGCTCTCTAAATGATTGTTTTTTTACCTTTATTTCGCAATCGCTTGCTAGCCCGTTGAGCCTTTATATGGGTATGCTAAATGCGTATCGATTTTATTGTTACACATGTTGAAACTACCTTTCACTTAAAATGATTTTTGCCTCCCCTTAGAAGAATGGCCACTCTAGTAAGGATGGACGTACATCATTGATAATTCTTTAGGCTATCAAAGCTCGCCCTGATAAGGATAGGTTTACACTTCGTGAAAAGAGTTCCAATCATTGACAATTCTTTAGGCTATCAAAGCTCGCCCTAATAAGGATGAGTTTACACTTCCGGAAGAGGGTTTAGTTATTCAAAAACTCTGCATAGTCAGAGACACAAAAAAAAAACAACAAAAAAAAAGAGAGAAAAAGTAGAGCTCAAGATAGTAACCACTTAACGAGTTTCAATGGTTATCTTTTTAACTTAATTGTTATTTTGAGCTTGATAAGCTAAAGTGTTATCAAGCCCAAATTCAAGAATACCTTTATAGTATGCAATTGAGCTGAGAGTGGTCCTCCCATCAGTCGAGTAAATATTGCGGCCATTTTTGTCTAGCAACTTGATCTTTCTTTGATAGCCATCTGCCTGAGCCAAACGTTACAACCAAAGTAAGACCTCCTAATTCTTAGTTCAGTCTTATCTAATTAGCGAAGATAACCTTGTAATAAGGTTCGATATGTAGGACGAGGCATATGGTGTTTCTTGAGCTTCAAGCGGGAAGCCACGAGTGCATTTATGCATTTGAGTTGAGTCTCATCCCCAACATTCCATCTAGAATCTGCTTTAACAAAAACAAAAAAAAAAGAGAGCATTCTGAGCAAAAATTAAGGTCCGAGAGAAAATTTTCAATCATGAAAACCCAAGAGGGCTAATTGATAACAGGCGTTTGATGTCACACCCCAACCTATACTATGGAGACTTCTATTCGGATTAGAGGAAGAAGAATCCAAGATAGATAGGAGTGTCACATCCCACTAGAGTAAACAAGTAAACATCACATAAATAGAGTGACATATCCAGGATAATTAAAAACTTTGAAAGAAAGAAGAGTGATACTGAACAAAATGAATACTTTATTTAATATACAAAATAAGAAACCATACACACATGCATACTTATAATCATACAACAGCAACCTAGTAAGAAAGATACATAAGTGTGTAAATATTTACATAGCTTACAATATTACATCAGAATTTTTACCTATTATTACATATACATATTACACAGATATGCAAAAATCCCAAATTACAAAAGCCGAACAAAATACAAAACTTCTAGCTTCTATGTGGCCGACTCTGCAGATGCGCAACTCGAAAAAAAGCAAACCTGCCACCTGCACGGGGAAAAGAACCCGTGCTAAGCGATAACACTTAGTGGGGAGCACACAAGAAATATGGGCGGCCATTAACAATGGTCGCCAAGACATAATACCTGAAAAAGACATATACAGCCATTCATAACGCATATCGTATTATACTTACATATATTAGTCGTGCATTGAATTGATCACATTCACATTCATATATAATCATTCAATGATCAATGAGTAATTTGCACACTTACTAGTTCACCTGCTAATTCATAATAGTTAACAGTATAAAATCACATTTTCAACCATACTAATTCACATATTTATAACCACAATGGATTATGTTCAAACACAGTCACAATACGGTATACATATGAATAACTGCACATAATAGGCATGTTTGAGTCACATTAAATCCAACCAGAGATTTATAATCACATTCGAATTCATAATTGATTCACATGACCAAAATCTTACATATTAGGTTATCATATCCTCATAATCATATCGAATAAAGCAAACGAAATACCTGCTGACTCAAAATAGTGGATAACGAGTACTGAAAGGTACCTTACGAGTACGAATCGAACACATAATATAATGTACCACACAGGTACCAGTCGGAAGGCAACATTTCATTGAACAGGACCTTAAACAAGATCCATACACATACACATAATAGGGGTTCGCGAGGAACCATTCGGGGACCTGATCAGGGTCCAAATCGTTCAAAGGGGCGCTGCAGCTACACATACATAGACTCTATTAGGCATGCTTAACTATCCACTAGACCGACTCTCGCAGGTCATGCATCATACCAATCATATTTCAAATCACATAATTTATATCATTGTACATAATCAGCAATAAGTGAGACATATGAGTACGTTCATAAAGTCAATCACGTGTCATACAATTTACACTTAAACATAACATACTAATCTTAGAGAGAGATCATAAGTATAGATATGCATAGTACATCCAATTATATTAACATACTTCACAAAATAGTCCAATTATAAACCTAAAAGTGCCACAAGTTCGGAATTCAAACATTGAAATCACCAAAGAAAACTCATTCAACACAACACATCTGTCACGCTCGCGACAGAGACCATAGTCTCTTCGCTGTGCGCGCGCGACGGACTTCGCGATCGCGGGAAGGAGAGAAGGGCCCAGCTCTGTCGCGCTCGCGATGTTGTCGCGATAGCGACAGAGGGCAAGCATTGCTATCGCGGGGTCGCGACAAGTCGCGTGCTCGCGATAGCACAGGCCAACAATGTGTTCTATCGCGATCGCGACGGTTGTCACGCTCGCGACAGAGAGTAGACAAGCTATTGCTATCGCGGGCTCGCGACAGCATCGCGTGCTCGCGACGGCACAACATTAGAACCACCGGTCTCTGTCGCGCTCGCGACAGAGTCATGATTCCGAAAATATGCAGAATTCTGCAGGATCTTTCCTTCCTCAAACTCATCCACAGCACACAAAACATAACCAAAGGTCTCTCACCTCATCTCTAGCAAGCCACACATCATTGACATCATAAACACAACATTCGTATCAATAATTTCAATAAAATATGCTACTAACAATATTCATCAATCAACTCAATCGCACTAACGTTAAATGCATTCATACATATGGTATATCATGCTTAGGTTACTCATGATATCAACACATATTAATCCTCATCCTTCACAAAGTTATATCTACTATTATTTACTAGCTAAATCACCAATCTTAAACATACTCCTAAATTTTCCCGACAATAATTACTTATATAGCCATTTAATTACCCCAAACATGCATAATAACTGATGGGAAAGGTACGGGATTGATCCGGGTCAACCCTAGACTCAAAAATAGAGAAGAAGAGGCTCAAAACATGTTTTTCTATCGCGAGGTCGCGACCCTTGTAGCGCTCGCGACAGAGGCTCGCCTCAGCTACCTTAACAAACTGCTTTCTACTACAAACTAGTATCGTGAAAACCGACCTCTAAACCTCATTTTTAGGAAACGTTGTCTTCTTAAAAAATGATCCCCTACGTCTTAAATTTCAAAAGAAACAAGTTTCAGGTCAATTGGACATCTAGAACTCCAGATATTCTCTCCACAACCCATACTGGTCAAACTACCCAACACAAAAAGAGATACTACGGTTTTATCCAAATTTCAGGGTCTTAGAGCAAGAATTGGCCCAAGGCTATTTCTAGGACTTTTAAAGAAATAGAAGCAATGGTTCTAATGGAGTAATAATAAAATGGTTTGGAGTTCTATAACTCTACTTATGACAAACACATTGCACAGGGGTCAGATGAGAACGAAACAGAGTTTACCCAATCATACACTTCACTTTCAATTCTCACACACCTTCAACTTAAGCCACCTCATGCATTATTAATACATTTACCCACACAAATACATGCATAAAACTCATATCAAAACACTCAATTTACTGGAAATCATATACAAATGTATATTCCTAACTCAAAAAGAATTTAGGGCATAAACAAATTAAAACTCAAAGGTAGGAATCAAACTTCCAAACCTCTTGTTGCACAATTAGCTGCTCTCTTCAATCTTTAATCTTCTCTTTTCCTTTACTTTGCTTCTTCTTATCACCAACCACTTGCACAAATGAAAACTAGAAAATTATTCTTAATCCATATCCTAGATCCCACATCAAAAGTAAATCTAGAAGGAAAATAAGATCAAAGCATAAATAACTAAACACTAACCACTTACCTCTTCAATCTTACTTCTTAAGCCCCACCAAATCACTTCTAATTCACTCAAAACCAAGAGATTGAGCAAAGAAAGGGAAAAAGGAAAAGAAAATGGAGAATATGGAGGATGAGAGGACCAAAAACGGGGACTCCTTTTTCCTTACACTTAGTCTCACTTTAACACTAAATGCATACCTACCAAAGCCACTTGTCCACTTACTATAGGCCCACATGTCAATATTACAAGCCCACTTTGACTTACTCACACATGCACCATACACCAAACACACACAAATAATTCTTGAATAAATATCTTCAATACACCAAACACCACTCACACCATATCATTTCTTAACCCACTTACATCCTACTTCCATACACTTCAAGCACACTCTAACAATTCCTTATAAACCACTTGTCATCATCCTACAAACCCAAGTGTCACAATCTTATCCAATCACTTCCTAAATACCATACACATGTTCCACTAGATGATTTCTCACTTAACATCTTATTAATTAATTATTTTCTTTGCACTTTAGTCCTAATTAACCAAACTTTCTCAAGCACAAATTACCGAAATACCCTTCACTTAACTGACTTAGCTTTCCGATTCCGACTAGGCCCGATTTGGGGTGTTACATTTGATGCTTTCAGGATTTATCCCGAGATTAGATAGGGTCTTGTATTTTCCGAGTTAATGTCAAATAAAGATCACGTGTTATGAAATCAAATTGAGATAAATGCATTTATGCAATGACATATTGATGTGATCAGAGCAGTTCGTTATGCATACTTAAACTTGTCTGGTTCCGATATAAAGATGGCACAATATTACTATCTAACCTCTACTACCCTCTCCACTCAAGTCCTCCAGCTGATTCACTCTACCATGAATTCTAAAGTCAACCCTCCACCACCTTCGTGAGGACAATCAAGCTCATTCAACCATGATTTAAGGCGTCAGTACATGTAGGTCCCCCTCGAAGGATCTCCCATAACAACTTCAGACACTCTTACAATTTGCTTTAAAAAAAAAGGGCCCTTAAAGATGAAAATCGTAATTGGCTCTCTAACCAAAAGTTAGGCAAAAGGATAGGGTAAAACCTGGAAATAGGCAGTCTATCCTTCGAAAAAAAAGCTATTGGAGTCATTTGGGTCCATTTCAGGCAAAAAATGAGGCACAGGGTTATGCGAAAATCCCAAATGGGACACATTTCCCATAAAGAAAAGCTAGTGTGAAAATCCACAAGGGACGCACTACATTTAAAATAATGACTTCTAATGCTTGGAGCGATAAGGTGGTGTTACTTCAGAAAATCTCCTTTCGGGCAGAGGATGTATAATGTTAGACGTGAGTCGGAATCCTAGGAGGCAAAATGTTGCACCAGCTTGTAGCAAAAGGGCACATACTCATACTAAACAAATACGTTCCGTATACAAATAATCTTTTATTTCTTTTATTTATTTATTCATTTAGCACACTGTTGATGTGGCAAAAATGAAAGTAATATACATGATATGACAAACCATAAATGATAAAATGGGAAAATGAGATAATAGCAATTAAATCTTCGCGAAAGATAAATAATTAAAATGATTACCATGATGAGATGATTTAACATTGTTTGTTTTATTAAAACAGGTTAGATACCTACACGGCTAGAGCTATACACCGCTTGGTTAGATATCGCAACAGAGGAGGTTAGACACTGCACCAATAGGTTAGATACCGACACGGCTGGGGCTATACACCACTTGGTTAGATGCCGCAACGGAGGAGCTTAGACACCACACCAACAGGTTAGATACCTACATGGCTGGGGCTATACACCACTTGGTTAGATGCCGCAACGGAGGAGGTTATACACCGCACCAACAGGTTAGACACCTACACAGCTAGGGCTATACACCGCTTTGGTTAGATGTGGCAACGGAGGAGGTTAGATAACTACACAACTGGGGCTATACACCGCTTTGGTTAGATGCCGCAACGGAGGAGGTTAGACACCGCATCAACAGGTTAGATACCTACACAGCTGGGGCTATACACCGCTTTGATTAGATGCCGTAACGGAGGACGTTAGACACCGCACCAACAGGTTAGGTACCTACACAGCTGGGACTATACACCGCTTTGGTTAGATGCCGCAACGGAGGAGGTTGGACACTGTATCAACAGGTTAGATACTTACTGTAACACCCCAAAACCACCCCAGTAGTTTGAGCCTGTCTTTGTCTGTATGTGTGTATGTGTATGTGTTACATGTATGTGTTTAATTGGATTATTTATTTAATTTTGTATATTATTTTGAGAAGAGGAGATAGGCTAGTGTAGGGTATGAGTGGATGTATAGAATCAAAGTATGAGTAAGGGACAGCTTAACGTGTATAGCAAAGTATGGGAGTAGGGTGTGATTTGGGACATGTGTCTTATGGGGAGAGTGACATGTGGCTAAGGGGATAAAGTAACATTTAATGGGTTTGGTGAAAGAGAAGTCAACCCTTTTCCTTGTGGCTTCCCGTTCTTCTTTCTTCCTCACGCCATTCTTCTTTTCTTCTTCTTTCTTCTCGTTTTTTCCTTCTTCTTGGCACGATCTTGCTCCCTCTCCTTTCCCTTGAGAAGATTTAGTTGTTTGGCTTTTGATTTTGAAGCTTAAAGGTGAGTTGGGGTTATGGGTGTTTTAGATTCTTCTTCTTCCTCTTCTCTAGGTTTTAAATCATATGTATTTGTTTATGGGTTGTTTAGAATTGACCTTGGTTATGGTGGATTTGTGGTTCAGAAGAGGCTTCTAGGCCGGATAAAGGCAAAGAAATCGCTAGCGGGAGCGGAGCTCGCGATTAGGAGCTAAGGAGAGAAGGTTTGGGATTGTTCATCTTTTTGTGTATTTTTGTAATTTAAGCTTAATGAATGTGTTCTGTTTCGAGTGAGGTGATAAGTTGTGCTATTGTAGTTTAAATTACATTAAGCATGTTATGAAGTGCTAGAGAATGAATATTGTTTAAGGATGTGTGAGAAAGTATGTGAATTGTTGTAATTGTCTTCAAAATTGCTGTTTTGGAAATTCTTAGAATTGGACATGTAATTGACTTGATTTAATTGAGTTAAATGGTGATAAAGTTGGGTTTTTAATTATGTTATGAGTTGTGAATGCTGGGATTGCTGAATTTTGGGGTTTGGAATCAATTTTGGAAGTTTGGATGTGAATTTGGTGTGAATTCTGCAGATTTTGGGCGTAAGAGCTGAAAAACCCGCGTCTGTCGCGATCGCGACACTGTCGCGAGCGCGACAGAATGCGGAGGTTTCAACCCTCGCGCCGGCGCGAGAGATGCCGCGCCAAGGAACTTGATGAAGCTCTCTGTCGCGAGCGCGACAACTGTCGCGAGCGCGACAGAGTGCTCAAGCTTCGAACTTGTGCGAGGCTCTCTTCTGTCGCGAGCGCGACCGAAGAGCAGTCCCTACGTCCTCTCGTGACCATGAGATTCCCTCGCAATCGCGAGACGAGGCGGGGAGGTGTAACTTGGCTTCTGTCGCGAGCGCGACAGTCGTCGCGAGCGCGACAGATGCGACTTCCAAATTTGATTTCTTCCCTTTTTGCTTGATGACTTAAATTCTTTTGCATGCAATTTCATTAAGCTTTGACTATCTTTTTGTCTGAATTATATATATATATATAAACGTGATGAGATTTTTGTATAACCTGCTAATGTCAGATAAGTGGATAGTTAGGCATGCCTAATAGAGCTATGTGCCGCTGCAGCTATGTGTACGATTTGGACCCTGATCAGGTCCCCCGATCGGATCCTCGCGATCCTTCTGTTGAATCTTTCTTAAGATTCTATGTGAAACAATTTGGAATAAAATAAAAAGAATGTTTGATACCTTCGGGTATCTATTTGTTTATCATATAGAACCGATACTCTCAAGTATCTATGTGTACTCGTTATCCACTCATTATGAATAAGCAGGTGTTATTGTGTCTTTGCACTAGAATTCTGGATGAGAATGCAAATAATTGAATTAGCTGTGTATGATTATATGTCTATATAATTGTATTGTTATCATGTGTTTTCTGTTACCGTCACTGTGAGTGGCGGTCATGTATCTTGTGTTTCCCCACTAAGCGATTTCGCTTAGCACGGGTGTTTATCCGTGCAGGTGTGGAAGGTGTTAGTACACATGTTTTGGGCGTGTCGCATCGGGAAGGCCAACGCAACTAGAGATTTGAAGTTTTATAGTATAGGCTTTCCTTTCCTTTTTGTAATAGATGTAATGTATTGTTAGCCTTTGGAACAATGTATCTTGGACTTTTGTAAATTGGTTCTTTTTGTAACCTATTGTAACATGTAAAGACTTTCTTTTTGTATATTAATAAAAGTATTCATTTTGTTCTGTATCCCTCTTCTTTCTCTCAAAGTTTTTATTTATACCGGATATGCTGTTCTGTATGTAATGTTTGAAGTGTGTACTAGTGGGGTGTGACACTCCTATCTACCTTGGATCCCTCTCGCTCTAGTTACGAGTAGAGTATCCATGTTATAGGTTGGGGTGTGACACTTACATGGCTGGGGTTATACACCGCTTGGTTAGATGCTGCAACGGAGGAGATTAGACACCGCATCAAGGTCAATTACGGACCGCAACGGTTGAGGCTAGACACCTCATAGGTTAGATGACAAATGGACAAGGGTTAACACGTCGACAAATAGACTGTAACTACCCCCAATAATTTTATTCAGACTGGAAGGACAGTTGCCTCAGGTACGTGTCTCTTTTCTTCTTTCTCTGAGTTTTGGCTCACCTAGGCACCCATGCACGAGTTTCCCCAAAACTGGGGACAACTGTAGACACCGGGTTCCGAGGCAGCCCAGACCATGGTTACCCAGTGTTGAAAGTAATGCTTGTTTATAGGTAAAGAGGTTGGAAGTGATGGTTCCCTCATCAAAGCCATTTTTTAAAATAAAAATTAATAAATAAAAATTAATAAGTTTTTTTAAAAAAAGGTGTGTTGAAAATGATGTTTTCCTAGTCATATAAAACATAAAAAAAATTTAAAAACAAAATTCAGAAGTTATCGGCCACTGGCGCGCGCTGGGGCGAGCGCCCCCGGCATTGCGCATGCGCTGGGGTGAGCTCCCCCAGCGCTGCTCGTGCCTCGCGCGAGCAAGGTGCGGCCGTACCTCACCCACAGCGCACGCGATGCGTGCCCAGCACTCGTCACATGCGCCCAGCTCGCCGTTGGCGCCCAGTTTTGCTGAAAATCCGTATTTTTCACCCAAATCCAGGATTTTGATTCAAATTTGGACTCTAAATCAGTTTTTTGGAATAATTAATAGTAAATCCGAATTTTATCATGAAAAAATGGAAATGTTTGATTAAAATTAATTTTTCTTTTCCTAATAGAATTAGGGCTTTTTTTTTTATAAATGATATAAATAGTTTGAGATGAAAAACCTGGAAGGGGGCCTCCATAATTTTTCACATTTTGTTTTTTAGAGAATTTCTTCTTCTTCTTCTTTTTGATTTTTCTTCTCTAATTTCATATTCAATTCTTTCAATTAAGAAGGATCAATTGAGATTGAAAAATCAATTTTCAATTCTCAACCATCCAAATTAATTTATGTGTTTTCTTCATAAACAAAGGAATTAATTTCACTTCTAAATCATATTTTGTGGAATGTTTCAAGGAGATTAACCATCATATTCCTTCCACCAAATCCAAATCTGAGCGTAAATTTTCTGGGCTCCAAAATAATTATTTTCATCTTATTCTCTTATTTCTTATTTATTTATTTTGTTCATGTAAATATTGCTCTCTTGGTTTTTTTTTATTATTTTTAACATGTAATTAATTAATTTATTTTGCTTTGATTTTTGTTCTTTTTTTGCCATTTAATATTTATGTTAATTGTGATAACATGTAAATAATTAATTAAACCAATTTTGCATCTTTAGTTCAATCATGCTATTTTGCTAATTTAATCAAATTGTTTTCTTTATCTTTTCTTTGCGTGATGGTCACGTGAACAGTGGCCATTTTGCTTTATTTCTCTTTTAATTCTTATGCATGTATTCACGTAGGGCCAACTTATTTTGTCCACACACACACACACATTTATTCACTCATTCTCACATTTATATATTTTTATCCTTTTTATTTATTTAATTATTTATTTGATTAGCTTAATTAATATATTTGTTAATTGGATTCATTTAATTTAATTTGATTCATTTTTTATTTTATGTATTTTATTTTATTTGATTTAATTACTAACATTAATTTTCTTTTTCATTTTATTTTTTGCTACAACACTTGTTTTTTCATTTGGGCATTATCCATGGGCAAAGATGGGGAATCGAGGAATCAAGAGCCTTATTTTTGTTTGCATATTTAAATTTTGCATTTTCCTTTATTTTGATTTATTTGTTGTATTTGTGCATTTTATGTAAAATGGTTTATTTTTATGCATGTTTAAATAAAATATTAACAAAAATATTTTTGTTAATAAATCGGGATTTTTCTAATAAGATGGACCAATGTCCTATTTTAACCAATAAAATCTCACTTTCAAAGGGAGTTAATATTCACAAAACGGGATCCAATTATCCCCACCTTTTCCAATATTACCTAAAATAACTTTTTGATCTTTAAGGGTGCATGAAGGAACCAATGTTTCTATTTCCAAATAATGATCCGATTTATGTATGTTATTTAGTTAATTGACTTTATTTGCTTGATTTTACATTTATCTTGAGGGACTGTATTTTTGTCCTGATTTTCATCTTGTAATTTATTTTAGCTTTTCTTTTAATTTTTAGGGATTGTTCTGTCCCATTTTTTTCACTTGTAATTTTTTTCGCTTTCTTTACTGCTTTCTAAAATGCTTGAAATGTGCTTTAATTTTGGTGCATGATCGCGTGAGATGAGAGATGGAATTTCAGTTGTTAAAAACTCATTTATAACTTAACTTAAGGCATTAATAAGAGTGAAGTTCCGAACACTTTCTCTAGTTTAAGACCCCCGAGATTAGATGACCTTTCCCAATTTCTTGTAAATTGGGTGGCGACTCCAAAATATCTCAAAGGTGCTTAAAAGTTTTATCACAACCCGAAATGTACCCTAGAATGATTTGCGCATATCGAGGATGAGTAGTGACTAAAATTATACAAGTTGTAGTATTGGGTATATCGAATGGATAAATTAAGAATTAATTTAAAAGTTTCAGCAAGTGCGGCCAATGGTAAATTGTGGAGTATGGAATTTGGATTTAATTGAAAGGATAAAATTAGTTAAGTGGGCCAATGTGAAGGGTTAGTAAGATATAAGTGTTAATATATAAGAATATGAGAATTGAGGGATTAAAAAGGTGATTTTGACAAAAATATCTGAATTGGACCGATGGCAAGGTGACAAGTGGCAAGGGATAAAGGGAGGTATAAAAAAAAAGAGAGAAAGAGAGAGGGGGTAGAAATCTGCTCTCCCCTCTCTCCTGTTCTCCTCATTCTTCTTCTCTTCCTCTTCTTCTTCTTTCCTTCTTGCTCAAATGTCATTTTGCTTTTCCCTCAAATTAAATCCCAAGATTAGATGATGAAGATTGTTAGCTCAAGTGATTTAAGTGGAGATTTTGTTAAAGGAAAGGTAAGTTTAAGTTTTGATTTCCCTTATTTCTTTTAATTAAGTTTTTAAACCCTAAATTTATGTTTAGTGTATATGTTTGTGTATTTGCTGAGGTTTTGGGATGAGAGAGACTTTGGATGGGTTTGGGATCAAGCGAGATAAATTAATTAAAGAAGCTATTAGGAGCAAAGGAGATGAGGTATGGGAAATTAGGTTTTTGGTCTATTAATTGATTTTGTTGATTCTAGTCGATTTTATGGGAATTTGTGAGTTTAATGATGTTTATGTTAGTTTAAATGTTATGGGTTTTAACTCATTTCTGTTAAGAGGCTTTGAATGTGACATATTGGATCAAAATGTGCAATTAATTGAAAGCTTGGAGTAAACTTCTGATCTTGTAAAATTTGAGATATTGATTATGTTAATTGAATGATTTAATTGTGTTTATTGGTTTAAAGGTTGTGTTTTATATTGCTTTTGATGATTTAAAAGGTTGATTTTAGGTATATTGAAGTTTAGATGAAATTGGAGGGTTGGGTGTGTTTTGGAAGATGATAGAGTTCGGCAAATTTTCTGTAGATCTGGAAAATGCGACTCTATCGCGATCATGGCGTCTGTCACGAGCGCGATAGGGTCAGGTTATTCCAGCCCTCCCAGCAGCCGAGCATCGTTCTGTCGAGCCTAGCACTCCGCGTGCTGTCGCGATCGCGACGTGTGTCGCAAGCGCAACAGAGCGGGAAGTGATGCGCTGGCGGAGCAGCGCTGTCCCGATTGCGCGTGCTAGCGCATGATCATGATAGCGATGCCAGGCGCACTCTGTCGCGGTCATGACGTAAGTCGTGATCACGACAAAAGCTAGTCGCAAGCGCGACAGGTTCTGTTTTCAAAATGGGATATCTTTGGTGTTTTTAATACACATTTTCTAAACTTACAATGTTTTTAGACTTATGCATGGATAATTTTATGAGAAATATGAATTAATTGAATGTTCTTATGTATGGTAATAATTGAAATGTAAGTAGTTTCATCCACCATTATTATTTTATGAATGTACATGTGTAAAGAAATGTAAATGTATCCGTTAAGTTTAGATGGGTGCTCAATGGCTAATAACATGCATATGTTAATTACGTTCATATGAATTTATAACTTGTGAAAGAATGCGTGATTAGCTTGGATTAAGATAAGTGTGATTATGCTAATGATTTGCATGATTGTGAATGCATGAACCTATATGAAAATGAAAGAATGTTATAAGAATTTTAATGGAAACATATGTGTACTTTATCCTGCATCGGTCAAGTCGTGGATAGATAGGCATGCCTATAGAGTTCTATTAGCTGCAGCCCTCTGTTCTGTTTTGGACCCTGATCAGGTCCCTATTTGGTTCCTCGCGAACCTCAATGTGTAAGGATCTTGTTTAAGATCCCCTCTGTAAAATGTTTTTAAAAGAGAAAATGTGATTTTGCTTTTCGATTCATACCCGTAAGGTATCGCCATGCGTTCAGTTTGACTCATACCCGTAAGGTACCGCCATGTGTTCACTCGCTTATCCACCCCTTTGACTTAGTAGGAAATTTAAATGAATTGATAAGTTCTATCATAATGTACAAAGAGATTTGTGAATCAAGTGTTTTAAAGTGGTTGTTGAAATGATAAGCTTGTGCTTCACGCACTAATGTGTTTTGGATCCTTCACGGACTCGTATGTGGTATCTTTGGATACCTAAATACATTGCATCTGAACCTAATGTCAGTTAAATGAAGAGAAATGTAACAGATAATGTTATTCTAATAAGTGTGTATGAATGTATACTGACTGCATGTGAATTCGTATGTGGATATTGCATGTTACTAATCTATTAAAAATTCTGAGTATGATTGTTTACATGAAATCTTTGTCACGAGTTATTGAGATATTTGTTATACATTTTGCTATAGTTAAGAACTTGGTGATTGAGCTTTATGAATGTATTTGTTTATATGTTTAGTATGAGAATACATATATGTTATGTATTATCTACCTACGAATTCTTTTTTTAATGAAATCTTTGTCACGAGTTATTGAGATATTTGTTGTACATTTTGCTATAGTTAAGAACTTGGTGATTAAGCTTCATAAATGTATTCGTTTATATGTTTAGTATGAGAATACAGGTATGTTATGTATTATCTACCTTGTAGATCTTAGCCTGGATTATTACTTTAAGTCTATTGGTAAGTAATTCGTATGCATTGTTTATTGGTTATATTATTATGATAATGTTATACTAATTGGTAAGTAAGGAATAATAATGTGTTAAACATAATATGGATAACTGGATTTAGGAAATAAGTTAGGATTAATTATGGAACATGTGTGTTAAGTTTTCTGTAGAACTACGTGGTTCTGATTCCCTAACCATAGGGATACGTAGGAAGCTTGGAATAACATTCCAAGCCCGAACCAAATCTGAAAATCTAAATGTTTTGTTTAGCTTTGAACAATGAATGGTTTGAACAAATGAAATGTTCTAATGTAAGTACTAATACTGTAATCTGCATGATTTTGGAAATGTTAGTAATAATGGGAATCAATATGATTTATTTTGCCCCGCTAGCAAATGTATCTTTGGTAACCTAGGGGGTATAACTATTCACATAGTTAATTAAATGAATTAATCAAACAATGAGTATGCATAATGTCATTGTAAATTACTAAGGTAATAATGTAAATTCTGGCTATGGTATTTAAACAAATGTATATAGGAAATTGTTTAAGTTTCGTATGAGAAAAAGAATATGAATTTATGATAGCTTTAACCGGTGTACTTTATGTTTATGTATATATATATAGATTGATTTACATGTGTTTGCCTCGGCAACCACTATGAGTGGCTGCCCATTATTTGCTTCACCCGATTAAGCATTATCGCTTAGCACGGTTGTTTGTCCGTGTAGGTTAGGAGATCAGAGTAACGTAGCGGTCCGCCGAGTCTTTGGCCAGCGAGTCTGTAGAAGTTATAGGAAGTGTTATTGATTAGGATGTTATTAAGTTTTATTTATTAGCTTTTGTAATGAGTTGTAATATTCTATAGTGTGAACATTGATGTGTGGATGACATAGGTTTAGAATGTGCATGTCTTGAGGTTCCGTTTTCTAAAAATTTTATTATCCTGATTTCTGTTTAGCTATGAGTGTATTAGTCTACTAGCACCTTCCGCTCACCATAGCTCTCCGTCCTTCGATATGCTACGTGTGGGTGTTGGGGGTGTTACAGGTTTCATGGGATTAGATGAACTTCCCAATATTCAATTGGGTAAGGAATTCCAAGATATCTCTTATTACCCAAAATCTAGACGCTAAACCCTTCTCGGACCCTCAAAGCGGGCCGGGTTCGGGTCGCGCGTGTCACACAACTTCACAATGACTTTTAGAGACCTATTTGACTCCGTTTTCACTCCAAATTTCACCACTAGACTCCTGATAGCCCATAGATCGATTTTATAAAATAATAAATTTTCTGAAAATCGACTACCGGGTCCGCTGTATAGCTACTCTGGGGTCCCCCATTCCGGGATTGCTATACCTCAAACACATTTAACTCTTAACTTCACTATTGTTAACATCACTCAATACACTACTCTACACTGTGATCACTCTAAATACACTGTAGACATTCACTAATACTTCTAAGCCAATGTTAGGGCCATTACAAATGGTGTCCCTATGGGGTAGCCAAATATATTCTGAACTAGATTAACTCGTCAAACCATTACTAAAGGCAAATCTTTTCAAAAGACTTTCAAATCCACTTTTCATACTTTTAACATTTTCATTTTACATATAACATATGATGTGTTACTTATCACTTATCAATTCATTTTATACTTTTGACATTTCCAAATTACATATAACAAATATATGTGACTTATTAATGCATTTTCAACTTTAGCATTTTTACTTGCATTTTACATTTCATTTCACTAGTTACACTTCATATTCACTATTTTGCACATTTCATGAATTATCTAATCATAATTAATCATTCATGCGCAAGGCTAATTATATACTTATTTTTCTTAATAAGTATACTTAGTCCTTTAAATGGCCATGATTTCACTTCAAGGCCACTTCCATTCCCTTCTTATTATTTCAAGTCAATTATTTCGATGTTTATCATTATTTTCACTTTGAGCACAATGGAATATCATAGTCAAAAATATTCATATATATGCCATAAATTTCAAATAAATATGTAGACACTTGTTTTCATGTCTAAGTTTATTTTAGGTCATTAATCTTCAATTATACACAAAGTATACCCTAGGATACACTAGGGTACCATTCGGCCAAGGTGATCATTTCACCTCACAATTCCTTTTAGTTTCATTTATGCATTCTAATTGTCAATTTAAGGGTTCTTAATCACTTTTCTAAGCCTATACTCAAATAAGCTTACGTTTAACACAAATTCATTTAAGTCAATTATTCACTTTTCATGTATATCTTTTCATTTACTTTCCTTTACACTTCTAATTCACTCATTTATCAAATTTCACATCTCATATGGCATGTATATCATATAACCTATCATATCTCCTCACTTAAGCCATTCGGCCACCTTAGGATTTATGACTAACATTTTATTTATCACTCATTCATGGCTTATTCCACTAAATTAAGCCTCAATTTATGCATATATACCATGTAATTTCATCAAATCACTAGGTATGCTACAAATATACCTAGGTATACCTTTAGGTCACATTATGTCCAAAACTTACACTTAGTTTTTTTTCTCATTTTAATCACTCTAATTAGCTTAGTTACCCTCCCTAATCTCACTTATCACCTCAATTTTAATTTCACATGCATATCACACATAGTCACTAACAACATAATAGGAAACCCTAATTTTTTCAAAGGAAATGCATGGATTTGGTAATCACAAACCTTATATCCATGCTATACCCTTCACAAGCTCCTCAATTCTTGCCTTCACCCTATGAAAAGCCATTTCCCTTGAAATTCCTCATCATGGCTGAAATTTCAACACAAACAAACATCAATTAATTTTCTTCTTTTATCAAATCTAATCTCATAAATATACTCTAGACACCCTAGAGTACTCATAAAAATCAATAAATCAATTTAAAACACTAAATTCCCTTACCTCCATTTTGAGGGCATAACCTTGGATCTTTGATTTTCCTTACTTTTAATCCATCAAATGGATACTAGAGGCTGCTATGATCTTGCAGAGGGGTTGAAATATATTTAGAATGCTTGAACTTAGCAAGAAATCAAGCAAGAATTAAAGGAAATTGAAAGAAAATGGAGGAGGGAGCACTTCGGCCAACTAAGGGAAGGAGAAAGACTGGAGGGATAAGGATAACCCAACTAAAAATCTGTCATTTAAGTGTTTTTATAGTGGCCCTAATTGGTCCAACTAATGGTCCAACCTATAAAGCCCAATTACACTTTTAAGCCCATTATGCAATTTTTCTATGGTTTTCTCACTTTTCAACTCCAAATCACTCCAAATTTCATTCCAAAATTCATATCATGTAAAAACTAGGCTGTATACAAAATTTCAACCCAATCAGAGTTTGTTTTCAATCCAGTTCAATCAATTCTGTCCAGTTCAATAATTATCAATGTTCTTGAAAAATTTCCCATTTTACTACCCAAATTTCTACATATGATTTAGAGCCTATCTGAAAATTTTCATCAATTTTGGAGATCATTTGTTATTTTTAAAGTCTCGGTCAAACTTCCCATCAATCGAGTACTATTCAAACCGAAATCATATCTTTTTCTTATTTTTTAAGCTTAAATCCTCATAAAAATGACTCCATAAGTCTTAACATATGTTTGTTAGACTCCAATAATATTTTTGGATCAATCGGAAATCATTTCTCGGCTCGGTAATTATTTACCAGTCTCATAATCCAATTTTCAGTATCAGCAAAATTAAAATTTTCATTATCATACGGTTCTACTCATCAATACGAGTATGTCTATATTTTCAAATCATTTTTCCATGGTCCGTAGAAGTCTCTACGGTCCAGTCAAACTTTCAGTCAACTTAGTTACTATTAACACCGAAACCGCTACTTTTTCGTATTTTCGATTTTTGAGGTCCTATTTGACCTCGATTTTACTTCAAACTTTAACCTAAAACTCATCGTGACTTATATTATCAAATAATCAAATAAAATATTTTTCGGTTCTGGGAGATATTATTCACCCCAGTGTTACTATTCACTATCAAAAAATATTATTTCCGGCTAGCTCGGTATCGGGGCAATTACACTACCCTTCATGCCCAATGGTCTTTAAGGGCCATTCTCGAAATATCCGATATTTTCTTCGAGCAATGGCCGTGCCTAAAGCAAGAAACGCCCATCGATTGCGACTTGATATGGATATCACTTAATTTTAAATTTAGAATTTTGGTGCAAATCAAAAGCTTAATTTTGGGGATAAGTTTAAAGGATTTTAGGATTTTATCTTTTAAGATAAATTTAATCCCTAGGGATAAATTTATCTTTATCACTAAAGATGAATTTAATCCGTAATGCTAAATTTATCTTTATCACTAAAGATAAAGCTAAGGATAAATTTATCTTTATCCTTAAAGATAAATTTTAAAGTATTTGATGAGCCTTAAATTTATCATTAAATCATAACCTAGCCTATAAATAGAGGAGGATTTTTTTTTTGGAGGGGGGATTTTCACAAGAAAAAGGTTTTTACTCTTTACATTTGTTTTCTTTTAAATTCGTTCTCAAAGATTCAAAGACTCAAGTTGAGAAAGAGAAATCAATTCTCTTTTCTTGATTTACTTTCCTAAATTTTTATTGTTTTAAAGAAACTTTTTTTAGAGAGAGAGAAAGTGATTTTTTATTTGTTCAATTCAACTATTTTTATGAAATTCAAGTTAGAGATCTACACTTTCATTGCCTTCCAGAGATCAACATTCTGAGAGTAAATATTCTAGGTTCGAAATATCATTATTTTGCATTAATTTCAATATTTTGACATGAGATATATGATTTCATTGATGATGTAAATCAATGTCTTTGTTTGTAAACACATCATTTTTCGTGATTGAATCTTCTTTATTGATATAATTGCATGAAATAATGGTCTAAGATCCATAAAAATATAAGAATTTAAGCATTGTATGTTTAAAAATGGAGTTTTCGCCTTTTTTTTTATTTCGGGAGATGATCGACAGGAAGAAGACCCGACCAACAGCCATCCCTCAATCGAGGGACATGATGTTACAGAATCCCCTTCCTCGCGTCAGTCGCCTCTCGGACGGCCATCCCTTAACTCCCTTTTGGCCGTCCCTAGTTCATTTCTTCTTACTTATTTTAATTTCATTTCTTATCTCCGTTGATGGCATATTTGGCATTATTAATTATTTTTTTAATGTTTGTCTACTATCTTGCTATTTGTGTATTTTTAGTATTAGTATTTGTTTTATTTTTATATTTTATTTAACATTGCTAACGTATTATTTTCTTTTGCTTTGATTTTATGATTTTATTTTTTATTGAGTATGGATGGTAAAATGGAGATTCAAATTGGTCAAATGACTTGGAGACATCATTTTGGTTCACTCCTCTTAATCTTCTTCTTTTGTATTATTTAGCTTTTGCTGTTTTCGAACATTATTTATTTGGCTTTAATTATGATAATATTTATTTTTTCATTAATATAAAAAGCACAAAAAGATTTTTTTTAATTAATAAGGTTTTGTTTAATAAAATAGGACCAATGTCCTAGTTTTCCCCTAATAAAATGTCACCTTAAAGCTATCTTTGTAAATATACATACGAGAACCAATGTTTCCACTTCGAATAAATGCCCCATTTTATGGATGATTTCTATTTCGCTTTAATTAGTTGGGGTTATATGCCGCCGCTATTTTTTAAATTAATGTGTTCTATTGCATTAAATTGCTTTATCTATTGCTCTCATTTTGATGCTTGGGATGTGCTTTAATAAAATTACATAAGTCAAATGACAAAAGGAATGGAAATTTAATATAAAAACTCTCTTATAACTTTAACCAAGGTATAAATAAGAGTAATGTCTTGAACTCTCTCTGGTCTTAGGGTTGATGAGGTTAGATGACCCTTTTAATGTTCTATTCGAATGCGATTCCGAAATGCTTTTATGTTGCCCAAAATAGATACATACGCATGGTCTTAGGCTCTACGAGGCTAGATGAAGTTTCCCAATATTCTATTGGATGGCGACTCCAAAACACCTCCTGTAGCCCAAAATAGACACAGTTGTAATCCTTACGAGTTTTATGAACCTCTATCGGGCCCTAAAAGCGTGTGTGATGCACGCGAAACTGACCCCTTCCTGAAAACTCGATTTTAGGGCCCGAGAGGGGTTTGCGTCTTTTGATCTTGGGCAATCATGAGATATTTTGGACACCTCCTTTCAATAGAACACTGGAAAGATCATCTAATCCCATGAAGCCTTTAGGCACCTTTGAGGTATTTTGGAGTCGTCACCCAATTTACAAGAAATTGGAAAAGTTCGTTTAACATCGGGGGTCTAAACTAGAGAAAGATTCAGAGCTTTACTCTTATTAATGCCTTGGTTAATTATAAATGGGTTTTTGTTTTAAATTGCTATCTCTCTTCTCACACGGTTATACATTAAAAATAAAGCACAAATCAAGCAGGAAAGAAAGCAGTAAAGAAAACAATATAAAGAAAGATAAAAAGTGGGACAAAATACAATCCCCCAAAATAAAAAAGGTATTAAAATTTGGGGCAGAAAATACAATCCCCCAAATAAAATAAAATCAAACAAAAATAAATAACAAACTTGAATAAGTAAATAAACATTCATAAATTAGGATATTATTTAAAATAGGAACATGGGTTCCTTCATGTTCACTTTAGAAAATCGAAAAGTTATTTTTGGTATACATTGGGAAAATCAGGATGAGTGATCCCATTTTAAGAAAATTAACTCTTCTTTTTAAATGTGAGTTTTTATGGGTTGAAATTAGGATATTGGTCTCATTTTATTAGAAAACAATATCCCAATTTATTAATATAAAACTTTTTATGTAATTTTTTAATTAATGTGCATAAAAATAAATAAATTTATTACAAATTACATAATAAAAACAAGATAAACCCAAAATAATGAAAAATAATAAAATTACTAAAATGACACATTAAATCAAGATGGTGTCTTCAAATCTCCATGTGCTCCCATTTGCCATTGTAAAAGCTTACACATAAAAAATAATTATTGAAATAAAAAACACAAATAAAAGTGATGTTAGTAATAAAAAATAGATTAAACATATAACATATGAAAATGAATTAAAATAAATAAAATACAATGCATTATGTATGACAAATCAATTAAATGACATAATAAAAATAAGTAACTTAACATATTAACAATTCAACATGCATAAAAAGCATAAATGATAAAAATAATAATAACAAATTATAACAATAAACAAAAATAATAAAAGAAATAATAATAATGATGATAGTAGTAATAATAGATAACAATAATATGAGTAAGAGTATAATAATAATGATAGTAACAATGATGATGATGATCATAATAATAATAATAATAATAATAATAATAATAATAATATAGATAAAGTAATATTAATAACAATAACCATAAGGATAATAAACAATAACAATAAAAAAATGAACAATCAAGCAAGAAAAAATAACAAGAAAAAAAATAAATAAAACATGTTAAGGCATGTTAAATAATAATAATAATAATAATAATAATAATAATAATATATGAATAAAAGTAATGATAATAATAACAATAATAATAAAAATAACAACAAAAGATGAACAATCAAATAAATATGCAAGAATAAAATTAAATATGCTAAAGATATTAAATCACATAAACAAATTAAAAAACAACAAAAGATTTAAAAATCTACATGATGACTAGTTAATTATAAACAAAAATTAAATGAAAAATTAAATTAAAAATTGAGCCTAGAATGCTTACCTTCAAAATTTGATGTGATGAATAAAGGTAGGTAATCAATTTTCTTGTCTTAATTTATAAGAATAAGATTAGAAAAATAAAATATATAACAAAATTTTATCCCAAGAACAAATAATTAATTTATTTGTCTTAGTGAAAAATTGTAAAAAAGAAGTAAGAAAATTCACAAGAACAAATAATTGTTTTCGTTGTCCCAAGAATTAACTTAAAACAAAAATACTTGGGGAACTTATTCTTGGAGAAGAAGCAAAAGAAGAAGAAAAGAGAAAATAAATTTTTCTTAAGAAAAATCCCCCCAATTCTCTTCCAAAAAAAATCATTTTATACCTTCTAAAAAATCAGATTTTTGTTGAATTAAATTAAATCAATTTAATTCCCTTAAATCACAAAAACTGAAGAATTTTAATGGTTTAGAAGATAAAAGCATTTAAAATTAAATTCTACAAAAAAATAAGTAAAAACACTCAAAAAGGCCACAAAAGGCCCAAAGGGCTGCTAGAGTGTCGATAGGGCCAAGCGACGCCCGTCGGCGAGCGCTGCGGGCGTTGCCCAGCACGTGCCCCGAGAGTGGCCGAGGGATGCCCGCGCGTGCGCCTAACACGCTGCCAAAGGCCAACGTCCGAAATTTTTTTTTTATTGTTTTATTTTACAGAAACACCATCATTTCAAAACCCTCATTTTTATCTTAAAATAATTTTTAAAATATTTTTAAAACACATTTTTATTTATTTTTAATAAATCAATTTCACAAGGAAATTATCACTTCCAACTTTCATTTTTTCCTATAAGCAGCCACAATTAATTTCATCATTGGGTAATCCTGAACTGGGCTGCCTTGGTACCCGGTGTCTACAGTTGCCCCAAATTTTGGGGAGGCTAATGCATGGGTGCCTAGGTGAGCCGAAATTCAGAAAAGGGAAAAAAACGAGTACTTGAGGCGGCCTCCTTCCAGCTACTCCCTGGAGAACAGTGCTGTTATTTGAATTGTGAATGTTATCCTTCCGGATCGCACCGAGTCACTGATAAGACTATGAAGTGAGGACATTCTTGAATATCACTGACCCGTTAAATAGGCTACAAATGATTGTACCGAGTCGCTGATAAGACCATAAAGTGTGGATGCCATCCTTAGATTGTGATGCGTCGAGTCTACTCCAGACTTACAAAACGCATGAAGTGCTCTATTGAGCTGCACCGAGTCTACTCCAGACTTACAAAGTGCGGGATGCTATCCTCTAATGGCGATGTGCCGAGTCAGCTCCGGACTTACAAAATGCGGGTTGTTCTTCTGAATTGCACCGAGTCTGCTCTAGACTTACAAAGTGCTTGGGTGCCATCCTCAAATGGCGATGCGCCGAGTCCACTCCAGACTTATAAAACGCGAGATTGTTCTTCTGAACTACATCGAGTCTGCTCCAGACTTATAAAGTGCTGGGTGCCATCCTCAAATGGCGATGCGCCGAGTCTGCTCCAGACTTACAAAATGCAGGGAATGTCCTCCTCAGAGAACACGGGAATTTGCCTCTTAAGAGGACCCTGAGAATTTGCCTTGTAAGAGGACTTTGAGAATTTGCCTCTTAAGAGGACTTGGAGAATTGCCTGTTAAGAGGTCATGGAGATTGCCTCTTAAGAGGTCTTGGAGATTTCCTCTTAAGAGGTCTTGGAGATTTGTCTCTTAAGAGGTCTTGGAGATTTACCTCTTAAGAGATCTTAGAGAATTGCCTCTTAAGAGGTCTAGGAGATTGCCTCTTAAGAGGTCTTAGAGAATTGCCTCTTAAGAGGTCTGGGAGATTGCCTCTTAAGAGGTCTTGGAGATTTGCCTCTTAAGAAGCAATCACCACTATGACACGCGCGGACTCGACCCCTTCCAGAAAACCCTCTTTTAGGGCCCGAGAGGGGTTTGCGTCTTTTGATCTTAGGCAATCATGAGATATTTTGGACACCTCTTTCCAATAGAACACTGGAAAGATCATCTAATCCCATGAAACCTTTAGGCACCTTTGAGGTATTTTGGCGTCGCCACCCAATTTACAAGAAATTGGAAAAGTTCCTCTCACCTCGGGGGTCTAAACCAGAGAAAGATTTGGAACTTTACTCTTATTAATGCCTTGGTTAATTATAAATGGTTTTTTATTTTAAACTTATATCTCTCTTCTCATACGGTTATACATTAAAAATAAAGTGCAAATTAAGCAGCAAAGAAAGCAGTAAAGAAAGCAATATAAAGAAAGATAAAAACTGGGACAAAATACAATTCTCCAAAATAAAAAATGTATTAAAATTTGGGACAAAAAATATAATCCCCCAAATAAAATCAAATAAAACAAAAATAAATAACAAACTTGAATAAGGAAATAAACATTCATAAATCGGGATATTATTTAAAATAGGAACATTAGTTCCTTCATGTTCACTTTAGAAAATCGAAGAGTTATTTTTTGTGTACATTGGAAAAATCGGGATGAGTGATCCCATTTTAGGAAAATTAACTCTTCTTTTTAAATGTGAGTTTTTATGGGTTAAAATTCGGACATTGGTCCCATTTTATTAGAAAAAAATCCCAATTTATTAATATAAAACATTTTATGTGATTTTTTAATTAACGTGCATAAAAATAATTAAGTTTATTACAAATTACATAATAAAAACAAGATAAACCCAAAATAACGAAAAATAATAAAAGTACTAAAATGACACATTAAATCAAGATGGTGTCTTCAAATCTCCATGGGCTCCCATTTGCCATTGTAAATGCTCACACATAAAAAATAAGTATTGAAATAAAAAACACAAATAAAAGTGATGTTAGTAATAAAAAATAGATTAAACATATAACATATGAAAATGAATTAAAATAAATAAAAGACAATGCATCATGTATGACAAATCAATTAAATGACATAATAAAAATAAGTAACTTAACATATTAACAATTCAACATGCATAAATAGCATAAATGATAAAAATAATAATAACAAATTATAACAATAAACAAAAATAATAATAGAAATAATAATAATGATGATAGGAGCAATAATAGATAACAATAATATGAGTAAGAGTATAATAATAATGATAGTAACACTGATAATAATAATAATAATAATAATAATAATAATAATAATAATAATAATAATAATAATCACAATAGTAATAATAATAAAGATAAAATAATAACAATAACAATAACAATAACAATAATAAACAATAACAATAAAAAAAATGAACAATCAAGCAAGCAAAAATAACAAGAAATAAAATAAACAAAACATGTTTAAGGCATGCTAAATAATACTACTAATAATAAGAATAATATATGAACAAAAGTAATGATAATAATAACAATAATAATAAAAATAAGAACAAAAGATGAACAATCAAATAAATATGCAAGAATAAAATAAAATATGCTAAAAATATTAAATCACATAAACAAATTAAAAAAAAAAGATTTAAAAATCTACGTGATAACTAGTTATTTGTAAACAAAAATTAAATTAAAAATTGAGCCTAAAATGCTTACCCTTAAAATTTGATGTGATGAATGAAGGTAGGTGATCAATTTTCTTGTCTTAATTTATAAGAATAAGATTAGAAAAATAAAATATATAACAAAATTTTATCCCAAGAACAAATAATTAATTTATTTGTCTAAAGAAAAAATTGTAAAAAAGAAGTAAGAAAATTCACAAGAACAAAAAATTGTTCTCTTTGTCTCAAGAATTAACTTAAAAAAAAAAATGCTTGGGGAACTTGTTCTTGGAGAAGAAGAAAAAGAAGAAGAAAAGTGAAAATAAATTTTTCTTAAGAAAAATCCCCCCAATTCTTTTCCAAAAAAATCATTTTATACCTTCTGAAAAATCAGATTTTTGTTGAATTAAATTAAATCAATTTAATTCCCTTAAATCACAAAAACTGAAGAATTTTAAAGGTTTAGAAGACAAAAGCTTTGAAAATTAAATTCTACGAAAAAAATGAGTAAAAACACTCAAAAAGGCCAAAAAAGAACAAAGGGCTGTTGGAGTGTCAATAGGGCCGAGCGAGGCCCTGCGCGTCACTCCCACGCTGCGGGCGACACCCCGGGAGCGTGCTGCGTGCATTGCCCAGTGCGCGCCCTGCGAGCGGCCGAGGGATGCCCGAGTGCTCGCTGCCGAATGCCGATGTCCAAATATTTTTTTTTATTTTACAAAAACACTATCATTTCAAAACCCCCATTTTTATCTTAAAATAATTTTTAAAATATTTTTTAATACATTTTTATTTATTTTTAGTAAATTAATTTGATAAGGAAATCATTACTTCCAACTTTCATTTTTGCTTATAAACAGGCACAATTAATTTCATCATCAGGTAATCCTAATCTGGGCTGCCTCAGGACCCAGTGTCTACAGTTGCTCCAAATTTTTGGGAGACTAGTGCATGCGTGCCTAGGTGAGCCAAAATTCAGAAAAGGGAAAGAAACGCATACCTGAGGCGGCCTCCTTCCAGTTGCTCCCTGGAGAACAGTGCTGGATTTGAATTGCGAATGTTATCCTTCCAGTAACACCCCGTTCTGCCCCTAATAGTTCGAGCCATGTTTGCCATGTGTATGTGTGCATGTGGGAGTGTTTGGCATGTGTTAAGGGTATTTTGGGCAAAATGCATGTTTTGTGGGCTTTAATAGAGTGCGAGTGCATATATTTTAGTAGGGTGTGTGTGTGTGTTGGGTTGTGTTAGTGTGTGCATGTTCATATGGTAATAGTGTGTGAATTATGAGGGTTAGTCTCGTGTGTATTGTCTTGCATGAGTGTACGGTGCGAGTCGTCAAGTTCCACCAACCATAGGGTGACATGTGGCTAGAGCTTTTGAAAAGGAGGTATAAATAGAAGGAGAGAGAGAAAATGGGACAACCATTTGCTGCCTCTTCCCCGTTTTCTTCCTTCTCTTTATCTCTTCTCCTTCTTTTCTCTTCATTTGTGTGTCCTAGCTTGGATCCAAGTGTTTGTGGTGGAAATTGATCATTCCTTGAGCTTTGATTGGTAAGTTGGGAGTGGGTTTATTCTTCTTCTTCTTCTTCTTCTTCTTCTTCTTCTTCTTCATCTCTTGTTCTTGATTTTGGTTAGAATGTGTTTTAATTTAGGTTTTGTGTTTGTATGATTTTGTGGGTGTTCTTGGTAGTTGAGCCTCCTCGTGATCCCAAGGGAAAGGAGAAGGCTAGTGGGAGTTGTGCTCATTGATTTGGAGCATAGGAATTACAGGTTTGGAAATTTGATTGATTTTGATATACATTTGTGATTTGTGCCTTTGCATGACATTTCTAGAAATTTGATGTTTGATGAGGCTTATTATAGTGCTAATGTTATGGGTATTCAATTGATTTAAGTTATGATGCATGGATGATAATTTATTGAAGCGAATTTGAAGTTTGATGAACTTTTACTGAAATTTCTGGGTTTGTGTTCTTGAGAAGCTTGATTATGTTAATGCATGATCTTGATTGTGATAATTGTTAGAAAGGTTGTGTTTTATGTTGTTTGTGACGCTTGGAAGATTTAATTGAAGGTAAGAAGAAGTTTGTTGAATTTGGGTCAAAATGGGTTTGATTTTGGAAGTCTGGGTTTTTCCTGTGTTTTGCTAGAAAATTGAAGTCGCGATGCTATCATGAGCGCGATAGACTCATGAAATCCATGCACTGTTGATTGTGAGGCGTCCGACTCGTGAAATTGCAGCACGACTCGTGAAGCCTTGCCATGCGCGAGTAGTGCAGCAAATCACGCGTCTGCAGGGGAAGCTGGGAGATTCACGAGCCATGAACCAAGTTCACGAGTCGTGAACAAAGTTCTAGAGTCGTGAACAACCTTCACGAGTTGTGAACGTTGTTCAAGACTCGTGCTGGCACAACACGACTCAAACGCCTTTGCCCCTTCCCTCGCGCAGGCCTTCCGGCCATTGTCGCAATCACGACAGTGACCCTTGCATGCCCTATTTTTTCGATTTTGCCCCTTTCTTCTAAAATGAATTTTGTATCATTTCTTCACGGGTTTTTACTACTGTATGGGAATAAATACGCTTATATATGTATGATATTATGATTTCTTCATGAAAAATTATATGTTATGCTTTGAGCATGATTTGTATTATGGATGACCTGCTAGAGTCAGTCTAGTGGATAGTTAGGCATGCCTAAAAGAGTTCTTTACCTGCAGCCCTCAGTTCTGTTCTGGACCCTGATCAGGTCCCTATTTAGTTCCTCGTGAACTTCAATGTGTTTGGATCTTGTTTAAGATCCCCTTTGTAAAATGTTTTGAAATGAGAAAATGTGATATTGCTTTTTGATTCATACCCGTAAGGTACCACCATGTGTTCGATTCGTACTCGTAACGTACCGCCATGTGTTGCTCGTTATCCATTACTGTGAGTCAGCAAGTGTTGTGATTTGTTCTGTTACGCTTATGAGAATGTGAATTCGAATGACTATGATTATAAGTTTGTGAATCTAAATGACTCTATTTATGAGCATATGAATCAGTTAGCATATGAATAAGATTATGAACCTTTGAATAGTTATGAATGTGATTCGATTATGATTATGCCTTATGATTATCAACATATGCTTATGCCATTATGAATGTGTTTTGCCTAGACAACCATTGTGAAAGGCCGTCCATACTATTATTGTTTGTTTCCCCACTAAGCGTTATTGCTTAGCATGGTGTTTCACCCGTGCAGGTGCGGAAGGTGTATAGCTTTTGGGAGAGTCGCCGCCAGTCAAGCCAACACAGTGGGATTGTTGATAGGACTTAGCTTTTCTTTTTGGTATTATGATTATTTTGTAATAGTGATCCCTTTTTGTATTTAGTCTTTTGTTCAGCTTCCGCTATGTAACTCTGAAAGTTGTAATTATGTTGGTATCAGAACAGTTATGTATTGAATATTATTATTCCATCAATGAATGATTAGTTTGGTTTTAAAGTTTTTAATTTTCGATGTTTATATGTATGTTTATATTATGTGAATGTATGTTTTGTACCGTTATGCTTCGTGACACCCTTGCTCATACGGGTTCTCACTTCCTTGCGGATGGGTTCCCCTACATATGGCTGGGGGGTGTTACAGTTTTTTGTATCAGAGCTCTGGTTTAGGCATTTTCTGGGTGATTGTTGTGTATAGATATATGATTAGGACTATGCTGGCTGATGCGGTTGTCTTTGTGTTTGTTTTAGATGGATTCTGATTCCATTCATGCGTCGCTTGAGGGGTGCGCTGAGAGTGTGAATCCCCAAGCTGTAGATCCTTCAGTGTCTGTTTCAGCTCAAACACCTAGGGTTTAGCCTGAGGCTACAGCCATGCCCTTCGAGGCAATGTTGAAAATTTCTCAGGACATAGCTCTAGTCTTGGATAGGGTGACCGCTTCGAGAGCCCCTTTAGAGAGTATGAGAAGAGCGAGTGCAGAGGATTTTTATGGGACGAGTTTGGATGAGTCTGAGCTTGTTGAGAAATGGATTGAGAAAGTAGAGCGAGTGTTTGAGGAGACTAGCTGTCCTCCAGACAGGCAAGTAGAGAGTGTTGTGGCATTGCTTTAGGGATCAGCCTACGATTGGTGGAAGTTGGTCCGTAGGCATCCCCAGTTGCCTAACCCGGTCACATGGGAGTTCTTCGAGAGGGAGTCTACAAATAAGTATGTGACTAGGGAGTACAAGGATGCTAAGTAGGCACAGTTCTTGAGTTTAAAGTAGAGGGCTATGTCAGTATCAGAGTTTGAGAAAGAATTCAACCGTCTTGCCAGGTATGCTCTAGAATGTGTTCTGACTGAAGAGTTTCGGTGTTGGCATTTTGAGGCCGGTTTGAATGAGTCGTTGAGAGCCATGTTGATTTCTTTGATGAGTATTCCGGGTATTGGGTACTACCAGATAGTGCAAGTAGCAGTGTGGGCAAAAAGGTCTGAGTAAGTTTTGAGAGAGAGGGCTCAAAGAAGGAATCCCCCTCCTGGTGGATCATCATCATCCTTGGGTAAGAGGTCAAGGAACCCGCATGATGAGTCTTCTTCAGGTCCGGCTTCGAGAGGCAGGAGACAAGGTTCTGCCAGGGGTTCTAGTGCAGGCAGAGGTAGTTCTGGTAATAGGACTGATGCATTGCTTGAGTGTCCTCACTGCAGTAGGCCCCATCGGGGAGAGTGTAGGTAGCTCACGGGTGGTTGTTTTCGATGTGGGAGCACTGATCACTACTTGGCTAATTGTCCGACGTTTGGTAAGGCTTCTGGTGATCAACGTGAGGCTAGCAGAGTTGGATCTAATGCTCCACAAGCTAGTCGTGGTAGAGGCCGAGGTAGAGGTCAAAGTGGTCGGCATAGAGAGGGAAGTTGATGGTGCCATGATGATTCCAACTAGAGCGTATGCCATGAGAGCTCGGGATGAGCAGGATACCCCAGAGGTGATTGCTGGTAAGTTCCTACTCTTTGACACTGAGTTATATGCTCTAATTGACCCTGGTTCCACACACTCATATTTATGCACGAGTAAATTGTTTGATAAGTTGCATGATGTTGATCAGTTAGATTATGAGGTTTGTGTGACTAGTCCTTTAGGGCATAGTGTCAATGTGAGTAGAGTGCATAGGAATTGTCCTCTTTTGGTTCAGGGTGTTGAGTTTTCTGCTGATTTGATTGAGTTGCCATTTCGAGAGTTTGACTTGATTTTGGGTATGGATTGGCTTAGTAAGCATCATGCTGCAGTGGATTGTCATAGGAAAGTGGTTGTGTTGCGTAGTAGAGATCAGTCTTCTATAGTGGTTAAAGGCTTGGGTTCGAGTTCTTTAAGTAATGTGATTTCTGCTATGCAAGCTAAAAGGTTTATGAGGAAAGGATGTGAGGCGTTCTTAGTAGTTGTGCTGGATTCTAAGCTTGATCAGGTGAGGATTGAGGATATTCCAGTTGTTAGGGAGTTTGGTGATGTTTTTCCCAGTGAGTTGCCTTGGTTGCCTCCCGAGAGAGAAGTGGAGTTGTGCATTGAGATTTTGCTAGGTACTTCGCCCATTTCGAAAGCACCTTATCGGATGGTTCTCGTAGAGTTGAGGGAACTCAAAACTCAGCTACAAGAGTTATTGGATAAGGGGTTTATTCAACCCAGCATATCTCCATGGGGATCCCCGGTTTTGTTTGTCAAGAAGAAAGATGGCTCTTTGAGGATGTCTATCGACTATAGGCAAATTAACAAGGTCACAGTGAAGAACAAGTATCCTTTGCCTAGAGTCGAGGATTTGTTTGATCAGCTTAGAGGTGCGGCTGTCTTCTCGAAGATTGATCTTCAGTCAAGTTATTATCAGCTGTCGAAGGCCTATGTCCGAAATTGTTTTTTTTTTTATTTTACAAAAACACTATCATTTCCCCCATTTTTAGCTTAAAATAATTTTAAAATATTTTTAAAACATATTTTTATTTATTTTTAATAAATCAATTTGACAAGGAAATTATCACTTCCAACTTTCATTTTTGCCTATAAACAGGCACAATTAATTTCATCATTGGCTAATCCTAATCTGGGCTGCCTCGGGACCCTGTGTCTACAACGGGCATCCGAGAACCCACGGGGTTTGGTGCACATCACACTACTGTTCATTATTGGGATCCTAGATTTAACGCCTTTAGGTTCACCCATCAAGAATTATGCCCTTTGGCCAAAGAATTTGCTGCGATTATCAGTGTGAGTTTCCTCCTAGTACATTACCCTTCATTCTAACCTACGCGCCCCATTATCAAGGTGAAATGGCATACACTCTAGGGATCTTACCATTTGCAGCTATTAAACTAGTTCCTCAAGGCTATCCCTTTTCCCTAGAACTGCTGACCGATGCATTGGTTGACTTTATTGACATCCTTATTTACCGTATCAGTGCCATCTAGCTAATATGCCTGGCCTAGTATTTGACAATGACCTCGGATGAGTTGATCGGTTTAGCTATTTTGCATTGTCAAAAGTATTTGCAATGGTTTAACTCCATTTCCCCTGATCTTGGCGAAAACAATCCTTGCCTTGGATGCATTCGACATTGATTCTTCCACTTTCCTTACTGATAGCCCTTATTACTCAAGGTAATTACAATAATTATTTAAAGGTAGTATTACCCTTGTGGGTTTTCACACTAGCTTTTCTTAGTTGGAATGCGCACTTTTTGGTTTATCGCATTTCCTTGTTCCTTACTTTTTCCTGAAATGACTCCAACTCATCCCAGCAGTGTTTTTTAGGTGTGGTTGCAGGAGAAATTAAAACTGGTGTCAGAACCTCCTTCTAAAGTGATCATCATATATTCATTAAAGCACTTTACTCATAGACAGCGGCTGTATGATTTTGACTATCCACATGAAGGAGTTGTATGGCTAGCCAAGGTGGCAGCTGGGGATATTAACTTTATTTGTCCGCCATTGACCCTTTCTTCTATTACTCGGGATGGGTCTTCCAGATGCATCCCGTTGTGTGGGCTATATAAGGCTACCTTTTGCATTGCAGCTCATTGTGCGAGGCAATTTGGAGAACAACAAGATGTTGTGAGGCATCCATTATCTTTTCAAGGTGGTGTGCTATCTACTGCCTTCCTTTCTGGCTTCCATTATCTTTAGAGACAATTACCCATGAAAACTAGCATACTGAGAATTGAAGATTGCCATTTTACTACTTCAAAAGAATATAAGAGATGGGTCATCAGCCCCGTAGTAAACAATAAGATGAATTGGCTGAAACGCCAGGACTACGAGAGTAGTAGAAAATAGTTGTTAGATTGCATATGTAATAAACAGATCATTATGCCTCTTTTTACACTTGAATAAAATAACTTTGAATATGCAAAAAAAAATGCTTTGGTTATATTAATATATTTTGGTACATCTATATTTCAATTTGATTTCATCATACATGAACATTATTTGGAACTAAGCTCATCAATACAACAACATATTTAATGTAGAATAGATCTAGAAACCATCAAACTCCTGCTATCAATCAGTCATCTCTGATTTTCATGTTTGAACATTTTCTCTTAGCCCCTAATATTTGCTCAGGATGCCCTTTTTTGATTTTCACCTTGATAGGGCGCTAAATTTTAGCAAGGCCGCCATTTTTTTAGATTTTTGACCCGCGAGACTTTTGTTCTCTTCTTTTGATTTTAGTCTTTAGCCATGGAACCTTTTAAATCTGTACACATTGACCGACTCTTTGAACTCATTCCCATCGCTATCGATAGAATTGCAACTTCTTTCAATAATAGCTTCATTACTATAAAAGGTCCTTCCCACATTAGTCTGAATTTATATCCGGTATGCCTGGCCTCATCTGCTTGAAGACTAAACCTCCTTCTTTCAAATGATGTTTTCTAACTTTCTTCCCAAAAGAACAAGCTAATATTTTCTGATAGATCTAGTTGTGATAATAGGCCCGCATTCAATTTTCATATAACAAATTCAACTGCATTAGCCTTTATTGTGCCTATTCCATTTCTGGTAATCTAGCATCTAAAGTGACCCTCAAGGACTGAAGCTCAACTTCTACCAACAGCACTGCTTCTGTCCCATATACCAAAGAAAATAAAGTAGCTCATGTGGAAGTTCTGAAGTAGTTCAGTATCCCCATAATGCAAAAGGTAACTTCTCTGCCTAATCCTTATATGTCTGAACCTTCTTTGATAGAATCCTATTCACATTCCTGTTCGCTGCTTCAACTACCCCATTGGCCTAAGGTCGATAAGGAGAAGATTTATGATGTTGGATACCATAATTTCTAAGCAACTACTTCGTTTTGGCCTGAAATTGTACCCCATTATCTGACACTATGCGGTGTGAAAGATCGTATCTGTATATCAAATGTCGTTCAATGAACTAAGCCATTTCTTAAGCACCTAGTTTCTTAAAAGATTCGGCTTCTACCCACTTGGTGAAGTAATCAATAGCTACCACAATATACCGATGTCCATTTGAAGCTGTCGGAAGTCAGTTCCCCAAGCTGCAAATGGCCTAAGAGACGTAAGGTTACACAATTTTGAAACTAGTATATGTCTTAAGTCCTCATATTGTTGACACATATGACACTGCTTTACATATCTAGAACAATTTATATCCATCGTGAGCATACATTATTTTCTTTGAGAGTGTTAACCCATTCATGTGAGCACCATAGGCCCCTGCATGTGTTTCTTCCATTACCTTTTGAGCCTCATTCTCATTCAAGCACCTCAACTGAATCCTATCAAGTTTTCTTTTATAAAATATTTTGTTTATGCTAATGAACTAAGCGAACAACTTACAAATCATTCTTTGATCCTTCTCAGTGGCTTCTTCAGGAATTTTTGACCTTTCCAAATAATTATGTGTAATAAGTATAATTTGATAATATATACATGAGGGACTTAATTGAATAGAAAGGAGTATTTAATTACATTTAGCTATTTAATTTAATATGCCAATATATAAATAACATAAATCGAGAGACAAATGCATAAGATTAGAAAAGAGAGAGACCAATTACCAAAAAAGGACACATGCACTGATGAGAAAGATCTAAGTGTTGTATCTAGAAGGAAGAGAAGAAATCTTCATGGCTTTATAAGCCATGAAGGTCGGCTGATTTTAGGTTTGGAAAAACCTAGTGGAAAGCCATTCTTCCTCCTCGCCTCTTCATCCATTCTTGCACCCTAAAATCAAACTAAAGTATTCCCAAGCTTAAGTACAAGTAAGAGATTAATTTTAGAGCAATTTTAAAGCTATAAAGGTAAAAGTTACTCTCTATTCATCTTTTATTGCTTATTAGGGTGCAAGTAGTAACATATATATGTGTATATGTGTATTGATAAAGTTAACATGATTTTGTTATTTGAATTTGAAGAAGAAGCAGCTAAAAGTAAAATAAAAGAGAAGGAAGAAGGAAGAAATTGAAAGAGTGGAAAGAAGGAGTAACTATTGAGGATTAGGAATTCTTCATCTTTTATGCTATAGTTATGGTTAAATCTAATTTTGTGATGATGAAGTGTTTCTTCAAGCTTATAAATGTTATTGGAAGTTTGAGGAGTTAGTTGTGTATAAGAAATGATGTTTGATGTATGAATTATGTGAAAGAAATGTGTTGGTGTTGTTTGGAGAATATAAAAACTGAAAAACAGAGCATGCGAATCTCCATACTTACATAGTTGTGCTTTCGAAACATAGCCGTGCTTTCGAAAACATAGCCGTGCTTCAGTACAAAATACGAAAGCTATGTTAGGTTACACGGTGGTCAGGAATATCCTTAACACCGTGTGATCTTGTTGAGTTACGAAAGTATGGCGGTTCGTTGACCTACACGGCTGGCAGGTCAACCCTTACCGCCATGTAAATGCATTTTGTCCAACTTAGCAAAATCTGTGGCATCCCATATGGCTATTAGGTCTTCTTGATCACCGTGTGGCATGTTTTACATGGTGGTCAGAAACATCCATACCTCCATGTAAAAGCATTATGTCTAGCAACATTCGAAATATTGTATTCCACATGGCAGGCAGGATTTCCTTATTGCCATGTGACCCCTGTTTTTCTGAAAAACTATTTAAGCATTTGTGTATCAAAATGAACTCTGATTTGAATCAAATTTCGACAATTAATTACCAATAATAAATAACATTTAATCAGGTTTTGTGATATTTTATGAATGGCTCTAAGAATATCTCTGTCATTCTAAGATATGTATTCCTAGAAATATTACTGGATGATATATTAAAAATAATAAATAAATAATATATTTTAATGCCTACTCTAGACTGGGTATTGGATGGATAGGCATGCCTATAGGGACTCTATTGCAATAGCCTCTGTTTAGCTTTTTAGACCTCATTTGGGTCTTTATTTGACACATAAAATAATAAGATAATTAAAATGTATTGTACCTTCGGGTACCTCTATTCAGTATTTTTCCTATTATCCACTTCCTTAGGGTATTGCAAGCTCACTTAAAGTTAATACTTGTAAAATTTTCGTAAATGTAAAGTGTTGATATGTGACATGTTATCTATATTAAATATTTGTATTTCACATATAGTTTTCTCTCGATTGTTATTATGTGCATTAATGTGTATGTATGGCTTGATGACTACTGTGAGTAGTTGTCGGTTTCATAATAATTCCCCACTAAGCTATATGCTTAGCAAGGGTGTTTCATCCTTGTAGGTACTAAAGGTAAGGAAAACGCCAAGGATGACCCACAAGCATCAAGGCCAACACACTCATAGAAGATTGATATATAGGGTTTGTATTTTGATATATATTTTGTAAATAACGTTCTTTTGGTTTGGATTGTACAAATACTAAATGAATGACAATAAGTTAATATTTCTGGCTTATGTTATTTGTATTATGTTCTTGTATACTCTCTTATTCTCCTAGGGGTATTACATTATGTACATCATAAAACCATGGCTTTCCATCTGTGACTTCGGTATCTATCACCTATTCAGCTTCAGAGCATGGATTGCTCAAACTGGCGATTAGCATTGGCTTCATGGCTACTCCTTATGGATTATCCCATATGGATACCAAAGTGGTGAGGGCGTCGGCAAGTTGGTTTTCATCCCTAGGCATATGTCCAAATGCACATATGTCGAACTGACTACTTAATGCCTTTAGACACTTTATCTGCAGTAGTAATCGTTCTTCCTTAACGGACCATTCTTCCCGAACTTGATGAATTACCAATAATGAATCCCCGAACACTTCTGTGGCTTTTGCTCCCAAAGCTAGCAGTGCTTCTTACCTGAGAACACAAGCTTTGTACTCAGCCTCGTTGTTAGTGGCCTTGTATTTCAACTTCTTAGCTAAAGGAAGCTTTTCACTGTCTAGAGTTATGAGAATTACCCCTGCTCCAACTCCTCTACTACTGACTACTCCAACAAAATACATCTGCTATCCTTGCAATGAAATAGCGGTGATATTCTCATCAGGAAATTCATAATCAACCTGGTCTCCTTCGAGAAGATGTTCAGCCAAAAATTCCGCTACAGCTCTCCCCATAATGGTTTTTCGAGTTATATACTCTATGTCGAACTCTTGTAGCCAAATAAACCATCTTCCCATCTTCCCCAAAAAAGAAGGTGCTTCTTGAAGGTATCTAAGAGGATTCTATTTAGCAACCATTTTTACCTTAGACGAATGAAAATAGTGTCTTAACTTCTTAAAAGCCCATATTACAGCTAGACAGGTTTTCTCCACATCTACATACTTGGCTTCATATTGAAGAAACTTCTTGCTAAGTTAGAAAATTGCAAACTCGACCCCAAATTCATCCTCCTAAGCTAACATAGCACCTATCGAATTCACTTCGATTGCCAGGTAAAGAATTAATGGCTTCATTGGTTATGGTGGTCACAAGATCGGAGGGTGTAAAAGGTATTCTCTTATGATATCAAAGGCTTTCTGCCAATCGTTATTCCACTTAACAGGCTGATCCTTCCTAAGAAGTTTGAAAATTGGCTCACAGGTAGAAGCGAGCGTGGCAATAAATCTGCTAATGTACTATAATCGGCCTAGAAATCCTCTAACCTCCTGTTATTTCTGAGGCACTAGCATATCTCTGATAGCTTTGACCTTATCGGGATCTATTTCAATTCCCTTCTAGCTTACTACATGACCCAATAGCTTACCTGACGTAAACTAAAATATGCACTTGTTAGGATTAGGGCGAACATTATATTTATCGATTCTCTGGAAGAATTTCTCTAGAGCTTCAAAATGACCCTCTCGAGTAGCTGACTTAATTATCATGTCATCGACGTAAACCTCTACCCCCTTATGTATTAAGTCATCGAGGATCTTGGTAGCCATCCTCTAATAGGTTGCCCCAACATTCTTCAGTCCAAAAGGCATCACTCTATAAGCAAAGGTACCCAATTCAGTAATGAAGGTTGTCTTAATTCGGTCTACCATCTTGTTAAGAATCTGATTGTATACGACATACCTGTCAACGAAACTATACATGCAATAAGCGGCAGTGCTATCAATCAAAATGTCTATGTGGGGCAAGGAAAGTCGTCTTTCGAATAAGCCTTATTTAAATCTTGATAATCTATGCATACACCATGAAGTTTTCCATTCTTTTTGGCCATAGGACAACATTTGCTAACAAAGTCGGGCATTAAACCTCTACAAGGAACTTAGCATCTATCTGCTTATGGACCTCCTCTTTAACCTTTTCAACCCATTCAGGTCTGAGTCTTCCAAGCTTTTACTGGACCGGTTTATTATCAAGGTATGTGGGTATGGCATGCTTGGCAACTTTAGGATCGATTCCCGGCATATCTTCGTAGGTCCAGGCAAAGACTTTTTCATATTTTTTTAATATTCTCTCAAATTCTTCTCTTTCTTTAGGAGTTATGTCTGATGCTATCAAGATTTCCTTTGGGTTTTTGAAAGTTCCAAGATTAAATAGAGTTGTATTAGTTGAATTAATATCAAATATGAAGAGTCATGATCATGATTATGCGTAATGATATCATGTGAAACATCACACAAGGAAGGAAAGTTGTTCATATTAATAAAATAACCATTGTAACATACATCATCATTAAAGAGTTCAGGAATAAAAAGAACATCTGAAAAACTATTATCTTTTACTTCTGTAGATGCAGGCGCTGCAGTCGATGCTTCAGCTATCTCACTGTGGGGCAAAGACTTCTTAGCTTCTTCTCATGCAATCTTCAGGTCTTCAATCTTCAGCTCTGACTTCTGTTCTTCAACTTCCACCTTATTCTTCCCCTTCACTATGGTAGCCAGCAAGTTATATGTAACAACCTCATTTGAAACCTCACGATTCTAAACAGTGCTCTGAGTCATAATCTCTTCGTCCCAAAAGCCCTCCACTATCTTGACCATTCCATTAGACCAATCGAATACATCATTGAAGACTTCAAAGTCTAGAACAATCTTTCCTTTAACCTATTAGGGCTCAGCCTCTCCACAATAGGCACATTTTGAAGTGGGTACAACGCTTTCCATGATATGGAGTATCTCAATAGACTTCTTCTCGACTTTTTCCTTAGTTTTCTTAGCTACATAACCTAGACCCTTCCTGTCTTTCTGACCCCTTGTGGTTATTACTTTTTGCAGCCCTTGCGACTCATTACTTAATCCTGCACTAGGCAAGAAATTCATTCTTTTCATTATATTAACCACTGAAGCACTTTTGACTGAACCATTTTCCTCATCAATCATCGCTACATGGAAGCCATTGAAAGGTTGTTTTGAGATTTCTATAATAGATACTTGACTCTCTCCGGCAGCTTTGATTGTCACTATCCATCCTTCATTTGGAATCTTAATCATTTGATGAAGTGTAGACGGAATCCCACCTAACTTATGAAAACATGGTCTGCCAAGTAGCACAAAAAAATTTGCCGAGATCGATAGAACCACAAATTCAGCTTTAGTCTCTATCGGCCCTGTCTTCACAATTGTTTAGAAAGTTCTTATAGCCTGTCTTCTTGAATTAACATAAGCTATAACATTCATATTAGATTTGCCTAACATCGACTCATTTAGACCAAAGGTAGGTAGTGCAACCAATGGGCAAACATTAATAGAGAATCTGTCATCCACCATGACACAAGCGGTGTGCTTGCCATGGATTTGGGCTTATATGTAGAGAAGATGGTTGTGATTATGTCCCTCAGTAGGTAAATCTGTGTCTGTATACTCCACACTTTCGCCTGAGCCACCCTTCACCAAACCTAACAACTCTAAAGGTGAAATGGTTGTAGCTACGGTGGACTCACATAAAACCTCAACTAGCCTCTGTCCATGAGACGGGGATTGCCTCAACAAGTCCCAAATATAAATCAGTGTGGGTGTTTTCTTCAGTTGCCTCGTTATTTGGTCTTCTAGTTTTTCTTTTTCTTTTTCTATAAGTGAAGGTAAAGGAATTTGTTGTTTCTCTATTTTTGGTACTACTCTGCTGCTCCTAATAACTACTTTTACTTTCTCCTCTTCCTCTGAAATCCCACAAGTCTATCAGCTCACTGACTTCTTCACTTTCACTTTCGGTGGATGTCTCCTAGCAATCAGTCACACTAACATGGCTCTCTGTCTTCCTTTGTTCTTTCTCAGTCGGGCGACTAATTGCTACATACTCATTTCCGTTCGGATAAACTTGACCTAATCATGAACACCAGCGGTGGGATGGCATTATAACTAGCTTTCTTTCCTTTCTCCCTTTTCTCTAGGTCGAAGGTCTGTTTACTATCAATCAAATCTTGGATCTTATCCCTCAAGTGTTTGCATTAGTCTATCAAATGCCCAGTATGTTGATAAAAGGCACAGTATTGGTCTGCACGGTGATTAGGCCTTGATTCTTGGCTGGCCTTGGTGGTAACGGCTGCAACTTTCCTTGTTTGATCAATCTTTCCAATACCCATGACAAAGACTTACCCAGGTTGGAGTAATATCTCTGATGTGTCTCTGTTCCCGATACTTCTACTTTCTTCCCCATTCTCTTACTACTAATGCTTAAAGCTGACTTGTTCCCACTTTGGTAATTGTGATTCTTTCAAGCATAACTATCACTATGTTCTTTCTTGGCCAGGTATTCACCTTCTGCCTCAATTGCTATATGCTTCAATGCCTCCCAATCCTTTAACCCTTTCATCTTCAATTCGTCTCTCAAATAGGGGCTTGCGTTTCAAAAGAAGAGCCGTATTTAATCAGGGGTATTTGGTTTCCTTTTCAATTACATAACCTGTAGACACTGGGTCCTGAGATAGCCCAGATTAAGGTTACCTAATGATGAAAATGATGCTTGTTCATAGGCAAAAGGGTTAGAAGTGATGATTTCCGTGTCGAAACCATCTTTTTAAATAAAAATTAGTTTTATTTTAGTTTTTGGGGTTTTTGGTGGCCTGCTATTGCGGGGCCTGTGCAGCGTGTGTGAAGCGCGGCTCTTACCGGTAACATGCACGAGGCTCGGCGCCTGCAGACAGCGTGTGCGAGGCATAGTGCCTATGCGTAAGCTCACGAGGGGCCGCAAGCAGGGCCTCGCCTCACGTAGCATGCGGCTCGTGTGGCCGCACCTCACGCCTGCGAGGGCCGCACCTCGCGCGTCTCCTACCTCGCAAGACTCCATTTTTTCTGGGTTTTTCTGGTTTTGAGTTAAAATTAAACTCAAATTCCTTTTTTTCGATTTTCAAAAGGAACTAATTTTATTTTTAAAGGATAATTGAGGACTTTGAATAAAATTAAAAAACTCCTAAAACGTATTTTAAAAAAAAAAAGATCATATAAAAAGAAAAGATCGGAACCCCAGAAAGGGGGAGAACATTAACAATGGCGACACAAAAAAAATTCTAAAATAAAATTTTTGCGAGTTAAGTTTTCTTGAAGAAAAAATTCTAATTGTTCTTGAGTCAAAGAAATTAATTCTTTGTATTTAAGGTTCAATTCTCATCACTCAATTTCTTTAGTAAAAAAATAAGAGTTCTTTTTTTTTAACTTGAATTTTGAGTGACAGAAAGATTTGCTTTAGCTTTCTTAATTCTTTTTTAAGCAATCGACAAGAAATCAGTCATTTGTTATTTTGCGGCCAGAATCAAAACTTCTGAGGGTAAATATGCGAGTTAGAGCCAATCCTCTCTCTTTCCTTACTTTGTGTTGATTATTAGTTTTTCTCCATTGTAAATACTGTAAATTATTATTAATTTATTTATTGTTGTTTATTATAATTAACATGAACTTAGATTAATCTAATTAACTTATTGATATGATGCATGGAACGTAAGTTGAATCTGTACAATATCTAGCATTGATTTGTTTTTCATTTGATTATACTATTGGGTCATTAATCCATTTGGTTAATTTCCAGTTTTTTATCAAACATTATTTTTTCGCAGTAAATTGTAAATGTTTTTCTCAATTAGAATTATACATTATATTTGCTTCATTTGATTATTTTATTTTTATTATATCATATTATTTATTTTATTTGCTTCATTTAATTGCTTTATTCTTATCATATTCTGTACATTTCATTTAATTTGCTAACATCATTTTTTATTCTTATTTTGTTGTCTATCAAACTTATTTATCACTTTGAGTAATGTTCCTGGGCATGCTGGAGAATCAAAAGATTAGGAGTCTTCACAGTTTGGTTTGTATTTTAATTTCTGTATTTCTCTTATTTTATTGTTTTGTATGTTTTATGCAAATTAGTATTTAGATGTGCTTATATTAAAGAAACTCATATTTTTTTACAATAATAAAAATTGGGATTTTTATTAATAAAATAAGACCAATATCCTGATTTTAGCCAATAAACCTTCACTTTCAAAAGAGAGTTAATTTTCATAAAATGAGTCTAATTATCCCTATTATTATAGCCTAAAATAACTCTCATATTTTTAAGTTAACACAAAGGAACCAATGTTCCTAAAATCTAATAAATATCCTGATTTTATGTATTATGTATTTTACTTCATTCTTTGTGTGTTTATTTATTTCGGGCCCTTGTAATTAATTTTGAGGCAATTTTATTCCTTTATTTATTTTTCTTTTTATTATTTTGGGGGATTATTTTGTCCCATTTTTCACTTATAATTTATTTAGTGTTTTCTTTATTGCTTTCTTTACTGCTTTCCAAAAATACTTGAAATGCGCTTTAATTTCATTGCATGATCATGTAAGAAGAGAAATAAAATAATTAACTCTAAAAACTTAGTCATATAACATTAACCAAAGGTATGAACAAGAGTGAGGTCCTGAACTCTCTCTGGTTTTTGGCCTCATAAGGTTAGAATTAATTTTTCAATGTTTTATTGGGTGGCGACTCCATGATACCTACCTTATGATACCCAACAGATGCCCTCGTAGGTTGATTGCTAACAATTGAATGGGGATGAATCCCTGTCCATTGAGAAGCGACCAACTTTCACGAGTCTTAATGAACCTCTATCTGGTCTCGAGTCCTAAAACCAAACTTCCGAAAGTGACCTGGATGCCGAGTGGGGTTCAAGCGCGTTATATAACCCTATTTCTCCACCGAGTGAGATAGTCATGGAATGATTCATCTCGCTTCTGTTACAATAACTCGAGGTCTTTCTGATTGACTTCCATACGAGTACTACAATCGTGTTGGTTCAAAAATTCTTCAACCAACATTTCCAAGTCCTCCTTGGTCCTTTTATCTAATTCGTGGTACCAATCAATGGTAGGGCCTACAAAACTGAGACAAAATGTAACACACTATATTCGGTCTGATGAGCGAGGCGGATAAGAATGTTACAGACTATCCTATGATCTATAAATTATTTGAATAAAAAAATATCCTTTTAATTATTAATATTACTCCAAATTACTATTTTCCAATCTTGCAAAAATTTGGCAGAATCTCCCCATAATATTGCCTATCTTCCTATAAAAAAAAAGTTCTTTTTACACTTCTAAAAATCACATATCTAATTCTAAACTCCTCAACAATCTCCACATAAAATTTTCCCATCCTCCAATACGTACATCAATTTATAGTTTTCCAAATAATTCACATATCTATCAGCATTCAATAGTTTATCTTAACTGTATAAATACAAAAATCGCAAAAATCATACATGTCTATAGCATAATACACTTGTTTTAGAACTTATTTCATCAGATACAAAGATCTTCTGCTTAAACAACATAAAACACCATAATCTGTTAACTATTTCCTATCTATTCAATACCAAACTCCTATTACAATAATGCTCCAAAATGTACATGCTAGTCTAGGAATGAGAAACTAAGATATAATACAAATGCCCTTTTCAGATTTGATATGACTACCACGGGCTAAGCTAAAAGATTAGTGAGAGTGCTCTACTAATTTTACTTTATTTAATACCATGTGATCAACTATAATATAAACAATTAACAAGATATATTACAAATAAATTACCATAAGTATAATTAAAAATAATAATTATTATCCGATATCTAATTTCAGTTAACAACCTTTTACATATCAAAATACAAGCATACATAAACACTGATTTCGAAGAATGAGTTAAACATTCTTAATTGTTCTCATCGCTTGACCAATTCTACATTATATTAACATTTAAATAAAATCCTTAGTTTTAAAGTAAAGTTCATCATTTATAATTAACGAACATAAAAATCAATGTTCTAGCCATTTAATAAGTTAACATAAATGAATACATAATATCAGCAATATGAGAATACAATTTGTTATGCTAAGGTTCAACCTAAGCAAAAATCAAGATCTTACTTAATATTCCATTATAGGTTTGTCACATCACTTGGCACATAAATACTATATCGATATAAATAACAATGCAAAATAATTAACTTAAGATTCACCATAACCATATCAGTTAGCAAATTCTCAGTCCGTATATAAGATCAATTACACTTACAATTTATAAACTCTTTAAAACTATATAACCAAGCATGTCTTATTTCATTTGATTATTTTGTTATAGTTATTGCCCAAAGTAATCTGATGGAACACATCGAGGGGATACACGGGACTATGGATTGAAGTGGCCTATACCGGGCACTACACTTCAATCCTAACTTATAGGTTCTGAGTAACCTATAATACAAATCAACAGTATCCAAATACATCACCCAACATATCAATCAAATTTCATCCTACACTCCGCATAAAAGTGTTTAAAATCCATTCGAAACTCCAAATAAATGTTCAAATTCCATCCGACACTCTAAATAAATACATCACTATGGCTGACCAATTATATCCTACTCATGTTTCTTATTATTTACTAAGGACATTGGTGATCTTTCAATCATATTTATCAAATGCATTTTTCATTTGCATATATAATCACATCTTAATAAATTCAATTCACTTTTTTATTTCAGTTTTCTCATTCATTTTACGGCACTATAAGGCCTTTCGAGCAATGTAATCATTCTCATTTACATATTATCTGACTTACATATTTCATGGTACCTTATGTGCATCTCAATTGCATTTCATGCTCATGATCATGACATATTTCATGAATATGTTTATTCACGCTCATAATGCACACATAACCATATTCATGACCATTTTCATGTAATGTTCATAAATAAGTATAAACTTGTATTTACTTGTAATGTTCATGTAAAACTTATAAAACTTACTAATATGACATTAGTCTCATTTATTAAGCCTTACATAAAACAATTGCATGTTATACCATATAAAATACACATGCATACTCAATTTCATCACATAATACATCAAAATTTCAAAGTAATATGCATAATAATATATATGACACCCATTTTTGTCTTTTATTTACAAAATTTATCAAAGCATATTGAAGACATTTTTCATCAAAATAAGTAAACTCACTCACTTTGTATTATATATATTTCATCCTTTATACAAGTTTAATTAAGATTATAAACATTCCCAAATTCATGAGTCATCTTGACATCTCTATTCTTGTGTTCACTAATATCCATTTAACTTATTTACCCACAATCATGACTCTATGTGCATAATCTTTCAAACAAATATGCATACCACCACTTACATGTATCTATATACATATAGTCATCCTACTGCGAGACATTTTAATAAATAGCATTTTCACAATCCATTTTATTTGTTAAAATATTACCAAACTGAAGGAAATTCAAATAATCCCTAACCTTACACAATTATACATACTTATCTTATTTGATTTTAGCATTTTATAAGTTTAACTCTTTAATCATCTTCAATACTAATTTGCTTCTAGTTATTACTTCCAATTCCAATCAGCCAATTAAAATACCCTTATTAAGCATGAAGGGATTCTATTAACAACTCAAGTCACCTAAGCATGAAGGAATTCTATTAACAACTCAAGTCACCAAACCATGCTCTTTTTAACTTAATTTTAATAAATTTATCTCATTTTCAAATAAATTTGACATTTTCTAAAACTAATTTAATCATTATTCATGCTTATAATCATTCTAACACAACACAAAACATAAAAATTATGAAAAATTAAATTTAATAGATCACTTATAAAACCAAAGTCGATTCTTTTTCTAAAATTTTTGCTCGATTCTGTCTAAATTATGGTTGGATTGCAGGTCACCAGAGACTCATCAGAGCTCCACCAGAGCACATCGCAATCACTGAAAGAAATCTCCAGACTTTAGGACTCCTTTACAGACAGGCACGCGCTGATACATCGAGCCGTTTCGTCGAAAACGTCACCGAAAGCTAACGGGTTCCTCCTCTATGATCTAATTGTTATCGACGAGTGAGGACGATTAGCTGGTATTGAAAGACTCATCTCATTCTCCTATCATCCGGTGACTCATGTGTGGTAGTCCGACGTCGTAGCTGACTTGTGAATGGGAAAGAACGTTCAGCTCATCTCTCTCCAAAATGTGGTAGGAACGGCAAAGGTGAGTGGCAAAATGGAGGGCGAAGACAACGAGCTGGCCGTTGCAGCAGAGGGCATGGTCTTCATTAGTGTAAGGATCCCGTCGCCATGCTTTCTCTCTCTCTCTCTCTCTCCTGTTCTTCCCCATGTTTCTGTCTTTCCCGTTTCTCTTTCTTTTTTTCTTCTTTATTCAATCTCTTTATATTTTTCCCTCTTTCTTATTTGTTCTAGATGAATCTAGGCTTATAAAATTATATATTATTGTAGACACCGGGTCCTGAGGTAGCCCAGATCAGAGTTAGCCAATAATGATAAGACGCCTTTCCACAGGCAAAAAGAATAAAAGTGATGATTTCTTTGTAAAATTTGCATTTTGGAGTGAAAAATTGAAAAATAATAAAAAATATTTTAAAAATTAGTTTTGAAAAATGGGGGTTAAAATTATAGTATTTTTAGTCAATTTAAAATTTTAAAAAAAAAAATCGGATCGCGAGTGTCGAGCGCGGCGGCGCGCCTGCGGCAGCGCCCAGCGCACTGCGCGCGTAAAGGCGACGCGCAGCGTCGCCAATGCTGCGCATCGCTAAAAAGCGCTCGCAGCATTGCACGCACTGCGCGCTGCGTTGCCGCTCCGATGCCTGTCCCTATATAGCAACGGGCGTCCCTACTCCTGGGCGACGCTAAAGGGTCTGATACCCCTTTTTTCCGATTTTTGGACCTAAAAATTAGTTTTTTTATCCATTTTTTCAAGGTTTTAAGGGATTTTTTCCATTTTTAAAAATTAAAATAGGTAATATCTGATTTGATTAAATTTTATCCCTTTAATTATTTTATTTTTCCTATTTTTTTCATATAAAAAGAATGAGATGAAAACCTAAAAGGGGAATTCTTTTGGGGATTTTTCTAGGGTTTTTTCTCTTCATCTTTTTCTCTTCTCCCTCTTAATTCCTCTAAGAAAAATTCCAGATTTTCTCCCAACAAAAAAATTGAGTTCATCTTTTTAGTTCTTTTTTCCAATAGAATTTCTTCTAAACATTTTTTAGAAGAAAATTTATTGATGCAATTGAATTTTGAGGCAAACATAATAATTTTTTGCTCTTAAAATTCATTTTTTTAATTTGTTATTTGTTTTCAATTAAACTTTTTCAAGGTTTTTTTTATTATTTTGAATCTTTGTTTTATGAACAATGGATTTTGGGGCAAAACAAATAATTGTTTGTTCCTAAAATCGATTTTTTCATTTTATTTTCTAAAAAACAATTCTTTCTCATAAATGATTTTTTTTCTTTGGAACAAACAAGATAATTGTTTGTTCTTGACATTATTTTCATTCTTTTAATCAATAAAAATATTCTTTTGGCAAAGAAATTAATTCTTTGTTTCTAAAGAATTGTTGACTTTCTTTCTTCATTTTTTAAGCCTATTTTTTCTTGGATTAAAATTCCAACATTTTTATTATTCAATTCTAATCTTGCAAATCAAGAATTAGGAAATCAATCATCTTTTTACCTTCATCGAATCCGAAACTCTGAGGGTAAACATTCCGGGCTCGTTCTTCTTATTCTTTTTATTCATATTTAATTTATTCATGTTCATTTTTATTATTTTCAGTTATTTATTTATTTATTTTTTATATTTAATTTATTAACATGTATATTTTTATTATTATTCTCATTCATTTATTTTATTCATGTGAATATTGATTTCTTTTAATTCTTAACATGTAATTAATTTATTTCACTTTAATTCATCATTATTTTTAACATGAAATTAAATTAATTCATTTTGATTGATCTTTTTGCCACGTAAATGGTTTATATCATTTGTGAACATATTTAATTAATCATGTCATTTATTTAATCATTTTTTTATTCTTTTCCATTGTCATTATCATATATTTAATATTTTGTTCACTTACTTATTTTCACTATTATCATGTTCATATTTTTACACCTTAATTAACATGTTGTATTTTATTCCAATTACATCTTTTAATCCATTTGTTGTTCATAACACATTTTTCTCATTTATTTTAAATTGTAAACATGTTAATTCATTTATTATTTTGATATCATTTCGTTTTATCTCATTTTATTTTATTTTAGTATTTATTTTTATATTTAATTGATTTTAATTGATTCAATTACTAACATTATTCTATTTGTGTTTTATTTTTATTTCACAACTCATTTTCCTTCTTGGGCATTTTTGCGAGCACACGGGAAGATTCAGAAGGCTCGTTTGGGATCAAGTATTTATTTGCTTTATTTGTGATACTTTATTCATTTTGCTTTTCCGTTTATTTTGCTATGTAATTTTCCTATAAATTTGTTTATTTTAGGCGCTAGAGAAAAAATCACAAAGTATTTTTATTAATTAATTTGAAATTTTTTCTAAATAAAAATGGGACCAATGTCTCAATTTTCTCTATCCAAAATAAAATCATCACATCAAAAGTGTTTTATAATAAATATGCGTGCGAGAACCAATGTCCTCATCATTAATGAATACCCCGATTTATGCATGATTTGTATTTTATTTACAATGGGGGTTGTATTTCGCCCCTAGTTTTATTGTAATTTATTTTGAGGATGTTTATTTTAATAATGCTTTACTTATTGCTTTTGACGTGAATGATTGCGCCTTAATTAAATGCATCGTGTGGAAAGTTGGTAAAACAATGAATTCAAAACTTAATCATAATATTGATCAAGGTACAAATAAATGAGAAGTCTCGAACTCACTCTGGTCTTTGGGGGCTCAATGAGGCGAGAGGTCTAGGACTTCCAAGACACCTCTTGAGTCTCACCAAACGACTTAAATTTACAAATCCTAGGCTCCAGGGGGTAGAGGCTGAGACCTCCAAGATCTCTCTGGCTTGCCCAAGATGGATATGTATGCGCCGTCTTAGGCTCGCTGAGGCTAGACGACCCTTCCCAATGTTCTATTGGGTGGCGACTCCAAGAAACCTCTTTGTTGCCCAAAATAGATGCCCTTGTAAATACCTTACAAGTTTTAATGAATCCCATCCTAATCGCCCTAAAGCGGGCTTTCGGGAGGCCACGGGGTTCGGCGCACGTCATAGTGGCGACTCCACTGGGGACATATTCGAGACTTCGATTCGAAAGTACCTTGATTAAAAATTATAATTGAGTTTTAATTTAAAAATTTTACCTTCTTTCAAAAACTACATTGCATCACTTTAGAGCCTTAGATCTACGCTAGTTTGGTCCCTCTTTTAGCCTCGGTGCGTTCCCAAAGCACGACTCTACGTTCACTCAATGTAGGGAAGTGTTAAGGATAATCACCAGCCCAAGCCTCGTACCATCATGGTATATTAAATTGTGACCCACTCGGTCATTACGCTCGTGATGAGCTAGACCCATTGGCAGGGACCATGCTTGGGTAGCCCTAAAGCAACACCACCTTTGACCAAAGCTCATGTAATGGCAATAGATACTCTCCCTAGATGGTATGAACCGTAATACCTTGCTTACTATATGGATCATTTTGTATTGGACAGACCCAAATAATCTGATTGGTCACCTAATCAAAGGCTTTCATGCCCCGATAGGCCCATGTTAACTTATTCGGGCTGCCTAAATACATGATGGGCAAAACCCATGCATATGCACATTAGCTAACAGAGGTTATGCTGCCGATTTTTCACCGTGCACCATGCACGTCCATCGGGTTCCCTGTTAACCCATGGATCAAGCCCACCTAGGATAGAGACCGTACGACCTTTTGTGTTGGGGCAATAAGGTTGGAAGGATCTATCTGCTTGCATGTGGTTGTGGATGATGCATTGCATATTCATGTCAATCATGCACAAATAAATTTCTGTATTTCTTCTACATGTATACATCCTTTTCTTTGCATATAATTATTACATGTACATATTATCCTGTGTATAGTTTTTCATATGCTTCACATATATCATTGTAATCACTTTTAGCCATTGTATACCATTTATTGCGCAGCACGACCATGCATTGCATATTATTCACGCATCACTCTAACTCTTTAATCTTTCAGCCATCAAAGACCACTTTCCTAGCTAGTTAAGGGTTCTGACAGTCGCATTATCAGAGGGTTTTGATTGAGCAACCACAATCAAGTCAAGTGCAGTCAATAGGCATTCAGAGAATCCCTAGAAATGGCCGATTCATCGAGGGAGGCAGATGCTACCAGGGCCTTGATAGCTGAAGAAGTGGGTCAAAGGTTAGAAGAATTCAAGAACCGGATAATGGTCATGATGGTCTCAATGGCTCAACCAGCTGCACCACAGAACCTAGCGCCTCCTCCCATGAGACAAAATGAACAGGAGGAGGCCAGAGAGGATCAGCCGGAGGATGCACGTCCACCACCAGTGGACCTAGGGGCTGCCACGTCAGGAGGGCAAAAGAGAGGAGTAGCCCATAGAATGGAAGAGGACCTAGAAGGGGATGAATATGGAGAACCCCTGTCAGTTAGAAGGAAAGCACCCCAGACAGAAGATACCATCTGGAAGAAGATGGAAGAAAAGTTCGAGGCAATGGCTAAGATGTTGACAAGGGGTCGAGAGATGAACCCCGAAGATAAAGAGCTAGATGGAGGAGATCTAATCCCCTTGAACTTTAGGATGCCTGATGTCCCAAAATTTGATGGCACATCGGACCCACCGCACACATCAACCAGTACTCTTTGATAATGAAAGGTACCACACTAACAAGGAGGCAGAAGGTAGAATACTTCTGTTTAAGTTTGACAGGTCCTACGGTGGGCTGGTATCATAGACTGGATCGGAGAACAAAAGAAGACTGGGATCTGCTGACGGAGGAATTCCTCCAGCAATATGACTATAGTATAAGGATGGAGGTCACCCTGAAAGACCTAGAGTTACTACAACAAAAGTCGAATGAGTCATTCCATGAGTACTTGACCCGATGGAGGAACCGGGTAATGGAGATGAAGAAGAGGCCGGACACTCCAGACCAGATCAAGCTGTTTATTAGGAATGCCAACCCATACTTGAAAGATGGGTTAAAGATGAAGGGGCTGAAGGACTGGGAGTCCTTAAAAGATATAGCCATTGAAGCTGAGGCTGAGCATCTGGATAAAATGGCTAAATCTGCAAATCTGGCCTTAGGAAATAGCAGTAGCAATGGGGGAAATATCAAGGCAGTAGAGGTCTCAACCACCGGAATGACTCCTAAACACCTCACCATCTCGGGCAAGCCTCTATCTTGGCACTTCACTCGTTTCATCAAGGAAGGGAAGTTGCAACCCTTGCCAGCTAGGCCTGCCCCAAGTCAAGGAAAATCGAGGCACAGAACAAACTGGTATTGTGCATATCACCAGTACATAGGGCATCGGACAGACTATTGTCACCCTCTGAGAGATCGCATTCAAGAATTGGTCCTTGGCCTGGATGAAGAAAGAAAGGATTAGCGTTGTTATAATGCTTTTCATTTTCTAAAGTGTATTCCTGAACTATGCACTTGTTTATCTTTTCTACTTTAATAATATGGGCTTTGCTTATATATGCATTTTTATATTTTATTGCATCAAGCATAAACAATAATCATGATTAAGGCATTGGTTTAAAACACCGTTTCATCTAGTTTCAATAAATAGTAATCTTGGTTGCACCTAATTTGACTCCTGAAGCGAGATAAAATTTGAGAGAATTAAAACAAAATGTCTAAAGAAGTCTTTGCCTGGACCCATGAAGACATGCCAGGAGATAATCATAAAGGTGTCAAACACACCATTCCAACATACCCCGATTATAGACCAGTCAAGTAGAAGCTCAGAAGACTAGGCCGGAGGGGGCAGAAGAGGTCAAAAGGAAGAATCCACAAGCAGAGATGAAACTAAAATTTTTGGTCAGAGTTCAAAATCGGACTTATTTGGTCAATACTATCCCAAGTCAAGAAGAGAAGGGGTACGTGTATGTGTAAGCTATCAGGATTAGGACAAAGCTTATCCTCGAAAAAAGAACAAGGAAAAAGAGAATAAAAAGGAAAAGAACAAAAAGCAAGCACAAACAAACAAACAAAAAAAATAAAAAAAAAAAGAAGAAGAAGGAAACAATAAAAAAGATAGAAGGAAAACATCTTGGGGGCAAGTTTTACCCAAATCCTGTTGATTTGTACATGTCCGTATCCTACCATTCTTCATGGTTGCCAAAAGGAAAAGGACCAAAACGCTGATCTGCAAACCATCTACCCGTTTTATCTGTATGAAGGGTATACTATACAAGCAACAAGTTGATGAATGAGGAAGGAGCTAAGAGACGGAAGAAATTCAAGCCAAAATTTGCACGACCTATATGAATGGTTTAATGCTAGCAGAAAAGATCATGAAAAAGGATTGGGTAGAGATCCTTTTACACTTCGAGGCTAGAGAGCCACCATTGGAACCTCTACAAGAGTCATCTATTATTCCTCGACACGGGGGGCAGAAGCAGTATGGCCGATAGATGTGAAGCTCAAATTTTTAAGGACAGTCATGGCTAAATTTTGGAAGCTGATAGAGCACAACAAAGACAGCAGCAATTGCACAAGTCAGACAAGGACAAGTCATGGGATTATCGCCACGGTCAAATCCATTAGAAAACATTCTGCTTGATCATTTGGAAAGACAGCCAGAAAGCATCCGATGAAGGAGGGAGATTCAATTGTCAAACAAATGAGACCAGGTGTTCCAGACATACGAGGTAAATTTGGGCCAGCGTGAGAAGGTCCCTTTATCTTCCAGAGATTGTTATCCAAGAGAGCAGTAATGGACAGAAATGATCAATGTTGACAGACTCAAGAGGGTCCAGGGTTAAGGGCTAAAAATCAAAAGAAGAGAATAAAAGCTCCGCGGGTTGAAAACAGAAAAAACGCGGCCTTGCTAAAATTGGGTGCCTCGTCAGGGTGAAAACCAAAAAAAGGCATTCTGCGCAAAAATTAGAGGCTTGAGAGAAAATGTTCAATCAATAAAACCCGAGAGGGCTGATTGATAACAGGAGATTGGGTATGTAACACCCCAAAACCACCCCAGTAGTTTGAGCCTGTCCGTGTCTATATGTGTGTACTTTATATGTTGCATGTGTGAATTATTTGTCTTAATTATTTATTTTAGTTATGTGTTTGTATATGTATTAGTTTGAGAAGAGGAGATAGGTTAGTATATGATTTAATGTATGGTAATAAGATGTGAGCAAGGGATAGCTTAGTGTGTATGGGAGTGTATGGGAGTAAGATGTGAACAAGGGATAGCTTAGTGTGTATAGAAGTGTATGGGAGTAGGGTGTGTTATGGGGCAAGTGTCTTATGGAGAGAATGACATGTGGCATAAATGATAAGTTAGCATTTAATGGGTTTGGTGAGAGAGAGAGAGAACAGCCATTTTCCTCTTGTTTCCCGTTCTTCTTCCCCCTTCACGCCATTCCCTTCTTTTCTTCTTCCTTCTTCTTCGTTCTTCCTTTTCTTGGCACAATCTTGCTCCCTCTTCTTTATTTGAGTAATTAGAGTTGTTTAGATTGTGATTTTGAAGCTCAAAGGTGAGTAGGGGTTATTGATGTTTTAGATTCTTCTTCTTCCTCTTCTCTAGGTTTTATAATTATATATGTATATGTGTGGGTTGTTGTAAAATTGATCTTGGTTGTTGTGGGTTTATGGTTCAGAGGAGTCTCCTAGACCGGCAAAAGGGAAAGAGATAGCTAGCGGGAGCGGAGTTCACGAGTAGGAGCAAAGGAGATCAGGTTTGGGAACGTTTGTCTTTTGCATATATGTGTGAATTTGGGATAGATGTTTACACTTTTGCTTGGGTTGGAGTTATGAGTTGTGTAACTATGGCTTAAATTGAATTAAGCATGACAAATAATGCTAGAGGGTGTGTATTGTTTAAAGAATTTGCAAGAAATCATGTGGATAGTTGCAATTAGTGTTAAAATTGTTGTTTTGGGATTTCTTGGAATTGAGCATGTGTTTGGCTTGATTTAATTGAAATAAATAGTAATAAAGCTGGGTTTTAATTATATTATGAGTTGTTGATGCTTGGGTTGCTTAATTTTGAGGTTTAGAATCAATTTTGGAAGTTTGAATGTGTTTAGTGTGAGATTTCTGCAGATTTTGGGTGTAAGAGCTGAAAAACCCGTAACTGTCACGATCGCGACAGTATCACGAGCGCGGAGGTTTTAGCCCTCGCGCCGGCGCGAGAGGTGTCGCGCCAAGAAACTCGAAGGAGCTCTCTATCGCGAGCGCGACAGAGTGGTCGACCTCCGAGCATGTGCAGAGCTCTGTTCTGTCGCGAGCGCGACAACCCTCGCGATCGCGATAGAGAGTAGCACCTACGTCCTCTCGCGAGCACGAGGTCACTCGCGATCGCGAGACGAGGCGGGAAGGTGTATGTTAGCTTCTGTCGCGAGTGCAACGGTCGTCGCGAGCGCGACAGACGTGACTTCCAAATTTGGTTTCTTCTCCTTTTTGCTTGATGAGTTGAGTTCTTTTGCATGCACTCTTTCATTAAAGCCTTGACCACTTATTTAAAGGAATAAAATGTATGTTAACTTAATAAACTTCCGTGTAACCTATTAATGTCGGATAAGTGGATAGTTAGGCATGCCTAATAGAGTTATGTGTTGCTGCAGCTATGTGTACGCTTTTGGACCCTGATCAGGTCCCCCGATTGGATCCTCGCGATCCTTCTGCTCGAATCTTTCTTAAGATTCTATGTGAAAGTAAAAGGAACAAAAGTCAATAGAACCTTTTTATATCTTCGGGTATCTACGTGTTCACAATATGATATCGATACCCTAGGGTATCTATGTGTACTCGTTATCCACTCATTTTGATTAAACAGGTATTAAGATGGTAATATACCTTTGGTGAATGAATTCTGAATGATATATGCATATGTGATGTGAATTCTTAACTAATGAAGAATAGTGAGGTTAACTGTGTATGATGTTATATCTGTAATTATATCATTATCATGTGTTTTCTGTTATCGTCACTGTGAATGGCGGTTATGCATCTTGTGTTCCCCACTAAGCGATTTCGCTTAGCACGGGTGTTTAACCGTGCAGGTGTGGAAGGTTGAGTACGCATAGTCTGGGCGTGTCGCATCGGGAAGGCCAATACAACTAGAGATCGGGGTTTTATAGTATAGGCTTTCCATTCTTTTGTAGTAGATATAATGTTTTTGTTGGCCTTTGGAACAATGTACCTTGGGCTTTTGTATTTTTTTTTGTGTATATTTATTGTAAATGTAAAGACCTCTATCATGTATATTAATAAAAGTATTCATTTTGTTCAGTATCACTCTTCTTTCTTTAAGAACTTAACTTACCCTTGATATGCCATTTTGTATGAAATGTTTTCATAATTGTACTAGTGGGATGTGACACTCCTACCTATCTGGACCCTTCTTCCCTTAATCTGAGTAGAAGTCTCCATGTCATAGGTTGGGGTGTGACATTAGTTGGTATCAGAGCTCTTGGGTTAGATGTTACTGGGTTTCAGTGTGTTAGTAAGTCTGTTAGAGTTGTGTTGGCCTGATGCGTACTGCGTTTATGTTTTGTAGCTATGGAGTCCGCTCGTGGATCACTTGAGGGTTCAGCAGAAAGTACTAATCCCCAAGAGCAAGATCCCTCAGTTTCTGGTCCGGCTCAACCTCCTAGGGGGCGGCCTGAGGTGCCTATTGGACCGTTGGAGGCGATGCTTCAGAATATGACAAGGGTACTTGAAAGGGTAACAGCACCTAGTGCCCCTATTGAGAAATTAAGAAAGCATGGTGCAGAGGATTTCTTTGGTACTGGCATAGATGAATCTAATAAGGCAGAGATGTGGATAGAGAAGACGTCCAAAGTACTTAGGGAGATTAGATGTCCACCAGAACAAGAAGTGGAGTGTGCACTATCTTTGTTGCAAGGCTCTGCTTATGATTGGTGGAGGCTAGTGGTTAGTCAACCGCAGGTTCCTGAACCGATTACTTGGGAATTTTTCGAGAGTGAGTTTCAGAACCGGTATGTAACTAAAGCATATAAGGATGCCAAGTGGGCGCAATTTCTAACTCTCAAGCAAAGAAAAATGTCACACCCCATTTGCCCCCTAGTAGAACGAGCCTGTCTGTCTGTCTATCTGTCTGTCTGTACGTGTAAGCATTCGCATGTGTTCAGCATTCATAAGGGTAATTTAGTAAAATATATGATTTTGGGGTTTTATTATTATTTGGGTGCATACATGGTATTAAGGTGAGAATTAATTGAGTTGCATTTGTGTGCACTTATATATACCATTGTAGGGTACATTTAAATGAGGTTACTTAGGGTGTGTGTAATGCATTGTATTTTAGTATGAGTGATTAGTTTCACCAATAGGAAATGGATACATATTTAGAATAAAGAAAAGAAAAAGAAAAAGGAATGAGAGAAAAGGGACTTACAGATTCACATTCTTGCTCACTCATTTTCTTCTTCTTCAATTTTCTTTATCCCAAATACTGTGTTGAGGGTTCAAGGTCTTATTGGTGAAGATAATCTCTCCTTGCATCCCCTATCTTGGTAAGTGCATATCTTGTTTGTGTTTTACTGTAAGTTTATATCTTCATCTTCTTCTTTAGGTTGAGTTTTAAATTAGGGTTCCATGTTGATGTTCATTACTGTATTTGTGTTCTAGCTGAGGCTCCGCGTGATCCAAAGGGGAAGGAGGTTGCTGGACCTAGTGGAGCTAAGTGATAGAAGTTTAGAATCCAGGTTTGGGAATATCTGATTGTGATTTGTGTGATTTTGATGTTTACTGCAAATTCTAGGGTTTATATGTTCTTGAAGAGCTTGAATCAATTAGTCTGGATTTGGTTGTTTAAATGCTAAATTGAGTTGCATGTATATTGATTAAGTGATTTAAGATGATTTCTGGAAGGTAGAAACAGGTTGGTATGGTTTTAAATCAAATTGGGATTGAGATTGTTGTTCTGTAAATTCTGGAAAAGTCGATGTACTGTTGATTCTGTAGAAACTCCCTCTGTCGCGTGACTCGCTACGCAGGAAGGCAAGTCACATCGCGTGACCCTCGGTCACGGCGTGACCTGCCTGCTGAGAAGCCAGTCGCGTGACCAGCTGAAGAGCAAGCAAGTCACGCGACGTGATCTTCGGTCACGTCGTGCGACCTGCGAGGAAGAGGCAGATCACGCGACGTGATCTGCGAGGGAGAAGCAGCGTCACGTCGCGTGACCCTCGGTCACGCCGTGACCTGTATAAGCTTTGCGTGACCCGCGAGGATCACGCAACGCGACAGGCGAGAAACAAGCAGGTCACGAGACGTGACCCTAGGTCACGCCGTGACCTGCCTGTTGAGATGGCCAGTCACGTCTTGTGACCAGCCAATCTCGCCCGTTTCTCCGTTCGGCTCCTTTTTCCGAAATTTCCTGGTTTTTAACTCAGAAATGAATTTGGTATTTCTTCTGAATGGACTTTACTGTTGTATGATGCATGTCTTACTGTTTGATGCTCCGATATGCGTGATAGCATGACTTTCTGATGAATTATATTCTGTATCCTGAAATGTGATCTGTTTGACGCATAACCTGCTAGAGTCAAGTAAGTGGATAGTTAGGCATGCCTAATAGAGTCTTTTAGCTGCAGCCCTCAGTTCAGTTTGGACCCCGATCAGGTCCCCGTTTGGTTCCTCGCGAACCCTTCAGTATAGAATCTTGTTTAAGATTCCCTCAGTATATAAATAACATGTTTTGATAAATGATATAATATTTGACTTGTACCTGTGAGGTACCCTCAGTATTCGATTCGTACCCGTAAGGTACCCTCAGTACACTCGTTATCCACTGTCTAGAGTCAGCAGGTGTTCTTTAAATGTTAATGGAAATGTTCTGATCTGATCTGGTTGTGAATGGAATATCTGAATGAGTTTAATGATGAATTACATGCTGGTTTATTCTGTAAAACATATGATTATGAGATACTGAATGTATGGCTTTTAGATACGAGCATGTTTATATGGATTATGTATTAATCCTTGCATTCTGCCATGGTGAATGTGTTATTCCTTGACGACCACTGTGAGTGGCCGTCCATAATTTATGTGTGTTTCCCCACTAAGCGTTTATCGCTTAGCACGGTGTTTTTACCCGTGCAGGTGTGGAAGACGTTTTGCTTTGGGAGAGTCGCCGTCATCAAGCCAACACAGAAGGGATTAGTGTAGGGCTCAGTTTTGTATCAGTTATTGATTCTTTTTGTATAGAACTCTCTGTATCAGCTTCCGCTTTTGTAACTATATTTTGGATATGTAATATTATTTCGTTTCAGCTAGTTGATCATTACATTATTGTAATAGTTTAATTATAGTAATGCATGATCAGCTTTTGCTTTCTGCATATAAAGTTTTTAATTGTTCTGTATTTCTGAATGTATGTTATGAATGATTGTATGTTATACTTTGTACTTGCTTGGTGGCACCTTTACTCATACGGCATCTCACTCCTTCTCGGATGGGATCGCCTACGTATGGGAAGGGGGTGTTACAGTTAGTGGTATCAGAGCATAGGTTTAGGCGTTTCTGGGTGTTGTTGTGATTATTCTGAGTTTCTTAGATGTGTATGAGTCTAGATCTGTGTTGGCTGATACGGTCGTTTCTTGTTTGTTTAGATGGCTTCTAATTCTGCTCATGGTGCGCGTGAGGAATCCGCCGAGAGTGTGAATCCTCCCGCTGTAGATCAGTCTGTTTCTGTTACTGTGTCGGCTCAGCATGCTAGGGTCCAGCCCGAGGCCGCAGCCATGCCCTTGGAGGCTATGTTTAGATTGCATCAGGACATGGCCAGGGTGTTGGAGAGAGTGACTGCTCCTAGAGCACCTATGGAGAATATGAGGAGAGCAGGAGTTGAGGATTTCTATGGTACCGGTTTGAATGAATCTGAGTTGGCAGAGAAATGGTTAGACAAGGTGAAGCGTGCTTTGAGAGAGATTCGGTGTCCTTCCGACCAGCAAGCAGAGTGTGCATTAGCTCTTCTTCAGGGGTATGCTTTTGAATGGTGGGAATTGGTTTGCAGGCATCCTCAGTTACCGGATCCGATTACCTGGGAGTTCTTTGAGGGTGAGTTCACGAAGAAGTATATTACTCAGACCTATAGAGATTCGAGATGGGCGCAGTTTTTGGGTTTGAGACAGAGAGCATTGTCTGTAGCGGATTATGAGAAAGAGTTCAACAGGTTATCTCGCTATGCCCCACGTGGAGTTATGACTGATGACTTTAGATGCAAGCATTTCGAGGCAGGGTTAAATGAGTCATTGAAGATTGCTTTGATTTCCTTGATGTGTATTCCTGGGGTTAGCTATTATCAGATTGTTGAGGCTGCTGTGAGAGCTGAGTTGAATGAGACGGTGATGAGAGAGAGAGCTCAGAGGAGGAGTTCTTCTCGTGGAGGATCTTCTTCGAGTAAGAGATCTAGGAACCCACAGGATGAGTCAGCATCTGGTCCGGCTTTTAGAGGTAGACGTCAGGGTTCTACAGCTGTGTCAGGTTCTGGTCGGGGTGGTAGAGCTGAGACTACACCAGTTTGTCCTCATTGTAGTAAGTCACATCGGGGTGAGTGTAGGTGGCTCTCCGGTGCATGTTTCAGATGTGGGAGTTCGGAGCATCAGTTGGCTGGTTGTCCGAGGTTACAGGAGGATTCAGGTTCCCAGAGAGAGGGCAGTAGGGTCGGTTCGAATGCCTCTCAGGCTACCCGTGGCAGAGGCCGAGGTCGAGGTAGAGGTGGTCGGCATAGGGATGGGGCCGCTTCTGAGACTGTTGAGCATCCTCCTCAGGGCGCCATTAGAGCTTATGCTATGAGGGCCAGAGACGAGCAGGACGCGCCTGATGTTATTGCTGGTAAGTTCCTACTCCATGACACTGAGTTGTATGCTCTAATTGATCCTGGTTCCACACACTCATACTTGTGCACAGATAAAATTGTTAATAAATTGCATTCAGTTGATCAGTTAGATTATGAGATTTGTGTGACCAGTCCATTAGGGCATAGTGTCAGTGTGAGTAGAGTTTTTAGGAGTTGTCCTCTGATTGTTGAGGGAGCTGTGCTTCCAACGGATCTGATTGAGTTACCCTTCAGAGAGTTTGACTTGATTCTGGGTATGGACTGGTTGGGTAAGCATCGGGCAGTAGTTGATTGCCATAGGAAGACAGTTGTACTTCGGGATAGAAGTCAGTCTCTTGTGTTTCTGAAAGGTTTGGGTGCCAGTTCATTGAATAATGTTATTTCTGCTATACAAGCTAAGAGATTCATCAGGAAAGGTTGTGAGGCTTTACTAGCTGTTGTGTTAGATTCCAGGAGGGATCAGGTTCAGATTGAGGATATTCCAGTAGTGCGGGAGTTTAGTGATGTGTTCCCGAGCGAGTTGCCTGGTTTGCCTCCTGAGAGAGAGGTTGAGTTGTCCATTGAGATTATGCCAGGTACAGCACCTATTTCGAGAGCACCTTATCGGATGGCTCCTGTAGAGTTGAGGGAGCTTAAATCTCAGCTACAGGAGTTATTGGATAAGGGGTTTATTCGACCTAGCATATCTCCTTGGGGAGCTCCAGTGCTGTTTGTCAAGAAGAAAGATGGATCCCTGCGGATGTGTATTGACTACCGCCAGATTAATAAAGTTACAGTGAAGAACAAGTATCCTCTGCCTAGGATTGAGGATTTATTTGATCAGCTTAGAGGTGCGGGTGTCTTCTCCAAGATAGATCTTCGATCAGGGTATTACCAGCTTCGTGTTCAGGATGCAGATGTGGTTAAGACTGCATTTCGGACTAGGTATGGCCACTATGAGTTTCTTGTGATGCCGTTTGGTTTGACAAATGCTCCAGCGGCTTTTATGGATCTGATGAATCGTGTGTTTAGGCCATACTTAGATCGATTTGTAGTAGTGTTCATTGATGACATCTTGGTGTATTCCAAGAATGAGAGTGAGCATGAGGAGCATCTCAGATTGGTTTTGCAGATGTTGAGAGAGCATCATTTGTTTGCTAAGCTTAGCAAGTGTGATTTCTGGCTTCGAGAAGTGTCATTCTTGGGTCACATTATTTCAGCTAGAGGTATCCAGGTGGATCCAGCTAAGATTGAGGCGATTGTTGATTGGAAAGCGCCTAGAAATGTTCAGGAAGTGAGGAGTTTCCTCGGTTTAGCAGGTTATTACCGTCGGTTCGTTAAGGGATTTTCTGTGATTGCTGCTCCTATGACTAGATTGTTACGGAAAGGAGTCAGATTTGAGTGGTCAGACAGGTGTCAGTCTTGTTTTGATCGGTTAAAGCAGTTGCTTGTTGAGGCTCCTATCCTTACTCAACCCATCTCGGGTAAGGAGTTTGTCATTTACAGTGATGCTTCTGGAGTTGGTCTTGGATGTGTGCTGATGCAGGAAGGAAAAGTAGTGGCTTATGCTTCTCGTCAGTTGAAGCCACATGAGAAGAACTATCCGACGCATGATTTAGAGTTGGCAGCTGTAATATTTGCTTTGAAGATTTGGCGTCACTACTTGTATGGGGAAAAGTGTAGGATCTTCTCGGACCACAAGAGCTTGAAGTACTTCCTTTCACAGAAAGAGTTGAATATGAGACAGCGCAGATGGCTTGAGTTATTTAAGGACTACGACTGCATTGTGGATTACCATCCTGGTAAGGCTAATGTAGTCGCCGACGCTTTGAGTCGGAAATCAGTTTCAGCCTTGTTCTTGAGGCGTTTCAGATGGCGTTTTGGTTCAGATGGGGCTTTGCTTGCCCAGTTGCGTGTGAAGCCTACTTTGAGACAGAGGATTGTGGATGCTCAGAGAGATGATGTGAGGCTTCAGCAGATTGTGCATGAGGTTAGATCGGGTAAGAAGTCAGAGTTCTCAGTTCAGGATGAGGTACTTTTGTTCAGAGATCGTTTATGTGTGCCAGAGTCTGAGGATTTGAGGAGACAGCTCATGAGTGAGGCGCATAGTTCAGTTTTTACTATGCATCCGGGCAGTGAGAAGATGTATAGAGATATGAGGCAATTCTACTGGTGGTCCGGTATGAAGCGTGATATAGTGGATTTTGTTTCCAAGTGCTTGACTTGTCAGCAGGTAAAGGCTGAGCACCAGGTTCCTTCAGGTTTGCTCATGCCTTTATCCATTCCTGAGTGGAAATGGGACGACATCGCCATGGACTTTGTTTCTGGTTTGCCTTTGACTCAGAGGAAGCATGATTCGGTTTGGGTTATTGTGGATCGGCTTACGAAATCAGCTCACTTTCTGCCGGTTAGAGTGGACTACTCCATGGACAGATTAGCCAGTATCTATGTGGATCAGATAGTTCGGTTGCATGGTGTGCCTTTGTCCATAGTGTCAGATCGGGATCCGAGGTTTACTTCCAAGTTTTGGAAGGAGTTACAGAGAGCTTTGGGCACTAGGTTGAACTTCAGTACAGCGTTTCATCCTCAGACCGATGGTCAGTCAGAACGAGTTATTCAGATTCTGGAGGATATGATGAGGGCTTGTACTTTGGACTTTCCGGGCAGCTGGGACAGATATGTATCATTGATGGAGTTTGCCTACAACAACAGTTTCCAGTCGAGTATTGGTATGGCACCTTATGAGGCTTTGTATGGTCGTCAGTGTAGGACTCCGATTTGTTGGACTGAGCTATCCGAGAGATCTATGATTGGACCAGACTTGGTTAGAGATACTGAAGAGAAAATCAGAGTAGTGCAGCGGAATTTGAAGGCAGCTAAGGATCGACAGAAGTCTTATGCCAATTTGAAGAGGAAAGACGTGCAATTTGAGATCGGGGACAAAGTTTTCCTTAAAGTTTCTCCTTGGAGGAGAGTGCTTCGATTTGGAAAGAAAGGTAAGCTGAGTCCTCGTTTCATTGGACCTTATGAGATTTTGGCTAAGGTGGGACCTGTAGCCTACAGATTGGCGTTACCGATGGAGTTAGCAAAGTTGCATGATGTATTTCACGTTTCGATGCTTCGTCGGTACAAATCAGATCCTTCGCATGTTCTGTCAGTTCAGGATATCCAGGTTCAGCCAGATTTCTCTTATGATGAGGAACCGCGAGCTATTTTAGCCCGAGAGGTAAGGCAGTTGAGAAATAAGCAGATTCCTTTGGTTAAAGTGTTGTGGATCCACCATGGAGTCGAGGAAGCGACTTGGGAACCAGAGGAGTCGATGAGAGCTCAGTATCCACAGTTATTCAGTTCAGGTGAGAATTTCGAGGACGAAATTCTTATTAGTAGGGGAGAGTTGTCACACCCCATTTGCCCCCTAGTAGAACGAGCCTGTCTGTCTGTCTATCTGTCTGTCTGTATGTGTAAGCATTCGCATGTGTTCAGCATTCATAAGGGTAATTTAGTAAAATATATGATTTTGGGGTTTTATTATTATTTGGGTGCATACATGGTATTAAGGTGAGAATTAATTGAGTTGCATTTGTGTGCACTTATATATACCATTGTAGGGTACATTTAAATGAGGTTACTTAGGGTGTGTGTAATGCATTGTATTTTAGTATGAGTGATTAGTTTCACCAATAGGAAATGGATACATATTTAGAATAAAGAAAAGAAAAAGAAAAAGGAATGAGAGAAAAGGGACTTACAGATTCACGTTCTTGCTCACTCATTTTCTTCTTCTTCAATTTTCTTTATCCCAAATACTGTGTTGAGGGTTCAAGGTCTTATTGGTGAAGATAATCTCTCCTTGCATCCCCTATCTTGGTAAGTGCATATCTTGTTTGTGTTTTACTGTAAGTTTATATCTTCATCTTCTTCTTTAGGTTGAGTTTTAAATTAGGGTTCCATGTTGATGTTCATTACTGTATTTGTGTTCTAGCTGAGGCTCCGCGTGATCCAAAGGGGAAGGAGGTTGCTGGACCTAGTGGAGCTAAGTGATAGAAGTTTAGAATCCAGGTTTGGGAATATCTGATTGTGATTTGTGTGATTTTGATGTTTACTGCAAATTCTAGGGTTTATATGTTCTTGAAGAGCTTGAATCAATTAGTCTGGATTTGGTTGTTTAAATGCTAAATTGAGTTGCATGTATATTGATTAAGTGATTTAAGATGATTTCTGGAAGGTAGAAACAGGTTGGTATGGTTTTAAATCAAATTGGGATTGAGATTGTTGTTTTGTAAATTCTGGAAAAGTCGATGTACTGTTGAATCTGTAGAAACTCCCTCTGTCGCGTGACTCGCTACGCAGGAAGGCAAGTCACGTCGCGTGACCCTCGGTCACGGCGTGACCTGCCTGCTGAGAAGCCAGTCGCGTGACCAGCTGAAGAGCAAGCAAGTCACGCGACGTGATCTTCGGTCACGTCGTGCGACCTGCGAGGAAGAGGCAGATCACGCGACGTGATCTGCGAGGGAGAAGCAGCGTCACGTCGCGTGACCCTCGGTCACGCCGTGACCTGTATAAGCTTTGCGTGACCTGCGAGGATCACGCAACGCGACAGGCGAGAAACAAGCAGGTCACGAGACGTGACCCTAGGTCACGCCGTGACCTGCCTGTTGAGATGGCCAGTCACGTCTTGTGACCAGCCAATCTCGCCCGTTTCTCCGTTCGGCTCCTTTTTCCGAAATTTCCTGGTTTTTAACTCAGAAATGAATTTGGTATTTCTTCTGAATGGACTTTACTGTTGTATGATGCATGTCTTACTGTTTGATGCTCCGATATGCGTGATAGCATGACTTTCTGATGAATTATATTCTGTATCCTGAAATGTGATCTGTTTGACGCATAACCTGCTAGAGTCAAGTAAGTGGATAGTTAGGCATGCCTAATAGAGTCTTTTAGCTGCAGCCCTCAGTTCAGTTTGGACCCCGATTAGGTCCCCGTTTGGTTCCTCGCGAACCCTTCAGTATAGAATCTTGTTTAAGATTCCCTCAGTATATAAATAACATGTTTTGATAAATGATATAATATTTGACTTGTACCTGTGAGGTACCCTCAGTATTCGATTCGTACCCGTAAGGTACCCTCAGTACACTCGTTATCCACTGTCTAGAGTCAGCAGGTGTTCTTTAAATGTTAATGGAAATGTTCTGATCTGATCTGGTTGTGAATGGAATATCTGAATGAGTTTAATGATGAATTACATGCTGGTTTATTCTGTAAAACATATGATTATGAGATACTGAATGTATGGCTTTTAGATACGAGCATGTTTATATGGATTATGTATTAATCCTTGCATTCTGCCATGGTGAATGTGTTATTCCTTGACGACCACTGTGAGTGGCCGTCCATAATTTATGTGTGTTTCCCCACTAAGCGTTTATCGCTTAGCACGGTGTTTTTACCCGTGCAGGTGTGGAAGACGTTTTGCTTTGGGAGAGTCGCCGTCATCAAGCCAACACAGAAGGGATTAATGTAGGGCTCAGTTTTGTATCAGTTATTGATTCTTTTTGTATAGAACTCTCTGTATCAGCTTCCGCTTTTGTAACTATATTTTGGATATGTAATATTATTTCGTTTCAGCTAGTTGATCATTACATTATTGTAATAGTTTAATTATAGTAATGCATGATCAGCTTTTGCTTTCTGCATGTAAAGTTTTTAATTGTTCTGTATTTCTGAATGTATGTTATGAATGATTGTATGTTATACTTTGTACTTGCTTGGTGGCACCTTTACTCATACGGCATCTCACTCCTTCTCGGATGGGATCGCCTACGTATGGGAAGGGGGTGTTACAAAAAATGTCTGTGGCTGATTATGAAAATGAGTTTAACAAGCTTAGTAAGTATGCACCGCCAAGGGTTCTCACAGATGAGTTCAGATGTCAGCATTTTGAAGCAGGCTTGAATGAGTCTCTAAAGGTGATGCTAATTTCTTTGATGTCGGCTCCAAATGTGAAGTACTATCAGTTGGTTCAAGCAGCCTTGAGGGCGGAGCGTTCTGAGAATATTTTGAGAGAGAAAGCTCAAAGAAGGAAGTCTGCAAGAGGTGGCTCTTCTTCAGGCAAGAGGCCGAGGGAATCGCAAGGAACCTTGCTGATGAGTCTGCAGCTAGTCCGGCTCCTAGAGGGAGGAGACAGGGTTCTTCTAGGGGATCAGGCACGGGTAGAGGAGATGGCATTCCCAGATGTACTCATTGCAACAAACAACATTGGGGTGAGTGCCGATGGTTGACAGGAGGTTGTTTCAGATGTGGTTCTACGGACCACCTTCTTGCGAATTGTCCGAGTCGGTATGGAGATCCTTCGGGGCAATAGGAAGGGAGCCGAGCTAGATCTAATGTACCTCAAGGAAGTCGTAATCGGGGTAGAGGAAGGGGTCGTGGTGGACGGCCTCGAGAGAGAGAACCCTCAGAATCTGTTGATCGCCCTGTGCCGACAGCTGGCAGGGCCTATGCTATGAAGGCCCGAGAGGAACAGAATGCTCCCGAAGTAATTGCCGGTAAGTTCTCTTTGTTTGATTCTGAAGTTTATGCTTTGATTGACCCGGGCTCTACCCATTCTTATGTGTGTTCTGATAAGTTATGGAATAAATTGGGAAGTGAGGAGAAGATGGAATATGAGATTTGTGTATCTAGTCCTTTGGGTCAGAGTGTTATGGTTAATCGGGTGTGTCGGAAGTGTCCCTTAAAGATTCTAGGTACAGAATTTGTGGTGGATTTGATCTGCTTGCCGTTTCATGAGTTTGATATTATTTTAGGGATGGATTGGTTAGATAAGCATCGGGCGATAGTGGATTGTCATAGAAAAGTAATGGTTTTGAAGGATAAGGACCAAATGTCTGTTGTTGTGAAAGGAATTGGAAGCAGTTCCTTACATAATGTGGTGTCAGCTATGAAAGCCAGAAGATTTATCAGGAAGGGTTGTGAAGCATTTCTGGCTGTGGTTTTGGACTCTCGGAGAGCACAAGTTAAGATTCAAGACATTCCTATTGTAAGAGATTTTGTAGATGTCTTTCCGGAAGAACTACCGGGATTACCTCCCGAGAGAGAGGTTGAATTGTCAGTAGAGATTGTCCCTGGAACAGCTCCGATTTCTAAGGCTCCTTACCGAATGGCTCCAGTGGAATTGAAGGAATTGAAGAGTCAGTTACAGGAGTTGTTAGACAAAGGATTCATTCGGCCCAGTGTATCACCGTGGGGCGCTCCAGTGCTGTTTGTCAAAAAGAAGGATGGAACTCTACGGATGTGCATTGATTATCGACAGCTTAACAAAGTAACTATCAAGAATAAGTATCCTTTGCCGAGGATCGAAGACCTTTTTGACCAGTTGAGAGGAGCTGGGGTATTTTCTAAGATAGACTTGAGATCAGGCTATTACCAGTTGGGGGTTAAAGAAGCGGATGTGGCTAAGACGGCTTTCCGGACACGTTATGGTCATTATGAATTTTTAGTGATGCCTTTTGGTTTGACCAACGCGCTGTGACGCGCGCCGGATCCCGAACGCCGCCCTTTCGGACCGCCCGCACGTGGGCGACCGGGGCATTTGCGGGTCCGTTGGCATCTTGCAAATGAATCGCAAGTGCGTCTATGTTGGGCAACAAGGAGGTATCATGGAGTCGCCACCCAATAGAACATTGGGAAAGTTTCTCTCGCCTCGGAGAGCCTAAGACTTGCGCATTTTATCCATATTGGGCCATGAGGCCTAGGATTAGCGCTAAAGCCTTGTGACCCAAGAAGTATTTTGGAGGATAACCTCTAACCTCTCGAGCCCAAAGACCAGAGCTGGGTCCGGGATTTCTCATCTATTTCTACCTCGATTATTTTATGATCAAATTTTAATACCATTGATTCGCTCTCTCTCCACACGATGCAATTAATTGAAGGCGCATTCATTCATTTCAAAAGCGGTAAATGTAAGCAAAATCCCAAAATAAAGCATTTAAAAAATAAATTACAATAACACTAGGAGCGGAATACAACTCCCATTTATAAAAGTGAAATACATGCATAAAACGGGTTATTCTTTAATAGTGAGAACATTGGTCCTCGCATGCATATTTATTATGAAACAGTTTTGATGTAATGATTTATTTGGGTATGAAAAACTAGGACATTGGTCCCCTTTTATTTAAAAAAATGTCAAGTTAATTAATAAAAATGTTTTTGTGATTTTCTTTCTAGCGAGCCTAAATAAAGAATTTTACAATAAAATTATATGGCAAAATTAAATAAAATATTACAAACCAAATGAGCCTTTTTGGACCTCCCGATGTGCTCGCAAAAACGCCCAAGCGAAAAAATGAGTTTAGAAATAAAAACAAAATACAATTAAAACAATGTTAGTGATTCAATCAATTAAATCAATTAAACATACAAAATAATGAATAACAAATTAAAATAAAGTAAGATGATATGAAAAGAATAATAATGGAATCAAAAATATTAACAAACCAAAATAAAATGAGGAACATGGATTATATATGATAAATGATTAAATGATGTGATGAAAATAAAATAAAACATGTTAATTAATTAGTACATGAAAATATACACATGATGAAAATAATGATGATATGTGAAAAATAATGAATGAATAAATAAACAAATGATAATAAAATCATGTAACAATGATAAAATTAGTAAACAAAGGAATGATGAAAATAATAATGATATATAACAAGGTTAATTGATGTGTTCATAATTAATACAAACTATTTACATGGCAAAAGATTAATTTAAATTAATTAATTATTTGCATGTTAAAAATAATGAGGAATCAAAATAAATTATTTACATGTTAGGAATTAAAAAAAACAATATTCACATGAATAAAAATCAAATCACATATAAACAATTAAATAGAACGAATATAAAATCAATACAACAAATGAATAGATGAAAATAATAAATAAATCAATAAAAACAATAAAATAGATATGAATAAATTAAATAAAAATAAAATAAAATAGAAATGGAGCCAAGAATATTTACCCTCAGAGTATTGGATTTGATGAAGAAAAAGTGATGATTTTCCGGAAGATTGCTTGAAAGAATAAAATTAGCAATTAAATTAATTCTCTTTGTTTATGGAGAAAAACAAAGGAATTGATTTGTATGCTTGAGATTAAAAAGAAATTGATGTCAAAATGATGATTAATTTCTTGTGTTTATGGAGCAAAAACAAAGAAATTAATTGGAATAATTAACAATTGAAAATTAATCTTTCAATTTCAATTAAACCTTATTAATTAAAAAGAGAAAATCTGAAATTTTGAAGAGAAAATAGAAGAGAGGAATTCTGGAAAATTAGGTCTAAAAAATGTGGAGGCTCTCCTTTTTTGATTTCATCCTAAACTATTTAAAAGATAGGAAATGTTGCCCTAATTTAATTAAGGAAAACAAACCTAATTTTATTCAAATTCCTTTATTTTTGGGGATAAAATCAAGTTTTATTAATTAATAATCTATAAAAAATATTTTGGAATTTTATTTGAAGTCAAAAACCCTTAATTTTGGGATAAAAAAGGATTTTTGGGTGAAAAAATCGGAAAAAAGCTGGAAAAAAGGAAAATAGGGTAACAGACCCTATACCGACGGCCAGGGAGCCGTCGCTAGAGGGACGCCGCCCGTCGCTATAGAGCGACGGGGACTCACGCGGCGACCAGGCCGGCGAAATCCGCGCGCTGAGGCGCGGAAATCGCGCGCCTCAGCGCACGGTGCGGCGCGCAGCGCATTGGCGACGCCGCGCGTCGCCAAATCGCGCCCACCGCGCTGGGCGCCTGGGCGTCTGCGTGCTGGGCGCCTGGCGCCCGCGAGCTGGGCGCCGGCGCCTGCGAGATGGGCGCCAGCGCGCCTGCGCGCTGCCGCGCCCGACACTCGCGGTCCGAAAATTTTTTTTTTTTTTTTTAATTTTTAAATTATAAATTGACTAAAAACACTATAATTTTAAGCCCCCATTTTTCAAAATTAATTTTTTAAATATTTTTTATTATTTTCTAATTTTTCACTCTAAAATGCAAATTTGACGAGAAAATCATCACCTTTAACCTTTTAAGCCTGTGAAGGCAATTATCATCATTGGGTAACTTCGATCTAGGCTGACTCAGGACCCGGTGTCTACAGTTGCCCCCAGTTTAGGGGAATCTAGTACACTAGTGTCTAGGTGAGCCTAAACTCAAAGAAGAAAAGGAAAGAGACGCGTACCTGAGGCGTCGATCTTCCTGCTTGATGGAATTGTAATGATAGCTGTTGTTGTCTTTTGGTTGTAGCTGGTAATGCTGTGGTCGTGCCAACCTCTTGTGGGTTGTGCCGCCATCGTGCTAACCGCTGTGAATTTTGGTAGTGCCGTGGTCGTGCCAACCTGTTGTGGGTAGTGCCGCCATCGTGCTAACCGCTGTGAATTGGTAGTGCCGTGGTCGTGCTAACCTCTTGTGGGTAGTGCCGCCATCGTGCTAACCGCTGTGAATTGGTAGTGCCGTGGTCGTGCTAACCTCTTGTGGGTAGTGCCGCCATCGTGCTAACCGCTGTGAATTGGTAGTGCCGTGGTCGTGCCAACCTCTTGTGGGTAGTGCCGCCATCGTGCTAACCGCTGTGAATTGGTAGTGCCGTGGTCGTGCCAACCTCTTGTGGGTAGTGCCGCCATCGTGCTAACCGCTGTGAATTGGTAGTGCCGTGGTCGTGCTAACCTCTTGTGGGTAGTGCCGCCATCGTGCTAACCGCTGTGAATTGGTAGTGCCGTGGTCGTGCTAACCTCTTGTGGGTAGTGCCGCCATCGTGCTAACCGCTGTGAATTGGTAGTGTCGTGGTCGTGCTAACCTCTTGTGGGTAGTGCCGCCATCGTGCTAACCTATGTGAATTGGTAGTGCCGTGGTCGTGCCAACCTCTTGTGGGTTGTGCCGCCATCGTGCTAACCGCTGTGAATTTTGGAACTGTGCTCCTTTAGATGTTTGGACTGGTGTCGTCACTCGGCTTTTGTTGGTGTTCCCCGCCGATTTCTCCTGCAAGATTGTATGCATAGGAATATACAAGAAATCACGTGTGCATGATATGGAATGCAAATGCTTGCAACAATGTATAGACTGTGCCCTAGGTGGTCCATGATTCGCTGAGGTTGTAGCCTTCCTGCTCTACAATGCCCCCTGAAACCTGAGGATCGTCGGCAAGTTTTCTGAAAGAGACGTCCGGTATATATCCTTGCCCCCCCCTGGTCAATGATCATTTACCCGGGATTCTGTTTCATGTTCTGTGTTGTATGTTACCTGATTGAAAGAAGATCATCTGAAGTAACGCCGCCTTATCGCTCCAGGCATTGAACGTCATTGTTTTAAAGGTAGTGCGTCCCTTGTGGATTTTCACACTAGCTTTTCTTTGCGGGAAATGCGTCCCTTATGGGATTTTCACACAACCCTTTGCCTAACTTTTGCCTGGAATGGACCCAACCCAATCCAGCGGCTTTTGTTTATTTTATATTTATTTTTTTTTGTAGGGCAGACTGCCTATTTCCAGGTTTTCACCCTGCCTTTTGGCCTAACTTTTGCTTAGAGAGCCAGTTACGGTTTTCATGTCTAACGGCCTTCTTTGATTTGCTGCTCCCTGAGAAGTCTTCGATTTGTTGTTCTTTGAGAAGTCTTTGATTTGCTGCTCCCTGAGAAGTCTTTTGTTGATTGCCCCCTGAGAGGTCATCGGATGGTGCTTGGATTGATGATTAAGCTGGTATGTGGATTGATGATTTGATCGATGTCTGGATTGATGATTGAATTGAGGCTTGGATATATGTTTTGATCGATGTCATCACTCGGCTTTGGCCGGTGTCCGCATCAAGCCTTTCTTTCTGCAAAATAAGGAAACTAAACTATGCAAAAATGGTGAGCATGCAAGTGAAATGCATGAGTAATGCAGGAATGCAGGATAAAAATTCATCTATGTGAACTTGAAGATGATAGCCGGGCTAGCTGCAATTTGCGATATAATTGATGCCTTTTGAGCTGCTTTTGAATTTCATGCCCTTTGGGATTGTGAGATTCTCATCCTGTACCTGTAGTCATTATTTGAAGGTAGTGCGTCCCTTGTGGATTTTCACACTAGCTTTTCTTAGTGGGAGATGCATCCTTTGTGGATTTTCACATAACCCTGTGCCTTATTATTATTATTATTTTTTTTTTGCCTGGAATGGACCCAACCCAATCCAGCGGCTTTTCTCTTTCTTATTTTTTTTGAAGGACAGACTACCTGTTTTCAGGTTTTCACCCTATCCTTTTGCCTAATTTTTGCTTAGAGCGCCAGTTACGGTTTTCACTCTAACGGCTTTTTTTTTTTTTTTTTTTTTTTTTTTTTACGACTTGAAAAATTAGAACTATTGTCAAGGCTTCCTCAGTATCTTGTCTTCGGCTTTCACTCCTGAGTACCACAACCCCTGGACACAATTGCTTTCCCAAAATTGTCATATTGTGGGTCAGAGACTACATCCTTGCTTCCATAAGTGCCTGCGAAAAAAATGATACATAACCTTCCGGTAGATAATAAAACTCAACGGCTTAAGCACCTGGTCGGCGAGAGTAGAAGCAAAGTATAGCCAGTTAGATTTTATACACTCAATAATGAATGACATCTTTCTTTTTATAAAAGAACTAGGAAATGATGAGTTAAAACTACTTCTGCTTTATGCATTTGCAAAGATTGTGTGCATTTTGGTATGATTTCTCCGTACATGATCACCATATAACATAGATTCAAAATGCAAAATTACGTTTAATCTCAGAATGGATCTTGAAAGCATCAGACTCCTGTTTCCAATCAGCCCTCTCGGGTTTTCCTGATTGGATATTTTCTCTCGAGCCTCTAATTTTTGACCAGAGTGCCTTTTTTCGGTTTTCACCCTGACGAGGCGCCCAATTTTAGCAAGGCCGCCTTTTTTCGGTTTTCGACCCGCGGGGCATTTATTCTCTTCTTTTGATTTTTAGTCTTTACCATGGACCTTCTCGGGTTTGTTGAGGCTGACTGCTTCATCGAACTTGCTTCCTTTACTATCTGCCGAAACGCTACTGCCTGGGATAATGACTTTTCAAGAACAAACAAGTCTTCGTTTGCTAGCCTGAATTTACTTCGTTCATCCGGAATACTTGGTCTTATTTTCCTGAATACCAAATCTCACTATTTCCAGTAGGTACTTTCTGACTTTCTTCCCGAATAATTAAGTAAATTATTTCCTGATCGATATGATTGCAATAGTAATCCCATAACCTATTTTGGTCTGATGTGCTTAGCTGCTGCAAAACTGTTTCTATGACTGTCCCGGTATTGTCTGATGTGTTTAGCCGCTGTAGCATCGTTCCCATGATTGCCCTTTAAGATTTAAGTGCTTCGACATGTATTGCTTTTACCCCATGCCTCGAGGAATAAAGTGTGATACGTGTAAAGATTTTTGATTGCAAGCCCCTACATGGGTCTCCTTCATAATCTTCTTGGCCTTTTCCTATCTAGCATCTCAACTGCATGTCATTGGCTTTCCTCTCGTACTGCACATCCTTTACATGAATTAACTGGGTGGATAACTTGCGAATCAGTCTTCTGGTTCCTTTCAGTTGCCAAATAGAGTGACAAGGTGCAGGTATGTGTATACCCGCGAGATTTGGATAAAGCTTGGCCGCAAATTTTTCCTTCTTTTAGCAAGCTTTGCTCAAATCCTGAAGTTTACACATACACGCACTTTTCTTTTTAACCATCGGGATGCCATTGGCCAACCTAGTTTGGCGTTGTGTTTCAAAAAGAAATTAGGTCTTATTTCTACTTGCGAATCTCTCCTTTCAACCATTTCTACCCACTTGGGCTTGAGTCTTCTGAGCTTCTGTGGCACCTGTCCATGATTTTGGCATAGCATGCTTAGTGGCTTCATAATCATCTTCTACCATGTCTTCACTGGTCCAGGCAAAGGCTTTTTTATTTCTTTTTTTTTTATTCTCTCAAGTTTCAATCTCTCTTCAAGAGTCATAACATATGCTATCAAGATTTTCTTTGGGTTCTCCCAAGTTCTGGGATTAAACGAAATAGCATTAATTGAATAAATGTCAATCATGATTATGCACAGTGAAATCACAAGAAACATCACACAAATAAACAAAAACACAAAAGCATTCCTTTTATTTCATAAAAGTAGAGTTAAAACATCATCATTAGATAGTTCAAAAATAAATAGAGCATCTAAATAGCTAACATCTTTTCTTTCTCGCCAACATGGATGCTGTAGCCGACAGTCTATCACCCCCGGGAACCATTCTCTTGCCCCATCCTTTCCTCATCAATGAGACCTTGAATAAGCTTTTTTAGAATTTGGCATCTATCGGTCTTATGCCCAGTATGCTGATGGTAGGCACAATACAAATTCGATCGGTGACTAGGGAATCCTTGGCTCTTGGCAGGTCTTGCAGGTTTCGGTTGTAGTTTCCCTTTATCGATGAAATAGAAAATGAGCTCAGATAAAGGCTTTTCACAAATGGTATAAGAGCCTTGAGTAGTTCCTATGTTCGGAACCTTAGTAGTCCCAACACCCCCTACGCTGTTATCGTCGAGACTTGAGCTTTCCTGATTATTACCCTCAATGACGTTGCCCCCTCCTTCAAGGGCGATCGGTTGCTTGCCAATAACAAGGTCCTGTACATGAAACTTTGGGGTTTGGCTATCACTCCTCAGATATCTAGCGTGCCGACGACATTTCCTATGCCCTCGATTTCTGGCTGGGTTAGCTAACCATGAGCGCAGGTCCCCATCCCCTACTTGAGGAAAAGATTCGTCCATGCTGAGATGACCTTTCTGAATTGTTCTAACCGTTGATGCTTCCTTTATCCCTTGAGTGCCGGCACAGATGTCACACCTATCCGGTTGACTCCCATTCTTTAGGTCCATAGAGACTTCCTCCCGGGCAGCCAGGGTAATTGCAAGTTTAGACTTTGAAATTTCTTCTTCGAGGACATCCATCCTTCTCTTCAGGCCCCGTGTCACTGCTAGAAGGTCATTCTGTGAAACATGCCCTTTGCCTTTTCGCTCGGGTGATATAGCAACGGGTGACTCTCCTCCAGGTCCATTTGGTGGTAGGTGCACTTCCTTAGGCGAATCATACTCTTCTTGCAATTCGGTAAGAGCAGCAGACTGTTGTCCAGTAGGTGGCACCACAACTAAATTCTCCATAATCGCCATGGTCTGAGTTTTACGGTTTTTAACCCCTTGTTCTATCTCCTTTACTGTACTATCCTCTCCCTCGGGTACTTCATTCATGATAGTCCATGGAATTATTGGTTCATCCTCTTCCTCTCCCATGATATCACCCTTCACATCAAGGGTCTTCTTGTGCTCAATAAGTGTCGTTGCTCTGAGCTCAAAATCTGGCTGTTGTGCTATAGTAAATGCTATAGGAGTCTCTTCCTTGACAGGTGATTCAAATGGTTTAACAGAAGGGGCTGTAGGCAGTTGCTTGGAATTTGATGCTACTTGAGAGGCGATATTTTCCATCATGGTTAACATCTTCCTTTCAAAATCGCCGAGCCTCTTATTTAGGTCCTGTATTGTCAACGCACCAGTCTCTTGTGGTAATTCTGCCATTGATAATTTTAGAGAGGACTCACGGGATGAGAGTAGCTCAGAATCCCCGTCAGACACAAATTCTAGCAACTCAAAGAGCAAATTTGTCCTTACTAGCCGACTGTCGGAACCTCTAGTCCACTTAGATGAATCTATAATGGCTAAAAAAATTAGATTGTTAGGATGATGCATGAATGACATATACAATGCATGATAGTGAGCTATGCAACATTTACAATCACATGCAAGCAAGTAAAGCCTTCCAACCTTATTACTCCCACACACGAGGTAATGCGGTCTCTTTCCTAGGTGGGTCCAATCCATGGGTTAGCGGGGAACCCAATGGATGCGTATGGTGTGCGGTGAAAAACCGACATCGTAACACTCCTATACTAATGTACAAGCGGATGGATAGTGATCGTCATGTATTTAGACGTTCCACAAATTTCGACATGGCCCTACCGGGGCATGGAAGCCTTTGGCTAGGTTACCAAGAGAGATATCTGGACTCACCCAATACATGAGGATCCATACAGCAAGCATGGAATTAGGGTTCATCACCTGTGGAAAGTAGCTATGGCCATTATATGAGCTTTGGACAAGGGAGATGTTACTTTAAGGCTACCCAAGCATGATCCCTGCCGACGGGTCTAGCTCATCACGAGCGTAACAACCGATCGGGTCACCATTTTGATATACCATTAAGGTACGTGGCTTAGGCTGGTGATTATCCTTAACACTTCCCCAAATTGAGTGAAAATGAGGAGGTGCTTCAGGAACGCACCGGGGCTAAAAGAGGGACCAAACTAGCGTATTCTAAGGCTCTAATGATATGCAAATGCAAATTTGAGAGAAGGTGAATTTATGAATTAAATTTTAATCATAAATGTTAAAAGAGGTATTTTCGAATCGAAATCTCGAACCATAAACGTCCCCAGTGGAGTCGCCACTGTGACGCGCGCCGGATCCCGAACGCCGCCCTTTCGGACCGCCCGCACGTGGGCGACCGGGGCATTTGCGGGTCCGTTGGCATCTTGCAAATGAATCGCAAGTGCGTCTATGTTGGGCAACAAGGAGGTATCATGGAGTCGCCACCCAATAGAACATTGGGAAAGTTTCTCTCGCCTCGGAGAGCCTAAGACTTGCGCATTTTATCCATATTGGGCCATGAGGCCTAGGATTAGCGCTAAAGCCTTGTGACCCAAGAAGTATTTTGGAGGATAACCTCTAACCTCTCGAGCCCAAAGACCAGAGCTGGGTCCGGGATTTCTCATCTATTTCTACCTCGATTATTTTATGATCAAATTTTAATACCATTGATTCGCTCTCTCTCCACACGATGCAATTAATTGAAGGCGCATTCATTCATTTCAAAAGCGGTAAATGTAAGCAAAATCCCAAAATAAAGCATTTAAAAAATAAATTACAATAACACTAGGAGCGGAATACAACTCCCATTTATAAAAGTGAAATACATGCATAAAACGGGTTATTCTTTAATAGTGAGAACATTGGTCCTCGCATGCATATTTATTATGAAACAGTTTTGATGTAATGATTTATTTGGGTATGAAAAACTAGGACATTGGTCCCCTTTTATTTAAAAAAAATGTCAAGTTAATTAATAAAAATGTTTTTGTGATTTTCTTTTTAGCGAGCCTAAATAAAGAATTTTACAATAAAATTATATGGCAAAATTAAATAAAATATTACAAACCAAATGAGCCTTTTTGGACCTCCCGATGTGCTCGCAAAAACGCCCAAGCGAAAAAATGAGTTTAGAAATAAAAACAAAATACAATTAAAACAATGTTAGTGATTCAATCAATTAAATCAATTAAACATACAAAATAATGAATAACAAATTAAAATAAAGTAAGATGATATGAAAAGAATAATAATGGAATCAAAAATATTAACAAACCAAAATAAAATGAGAAACATGGATTATATATGATAAATGATTAAATGATGTGATGAAAATAAAATAAAACATGTTAATTAATTAGTACATGAAAATATACACATGATGAAAATAATGATGATATGTGAAAAATAATGAATGAATAAATAAACAAATGATAATAAAATCATGTAACAATGATAAAATTAGTAAACAAAGGAATGATGAAAATAATAATGATATATAACAAGGTTAATTGATGTGTTCATAATTAATACAAACTATTTACATGGCAAAAGATTAATTTAAATTAATTAATTATTTGCATGTTAAAAATAATGAGGAATCAAAATAAATTATTTACATGTTAGGAATTAAAAAAAACAATATTCACATGAATAAAAATCAAATCACATATAAACAATTAAATAGAACGAATATAAAATCAATACAACAAATGAATAGATGAAAATAATAAATAAATCAATAAAAACAATAAAATAGATATGAATAAATTAAATAAAAATAAAATAAAATAGAAATGGAGCCAAGAATATTTACCCTCAGAGTATTGGATTTGATGAAGGAAAAGTGATGATTTTCCGGAAGATTGCTTGAAAGAATAAAATTAGCAATTAAATTAATTCTCTTTGTTTATGGAGAAAAACAAAGGAATTGATTTGTATGCTTGAGATTAAAAAGAAATTGATGTCAAAATGATGATTAATTTCTTGTGTTTATGGAGCAAAAACAAAGAAATTAATTGGAATAATTAACAATTGAAAATTTATCTTTCAATTTCAATTAAACCTTATTAATTAAAAAGAGAAAATCTGAAATTTTGAAGAGAAAATAGAAGAGAGGAATTCTGGAAAATTAGGTCTCAAAAATGTGGAGGCTCTCCTTTTTTGATTTCATCCTAAACTATTTAAAAGATAGGAAATGTTGCCCTAATTTAATTAAGGAAAACAAACCTAATTTTATTCAAATTCCTTTATTTTTGGGGATAAAATCAAGTTTTATTAATTAATAATCTATAAAAAATATTTTGGAATTTTATTTGAAGTCAAAAACCCTTAATTTTGGGATAAAAACGGATTTTTGGGTGAAAAAATCGGAAAAAAGCTGGAAAAAAGGAAAATAGGGTAACAGACCCTATACCGACGGCCAGGGAGCCGTCGCTAGAGGGACGCCGCCCGTCGCTATAGAGCGACGGGGACTCACGCGGCGACCAGGCAGGCGAAATCCGCGCGCTGAGGCGCGGAAATCGCGCGCCTCAGCGCACGGTGCGGCGTGCAGCGCGCAACGCTGCGCGTCGCTCTTTAGCGACGCGCGGCATTGGCGACGCCGCGCGTCGCCAAATCGCGCCCACCGCGCTGGGCGCCTGGGCGTCTGCGTGCTGGGCGCCTGGCGCCCGCGAGCTGGGCGCCAGCGCCTGCGAGATGGGCGCCAGCGCGCCTGCGCGCTGCCGCTCCCGACACTCGCTGTCCGAAATTTTTTATTTTTTATTTTTATTTTTTTTTTATTTTTAAATTATAAATTGACTAAAAACACTATAATTTTAAGCCCCCATTTTTCAAAATTAATTTTTTAAATATTTTTTATTATTTTCTAATTTTTCACTCTAAAATGCAAATTTGACGAGAAAATCATCACCTTTAACCTTTTAAGCCTGTGAAGGCAATTATCATCATTGGGTAACTTCGATCTAGGCTGACTCAGGACCCGGTGTCTACACGCGCCTGCAGCCTTTATGGATCTGATGAACCGAGTTTTCCGACCGTATTTGGACAAGTTTGTCGTGGTATTTATTGATGACATTTTGGTATACTCCAGAGACCGAAAAGAACATAAGGAACATCTTAGGCTGGTATTGCAAATGTTAAGAGATCATCAACTGTATGCGAAACTCAGTAAGTGTGAGTTTTGGTTGAAAGAAGTAGCTTTTCTTGGACATGTGGTATCAGCAAAGGGTGTACGTGTTGATCCAAGTTAAATTGAAGCAATTGTTAATTGGATGCCTCCAAAGAGTGTGCCAGAGGTGAGAAGTTTTCTGGGTTTAACAGGGTATTATCGGCGATTTGTTCAGGGGTTTTCAGTGTTATCCTCTCCTTTGACCAGGCTACTTCGGAAGGAAGTCAAGTTTGTATGGACTGAAAACTGTCAATCTAGTTTTGATCGTTTAAAAGAGTTGTTGGTTAAAGCTCCTGTGCTCACACAGCCGATTTCGGGTAAAGAGTACATTATGTACAGTGATGCTTCAGGAGTTGGTTTAGGTTGTGTTCTAATGCAAGGGGATAAAGTTATAGCCTATGCATCGAGACAGTTGAAGCCTCATGAGAGGAACTATCCGACCCACGATTTGGAGTTAGCAGCTGTAGTGTTTGCGCTTAAAGTATGGCGGCACTACTTATATGGGGAGACGTGTAGAATTTTTACTGATCACAAGAGTCTCAAATATTTGTTAACGCAGAAGGAGTTGAATTTGAGGCAACGGAGATGGTTAGAACTATTCAAGGATTATGATTGTATTATTGACTACCATCCGGGTAAGGCTAATGTAGTGGCAGATGCTCTTAGTAGGAAGTCTATGTCTGCGTTGTTAGCTAGCCGAGGCAGATGGAGATTTGATTCTGAAGGTGCTTTGATTGCTCAACTTAAAGTTAAGCCGAGTTTGAGGTCAGAGATTGCAAGGGCACAGTTAGATGACCATGTGCTACAGCGTGTTTGTCAAGCAGTGAAGGAGGGCAAGCGGACTGAATACTCGATAGATGGTGAAGGAGTGCTTAGGCATGGTAATCGATTATGTGTACCCAATGTGGGCGAGTTAAGAAAGAAGCTGTTGCAAGAAGCTCACTCATCAGTCTTTACTATGCATCCTGGTGGGGACAAAATGTATCAAGATCTTAAGCAATTTTACTGGTGGCCAGGCATGAAAAGAGATATAACAGAATTTGTTTCAAGATGTCTTACCTGTCAGCAAGTGAAAACCGAGCATCAAGTGCCATCGGGATTGCTTCATCCCTTACCCATTCCTCAATGGAAGTGGGATGACATCACGATGGATTTTGTATCTGGCTTGCCTATGACCCAACGTAAGCATGATTCAGGGTGGGTTATAGTAGATCGATTGTCGAAGTCCGCGCATTTTCTGCCAGTACGATTGGATTATTCTATGGATAAGTTGGCGGAACTTTATGTGGATGAGATAGTCCGATTACATGGGATTCCGTTATCCATTGTATCAGACAGAGACCCGCGTTTTACATCTAAGTTTTGGAAAGAGCTTGTGACGCGCGCCGAATCCCGAGCGCTGCCCGTTCGACCACCCGCACGTGGGCGATCGGGGCATTTGCGGGTCCGTTGACAGCTTACGATAAATCGCAAGTGCGTCTATGTTGAGCAACACGGAGGTTTCATGGAGTCGCCACCCAATAGAACATTGGGAAAGTTTCTCTCGCCTCGGAGAGCCTAAGACTACGCTTGGTACCCATTTTGGGCCAGCCAGAGGGGTCATAGAAGGTGAACCTCTCACCCTAAGGAGCCTAGGGTTAGCGCCAAAGTCTCGTGACCCAAGAAGTATATTGGAGGATAACCTCTAACCTCTCGAGCCCAAAGATCAGAGCTGGGTCCAGGATTTCTCATCTATTTCTACCTCAATTATGTTATGATCAAATTTTAATTATCATTGATTCGCTCTCTCTCCACGCAATGCGATTAATCAAAGGCGCATTTATTCACATTCAGAAAGCAATAAATGAGCAAAATAAATATCAAAGCGATAAGTTACAATAATACTAGGAGCGGAATACAACTCTCATTTATAAATGTACTATACATGCATAAATCGGGATATTCATTTAGATGGGAACATTGGTTCCAGACTAATTATTACAAAAGATATAAGATTATTGAATAAATTTAAATCTTTGTTTGGGATGAGAACTAGGACATTGGTCCAGTTTTGTTAACCAATATTTTATTTGGTAGAAAACATTTGTGTGGTGGTTCTTTTTAAGAGCGGTCGAAAATTATTTTATTATTACATACCACAAATACGTAAAATGCAATAAAATAGTAATTACATATTTCTAAATAAATAAATAAATTGATACATAAATAATTGCATAAACAAATAATAATAATAATAACAATAATCAATAATGATAATATGCTAACAACAATAATAATAATCACACAACAATAATAATATCAATAACAATTAGAATATGAAAAATTAATAATAATAATAATAACAAATGATAATAATAATAATAATAATATGTAAAAACAAAAAAATAAATAATAATAATAAATATAATAATAAAAACAACAATTAATTAATAATAGTCATATAATAGCAATAATAATATTAAAAATATAAATTAACAGAAATTAAATAAATAATAATAATAATAATAATAATAATAACAGAAATATAAATATTAAATAATATAATAAAAACAGAATTATAAATAAATATTAATAATAATAATAATAATAATAATAATAAATAAATAATAATATTAATTAATATTAATTAATAATATATTAAAATAAATAAATATAGGCTCACCGGATTTCCATCGCCGGAGAGTCGTCGGAGCGGCCGTTGGGGGCACCGCCAACACCGGATGGTAGATCGGAGCGCCGGGAGTCTTGCGCCGGTGGTCACGCGCCGGAATGTCGCCGGAGGAGGCCGGAGCTCGCCTTGAAGCCGCGCGGTTCTTCCTCGCCGATCTCCTCCACGCTGGCGCTGATGGCTAATCGGAGACCGTCTTTCGGTGCGCCAGGGTCTGCTCTCCACAGTGGCGGGGCGCGTGCGGCGATCGGTGGCCGGAGCTGGCCGGCGGAGGCCTCGCCTCCTCCCTCTCTCTTTTCTCCTTTGCATCGTCTCTGTTCCTCCCCGCCGATCTCCTCCACGCCGGCGCTGATGGCTGATCGGAGACCGTCTTTCGGTGCGCCGGGGTCTGCTCTCCACCGTGGCGGGGCGCGTGCGGCGATCGGTGGCCGGAGCTGGCCGGCGGAGGCCTCGCCTCCTCTCTCTCTCTTTTCTTCCTCTTTCCCTTGGTTCCGGCGTCGTTTCCTGCGTTGGCTGGTCCCTGGTCTGCTCCTCTCTTCTCTCTTTCTTTTCTTTTCTTTTCCTTTCCTTTTCTTTTCTTTTTCTTTCTCTTTTCTTTGGCTCTTTCTTTCTCTTCTCTCTTGATCTGCCGAGCCCCCCTTTCCATTTCCTTGTTCTTTTCTTTTTATACCCCTCAATTAGGTTAGGTTTGGGTGAAATGGTAATTTCCTCCATTTTCTCATTTTTTAACTTTAATTAGTTTAACTTAATTCAAATAAAAGACACTAATTAATTAAACATACACATTAATCAATTAAACATTCTACTAATTAAACATTACCTATTTTCCATTTTAATCTATTTAATATATCATATAATTTATCTAATTAATTAAACAATTCACATATTAACTAATTAATCTTTAATATTTCATGCATTTTAATTATCTAATTAAACTTACAATATTAATAAATTAAATTAACCCAACATTAATAATTAACTTCTAATTTTATCTACCTAATCTATATTATATATTTTTATTTTTTCGGAGGGAATTACTAAGGACCCAAAATCACTTTTTGACATCAAACCCGACTCGGGACCCGGTGTCTACAGTTGCCCCCAATTTTAGAAAAACTAGTGTATAGACACCTAGGTGAGCCAAAATTCAAAGAAAGAAGAGAGAGAATTACACACCTGGGGATGCCGGACCTTACCTTGCTGGCGTAGGTACATGTGCCCTTACCGGTCTCGTCTCGACCTGCACGGAGTTTGTGAGATGCAGCACTCTCTGACTACAACCTCGATCTGTGGTCTGTTCTACCACGAGTGTTCCGCTAGCCTCGTCTCGGCCTGCACGGAGTTTGTGAGATGTAGTGCTCTCTGACTACAATCCCGATTTGGTGAAGAGCATTGTTTCTTTAGTGTTCTTTAACTGTAATTTCGATTTATGAGATGCGGTACTCTCTGACCACAGTCTCGATCTGGTGAAGAGCAGTGTTCTCTAACTGCAACTTCGGTCCGTGAGAAGCGGTACTCTCTGACCACAGTTTTGATTGGTGAGATGTGAGATGAGGAGACCCCGCCGGGTTCCTTGTCCCAAAAGGGACCTTTTTAATCGATGTCTGTGTTCAGATCTGTATTTCTCTATACCTGTGACGGCTTTTCACCCTCCATGCCCTTTTGCCCTTTTGCCGGTTAGACCTCATCTCGATCTGTTCGGCGATGCAAAGGTACCCCCATCGGTCTCATCTCGACCTGTAGGGCTTGGTGAGATGCAGCATGCTTTGGCTACAATCTCGGTGTGAAGAGAAGTGTTCTTTAACTGCAATTTCGATTTATGAGATGCGGTACTCTCTGACCACAGTCTCGATCTGGTGAAGAGCAGTGTTCTCTAACTGCAACTTCGATCTGTGAGAAGCGGTACTCTCTGACCACAGTTTTGATTGGTGAGATGCAGCACTCTCTGGCTACAATCTCGATCTGGTGAAGTGCGGCACTCTCTGACCACAGCTTCGATTGGTGAGATGCAGCACTCTCTGGCTACAATCTCGATCTGGTGAAGTGCGGCACTCTCTGACCACAGTTTTGATTGGTGAGATGCAGCACTCTCTGGCTACAATCTCGATCTGGTGAAGTGCGGCACTCTCTGACCACAGCTTCGATTGGTGAGATGCAGCACTCTCTGGCTACAATCTCGATCTGGTGAAGTGCGGCACTCTCTGACCACAGTTTTGATTGGTGAGATGCAGCACTCTCTGGCTACAATCTCGATCTGGTGAAGTGCGGCACTCTCTGACCACAGCTTCGATTGGTGAGATGCAGCACTCTCTGGCTACAATCTCGATCTGGTGAAAAGTAGTATTCTCTAACTACAACTTCGAGGTGAAGAGCATTGTTCTCTAACTGCAACTCCGATCGTGAGATGCGGTGTTTTCTAACCACAATCTCGAGGTGAAGAGCAGTGTTTTTCTAACCGCAGCTTCGATTGTTGAGGAGCAGTACTTTCTGACCACAATCTCTAGGTGAAGAGCAGTGTTCTTTAACTGCAATTTCGATTTATGAGATGCGGTACTTGATGGAATATGTCATGGTATGTGTATTTAGATAACGCAGCGGAAAAATATCAAAAAACGATCATACACATCAAGCAATTCCATGACAAGAATCGAAACATGCACTTTTAGGGTTTTTAAAACTTACAACTTTAAATGCCTATTCTGAAATGAATTTGATGATGACCAGCAACTAAGATGATATTGTCCACCTTTGATCTTCACCACCAATGCCAAGGAATAGCCTTTGCGCCAATCCTCTCTATGCTCACACACACACTTTCAAGCAAGGCTTAAAACCGAGAATGCTAGCTCTCAATATAAGTATTGTGTAATGGCAAGGGTTAAAGCTACAAGATTTTTGATCTTGTACTTTCTTTTGGTGCTATTAATGCCTAATCACACAAGAAAGCAAGAAAGAATTCTTCTCCTTATGTATTTTGGCCAAGAAAAGATTTTGAGAGAGAGAGAGGGAAGTTCACGCCTACTATGATATTTTCACTAGGGTTTCTCTTTTCAATCTTTATCCTCATCTTATGGCAAGTGTTTATTCCGAATTTTACCACCTAAAAGTAGTTTATTCAACCTTAAACACTTCCTATAGATAAGTAACAAACATTAATTTAAACCCTTTTGAATTTAAAATTCAAATTAGGATTTAATACTCAATTAACTCAATCATATAATTAATTAATTGAAATTAAATCATGTGGGCCAAATTTCTCCTCTCTCATGGGCCAAGGTCCAATAGCAATTTTAATACCCATTACATACATTAATTTGACTTTAATTAAAAGCCCAAATTAATGCCCAATACATTATTTAAATATTTTAAGCCCAATACTTTGTGTGCGATCCTATAGGTCCATTTAATGTTGGCAATGAATTAATGAATTAATTCAAAGGCTATATATATTCTCTAGCAAGATATTATAGCATTCCAAATTAAATGAAAATGCAAATGGCATTTAGTGACCTAATGCAATTTTGCATAGTCCCTTACCCATAAATATCAGAATTAATATAAGGCATGGAACTAGTCATCCTTATATGTAAGTTAATTCCTTTCTTGATATTCCAGTGACACTGAACTCTCAGATAAATAATGGTTACTCATTATTTCATCTCGGTATGGCCATACACTTCTCAGTTCACTGATCAAGTGGCCGATGATATTTTCTCTCTTATAGAGAGGGGTAATCCCTTCACTTCTCTCATGCTCTCTGACATGAATCAATGTATACCCAAGCATACCCATACTTGTCACTCTATTACGAGCACGTTAGGTGTATGTCAAAGTACACAGTAATTCATAAAGAGTTTCATAGAGATTTCAGGTCTAAGAACTCCGATACAAAACTTGCATATGAGAAACACTTATGACTTGTACCATGTAGTGTTCTCATTAATGGATCGAATCCAGATACCATATTGTAAACATCTATCTATGATCTCTGATTGACACTCTTGTCCTTATGATCCGTAAGACAGAACTCAATTTATCAGAGAGAGCATACTAGTCTTAATTCATTTGTTATTCCCATAACAATGACTGACTAGGGATATTTAGAATGAAGTCTCATTTGTTTCAAGGTCTTACAACCATGTGCCTCACACATGATAACTTAAACTGAAACAACATTCTTGGATAGTTCTATCAATTGACATGCACAGGAATACAATGGATAAAACAAATGCCTCATTTATTAGCTAAAGTGTTTTATTACAATGTATTGGGGCTAGGGCTAACACTAACAATCTCCCACTAGCACTAGTCCCAATTGGGCATAGCCCTAAGACCGAATGCTCTCAAATGAGCTTCGTGCAGATTTGGAAGCAACTGTTTCGTCAAAGGATCTGCTACATTATTTTCACTTGCTATCTTGCTAACCTTGACGTCCCCACGATCAATGATCTCTCTGATCAGGTGGTACCTCCTGAGTATGTGTTTGGATTTCTGGTGTGACCGGGGCTCCTTGGCCTGTGCAATGGCCCCGTTGTTGTCACAAAAAATTTCTAATGGATCTAGGATGCTTGGGACCACTCCTAATCCAGAAATGAAATTTCTAATCCAAACAGCCTCTTTTGCAGCCTCACTCGCTGCAATATACTCAGATTCTGTAGTTGAGTCGGCGACGGTCTCTTGCTTTGAGCTTCTCCAGCTGACAGCAGCACCGTTTAAAATAAAAACAAATCCAGATTGCGATCTTGAGTCCTGAGTGCTGGTTTGAAAAGCAGCATCGGCATAGCCTTGTATGACGAGCTCTTCCTGACCACCATACACCAAGAAGTGATCCTTAGTCCTTCGTAGGTACTTTAGAATCCCTTTTACAGCAGACCAGTGCTTTTCACCAGGGTCTTGCTGAAACCTACTGGTTATACTCAGTACATGAGCAACATCCAACCTAGTACATAACATAGCGTACATTATAGATCCAAGAGCAGATGCATATGGGATTCTACTCATGTTGTCCCTTTCCTCTTTGGTTTTAGGGCACTGTTCTTTAGTCAAAGGAACTCCCAAAGCCAAAGGTATGTACCCTTTCTTTGAGTCTCCCATACTAAAACGCTTTAGTACTTTGTCTATGTACTTTTCTTGACTTAGTCCCAAAAGCCGATTCGATCTGTCTCTATAGATCCGAATACCAAGTATTGTCTCAGCTTCTCCTAAGTCTTTCATCGAGAAACATTTCCCCAACCATTGCTTAACCTTTTGCAATGTTGGAATATCATTCCCAATGAGAAGGATGTCGTCCACATACAGGACCAGAAATACTACTATGCTCCCACTAACCTTCTTGTATACACAAGGCTCATCTTCGTTCTTGACGAAGTCAAATTCTTTGACTGCCTCATCAAAACGAAGATTCCAACTTCGGGATGCTTGCTTTAATCCATAAATGGATTTCTGAAGCTTGCAAACCTTCTTAGGATGCTTGGGATTGACAAAACCTTCAGGTTGTGTCATATACACATCCTCAAGTAAATTTCCGTTAAGGAAAGCAGTTTTGACATCCATTTGCCATATCTCATAATCATGATATGCAGCTATGGCAAGCAAGATCCTAATGGACTTGAGCATGACTACAGGCGAAAAGGTTTCATCATAGTCTACACCATGTGTTTGTCGAAAACCTTTCGCTACTAGTCTACCTTTGTAGGTCTTATCAGATTTGAGTTTAAATAGCCACTTGCATTCAATTACCTTAGCACCTTCTGGTGGATCAACCAAGGTCCAAACCTGGTTATCGTACATTGATTGCATCTCGGATTTCATGGCTTCAAGCCAATTTTTCGAGTCTGGGCTTTCAATAGCTTCTCGGTAGGTAGTAGGATCCTCACGATCTACTAACTCAATAGTGTCACTATCGGTGATTAGAAATCCATATCTCTGAATCTCCTGACGTACCCTACCGGACCTTCTAGGTACTTGTGTAATGGGTTCTTGTTCCACAAGTGGTTGTGAACTTGATCCCATTTCCAACTCATCCTCTATAGGAATTTGTGGCGCTTGAATTTCTCCAAGTTCTACTTTACTCCCACTATCTTTCTTGAGAAGGAACTCCTTTTCCAAGAAAACAGCCTTGCGAGCAACAAATACTTTGTTCTCAGCTTGTGAGTAAAAGTAGTATCCCTTTGTTTCTTTGGGATAACCCACAAATAAGCAGACAGTGGATTTGGACTCTAGTTTGTCAGATGTTAATTTCTTAACATGTGCTTCACAGCCCCAAATCCTAAGAAATGACATATTGGGTTCTTTCCCAGTCCATACCTCGTATGGTGTCTTCTCAACTGCTTTAGTTGGAGTACGGTTTAGTAGAAACACAGCAGTTTCTAATGCATAGCCCCAAAAAGATATCGGAAGATTTGCTTGACTCATCATAGATCGAACCATGTCTAATAGAGTTCGATTTCTCCTTTCGGACACACCATTCCATTGTGGTGTTCCAGGAGGAGTGAGCTGTGAAATAATACCACACTCTTTTGGATGACTGTCAAAATCTTGGCTTAAGTATTCGCCACCTCTATCAGATCGAATGGCTTTTATACTTTTGCCAAGTTGTTTTTCTACTTCGTTCTTAAACACTTTGAATTTCTCAAAAGTTTCAGATTTATACTTCATTAGATAGACATAGCCATATCTACTGAAGTCATCTGTGAACGTTACGAAGTAGCTAAAACCACCTCTAGCTTGTGTACTTAATAGTCCACATACATCGGTATGTATTAGTTCCAATAAGCCATTAGTCCTCTCACTTTTCTTATTAAAAGGACTTTTTGTCATTTTTCCATGCAAACATGGCTCGCATGTATCATAAGACTCTAAGTCGAATGACCCAAGTACTCCAGTTTTGTGGAGTCTTGAAATGCGTTTTTCGTTTGTATGTCCCAAACAACAATGCCAGAAGTAAGTAGGGTTCAATTCGTTTGATTTAACCCTCTTTGTATTAATGTTGTATATGGACTCTTTGTTTTGTAAATCAAGGATATAAAGGCCATTTTGCAACATGGCATTGCCATATGAAATGCCTTGGCGACGAATATGAGCATTGCCATTTTTAATAACAAAATCAAATTCATCCAAATCCAACAATGAAACTGAAATAATGTTTCTGCTCATAGCAGGTACATAATAACAATTTTTCAAAACTAAACAAAGTCCGGAAGGTAAAGTGAGTTGATAGTCGCCTATCTCCATGGCAGCAACTCGTGCTCCATTCCCCACACGGAGGTCCACTTCATTCTTTCCAAGTAACCGCCTATTTCTTAGCCCCTGCACATTTGAACAAATGTGAGAACCACAACCGGTATCTAGTACCCAAGTGGTAGAGATAGAAAGGTTAATTTCAACAACAAAAATACCTGAACTGGACGCCTTGGCTCCATTCCTTTTTTGTTCTTCCTTGAAGAGAGCGCAATTCTTCTTCCAATGCCCTATTTTGTTGCAATGGAAGCAAGTGCTCTCGCTCTCCTTGGGCTTTTGCGCCTTGGGCTTGGATTGGGCCTGAGGTGCACTCCCATTTGGCTTGAACCGAGCCAGGTCATTTTTGGGTTTTGCCTTTCCCTTTCCTTTTCCCTTAGCCGGTCCCTTCTTGATGCCCCCTTGAACCATCAGTACGGTATTAGTCTTTCGAATGTTTTCTTCAGCATTCTTAAGCATCCCATGAAGCTCGGTGACTGACTTGTCCATTGCATGCATGTTATAATTCATTATAAATGGATCATAATCATCAGTCAATGATCCTAAGATCAAGTCAGTGGCCAATTCCTTTGGCACTTGTACCTCAAGCTTTCCTAGAGTATCAAGGTACCCTTTCATCTTGAGTACATGTGTACTAACAGGAGTGCCCGCAGCCATCTTACAGGAAATTAAGGCCTTCGTTGTCACAAATCTCTCGTGACGAGCTTGCTCTTAGAACATCTCCTTTAGGTGCACCATGATCGCATAAGCCTCTTGGTCCATAAATTGCTTTTGCAAGTCAGGCACCATAGTGGCCAGCATCAAACAGGTCACATCATTGGAGTCACTCTTCTTGGTCTCAAAAGTTTCCTTTTGAACCGCAGTGGTGTTCCTGCCAGGTTCAACAGGCAAGGGTGCATCCAAAACATACGACTTTTTCTCTTGCTTAAGCACTATTCTCAAGTTTCGAGACCAGTCTATGAAATTGGTGCCATTCAATTTGTCCTTTTCAAGGACCGATCGCAATGAGAAATTATTGTTTGAAGATGCCATTTTTCAATCTACAATAAAATTTAGCAAGATTAAATGAGGTCTTATTAATAATCCCACAAACCGAATTAATATCCCTTTAAATAATTCGCGTTAGTGATTTAATGTGGGCCAAGATCCACTTTTCACAACAACCTTATTAGTCAAGCTGAGCTTGTACACCTAACAAGTTAAGTTACTTAGGTAGGATAACTCCAATCATGACTCGTACATGACTCTTGGATCAAATGGGCTAACATCTTAAGATGTTATAGCACAAACCCATTTATTAGTTGCCTAGGTCCGGGCATCCCTTTCCATGTTAAGTCCAACCTACATTCACAACTCATGCCTCACAAAGATAATCGGGCGCATCTAGGACTCCTAGTCTACGTTACCGATGATCGATGCCTTGACATGTTTCGAATTAGGAAGGCAACTTTGTGACTTACTATTTTAGGGATTCATTTTATTACGGCTTACATGGCATACGCTTTGTCATCCATTCATAGCATGCATATATAAATAATTGCATAAAGTAAAGCGTGACAAACATGGGCCCATAAAACCTACAACTAAGATTCTATACTATTACACAAGAATCTTCGAGTTGGGCTTCACCACTCCGGTGGGCTTCATCTTGATTTACAAAGTCTTCAAGTAAATTCTATTCTAAGAAATAAATGAAACTTTTACAATAATACATAATGGCTCGCAGGCCATAATTAATTACAAAAACCCAGGGCCCATGAATGCACCATGCATATCCAATCATCATACCAAACAAGCAAATAAATATACATAACATTCATGGATTAAACAAAGTCCAATTTTAATTAATTTAGCCAAGCCCATTAATGGAAATTGTGTACTTGAACCTTTAAGAGATGACCCCATGATGGGCCTGGGCTGAGACCCAATGGACTAAATCCTCTTATTGAATAAGTTCTCTTAAAAGCCCAAAACACAAACTAGTTAGATTTGTGCTATAAATCAACTCTAGTATAATTTCCAATTTTGCCATTTTTAATTTTATGTCATACTGTCCATAAACATTAAAAATACATATAATATGTACCGACATGAATTAAAACAAAAAAAAAATCATGAAGAACATATATATGATACACGGCATACATATAAAAACAAACAAACAACAAAACTAGTTGTTTAATGCTTATGTGATGCCACAAAAAAATGCACAAATACTTAAATCAATTTTATGAGTCATTTAATAATTCAAATAAGGTCATAAAAATGATTTAATATATTGTACCAATCTGATCTAAATGTGTTTTTACCATTTTAATCAAATCAAAACAAACAATGTTGATTAAACATGTAACAAACACAAACTAGTCATTGTTTTAAGTGATATTAAAATTAATCAATTAAATTGTCATGGACCAGAATTAAAACCAAATTTTAAAAATGTCCAGACCTGATATTTAATCTTTAAAATCACTTACAAACATGCCAAAAATGTTTTTACATTTAATATTCAAAACTAGTTGTTAAACTAACAATTAACATGCCAAAAGCACCTAGTTTTAATATTAACATATACCATCAGGTATTATCAATTAAAAATGACCAATAAAAGCTCCTAGAACATCTTAGGACATTATATTAACATGTCATATTAATTATAATACCTATCTAATCAATTAAAATCGTTTTTACACCAAAACAATGCAAAAAACTCAAAACAGAAAATTTCAGCATTGCATGTATTAAAAGTAACGATTTTTAATTAATTATTTCATGCATCTAAAGCACTAAAATAAGCATGTTTAGGCTCTGATACCACTGATGGAATATGTCATGGTATGTGTATGTAGATAACGCAGCGGAAAAATATCAAAAAACGATCATACACATCAAGCAATTCCATGACAAGAATCGAAACATGCACTTTTAGGGTTTTTAAAACTTACAACTTTAAATGCCTATTCTGAAATGAATTTGATGATGACCAGCAACTAAGATGATATTGTCCACCTTTGATCTTCACCACCAATGCCAAGGAATAGCCTTTGCGCCAATCCTCTCTATGCTCACACACACACTTTCAAGCAAGGCTTAAAACCGAGAATGCTAGCTCTCAATATAAGTATTGTGTAATGGCAAGGGTTAAAGCTACAAGATTTTTGATCTTGTACTTTCTTTTGGTGCTATTAATGCCTAATCACACAAGAAAGCAAGAAAGAATTCTTCTCCTTATGTATTTCGGCCAAGAAAAGATTTTGAGAGAGAGAGAGGGAAGTTCACGCCTACTATGATATTTTCACTAGGGTTTCTCTTTTCAATCTTTATCCTCATCTTATGGCAAGTGTTTATTCCGAATTTTACCACCTAAAAGTAGTTTATTCAACCTTAAACACTTCCTATAGATAAGTAACAAACATTAATTTAAACCCTTTTGAATTTAAAATTCAAATTAGGATTTAATACTCAATTAACTCAATCATATAATTAATTAATTGAAATTAAATCATGTGGGCCAAATTTCTCCTCTCTCATGGGCCAAGGTCCAATAGCAATTTTAATACCCATTACATACATTAATTTGACTTTAATTAAAAGCCCAAATTAATGCCCAATACATTATTTAAATATTTTAAGCCCAATACTTTGTGTGCGATCCTATAGGTCCATTTAATGTTGGCAATGAATTAATGAATTAATTCAAAGGCTATATATATTCTCTAGCAAGATATTATAGCATTCCAAATTAAATGAAAATGCAAATGGCATTTAGTGACCTAATGCAATTTTGCATAGTCCCTTACCCATAAATATCAGAATTAATATAAGGCATGGAACTAGTCATCCTTATATGTAAGTTAATTCCTTTCTTGATATTCCAGTGACACTGAACTCTCAGATAAATAATGGTTACTCATTATTTCATCTCGGTATGGCCATACACTTCTCAGTTCACTGATCAAGTGGCCGATGATATTTTCTCTCTTATAGAGAGGGGTAATCCCTTCACTTCTCTCATGCTCTCTGACATGAATCAATGTATACCCAAGCATACCCATACTTGTCACTCTATTACGAGCACGTTAGGTGTATGTCAAAGTACACAGTAATTCATAAAGAGTTTCATAGAGATTTCAGGTCTAAGAACTCCGATACAAAACTTGCATATGAGAAACACTTATGACTTGTACCATGTAGTGTTCTCATTAATGGATCGAATCCATATACCATATTGTAAACATCTATCTATGATCTCTGATTGACACTCTTGTCCTTATGATCCGTAAGACAGAACTCAATTTATCAGAGAGAGCATACTAGTCTTAATTCATTTGTTATTCCCATAACAATGACTGACTAGGGATATTTAGAATGAAGTCTCATTTGTTTCAAGGTCTTACAACCATGTGCCTCACACATGATAACTTAAACTGAAACAACATTCTTGGATAGTTCTATCAATTGACATGCACAGGAATACAATGGATAAAACAAATGCCTCATTTATTAGCTAAAGTGTTTTATTACAATGTATTGGGGCTAGGGCTAACACTAACAGTACTCTCTGACCACAGTCTCGATCTGGTGAAGAGCAGTGTTTTTCTAACCACAGCTTAGATCTGAAGTTCCCTTGCTAACCCCCATCCGATCTGCAAGGTGCGTAGCACTCTCTGGCTACCGCGTGAACTGTGAGATGTAGCGCTCTCTGGCTACAATCCCGATTTGGTGAAGTGCAGTGTTCTCTAACTACAGTTCTGGTTGCGATCTGCTCTATCGCTGATGTTTTTCTTGAACTTTCTTTTTTCTGCAAAAAAAAGGAAAACGCAAATTTGTAGGGTAAATTATAAAAGAGACACGTACCTGTGGCAGTACCTGCCTATTGGGGTCGTTGTCAGTTGACGCTCACTGGGAGACTTTTGATCGAGAGGCTTTGATGCTCACTAAGAGGCTTTGATACTCACTGGGAGGTTTTGATCGAGAGGCTTTGATGCTCATTGGGAGACTTTTGATCGAGAGGCTTTGATGCTCACTGAGAGGCCTTGATACTCACTGGGAGGTTTTGATCGAGAGGCTTTGATGCTCACTAAGAGGCTTTGATCGAGAGGCTTTGATGCTCACTGAGAGGCTTTGATCGAGAGGCTTTGATACTCATTGGGAGGCTTTTGATACTCACTGGGAGGTTTTGATCGAGAGGCTTTGATGCTCATTGATTGGCCCCCGGCACAGCGTGTATAGGCTTGCTTTTCTGGGTAGTGTCTGACAACGTTGAGCTGAACCCATCACTTGGGTCACTTTTAAGCATGGGTTCTATTTGGACCTTTCCCCTGAGTCACGTACATGGCAATATATACAAAATATTGTGTGTGTATGTGAGCATGTGTGTAAAATGTATATATACATTTGAATTCGGATTTTGTACACTTTGTGTGATGTGTGTGAGCGTACAACTTATGATAGAAAAAACTTACCTGCTTGCCCCCGGCATGGCGTGCAGGAATAGGCTTGCTTCCTGCTCAAAGGCTTTCAAATTTTGCATCTTCAGAGGATTTTGAGATATTTGCTTCCTCAGAAGACTTAAAAATTTTGCCCATGCAGATGACTTTGAGATTGTGCCTCCTCAAAAGACTTTTAGATTTTGCCTCGTCTCTTCGGAGGACTTAGAAATTTTGCCCCCTCAGAGGACTTTGAGATTTTTTTTTTTATGCCTCTTCAGAGGACTTTGAGAGGAGTGTCGAGCACCATGTATGCATGGAATGCATGTGAGAAGCTATGCATGCAAATGTTCAAGCATGAGAAATGTATGCAGAGGGATAAGAATCGCCTCTTGAGAGGACTTAGAGAACTGATTGCCCCGGAGAGGACTTAGGTTGATTAAGAATCGCCTTTTCAGAAGGCTTGAGAATTGCCTTTTGAGAAGGCTTTGGAAGTTCACCTCTTGAGAGGGCTTTGAGATTTGTCAGCTTGTCTATGTGGGACTGATGTATACTATCTAGTGTGTGTTGGACACCATGTATGCATGGAATGCATGTGAAAGGCTATGCATTTATAAAATGACATGCAATTGACTATGACCCTGAAATGCTTATGCATATGTCATATATGCCAATGGCTTATATCCATGTGGAAGATTATGAAACATGCGCTAAGAATCGTTATTCTAACATGTTTGCAAATGATCATGAATGAGAGAGACATGCAAAAGTTCATGCATGATAAATATATTCAAGGGATTATGTATGCAAACTATGTGCAAATGACCATGCATGCAAATGATCATGCATGTGGTAAAGAGTCATTCATCGGCATAGATGCAAAAAAATCATATGCAAAGACATGTGGGATATGTTACATACATGAAGGCTATATAAGGAATTGGGTGTGTGCGATGTGTGCACCTACAACTATGTATATGAAACACGTGTAGGAAAAATTATATACATGTATGTACTGCATGCGAAAATTGTGGATGTGAGATGCAGGCAAAGGATATGCCCATAAAGAGCCATGTGCATCAAAAGCACTTATGAAATATATTTGCTAAACCTCTTATGCCAAAAGACATGCACCAAGAATTGTACATGTAAAACTATTTATTGAGAATATTTGCTACAATTATGTGTAAAAACATTTGCAGAAAGCATATGTACAAGGGATGTTGCTGAGATACCTGCAAAGTATCATTTTTATGAGTAGTGATAAGAAATACCCCAAGGTTGTAAAATGAGTGCAACCTATTAGGTACCTCAAATTCGATTTTCTAACTGCCTTTAAGCATACTGAATGAACCACATTTTCAACTGATTCAATCTCATCAAAAGAATTCGGGAGTCATTCCCAATGAAGTGCAAGAAAGTAAACATGTAAGTATCGATGTTTACTAAATCAGCCTGTGAATACAAGGCATACCATGCGATCTCTGTGTGTATGTGCAAGGGCCAAAACAGGATTTTTCATTTTTCAAAAGCAAATTCTAATTGCAACTTTGGAGACGAGACGAGACTCGAATGCAAATGCACTCGTGGCTTCCCGCTTGAAGCTCAAGAGACACCATACGCCTCTTCCTACGTACCAAACCTTACTAGAAGGTCATCTCCGCTAGTTAGATAAGGCCAAACCAAGAATCAATAGGTCTTACTTTGGTTGTAACGTTAGGCTCAGGTAGGTGGTCATCAAAGGAGGATCAGGTCACTAGAGAAAAATGGCCGCAGCGTTCATTCAACGGATGGAAGGACCATTCCCAACTCTAATTGTATACTATCTAGATACTCTTGATTTTGAATTTGGTAATACTTGATCTCATCAAGCTCAGCATAAAAATTAAGCTAAGAAATATAGCTACTGAATTCATCACGGGGTATTACCATGAGGTCTACGTTTTTTTTTTCTTTTTTTCTTTTTCTTCAATTTCTTTTTTTTCATTTTTTTCTTGCTTTATTTTTTTTCTCTTCGCAAGCTCATGTCTCTAACTACACAAAAGGTTTATCGATGATTCAAACCCCTTTCCAAAAGTGTAGCCCAAAAATTATTGATGATTGAAAATTTTTCAAGGGGTAAGCCCATCCTTATCAGGGTGATTTCTGGCAACCCAAAAAAATTATCACTGATTGAGATTCTCTTTTTCAAAGTGTTCTCCTTCTTTATCAGGATGATATTGATAGCTCAAAGAATTATCGACATTTGAAGTTCTTTTCTCGAAGCGCAGACCCCTCCATATCAGGGTGATTATTGATAGCTCAAAAAAAATTGTCAAAGATTGAGATTCTTTTTCCCAAAGTGTAAATCCATTCTGATCAGGACGATTTTTTGATGGTCCAAAGAATTGTCAATGATCAAACCTCAAAGATCATCAATGATTAAAAATCTCTTTCAGAAGCGTAAACCCACTTTCGTCGGGACAATTTTTTTGATAGCTCAAGAGAATATCGTAAAGTGCATCCATCTTTACTAGAGCGGCCATTCTTCTAAGGGGAAGCCAAAATCATTTTAGGCGAAAGGTAATTCTAATGTGTGTAACAACAAAACTGGCACGCATTTAGCATACCAAAATAAAGGCTCAAGGGGCTAGCAAGCGATTGTAAAATAAGGGTAGGAATTGGTCATTTAGAGAGCTATACAAAGAAATAGTGCCTAAATCATTTTCTAGATTCAGCCTTATCGACGAGTCGCTTTGACGGGTAATCGGAAAGGTTCTAGTGCTCTTAGTGAGTTTTCATCCAATCCCCTAGTTGCAACTAGTTTTTTCAGTTTATTTTTAAAACGGGCCAAAAGTGCTCTGAACTTAGAAATGACATGGTATGATCAAATATCTTCACGTGATCTAGCTCTTAAAGACCAAACATATATACTCCTTACTTAATTCAAAGTGGAATGAAACTCAGATTTCTAGAGTTAAGATCAAATCCATTCATAGTTGAGAACTAATTAGGCAGAGTCGAACTTTGAATCAAAGGTACCTTAATAAGGTGCAAACATGTCAGCGTTTTAGGATACAGCTTAACACAAAAATATTTTTAATCTATCAAAAATGTATATGCACAAAAATTGTGTAGGCACAAAGAATTTTTTTTCTTTTTTTTTTTTTATAAAATATGCACAAACATTGCAAATCATGTATATGGAATGGCATATGCAATAGCATCATGTACATTAGCAATGCACGTAAGGATCTGTATGTGCAAAACATGTGTAAAAACATTTGTATAAAAATGCGTACATGAAATATGTGCAAAGGTGTGTGTAAAACACCTGCGAAAAAATATGAGTGTGTAAACACTGCATGATAAATGATGTGCATGCATAAATTTGCAATGTGCATGCATACGATGAAAGCATGAGTACAACCTATGGCACAGTATCGGGATGAATGTTCATGATATACGGTACATGTGAACATGGCATGATTTAGACATGATAGAGATATGCATGCAAGATGACGACGTGATGTAGGATGAAGATGATCTGGCACGAAAATGTGCGCCAATGAGTTCAAGGAGTGGCAAAACTCACATATATAGAAGTGCAGAACATATACAAATAATGCACATGAGATGGGACACAGCATGAGAATGATTATGTACAGTGAGCGGAGTATGCGTGCAATACGAGGCATGCAATGAAAGTGTCTGTATGAAATAAATAGCGTTCACAAAGTATGTGTATTTACATGGTATGAGCATACAAGACATGCATTGGTATATATAATGACTAACATGTATGATGAAGAAATTATATGTACATGGCATTATACACGTATGATAGTACATGTTCATGATATGGTGTACAATGTGAAAAATGCAAAGTATTTTATGTGTTTGATGTCTAGTCTAATGAAGTATGCTAATGTGTGCACACTATGACATGCAGCAGTATATGTATGTTCCAGGGCACAATGTTAATGTACATGTGTAATGTGAGCATACGAATATGTACATGCTATGACACATGGTGAATGCATTTTTTGATTTGATTTTATTATCTTATACATGTCATGGTGGTAGTATGTCTGTGTGTGCTATGATGCATGCCAATACGTACCTTCAGGGATGTAGGCTATATGTACTGATTATGGTGCATGAATAATGCGCAATACATGGTCAAATTGTTCAACAAATAATATATAACGTCTAACAGAAATTACAATGATACATTGAGATATGTGACAAACTATACGCAGGATAATATGTACATGTAATAGTTTTATGCACAGGAAAGTACGTATATAGAGAGGAAATAATAAAAAATTATTTGTGTATGAATGATACATTGAAACTCAAGAAAAACTATACACAGGATGATGAACAATCCTTCAGCCATAGCGCCCATCACATCTAGCATCCTTCGTTCGAAATCTTCTAACCTTCTGGCAAGATCTTGAGTAGTCAAAGTTCTAGACTCTCATGTCACAGTGGATGATTCACTGATTGTTGAGAGTGACTCAGAATCCCAACCAAGCACTATTTCTGGCAATCCAAAGGGCTAGTCCGTTCTTATTAGTCAACCGTCAGGACCTCTAATCCACTTGGATAAATTTATGATGGCTGAAATATTCAAATTGTTAGAATAATGCATGGATGATAATATACAATACGTGATTATAAACAATCACATGCAAGCAAATAGAACCTTCCAACCTTATTGCCCTCACACACGAGGTCGTGCGGTCTCTTTCCTAGGCGATATTGGCCCATGGGTTAACAGGGAACCCAATAGGCGCGTATAGTGCACGGTGAAAAATCGGCAGTATAACCTCTCTTAAGTAATGCACAAGCGCATGGATTATGATCATCATGTATTTAGACAGTCCGAATAAATTGACACGGACCTATCGGGGCATGAAAGCCTTTGATTAAGTGATCAGTCAAATTATCTGAATTTGTCCAATACATATTGATCCATATAACAAGCAAGGTATTATGGTTCATACCACTTAGAGAAAGTATCTATTGCCATTACATGGGCTTTGGTCATGGGTGATGAAACTTTAGAGCTACCCAAGCATGATCCCTGCCGACGGGTCTAGCTCATCACGAGCATAACGACCGATCGGGTCACCATTTGATATACCTTGATGGTATGAGACTTGGGCTGGTGATTATCCTTAACACTTCCCCAAATTGAGTGAAAATGAGGAGGTGCTTCAGGAACGCACCGGGGCTAGAAGAGGGACCAAACTAGCGTATTCTAAGGCTCTAATGATATGCAAATGCAAATTTGAGAGAAAGCGAATTTATGAATTAAATTTTAATTATAAATGTTAAAAGAGGTATTTTCAAATCGAAATCTCGAACCATAAACGTCCCCAGTGGAGTCGCCACTGTGACGCGCGCCGGATCCCGAGCGCCGCCCGTTCGACCGCCCGCACGTGGGCGATCGGGGCATTTGCGGGTCCGTTGACAGCTTAAGATAAATCGCAAGTGCGTCTATGTTTAGCAACACGGAGGTTTCATGGAGTCGCCACCCAATAGAACATTGGGAAAGTTTCTCTCGCCTCGGAGAGCCTAAGACTGCGCTTGGTACCCATTTTGGGCCAGCCAGAGGGGTCATAGAAGGTGAACCTCTCACCCTAAGGAGCCTAGGGTTAGCGTCAAAGTCTCGTGACCCAAGAAGTATATTGGAGGATAACCTCTAACCTCTCGAGCCCAAAGACCAGAGCTGGGTCCGGGATTTCTCATCTATTTCTACCTCAATTATGTTATGATCAAATTTTAATTATCATTGATTCGCTCTCTCTCCACGCAATGCGATTAATCAAAGGCGCATTTATTCACATTCAGAAAGCAATAAATGAGCAAAATAAATATCAAAGCGATAAGTTACAATAATACTAGGAGCGGAATACAACTCCCATTTATAAATGTACTATACATGCATAAATCGGGATATTCATTTAGATGGGAACATTGGTTCAAAACTAATTATTACAAAAGATATAAGATTATTGAATAAATTTAAATCTTTGTTTGGGATGAGAACTAGGACATTGGTCCAGTTTTGTTAACCAATATTTTATTTGGTAGAAAACATTTGTGTGGTGGTTCTTTTTAAGAGCGGTCGAAAATCATTTTATTATTACAGACCACAAATACGTAAAATGCAATAAAATAGTGATTACATATTTCTAAATAAATAAATAAATTGATACATAAATAATTGCATAAACAAATAATAATAATAATAACAATAATCAATAATGATAATATGCTAACAACAATAATAATAATCACACAACAATAATAATATCAATAACAATTAGAATATGAACAATTAATAATAATAATAATAACAAATGATAATAATAATAATAATATGTAAAAACAGAAAAATAAATAATAATAATAAATATAATAATAAAAATAACAATTAATTAATAATAGTCATATAATAGCAATAATAATATTAAAAATATAAATTAACAGAAATTAAATAAATAATAATAATAATAATAATAATAATAATAATAACAGAAATATAAATATTAAATAATATAATAAAAACAGAATTATAAATAAATATTAATAATAATAATAATAATAAATAAATAATAATATTAATTAATATTAATTAATAATATATTAAAATAAATAAATATAGGCTCACCGGATTTCCCTCGCCGGAGAGTCGTCGGAGCGGCCGTTGGGGGCACCGCCAACACCGGATGGTAGATCGGAGCGGCGGGAGTCTCGCGCCAGTGGTCACGCGCCGGAATGTCGCCGGAGGAGGCCGGAGCTCGCCTTGAAGCCGCGCGGTTCTTCCTCGCCGATCTCCTCCACGCCGGCGCTGATGGCTGATCAGAGACCGTCTTTCGGTGCGCCGGGGTCTGCTCTCCACCGTGGCGGGGCGCGTGCGGCGATCGGTGGCCGGAGCTGGCCGGCGGAGGCCTCGCCTCCTCCCTCTCTCTTTTCTCCTTTGCGTCGTCTCTGTTCCTCCCCGCCGATCTCCTCCACGCCGGCGCTGATGGCTGATCGGAGACCGTCTTTCGGTGCGCCGGGGTCTGCTCTCCACCGTGGCGGGGCGCGTGCGGCGATCGGTGGCCGGAGCTGGCCGGCGGAGGCCTCGCCTCCTCTCTCTCTCTTTTCTTCCTCTTTCCCTTGGTTCCAGCGTCGTTTCCTGCGTTGGCTGGTCCCTGGTCTGCTCCTCTCTTCTCTCTTTCTTTTCTTTTCTTTTCCTTTCCTTTTCTTTTCTTTTTCTTTCTCTTTTCTTTGGCTCTTTCTTTCTCTTCTCTCTTGATCTGCCGAGCCCCCCTTTCCATTTCCTTGTTCTTTTCTTTTTATACCCCTCAATTAGGTTAGGTTTGGGTGCAATGGTAATTTCCTCCATTTTCTCATTTTTTAACTTTAATTAGTTTAACTTAATTCAAATAAAAGACACTAATTAATTAAACATACACATTAATCAATTAAACATTCTACTAATTAAACATTACCTATTTTCCATTTTAATCTAATTAATCTATTTAATATATCATATAATTTATCTAATTAATTAAACAATTCACATATTAACTAATTAATCTTTAATATTTCATGCATTTTAATTATCTAATTAAACTTACAATATTAATAAATTAAATTAACCCAACATTAATAATTAACTTCTAATTTTATCTACCTAATCTATATTATATATTTTTATTTTTTCGGAGGGAATTACTAAGGACCCAAAATCACTTTTTGACATCAAACCCGACTCGGGACCCGGTGTCTACAGAGCTTCAGGCGGCTTTGGGAACTCGGTTAAATTTCAGCATCGCTTTTCGTCCGCAGACTGATGGTCAATCAGAGAGGGTTATTCAAGTTTTGGAAGATATGCTACGGGGTTGTGTTCTAGAATTCTCGGGAAGTTGGGATCAGTATGTGTCTTTGATGGAATTCACGTATAATAACAGCTATCAGGTGAGCATTGGTATGGCTCCATACGAAGCACGGTATGGACGGAAATGTAGAACACCAGCATGTTGGACTGAATTATCAGAAAAGGCTATGATAGGTCCGGATATAGTGCAGGATACCAAAGAGAAAGTGAGGGTTGTGTAACAGAACTTGAAGGCAGCTAAGGACCGACAACGTTCTTACTCTAATCTGAAGCGCAGAGATATTCAGTATGAAGTAGGTGATAAAGTTTTCTTAAAAGTGTCACCGTGGCGAAAGGTTCTCCGTTTTGGAAAAAAAGGCAAGTTAAGTCCACGCTTTATTGGACCATATGAGATCCTAAGAAAAGTGGGTCCAGTAGCGTATCAATTAGCTTTGCCTATGGAGTTAGCTAGATTACATGATGTTTTCCATGTATCTATGCTTCGGAGATATCGGTCAGATCCTTCGCATGTGTTACCAGTGCAAGATATTCGGATTCAATCAGACTTTTCTTATGATGAAGAACCGAAAAGGATTTTGGATAAGGAAATCAGACAGCTCCGGAATAAATAGATACCATTGGTCAAGGTCTTATGGCAACATCATGGTATTGAGGAAGCTACATGGGAACCAGAGAAAGCCATGAGATTGCAATACCCTCAGTTATTCGGAGCAGGTAAGAATTTCGTGGACGAAATTCTGTTAAGTGGGGGAGTATTGTAACACCCCAAAACCACCCCAGTAGTTTGAGCCTGTCTGTGTCTGTATGTGTGTACTTTATATGTTGCATGTGTGAATTATTTGTCTTAATTATTTATTTTAGTTATGTGTTTGTATATGTATTAGTTTGAGAAGAGGAGATAGGTTAGTATATGATTTAATGTATGGTAATAAGATGTGAGCAAGGGATAGCTTAGTGTGTATGGGAGTGTATGGGAGTAAGATGTGAACAAGGGATGGCTTAGTGTGTATAGAAGTGTATGGGAGTAGGGTGTGTTATGGGGCAAGTGTCTTATGGAGAGAATGACATGTGGCATAAATGATAAGTTAGCATTTAATGGATTTGGTGAGAGAGAGAGAGAACAGCCATTTTCCTCTTGTTTCCCGTTCTTCTTCCCCCTTCACGCCATTCCCTTCTTTTCTTCTTTCTTCTTCTTCGTTCTTCCTTTTCTTGGCACAATCTTGCTCCCTCTTCTTTATTTGAGTAATTAGAGTTGTTTAGATTGTGATTTTGAAGCTCAAAGGTGAGTAGGGGTTATTGATGTTTTAGATTCTTCTTCTTCCTCTTCTCTAGGTTTTATAATTATATATGTATATGTGTGGGTTGTTGTAAAATTGATCTTGGTTGTTGTGGCTTTATGGTTCAGAGGAGTCTCCTAGACCGACAAAAGGGAAAGAGATAGCTAGTGGGAGCGGAGTTCACGAGTAGGAGCAAAGGAGATCAGGTTTGGGAACGTTTGTCTTTTGCATATATGTGTGAATTTGGGATAGATGTTTACACTTTTGCTTGGGTTGGAGTTATGAGTTGTGTAACTATGGCTTAAATTGAATTAAGCATGATAAATAATGCTAGAGGGTGTGTATTGTTTAAAGAATTTGCAAGAAATCATGTGGATAGTTGCAATTAGTGTTAAAATTGCTGTTTTGGGATTTCTTGGAATTGAGCATGTGTTTGGCTTGATTTAATTGAAATAAATAGTAATAAAGCTGGGTTTTAATTATATTATGAGTTGTTGATGCTTGGGTTGCTTAATTTTGAGGTGTAGAATCAATTTTGGAAGTTTGAATGTGTTTAGTGTGAGATTTCTGCAGATTTTGGGCATAAGAGCTGAAAAACCCATAACTGTCGCGATCGCGACAGTATCGCGAGCGCGACAGAGCGCGGAGGTTTTAGCCCTCGCGCCGGCGCGAGAGGTGTCGCGCCAAGAAACTCGAAGGAGCTCTCTGTCGCGAGCGCGACAGAGTGTTCGACCTCCGAGCATGTGCAGAGCTCTGTTCTGTTGCGAGCGCGACAACCCTCGCGATCGCGATAGAGAGTAGCACCTACGTCCTCTCGCGATCGCGATAGAGAGTAGCACCTACGTCCTCTCGCGAGCACGAGGTCACTCGCGATCGCGAGACGAGGCGGGAAGGTGTATGTTAGCTTCTGTCGCGAGCGCGACAGACGTGACTTCCAAATTTGGTTTCTTCTCCTTTTTGCTTGATGAGTTGAGTTCTTTTGCATGCACTCTTTTATTAAAGCCTTGACCACTTATTTAAAGGAATAAAATGTATGTTAACTTAATAAACTTCCGTGTAACCTGTTAATGTCGGATAAGTGGATAGTTAGGCATGCCTAATAGAGTTATGTGTTGCTGCAGCTATGTGTACACTTTTGGACCCTGATCAGGTCCCCCGATTGGATCCTCGCGATCCTTCTGCTCGAATCTTTCTTAAGATTCTATGTGAAAGTAAAAGGAACAAAAGTCAATAGAACCTTTTTATATCTTCGGGTATCTACGTGTTCACAATATGATATCGATACCCTCGGGTATCTATGTGTACTCGTTATCCACTCATTTTGATTAAACAGGTATTAAGATGGTAATATACCTTTGGTGAATGAATTCTGAATGATATATGCATATGTGATGTGAATTCTTAACTAATGAAGAATAGTGAGGTTAACTGTGTATGATGTTATATCTGTAATTATATCATTATCATGTGTTTTCTGTTATCGTCACTGTGAATGGCGGTTATGCATCTTGTGTTCCCCACTAAGCGATTTCGCTTAGCATGGGTGTTTAACCGTGCAGGTGTGGAAGGTTGAGTACGCATAGTCTGGGCGTGTCGCATCGGGAAGGCCAATACAACTAGAGATCGGGGTTTTATAGTATAGGCTTTCCATTTTTTGTAGTAGATATAATGTTTTTGTTGGCCTTTGGAACAATGTACCTTGGGCTTTTGTATATTTGTTTTGTGTATATTTATTGTAAATGTAAAGACCTCTATCATGTATATTAATAAAAGTATTCATTTTGTTCAGTATCACTCTTCTTTCTTTAAGAGCTTAACTTACCCTTGATATGCCATTTTGTATGAAATGTTTTCATAATTGTACTAGTGGGATGTGACACTCCTACCTATCTGGACCCTTCTTCCCTTAATCTGAGTAGAAGTCTCCATGTCATAGGTTGGGGTGTGACAGGGTACACCTAAGTTGTTACTCATTGAAACTAAGTAAAACTAGTGCTTTTGTATCACATGTCTAATCATGGTCATTCTTATTGCTATATGGTGCCTATAGATAGAAATGCATGCATAAGCTAGGCATAAACATGCAATTAGACGGTTAAGAGAAACCTGCTGTAGGCATAAGGACATACACTGGAGCAATTATCAAAGCAATAATAATGATTTTTCATGTGACAAATCCTCCTCCTATTCCTTAAATAACAAAAAAAAAAGAAAAAAAAAAGAAAGAAGAAGGCCGTTAGAGATGAAAACCATGACTGGCTCTCTAAGCAAAAGTTAGGCCAAAGGACAGGTGAAAACCTGGGAACAGGAAATCTGTCCTTAAAACAAAAAAGAAAAAAAGACCCGCTGGATTGGGTTGGGTCCACTCCAGGCAAAAATTAGGCACAGAGTTATGTGAAAATCCCTAAAGGGACGCATTCCGCTAAGAAAAGCTAGTGTGAAAATCCACAAGGGATGCACTACCTTTAAAACAATGACTTTTGAAGCCTGGAGCAATAAGGCAGCATTACTCGAAATGACTTCCCTTTAGACAAGTGTCGTATAATGCAGAACTTGATTCAGAGTGCTAGGGGCAAAATGCTCATTGACTCAAGGGCAAAGATACATATGGGTCAGTTCTCCTTGAAAAGATTATGGGTCAGGGTCCATAAAGCCAAGACAATGCTTTTCTAGATCCTTGGGGGCATCAGACAATGTGAGCAGCTGAGCAGTACCCTCAACGAATCCCTTAACCACCTGGGATGTGGTCTATCCATTTTTGCATCTCACATGCATAAATCTTTTGCATATTGCCCTGTATATCACGTGCATTTAGTCCATTACACTTATGGTTGTACACACAATTCTTGTACACTAATCTTTCGCTTATGTCTCGTGTATATAGCTTTATGTGTATATTTCATACCCGTGATTCCATACGCACATACAATCTTTTATATATGATGTTGTGTACATAACTTAGAGGGATAGGTCTGAATAGACCTCATGAGCAAGGATGATCCAAAGGATGGATTCAACTCGACATGATCGGACACTGGATCCGGCCTAGAATTAAGTAAATATGTACAGAGGTGAAACGCCCAAGAGAACAAGCCTATCCGGGCACACCATGCTAAAGGAAATCAGATGCGAAAGTGAGCCGAGGTACAATTTCAGCTCTGCATAGGCGCACATCCATGCCAAACAATCAGATCAAGATGAAGTCCTCATAAGAGAAGAATCTCAAGGACCTGCTCCCAAGAGGGAAAAGAATAAGCCTTTCCATGCACACCATGCCAGGAGCGAACAGGTAAGTTTTTTTTCCTGTCATAAGAGGCACGCTCACCCACATCACACAATAAGTGTACAAAATCCAAATTCAAATGTACAAATTCTCAAAGCAAAACAACAAAACAAAAAGAAGAAGATATTTTCAAGGCCTTGAAAATCCAACATACTGTAAAATTTCGAATGCATCCAAAGTGTAAAAATTCCAGGAAAGAAAATCCCAAAACAAAAACAAAAACAAAAACAGAAGAATCACCAAAGACATGGAAACCTATCCGCCTGAGGGCATGCAACCAAAACCTCAAATAATAATTTTCTCTCTGGAGGCTCGATATCAAAGTCTCCCAGTGAGCATCAAAGTCTCTTTGGAGCATTATCTTTAAGACCTTTTTAAGGCATTCTCAGTCTCTTTGGAGCATTATCTTTAAGACCTTTTTAAGGAATTCTCAGTCTCTTTGGAGCATTATCTTTAAGACCTTTTTAAGGCATTCTCGGTCTCTTTGGAGCATTATATTTAAGACCTTTTCTTAAGGCTTTCTCAGTCTCTTCGGAACATCAAGTTATTTTCAAAAGTATTCCAAATCCCTTCAATCCTGAGATGATCGGAGAGATGAGGTTAGCGGGGCACCAGCGGTAGAACATATCGCAACAGGGGGTTGGAGTTAGAGACACTGCACCTCACACCGTGCATGCCGAGCCAAGGACAGCGGGGCACACGCGATAGAACAAGTCGAGGACCGTGGTTAGAGAATGCCGCATCTCACGGACACTGTGCAAGCCGAGATGAGGCCAGTGGGATAGATCAGTTATCGTCAAGACCGAGACGAGGTTAGCGGGGCACCAGCGATAGAGCATATCCCAACGAGATTGGGGTTAGAGGACACCGCATCTCACAGATGTCGTGCAAGCCGACCGGAGGTGAGTGGGACAATGCAATAGAAAAGATTGCAAACGTGTCACAACCCGTTTGCCCCCTAGTAGAATGAGCCATGTTTGTGCATGTGCTTTGTGTGAGTTTTGGCATGTGTTATGGGCATTTTGGGCAGAAATGCATGTTTTGAGAGTTTTGTTAGCATGTGGGTGCATGTGTGGTGTTAGGGTGTGAATTAGTTGGGTTGCACTTGGGTGTGTTTACTCACATGGTTGTAGACTGTGTTTTGGGGCTGTGTTTGTGTGTGTGTGTTCACACATTTGTAGGGTATGCATTAGTTGGGAGAGTCTTATGTGCATGTGATGTATGTTTGTTGGGGGTGAGTGATTGAATTCATCCATTAGGATGAGGACACTTGGCAAGAGAGGGAAAAAGTAAAGATTAAGAAGAGGAAAGAGAATAGGAAAGTAGAATTTTGCTCCCTCAATCCCGTTCTCTCTTCTCTTCCTAACTCCTCTTTCTCTTCTCCTTCATTGTGGTGCCCTAGTTGGGATTCAAGCCTCAAGTGGTGGAAATTAATCATCTCCTTGCTTTTCCTTAGTAAGTTTTCTGCATTTTCCATCTTCTTCTTCCTCTTCTTCATCTTTCTTCTTCATATTTTCTGAGTTTGGGTTTTAATCTAGAGTTACTTTGTTGTGGGTTTTGTTGGGTTGTGCTTAGTTGAGCCTCCTCGTGAACCGAAGGGTAAAGAGAAGGCGAGATCTAGTGGATCTAAGCATTAGGAGCAAAGGATTTCAAGGTTTGGGAAATTTATCATTTTTGTATGTAAATGTGTTTATGCATGTGTTCATGATGATTTCTGGAAATTGGGTTGTGATATGTTCTTGATAAGGCATGTATGTTATGGGTTTTTGTTTGGGTAAAGTAATTTTGCATGAGTATAGGATTATTGTAGTGATTTTGAGGATTGTTGTGGTTTTTGCTGCAAATTTGTGGGTATTGGAAATTATTGGTATTGTGAGTTTGAATTGATGTTTGGTGTGAAATTAATTGTTGATAAATGTTATATTGTGGTTATTGATGTTGAGGGGTGGCTGGATTTGAGGTAAGAGACAATTTGAATGTGATTTGTGTGTTGTGGGTGTGTTTTGGAAGAGGGAGAAATCTGCAGAATTCTGCAGAATTTGGGAATCCAGACTCTGTAGCGACCGCGACACCGTCACGATCGCGACAAAAACCAGTGATCTTGGCCTGTGCTGTCGCGAGCTCGCGATAGCAAAAGTTGATGTGCTCTCTGTCGCGAGCGCGACGACGTCGCGATTGCGATAGAGCGCAATGCTGGCCTGTGCTGTCGCGAGCACGCGATCTGTTGCGATCCCGCGATGGCAAAAATTTAGACTCTCTGTCGCGATCGCGATATAGTCACGAGCGGAACAGAGTCCGGCTTTTTCCTCCTCCCTGCGATCCCTAAGTCCATCACGCGCGCGCTGCGAAGAGACTATGGTCTCTGTCGCGAGCGCGACAGTCTTGTTATGCTGAATGAGTTTCCTTTGGCGTGTGCGTGTGGTTTCGAACTCCAGTTTCCTTTGGTGACCTTAAGCCTTATACCTGTTAACTTATGAATTATATGAATGTGAATCCATGATATGAATATGCTTATATGTATGTAAATATGCATATATGTGTGATTTGGGATAATATGGAATGAATTGAATGGATTATGCATAACCTGCTAGAGTCAGTTCAGTGGATAGTTAGGCATGCCTAATAGAGTCTTATAGCTGCAGCCTCTGTTCAGTTTGGACCCCGATCAGGTCCCGTTTGGTTCCTCGCGAACCCTCTAATGTGTTTGGATCTTGTTTAAGGTCCCTTAATAAAATGTTTTGTAAATGAAAAAGTAATTGGTTTTCGATTCGTACCCGTATGAGAATCAAAACAGATTTGCAGTGCAGTGATAATGGTATGAGTCATGGTGACTCACTATTGATAAGCCGATGAGAGCTTATCACAGTGTACAGTGCAATTCAATGTATAAAATAGTGCAGTGATAATGGTCTCATTGAGATCATTTTATAGTAAAATGGGTCTGTGGGGCCCATGTCCCGCATATTCGGTCAGTAGATTTTCTACCTGGTCCATACTAGGGGCATACTAGTAAATATGTGAATAAAATTATTAAAATAATGAGATTGGTAAAAATGAGTGAAAATCGGACTAAAATGAAGTAAATAGAAAGTTTAGGGGTAAAACGGTAATTTTACTAAAAGTTGGTAAAAATTAGTGAAAATGAATTAAAAGTGTAAGTGGAACGGTAAAATGGTAATTTTGATGAAATATGGGGTTAAAATAGTAAAGACAGTGAAAAAGTGATAATATAGGGACTAAATTGTAATTTTACCAAATTGTAGGGTAAATAGTGAAATATCTGGGTAATAAGGGCATAATGGTAATTAAATAAGTTAACTAAGTGCAAAAGTGGAAAATAAGCATAAATAAAACTAATAGTGTAAATATTTAATAAGTAAGGGCATTTTGGTAATTATATGTTAAATGAAAATAAGTGTAATTTAGTGGTTAAATAATATTAAGTGAATTAATTAAGTGAAGGGTAAAGTGAAGAGAAAACAATAGTAAATATATTTATGTGAAATTAACAAGTTTATGTAATTTGAATATGTTAAGTGAATATAAACTAGTTAGGAAATTTATAAATTGGTAACCACCACTGGGCATTCTAATGCTCAGCACGTAGTTGTTTTGGCTACATGTAGGTACCCTTTAGGCTTGGAGCAGCGTACCTCAGTATTTTGGCAGAGCAAGCGGATGAAGTAGAAATTGTTTCATATATTTTGTATGTTTTGGTATCTGGCATGTATATACACTTAAATTAGTATTTGGTTTTAGCATGTAATATTATCATGCTTATATTATCTGTGTAAATTTTATATTGGCTGTGTGATGAAAGGCGGATGGGATATGTATGATTATAGGATGATTTGCTATTGTGCCCTTGCCGGGGCTGTGGAAATGTCTAATTGTAGGTTTGGGTAGTGCATTTTACAAGCCGTTATACTGCCGAAATTTATACCAATTGAATAGTAAGTTAAGACAGTTATAGGACATCGGTAACTAAGAAATGTGAATGCGAAGGATGTGTTAATGAATAAGTGAATAATGTGTTAAGTGAACTTAGTGTTAATAAACATGAGTGTAAAAAAAAAAAAATTGACCCGTAATTTGATTAAGTAATAATAATTATTCGATCATGGTAATCGCACAGTAGCGCTAGGTCGGCAGTATACGTATAGGGTATAAGGGTGTTACATTGTGTCTCTAGTGATTTATACTGTATACTCAGTATCTATTGTTTGATACCCTAGTGGTATCCAGAGTTCTCGTTATCCACTTTAATAAGAATTCAGGCAATTAAAGAACATGTTAATGAAGTGGTTAAGTAATGATAAATTGTTCATATGTGAATTGTTGAAATGGTATATATATATATATATATATATGTATGTATAATGAAATGGACTAGTGTTTATAATCTATATGTTATAAATTATATGTTTACATTGTTAATATATAGCTACATGTTAATTTGATTATATGTCAATGATTATGTGTAAGACATTAATGCAAGTAGAACTATATGGTTCTGATTCCCAATTATTGGGATATGTAGGAAGTTTGGAATTCTGTTCCAAGTCTGAACCAAACCATTGAATACTAATAGTATTTTTAAGCTTTAATTAAGCAATAAATAAATGTGTTTGAACTAATCAATAAAACTTGATTTAATAGCTTAAAAGTATTATAAGATGGCTATAATATATTCACATAACCTATGTAAAATGAAGGTATAAAAGAAAAGTAACTTGTGGATTTAAAATCTTCAATTAAGATTTAGTATCTTATAATAAATATGTATAATGTTATGTTAAACTAACTTGTTAATGAATATTGTATGTAAGTGGAGGTTTGATAATGCTAAGGTAAATATCATATTATTAATGGAATCGAAAACTTGCATAGTAATTTCTATTAATATATAAAGTAATATAAGTAGATGAATGATTTTGAATTTGTAAGATCTAATTAAATAGTTTATAATAAGAAATGGAACTTGTAAATTAATTAGTTATTTGTATAAGTATAAATAAGCGCACCCAGTTCCTTCTAGGGTACATGGGGGTGTTACAGAACAAGGCAAGGAAGATGAAGAAGTTCTATGTTGTCTTCAAAGTCAAAGAAACTAGGATATGCAGGTCACGGAAAGAATGCAATCATCAAGAATTGGGTGTTAGTGGTAGTTTGTACAAATCCTTTGAATCTTTTGAGGAAGCTGAGGATGCTTTGATAAGGTATAAAAATTTAGAACCCAAAACAATGTGTACTAATGAAATATTCCTACTGCAAAAAGCATTGAATGTACTTCATCATGTGCTCATTGCTTGAAGTCAAGTATATGTTTAGATAATAGCAGCAGTTTGCATGAAAAGCACACAAGTGAGGTGGTTCAGTCTTTTATTGCTGGAATGACTGTTGCAATGCAAATCTCTAGTATAATGAAGCATCAGACTGATTAAATTTTACAAATGTATTGGTTGGATTTTTATGATGCCCATGGATAATGGAATGAAGTTTGTTAGTTTTAATCATGTGTTTGTGTCTAAATTTTTTTGTTACATATTGTGCAGTAATGACGTACTCTACCTTTATTACCTTTATAATTAACAAGTCCACTGGATTGCAACATACCAAGAGAGGGATCATCATGGTTAAAAAAAAATGCAAGGGAGAGATGAATCCTGGTAAAGAAAATTTTATCTTTGTACTTAGATAACTTTTGTCATCTGGTTAGGGTGTGATATTTTGATTGTGAATGGACTATGGGCTATAACAAGTGTTTTAGCTTTTGCACGAATTGTGACAATGTGATCTTTAGTGAGGTAAATTGGACTGGGCTTACAAGTAAAAACAATTTGCCTTACTAAATCCCAATCTTCCATACCTTAAGTAGTAGGCCTTACATTATTAAAGTAGTTTGCATTACTCAAGCCCGGCCTTGGTGCTTCAAACTTAGTCAAATTGCTTGAATTACTAAGGCCCACTACTTGACCATCATACTTTCGAGTTAAGGTTGGTACCATTTTTTTGTTTTTTTGATAAGTAACGTTAAAAGTTGAAACTAGTTTAATGTGATTATGCTCTGAAGTCTAAAAATTAACATAGTCATTAAATATATGGGTTTATTAATTTCATACAATATATTATAAAAATGTTCATTTGGTAATTACCTAGCTTAAATTATAGAGGGGCTAAATTTATATATTAAATGAGAAAAAAAAATCAAGAGATGCTAAATTATAGGTACTAAAAATTAAAAGGGCTAACTTACATGGATTTCTTTCATTTATAAGTCCTGTTGGGTTGGCCATAAGTAACATAAAAGCGAGTTTTCTAGCTTATTTATGTTTACTGCTTTGTTACTAAAGTCATAATTGTTGTTACATTGTTAACCATCATAAAATGAGGAGAAAAACATAGTTGAATTCAATTGCATCATTTAGTTTGAGTATAGGGATTATGGAGGTAAAATTCCAAACAATTTGAAATAAATATTCATATTTGTTCTCATTATGATTAAGCTATGCATCACTTCTTTGGAGACATAATATGAGTATTATAGAAGTCAAACAACCAAAGGAAAGTATCATACAACTCAATCAGTGGGTAATCGGCTAGTAATTTCTTGCAAACATATTCAAAACTATTATTATCAGCTATCATTTTCAATATTTTAGCAATTTCAGTCCTCAATAAACTTACTTTTTCCTTTGTTGCATTATTCATTACCTGTAACACCCCTTACCCGTACAAAGCAAACTGTATAATCACATGGCTGGTTTACGACGACAAGTGAAGGATGTGACCCCAAACTAGCACATTCAACACAACAACAATTAACAAAGACCAAAAATGTAAAATTTCTTTTGTTACAAATAGTTTTCACATATCACAATTATCAAAATTACATTTCCACTTTACACATACACATTTCTTATAAGCAGTTCAATACAATCAAAATTGATTCTTTTACATAATACTCATTTAGAAAACATAATTCATTCATTTACATACATTATAATACAAAGACCAGATAATACACTCCTATGGACTCATTAGCCTTGACTGCTGCGGAATGTCCCTGGCGACACTTCTATCTCCAAACTTGCACAGATGACACACCTATGCTAAGTGCAAAGGCTTAGTCTGGAACAGATATGAAATAGTTGACCATTCACAGTGATCATTAACAAAACATACAAATGATTGCATAAAATTATTTACATTCATAATATGTAAACCTATAGGAATATACCATAACCATTCACACACACATTTATACAGTTTGACAAAAAATCTCTCTTGTTTGATTAAAAGAATAAACATTTATGTTAATACACTTAGATAGCACTCCCACAATTATATTCATTTCCTGTAAAGTATCATGTTATTGACATATTATATTTCTTTATTAATTTTTTTTATTATTTGCATTTTACAAATATTTATAGGAACCCAGACAATACCATAAGAACGTTCATCAAACATCTACAAATCATAATATCTCTTTTTGTTAAAAAACAAACATACTCATGTTTAATCATATATGATTAATGTATATACCTACACCTACTCACGTGAAGTAATCCATTTAATTCATTAAGGTTCCATGTATACCATAACTGAATGTACAATTAATTCATGCATCTATCATAACTTATTAAACACAAGCTACATTTTATTAGCTCCTATCATAGCAAATACTTTAGCTTCATGTGATACTTTTATGGAATAGTTTAACCACAACCATTACCCATTAGCATTATTAATATAGGAAGTATTGACTTTCATGTCAATATACATTTCTTATTTTGTTACCAAATCTGAACATAATAGATACTGACTATAACAAATCACCTTTTAGTATTGTATGCATATGGAAAGCTTCATTCCATTCTACTTTAATAACATGAGTTAATCAATCATCCAAGTATCACTTCTTTGTTCACTTGTTGCCTACATTCCCAAGGTGGTGGATAACGGGATATAGAATGCATAAGTACCCGAAGGTACAAGTGTCATACCGCTGACAAAAACCCATAGGGATCCCAACGGAATCTAAAGACATAAGGACCCAAATAGGATCCAGAAATGCATCAAGACCAAACCGTCGGTCCAACACATAAGCTGCAGTAAAAAAACCTTATAGGCATGCCTATCTATCCACGACTCAGTTAACGCAGGCCATACACCCATGTTTGTTGCATTTTTATAATAATCATATTAATATAACCTTTTGCATATTCACATACAATTATTGTGATCAAATAATGATCACAAATACTTGTTGACTATATCAAAACTCTCATATAATTTTTATATGACACATTGCATATCATTTTAAGGTTACATAATATACATTTCATGTAACATATTTATATATCATGTCATATTAATTATTCTCTTTTAATTACATTCCAATATTAATCACTCAAACAACCATGAAATCATTCAAAACATGCATTGGATAAGTCCTAGAAGGTTCTGGGGAAGTTCATGCTCAATTCGAAATGAAAATGAACAACATAGGTAAAATAGGGGTGAGGGACGGCCGTGACTCATGACCGACAGACATCACCCAACCTCACATCCGCCCGTCACTAGCAAAATCACGCATGAGGGATGGCCACGACTCATGACCGACGTGCAGCCAAAGATAGATAGGCATGACAAAAATGGATAGCATGACGGACCGCCATCCTTAACCGGCCAATGGGATTGACTCTCGACCAACGGGCGCCCCTAGGTAGATATGCCTAACAAAGCAACTTCACCCCAAACAAAATAGATTTCAATCCTATATTTTGCAGTCTGAAAAACTATGCAAACACCATTCTTAGCAACAATGGTCTTCTTAAAAAAATAATCCCCAAGATCTTAAATTTTTAATGGCATAAAGTCATTTGGAGCTGTAACCTAGGAGATATGAGATGAAAAGCACAGACTGCTCCAAAAACCCTATTCCAGGAAAAGGCTATTGTTTTGGATATTTTAGGGATCTTAGAGCTAGAAATAAATTATAGCTATTTCTAAGACATTTGTAGATACAAAAATCATGATTCAAATGCCTCTAGAATCACCCAATTTGGAGATTCCTAGCTCAATTTATGGCCGAAAAATTGGATTGGGTCAATTGACACCCTAGACAGAATCTATCCGAATCACCAGGCCAAAATAGAAATCCTTCTGTTTTAGCCACTTTTGAGGGTCTTAGAGCCGGAATTAGCTCAAGGTAGGTCACTGCTAGGACAATTATAGGTATGGATGTCTCAGTTCTAACCCAAATGATTTCACTTCATTTGGAGTTCTAAAACACAACTTATACCCAAAATAGTCCCCAAGGGTCAGACAAAATCAAAACAGAATTTTCCTTTTTACATTTCATCTACTCAAATTAAACATTTCCACAATAATACTCAACACAAATCAACTCAAATTCACATATATCATCCATACACATATACAATTATACAAATTAACAATAATTGTACAAAAGCACCTAAAATTCCCAAACCTCATTTGATGTCCTCTTTCTCTTCACTTTTGCTCCTCTTTGCTCCACTTTACTTTCTTTCTTCTTCTTCTTCTCTTACTTATGCCCCCATTGGTTTTTTCTCATAACATCTATACCATAAACTCATATTAATACATGTATAGAACCGTAATCTTAACCTTAAAGCATTTAAGATGGAGAGAAATTAAACCCAATTACTTTTCCTACCTTACATAAATTACACTAGACTTGACCTCTTCCTTTTCTTATTGATTTTTCATGCATAAAAGAGAGGAATTTTGATGGATAAATGGTGGAGAATTACTTCCCTCCTCTCCCTCCTTATGGTCGGCCAACTTGACCAATTTATGTTGCCACCATTCATCTTTATCCACCTTGCCCAATGTTAAATGCCTATTGGTCACTTTAAAGATTTTTATGCCAAATCTCTTTTTTAATCCTTCCTCTTTTGTTCCTTCACACATTCACCTATTAATTAATCCCTCCTCATACATTGGCCCATATACTTCATTAATTCCTTCAATTTAATCCATTTAAGTTGTAATTTAATAAATTACCAATATACCCTTAACTTTATATTTAATAGCGATCATCTCCTTTACTACACCTAACCATTTTAATTACCTAATAATGCACTTTCGGTCACCAAATTAATTCTTTTGATATAATACAAATCATACTTAACAAATTCCAACTTATCGTACTTACCGAAACTTTCCATTTAATGACGATTACGTCCTCTTCGATATTTTCACCTTAACTTCACACACATTCGTTTCTTATTTCACTCGAAACATTCCCTATTACTATTGGGGTGTATATTGGGTCATTACATTGCCTCTAGGCTTGCAGGTAATGCTGACAGAGTTGGGTTCCTCTTAATCATCTTTTTTTGAATCTTGTCCATGTTGGTGATTGTTGTGATTTTGGAGGAGAAGATTTGTGTTATCAGTGCATGGATTTATAATGGACAAGAGCTCTTGCTACAATGATTCTTCATGGATTTAATTTCAAGTAGCTCATTTTAATATTAAAAAATTAGTTATTACCATATTACAATTAGTCCAAACAAATTATATTTTACTACTACTACTACTACTATTATTATTATTATTATTATTATTATTATCGACATTACATCCATTCCTCATCAAGTGACATTTTGGTGTCTAATGGTAGACAAATTAAGAAAATAATTAATACATATCAATATTATTAAAAATATTAGTAATTCACTATATTATCCTTTCATTAATCAACATAGAAAAACAATAATAATATACATATAAAACATTTAGAACATAAAAAAAAGGATAAAAAAAAGTACATTTCATTTTTTCCTAAATTTTATAAAGAGACGCTTGAAATTGAACAAAACAAATCCCAAAAATGATGCTTAAAAAAGAAAAGAGGTAGTAACTACAAGTACTAATGTCAACGCATACCACAATCAGTCTATTGTCCAACGAAAAATTGAGTCAACATGTGCAAACATGCATTTCCCATGTAAACCCAAATACTGACCACATAGGGCTAAATTGGGATTATTAGTGGTATCATTCAACATGGTATTAATTGTTTACCATGGGAAATGAGTACATGAATTTGTTACAATTGCTACTTTGAGGGTGAGAAAAAAAATTCGAAAAGTTGGTTAATAGCAAAACAAGTTTGAAATCGAATCTATTATAGTTAACTAATCCGATGAATTGGATTTCGATTTTATTTTTTTTTCCCATTAATCCATTTTTATGGTTAAATCTATGATTTTTCTTTTAATTATTTTTAGTTTCCCATGATTTAAATAAGTTTCTGGAATTCTAGATATGATTTTATTATGCTTTTAGGCTAGTATATGGGTATTTGGATTTATTTTGTATGAAAAATTACATGTTTTCCATGGTGTCTTTGCTCTCAGGGCAGCGCTCAGGGCGCGAGCCACGTGAAGAAGGCCTGAGCAACAGGACGTAGCGGGGCTTTTCTTGCCGTCACTCGGCCTCTGGCCATCCGTTCCTCTTTCTTTGTTGGCCATTTGTGACTTCCTAGGCTGTAAGTTTTAACTCCTTTTATGCATGTTTTTGTCTTTTTATGTCACATTAAATAATTTAGTTTAATTTCATATTTTGTACCATGCAATTTTATTTTTCTGTCTTTTATATGCCCTTTGTTCTTTTTATTTTTTTATATTTTTATTCCGGTATGCATTTATTTATTTAAGTATTTGATCTTATTGTTGTGTTTTTAATTTATTTGCTTTCTTTTGTCTTTTATGGGCCAAATATCTTACATACGTGCGTTTCCCAATGAATAGAGATTCGGAGCCTAGGATGCATAGATTATAGTAAGCTTTTGTACTTTATTTATTTTGAGTTTCTTTTAGTTTGCTTTCCCTTAGTTTAGATTTGTAATAGTAAAGAAATTTTCTATCTGCTAACTTAAAAATTCACTTAAAGGCTTTGTACAAATAAAATGGGATTTTTCTTAATAAATAAGAAGAGTTTCTCTTTTATTAAAATGGAATCACTCATCCCCTTTTTTAAAACTTGTTTAAGAAACTCTTCATTTTTGTAAATATGCATGCGGTAACTAATGTTCCCATCTAAATGAATTCTCCGTTTTATGTATGTTTTATTTTCCATTTTATGGGACAATTTTACTTTATTTTTTATAGCCTTCCTTACATGCTTGTATTGCGCTTTTATTTATGTATCTTTATAATTCATGTGATAAAAGAGATAGGAAATTAGTCTTAAAAACTCATTTATAAAAATATTAACCAAGGTGTAAGTAAGAGTGATGTCTGGAACCATCTCTGTTTTAGGCTTTATGAGGTTAGATCTACTTTCCTAATGTTTTGTTGGGTGACGACTCCACAATACCTACCTTTTGGTGCCCAAATAGATTCCCTCTAGGTTGATTGTCAACAATAGAATAGGGGTACCCCGAGATGCTGTCTAATGCATTTTTGATGCTTGAGGCTTGGCAAATTGGGTTGAATCCCTGTCTATTACAAAGCGACCAATCTTCACAAGTTTAATGAACCTTCATTTGGTCTTTGCTCCACTAGGGACCATAAGACCTTACTCTTAAAGTACCTTAGTTAAATTAAATATAATTGGGTTTTTGAAATTAAAGTTCTATCTCTTTTTGAAAATAAGATGCAGTAGAGCGTGTTAGGGCCTTAGAATTATGTTATGTGTCCCTTTCTTACCACGGTGCATTCCCGAAGCATGACTCTACTTTCACTCAATGTAGGGAAGTCTTAACGACAATCACCAGCCCAAGCCTTGTACCATTTGGTATATTGAAAGATGACCCGATTGGTCATCATGCTCGTGATGAGCTAGACCTGTTAGCAGGGATCATGCTTAGATAGCCCTAAAGTTTTAGCTCAAGACCAATAAGCTTATGTAATGACAATAGATACTTCCCCTACGTAACATGAACCATAAAACTTTGCTTGCTATGTGGGCAGTTATATATTGAACAAATTCAATTAAATTAAGTGGTCACTTATTAAAGGCTGCCATGCCCTGGTGAGCCCATTTTAATTCATTTAGGATGTTTGAGTACACAATGGCCAAAACTCATTTGTATGCGCTTTAAATAAGAGAGGTTATGATGTCGATTTTTTACCGCGCACCATACGCATCCATTGGGTTCCCCGTTGACCCTTGGACTAAGTCCACCTAAGAAAAGAGACTACACGACTGCCTGTGTGGGAGATAAGGTTGGAAGGTCCTTACCTCTGCTTTTGTATGTGGTTATTGGTGTTGCATAGCATGATCATGCACTATGTGTAATGACCGTAATTCCAGGTTAGCCGTGAATAGTATTTCCCAAAGATAAATAGTGCATCCAGGGTATAAATTACACTCGGATGTGAAAAATATTTTATTTGACCACCAGAAAATACTAGTCAAGGTGAGTCTAGTGGTAAAATTTGGAGTGAAAATTAGATTAAATAGGTCTCCAAAGGTCAAAAATAAGAAAAGTCTTGGACCATATTAAAGGACCCTTCAAAAATAGTAAATGACCTCCAAAAATTATTTTAATGATATGGACAAACTCAGAATAATATTTAAAAATTTTCGATATTGAAAAATTAATTTTACGGTAACACTGAAAATTTTCAAATCGGACTGGTTAGAGTGAACTAGTCTCGAAAATGGATTCCGATTGAACTAAAATTTTTTGTGGAGGATTAATTTATTATTTTGAGAATTATGGAATTGACTTTGAGTGAATTTGAGGTTGGGAGAGAAAGAAATAAATTAGGGTCACATAAATGGGCTAAAAATGGAAAATGGGCTTAAATTGGGTCCAACCACCTTGGTTGAACCGGCCTGTAGACACCGAATCTTGGGACAGTCTAGATTGAGGTTACCCAATGAGAAAATTAATGGCTATTCATAGGCAAAAAGGTTGAAAGTGACGATTTTCTTGTCAAAATTTACTTTTTAGAGATAAAAAAATAAAAAATTAAAAAAATAAAAAAACAAAATAAAAAAAAATAGGAGGCTAAGATTCATTTTTAGAGGTTAGCAATTTTCATCAAAAAAGGTTGGAAAATTTTTCAGAAATTTCCAAAAGAATTGTCAGAAGTTTTCTTCTTCTTTATTCCACAAAAATTGCATTAAATCTTTTCTGAAATAAGGTGAATTCGTGGAAGCGAAATCAATTCGTTTCTACTCGATTTGTGCTTTTAACACTCGTAATTGCTACGAAAAATTTCAAGAAGAAAAAATTAATTTTCTTGTCTTGAATTAGTTTTGAAAATTATAATTTTGTGGTAGAAAATTTCCCAAAATTGCACATTGCCGATTGATTTTTGTAGAATTCAAGGGAAGAGATCACACGACACTCGCCTTCTGGAGGTAATATTCAAAGAGTAAATAATCTAGACTGATCTCTAATTCACTTTGTTGCTTTATATTGCTTTATCTGAGTCTAATTTCTTAAAAGGGAATTAAAAATCAAAATTGAGTTTTAATTGGTATTCTTTGTTTTTTTCAGATCAAGGGCGACCAACGGGTCGAAGCTCCACCGACGGCCATCGCTCAAGCGAGCAACGGACCATCACGGAGGCCTTCTTCTGCCCGTTGGTCGACCTAAGGACGGTCATCGCTCACATGATTTGGGCCGTCTCTGGACTCTCCGTTGCCTTTTCTTTACTGTTTCATGAATTTTCTTATTTTGACTTCATTTTCAAGGTGATTTTCCTCTTTTTTAGTTTTTATTCATTTTTATTAATCCTGCCCATTTTTGTGTTTTTTTTTTATTTTTACTAATGTGCTCTATGCTTTTATGAGTGTAATTATTTTCCTTGGATTCGAAGTGCTGGGAAAAGGAGATCCCATTAGAATGATCTGGGGATACCGATTGGGTTTATTTCCTTATCTTATTTCCTTTAATTTCAATTTTCAATCTTATTTATTGTTTATTATTTTTTTGAGCTCGCTAATGTAAAAATAGCTAAAGATTTCTACAGATAAATGGGATTTTCCTAAATAAAATAGGACCTGTGACGCGCGCCAGACCCCGGGGTTCCACTTTGACCGCCCACTTTAGGGCGATTGGGCTGATGAGGTCCGTGGACAACTTGCAACGAATTACAAGTGTGTCTATTTTGGGCAACAAGAAGGTTTCATGGAGTCGCCACCCAATAGAACATTGGGAAAGTTCCTCTCACCTCAGTGAGCCTAAGACGGCGCATTTTTCCATTTTGGGCAAACCAAAGGGGTCTTGGAGGCAATCACCCCAATAGAACATTGGGAATGATCCTCTAACCTTATAGAGCCTATGATTTATTAAGCCTTTTTGACACAAGAGGTGTCTTGGAGGTCTCGTTCCAATGAATGATCGGATAGACCTCTCGCCTTGTTGAGCCCAAAGACCAAAGAAGGTTCGGGACTTCCCATTTATTAATATCTTGGTTAAATTTATACTTGAGTTTTGAATTTACGCGTTTAACTACAATAAAAATTAAAGCGCAGTATCAACCATATAAATGAAGCGATAAAGAATAACATAAAGCGCATAAACATAAATTACGACAAAACTAGGGGCGGAATACAACCCCCATTTTAAATAAACTGCGATCCACGCATAAATCGGGTTATTCATTTAAAGATGAGGAATTGGTCCTCGCATGCATATTTAAATAAAACACTTTTGATGTGGCAATTTTATTTAGGATGAAAATTTAGGACTTTGGTCCTGTTTTATTAAAAAAAACCAATTTATTCTATGAAATATTTTTATGCGATTTTTTATTTAAGCGTGCATAAAAACCATTTTATTTAACAATTACATACACGGAAATCAAAAATATAAACAAAATGAGAATTAAAATGTACAATAAAGATACCAAACCCCACATCTCCTCCTTTACATGCATGGATGCTCAAATAAGAATAAAACAACGATTTGCAACCAAAAAAAAAAAAAATAAAATTCATGTTAGTGATTGAGCCAAAGAAATTATTTAAACATATAAAACAACAAATCATAGATTAAAATAAATAAAACACGCATTATTTATGACAAAATTAATTAAATGACATGATAAAATATATAATTTAACAAATTAGCAACTTTACATGCACAAAATAACACAACATAATGACGAACGCAAATTATAAATAAAGATTAGCATGCATAAAAAATTAATAATAACAAATTTATCATGCTTAAAACATGCATAAAATAATTATGAGGCAATTTAACATGCATAAGAATAAAAATACATTAATCATGCCAAACAAGTTAAATAAATGATTATAATAACAGCAATTTTGAGCAAAAATAAAAATATTAACATATGCAAGAAACAATTTAACAAGAAAATAAAATAATAGATTCAAAAGAATTTACATATTAGATAAATAATTAAAGATAAAAATAAGAAGAAAATAATAGGCTAAAAGAATTTACATACTAAATAATTAGTCAAAAACAAAACAAAAAAAATGGGTCTAAAAGAATTTACATTTTAAATAATCAATTAAAAAAACAAAAGTAAAAAAGAAAATAATGGGACAAAAAGATTTTACATGCTAATTAGTTAAATGAAAACAAAATAAATGAAATTAGCAAAAAGAATAAAGGAATAAAGCCAAGAATAATTACCCTCAATATTTTCTTGTAGAATTGAAGGTAGATGAATTAATCCTTTTGCCTTGATTTGTTGGAATAATAATAAAATTCAGATGTAAGAAATTGAAAATAATTTTATGTAATTTTTTTTAAGAAAAATGAAGCAATTTTCTAAGAAAATCCTTTCCAAAATTTTCAGCCAAAACCCAATTTTTTCTCCTTAAGAAAAATCAGATTTTTTCCCAAAAACCATCCTAAAAACTCCCAAAAATCGTCCCCTTGAAGTCCTAAAATTTTTCCCTTTAAACTCCCTCCAAAAACTGCCAAAAAACAACCTAAAAACCCCAAAAAACGGAAAAAATGGCGGAAATGGACGAGTGGGGGCGAAAATGGCCAAGGGATGCCCGCCGGCGAAACGGGCATCCTAGCGCGCGCGGACGCTTCGCGCGACGCGCTAGGCGTCGCTCGCGCGCGCGCGCTGGGCGCTACGCGTCTCCCAGCGCGCTGCCGTGCCCCGATGCTCGCGAAAAAAATATTTATTTTTTTTAAATAAAAACCTAAAAACTCATTTTTTCCCCCAAAATATTTTTTTAAATATTTTTAAAATATTTAAGAAAAATACATTTTTCTCCATTCCTAACAAATCCAAATGATAAGCGAATTTACTTTCGACCTTCATTCTTTTTGCCTATAAGCCGGCATAGCTAAATTTCATCAGTAATCCTGATCAAGGCTACTTGGGACCCGGTATCTACAGTTGCCCCCAATTTTGGGGAGACTAGTGCGTGGGTGCCTAGGTGAGCTAAAATTCAGGAAAAGGAAAGAAGCGCGTACCTAAAGCGGCGACCTTCCTGCTGCTCCCTGGGGAACACTGCTATGAATATCCTCTCCGAGTTGCACTGAGTCACTGATAAGACTACGAAGTGCTAGGGACCATCCTCAGACGGTGATGCGCCGAGTCGCTACCAAGACTACCAAAATGCGAAATATTAATCGCACCGAACTGCTGACAAGGCTACTAAAAGTGCGCTGCACGGAGTCGCTGACAAGACTACTAAACGTATAGGTGCTATCTGCAGATAGTGATGCGCCGAGCCACTGACAAGAATACTAAAAGCGCAGAACGAAAAATCGCACCGAGCCGCTGACAAGGCTACAAAAAGTGCGCTGTACGGAGTCGCTGACAAGACTACTAAACGTGCAGGGTTCCATCCTAAGACGGCAATGCGCCGAGCCACTGACAAGGCTACTAAAAACGCAAAAGAGAGATGCACTGAGTCACATCCAAGACTACCAAAAGTGCATGAAAGAACTACACCGAGCAACTACCAAGGCTACCAAAAGTGCACTGTTCCATCTTCTGATAATGATGCATCGAGTCACTGACAAGACTACGAAACGCGAAATTTGCTCTTCTGAGCTGCACCGAGTCTGCTACAGACTACTAAAAGTGCACTGCACCGAGTCGCTGATAAGACTACTAAAAGTGCTGGATTCCATCTTCAAATGGTGACTGTCTTCTTTTAGATATTTCCTGCAAAATTATGTGCACAAAAATACATACAAGAAAACGTGTGTGTATGATATGAGATGCGAATGCTTGCAAGAATGTATAGACCATGCCCTAAGTGGCCCAGGGTGCGCTGAGGATATAGCTTGGTTGCTCCACCATGCCCCCGGAATCAAGAGGATTGTCATCTTGGCCTTAGGGATTCCGTCCCCAATAAATTTTCTGAAAGAGACATCCAGTGCATTTTTGCCCCCCGGTCGATGATCGTATACCTAGGATCCTGATTCATGTCCTGTGCTACGTGTTATCTGATTGAAAGAAGATCATCTGAAGTAATGCCCCCTTATCACTCCAGGCATCGAACGTCATTGTTTTAAAGGTAGTGCGTCCCTTGCGGATTTTCACACTAGCTTTTATTTGTGGGAAATGTGTCCCCTAAGGGATTTTCACATAACCCTTTGCCTAATTTTTGCCTGGAATGGACCCAACCCAATCCAGCGGCTTTTGTTTATTTCATTTTTTGTAGGGCAGACTGCCTGTTTCCAGGTTTTCACCCTGCCCTTTAGCCTAACTTTTGCTTAGAGAGCCAGTTACGGTTTTCATCTCTAACGGCCTTTTTTTTTTTTAAGGAACAACTAGAGAAAGCGATTATCAGAATAATTGCCAGGAGGTGGCCATCATATATCCACTTAGGCATCTTTCGACATCAGGATTATACAATAGTCATTAGATAGATAAATGATACATTTCTTTTTTTTTTTTAAGACAGAACTAAAAGAACAATGAAAATGTATTCTTTTACTCATTGCAAGGTTGTGTACATTTCTATATGATTTCATCATACATGATTCTCATTTGACAGGAATTCAAAAGAAACACAAGACTACACCTAATCTCGGAATAGATCTTGTAAGCATCAAACTCCTGTTATCAATCGGCCCTCTCGGGTTTTCTCGATTTAACATTTTCTCTTGGCCCTTAATTTTTGCCCAGGATGCCTTTTTTGGCTTTTCACCCTGACAGGGTGCCCAATTTTAGCAAGGCCGCCTTTTTTTCGGTTTTCGACCTGCAGGGCATTTATTCTCTTCTTTTTATTTTTGGTCTTTAGCCATGGAACCTTTTTAGTCTATCGACATTGACCGGGTCCTTGAACTCATTCCCATCACTATCCGCCAAGATTGCTGCTCCTTCTGTTAGCAACTTCTTTAAAACGAACGAACCTTCCCAGGTTGGCCTGAATTTTCCTCGTATGTCTGGCCCTCCCGGCCTCATCATCTTAAAGACCAAATCTCCGTCTTTCAATAGGTGCTTTCGTACTTTCTTGCTAAATGACTGAGCTAACCTCTTCTGGTAAACCTGATTGTGATAATAAGCCCGTAACCTATCTTCATCCAGCAAATTCAGCTGCGATAATCGCTGTTGTGCCCATTCTGCCTCTGGAATTTCCGCTTCCATGACTACCCTCAATGTAACACCGCCTACGTCCCCATTGGAAAGACGCCGGAGAGTGCTACCGATGCTCACTCACACATATGCGCACATGCACTAAGCGGAGATATACATTCATACATAAAAACATCCGGAGATACAACGGAAATTAAAATTTTGACAAAACAGTAGCTGAACATACATTAACTCACATACATACATATAATCATTCAGCAGAAGCATAAGACGAAAGAATAATTGAAAACTTAATTACAATAAGATCCTTACTTATAATTACATATACATAAGACAAGAGAAAAACAAAAGCCAAAATACAGAGGTTGAGCAAAATACAAAACTCCTAACTCCTATGTGGCCGACCTTGCAGATGCGACTCGAACCGAACCATACCTACCACCTGCACGGGAAAAGAACCCGTGCTAAGCGATAACGCTTAGTGGGGAAAATACACAAGAAATATGGGCAGCCATTCACAATGGTCGCCAAGGCATAACACATGCAGATGGCAAATGTGGACATTCATAACACATATATAGTCAGGCTTGCATAGTAAAGGCATTCATTCGAAAACTCACATCCATATACTTACCGAGGTATCAAGTATCAGAACCTCACCGTGTACAGTCACAAGAGATATTACGCATGCAACTGTCATGCCAAAGTACTCATGCATTAAATTCACTAGCAACACAATTACCACATACTAACGCACCCAGCTATCATGCTAAGAACACTAACTGTCTAAACATACATTTATCATGCCATAACACACATTAGCTGAACCCAAGGGAAGACATCAAACACCACACTTCCACTGCACCACTCTATCACATAAAATATCATGCCTTGAAATGTAAACACATGACCACACGCCGAAATCACTGCAATAGGAAAACTAGAGAGAGAACACGTAACATAACACAATATTTATAACAGTCCATGGTCAAGAGCACATTCATACGTATCTTGATTCACATACTTCACCATAACAGTCAATAGTACAAAATCACGTTCATGTACATACTTATTAATTCATATGCTTATAAACATAACTAATTGGATTCACACACTCATCAGCATAACATAATAAACTATAACCATGGCATTCAAGAGATTATGATCACAGTTGTACACATTCAATTCACATTCTTATGTTCATAACTGATTGTATACGAACACATTCTCAATATGATATACGTTGATAATTATGCACAATACACATGCTTGAGTCACATTCAACCCATTCAGAGATTCATAATCACATTCGAGTACATAACTGATTCACATGCCCAGAATTATGCTCATTCGAATATCACATTCTCTTAATCATATCAAATAAAACAAACAGGATACCTGCTGTAGACATCGGGTTCTGAGTCAGATTTTGATGGCAATTTTGGGTACTTGATAAATTTCTCCAAAAAAATATAATAAATAAGATAAAATTAATAAAATTAAAAATTAAAAAAAATGGAATGATAAAAAAAATGAGATTAGGTTAATTAATTAGTTAATATTTTAGGATGGTTAAAATTGAAAAAAATAAAATAGATATAAGATTTAATTAAATAAGTTAGATGTGATAATCAAAGTAGATTAATTAAATAGATATAGAAATATAGAGTATTTAATTAATAGAGTGTTTAATTAGTTAGTGTGTTAGTTTAAGTAAATGAATTAAAATTAAAAAAAATGGAAAATGGAGGAAATTATTAGGCCATCCAAAAATCAACCCTAATTTTAGGGTATAAAAAGAAAAGGATGAACAGGGATTGGGGGGGCTCTCGGCTGGATTGAAAAAGATCGAAAGGAAAAGAAATAGAAAAAAAAAAGAAAAAAAGAGAGGGTAAGAACTGAGAGCAGGGATCAAAGAAAACCAAAGAAAAAGAAGCAAAAAAAAATAAAGAGAGAGCAAGGGGCTCTCGGATGAAGAAACCAGACAAGGAAAAACCAGAAAAATAAAGGAGGAAAAAGAAAGAGGAAGAGAGAGCAAGGAAAACTGAGTGAAGAAGCAAATAAATGCAAAGGAAATAGAAAAGAGAGAAGTAAATAAAGAATAGAAAAAGGAAGAAAGAGAGGGAGCAAGACCAGGTGAAGACCAAACCAACGGGGAGCACCCAAACGCCGGAGAAGAAGAAGGAAAAGAGAGAGAGGGGGCGGTGGCTCCGCCGGCCAGCCACGCCGCTGTCCAGCCACACACGCCCCATCACCGGGCAAGGGAGACCCAGACGCACCAGCATGTAGCCGCCGTTCACCGCCACTCGCCGGCATAGGGTAGATCGGCGTGAGGGGAGGCGAGACTTCCGAAGCATTTTTCGACCAAAAGCCACCGTCCTCCGGCGCGTGGCCACCGACGGAAGACTGCCGGCGACCAGACGAAACCGACGGTGACGGCTGTGTCTGCCACCCCCATCTCCGGTGAGCCTCTCTCTCTTTCCCCATTATTTTATGTTTTCTGTTTTATTATTATTATTATTATTATTATTATTATTATTTATTTATATTATTATTTATTTTATTATTATTCTTATTTATTTTTTTCTGTTTAATAATAATAATAATATTATTATTATTATTATTATTATTATATTTACTTATTCTTATTTAGCTTTTTGTTTTTATATTGTTATTTTCCTTATTATTTATTATTATTATTTGATTGATTTGATTATTAATGTTTTTGTTTTATATTTATATTTTTATTGTTAATTGCATTACTATTATTGAGTTATATTAATTTTATTGTTATTAGTATTATTTATCTATTATTATATTCATTATTGTATTTATTTATTATTTGTCATTGCATTTTGTGATTATTGATTATCACTATTGTTGAGGTTTTTATTATTATTATAATAATAATAATAATAATAATAATAATTATTATTATTATTATTATTATTATTATTATTATTATTATTATTATTATTATTATTATTATTATTATTACTTTATTAGTATTTATTATTATTATTATTATCATTATAGTTATTATTTTATTTATTTATTATTAGTATTATTGTGATTATATTAATTAACCATCTCATTTATTTAATTGCTATCATTAGTCTGTTATTCATTTTTTATCATTCTTTTACCATTATCATTGTCATTGTCTTTTATTTATTCATTCATTTATTTTCATAACTCATTTTTGCTTGTGCATTTTTGCGAGCATACGTGGAGATCCAGAAGGCTCGTTTGCATTATATATTTATTTTGGTTATTTGTAATATTTATTTATTTTGGCTTTTCCATTTATTTTGCTATTTAGTTTTCTGATAAAATTGTTTATTTAGACACGCTAGAAAGAAAATCATTAAAATATTTTTATTAATTAACTTGGAATCTTTTCTAATAAAAATGGGACCAATGCCTCAATTTTCTTCAAAACAAAACCATCACATCAAAATTATTTCATAACAAATATGTATGCGACGACCAATGTCATCATCATTAATGAATACCCCGATGTATGCATGATTTGTATTTTATTTACAATGGGAGTTGTATTCTGCTCCTAGTATTATTGTAATTTATTTTGGAATGTTTATTTTATTTTTGTTTTTGTTTATTAACGTTTTTGATATGAATAATTGCGCCTTTAATTAAATTGCATCGTGTGGAGAGAGAGTGAACTAATAAACTCAAAATTTAATCATAAAATTAATCAAGGTAGAAATAGATGAGAAGTCCCGAACCCAATCTCTGATCTTTGGGCTCAACGAGGCGAGAGGTCTATCCGATCACTCATTGGAGCAAGACCTCCAAGACATCTCTTGTGTCTCGCCAAATGACTCAATAAATCCTAGGCTCCAAGGGAGAGAGGGTCACCCTCTAAGACCCCTTTTGCTTGCCCAACATGGATACATGCGTTGTCTTAGGCTCTTCGAGGCGAGAGGAACTTTCCCATTATTTTATTGGGTGGCGACTCCATGAAACCTCCTTGTTGCCCAAAATAGACGCACTTGCAATTCGTTGCAAGCTGTCAACGGACCTTGAATTGCCCGATCGCCCTCAAGCGGGCGGTCAGAGGGGCGGCTTGAGGGGTCCGGCGCGCGTCACAGTGGCGACTCCACTGGGGACACTTTTTTCGAGACTTTGATTCGAAAGTACTTTGATTAAAATTTACAGTTAAATTTTAGTTTATAAATTTCGCTTTCTCTCAAAAGCTTCATTTACATCTCATTAGAGCCTTAGATCTATGCTAGATTGGTCCCCATATCGACCCCAGTGCGTTCCCGAAGTACGACCCTATGTTCACTGAATGTAGGGAAGTGTTAAGGATAATCATCAGCTCAAGCCTTGTGCCATCAAATGGTATATCAAATGATGACCCGACTGGTTGAGTTAGATCCGTTGGCAGGGATCATGCTTGGGTAGCCCTAAAACATCATCACCTTGGACCTAAACTCATGTAATAGACATAGCTACTTTCACTAGGGGGCATGCGCCATAATACTTTGATTGTGAAGTGGGTTTTTGTGTATTGAATAAATCCAAATAAATTTAGATGTTCACTCCTTAAAGGTTTTCATACCCCGAGGGGCGTGTTTTGGTTTATTCGAATTGTTTAAATACACGATGGCCGAAAATTCATTTGCATGCGCATTTAGTAATGAGAGTTCGTGCTTCACAGCACGCTGTACGTGCTCATTGGGTTCCCCGTTAACCCATGGGTTAAGCCTACCTAGGGAAAGAGCCCGCACGACCCCCTGTGTGATAAAAATAAGGTTAGGAGGAACTCTTTTCTTGTGTGTGTATTTGTTCTTGTACATTCTTTTATGAGTAATAATAGTAAATAAAACACATGCATTTTGTCTCATGTATAATTCTTTTCATACAATAATAGAACTTGTGAACTATGTATATAAAATTGACTGTATCATAATTTGTGAATATAAACATGACATGTATTTGTCCTGCATGTATATACATAGCAGCGCTTGTCACGACTCACGCTAATATTATGACATCCATAACATCCATCATGCACCACAACCAGTACATACAGCCTACATCCCTGAAGGTACGTATCGACATGCGTCATAACATGCACAGACATGTTGCCATCATGACATATAAAAAAAAATCAAAAATCAATAAAAATAATAAATACATTTACCATGTATCATAGCATGTATATATCCGTATGCTCACATTACACATGTACATAAACATGGTGTGCTAGGGCATACACATACCGCTGCATATCATAGAGTACACATACTAGCATATATCATTAGGTCGGTCATTGTACATATCATGCACGACAGACACCTTGCACCTTTTACATCGTGTGCCATATCATGAACATGCATTATCACGTATGCGTTATGCCATGCACATATGAATGCTGCATCATGCATGTTAGTCACTATATATACCATGTCACGTTCTGTATATGCATACCATGTAAACATACATACTTTGTAAACATCATTCATCTCTTGCAACCATTTTTATCTCATGTCAGATGTATTGTTTGTATATATTTCGCACTTCTATGTATGTGCCTTTCCATCCCACATGACCTATTGGTGCATATTATCATGCTCGATCATCATCATCTTAAATCACATACGTATTACTATCATGTCGTCTGCACACGCACCATGTATTGTAAACATCCATCCCCATGTTGTGCCATGTTTTACACTCATACCTTCATTACACACTGTTTACATGTACACTGCAAATTTATATATGCACATCATTTGTCATACATTGTTTACAGACACATACTCGCTTATAATTTTTTGCACACACATCTTTGCACATATTTTGTGTACATATTTTTATACAATATGTTTTTACACATGTTTTGTGCATATAATTCCTCACACATTGCTAATATGCATGACACTATTGCATACATCTTTCCATGTACATGGTTTTTAACACATAGTTTGTACATATTAAAAAAAAAAGAGAGAGAGTTTTCTTTGTTTGCCTAAATGATTTTTTGTGCATATACATTTTGATGGAGTCAAAATTTTGTACTAAGCTATACCCTAAAACGTTGATATGTTTGCACCTTATTAAGATACCTCTAATTCAAAGTTTGACTCTGCCCAACTAGTTCTCAACTATGAATGGATTTGATCTTAACTCTAGAAATCTGAGTTTCATTCCACTTTGAGTTAAGTAAGGGGTATATATGTTTGGTCTTTAAGAGCTAGATCACGTGAAGATATTTGACCATACCATGTAATTTCTATATTCAGAGCACTTTTAGCCCGTTTTGAAAACAAACTAAAAAAACCTAGTTGTAATTAGTGGATTGGATGAAAACTCACTAAGAGCACTAGAACCTTTTCGATTAACCATCGAAGCGACTTCTAGATAAGGCTGAATCTAGAAAATGATTTAGGCACCATTTCTTTGTATAGCTCTCTAAATTACCATTTCCTACCCTTGCTTCACAATCGCTTGCAAGCCCGTTGAGCCTTTATTTTGGTATGCTGAATGCATACCGATTTTATTATTACACACGTTAAGACTACCCTTCGCCTAAAATGATTTTGGCTTCCCCTTAGAAGAATGGCCGCTCTAGTAAGGATGGATGTACATTATGACATTTCTTTGGGCTATCAAAACTTGCTCCGATGAAATTGGGTTTACACTTCGAGAAGAAAATTTCAATCATCGATGATTTTTTAGGGTTACCAAAGATTGCCTCGGTGAAAGTAGGTTTACACTTGGAAGAGAGAATCTCGACCATTGATAATTTTTGGGTTACTAGATATCACCCTGATAAGGATGGGTTTACCCCTTGAGGAAAAAATTTTTTAATCATCGATAATTTTTGGGCTACACTTCGGGAAAGGGGTTTAATCACCAATAAACTTTTTGTGTAATTAGAGACATGAGCTTGCGAAAAGAAAAACAAAAAAAAAAAGAAAGAAAAAAAAAAAGAAAGCGAAAAGAAAAAACGTAGAGCTCATGGTAGTACCCCTTGATGAGTTTCAATAGTTATCTTTTTAGCAAGTATTACCAAATTCAAATCCAAGAATATCTAGACAATATACAATTGGGGTTGGGAATGGTCCTTTCATCCGTCGAATGAATGTTGCGGCCATTTTTTCTCTAGAAACCTGATTTGATAGCCATCTACCTGAGCCTAACGTTACAACCAAAGTAAGACCTCTTGATTCTGGGTTCGGCCTTATATAACTAGCGGAGATGACCATTTAGTAAGGTTTGGTACGTAGGAAGAGGCATATGGTGTTTCTTGAGCTTCAAGTGAGAAGCCATGAGTGCATTTATGCATTCGAGTTGAGTCTTGTCCTCGACATTGCATCTAGAATTTGCTTTCAAATGATCAAAAATTATGTTTTAGCCTTTTGTACATACACACAGAGATCACGTGGTATGCCTCGTATTTACATGCTGATTTAGTAAACATTGATACTTACGTGTTTATTTTCTTGCACTTCATTGGGAATGGCTCCCGAATTCTTTTGCTGAGATTGAATCGGTTGAGAATGTGGTTCATTCAATATGCTCAAAGGCAGATAGAAAATCGAATTTGAGGTACCTAATAGGTTGCACTCATTTTACAATGTTGGGATATTTCTTATCACTACTCATGAAAATGATACTTTGCATATGCCCCAGCAACATCCCTTGTACATATGCTTTCTGCAAATGTTTCTACACATAACTGTAGCAAACATTCTCATAAATAGTTTTACATGTATAATTCTTGGTGCATGTCTTTTGGCATAAAAAATTTTAGCGAGCATATTTCATAGATACTTCGCACACGTGCTTCTCTAAGGTCCATTTGTTTTGCGCATTTCGTGGGCATATCTTTTGCATGCATCTCACATGCACATCATTTGCATGCATTTTGTACATGTATACATAATTTTTTCTGCGTTTGTTTCATATGCATAGTTATCCACACATCACACACATCCAATTCTTTACATAGCCTTCATGTATATAATGACTTCCCCCTATCTTTGCATGTGATTCTTCATACCTATGCCAGTGAAGGACTCTTTACCCTCACACGTATGATCATCTGTATATATTTCACGCTCATAATCCCCTTGCACATATTTTATACTTGATCTTTTGCATGTATTTCTCATTCATGATCATTTACAAACATTTTACAGAACACGACTCTTTGCACACATTCCATAATTTTTTATCATGCACATGACTGTGGCATATATGTCATGTACACAATTCTCTGCATGCATATCATATTTGTAATCCATGCATAGTACACATGCTAAACACTTAAATTTCACACATGCATAACATCGCATGTCATTTCATACATTCATAACTCTTAGATTTCATACATGCATAACTTTGTGTGCCATCTCATACATACATGGCTTTTCACATGCGTTTCATGCATACATGGCTTTTCAAATGCATTCCATGCATACAAAGTGTCATGTGTCTACTAGATGATATACATCAATCTCAACCTCGTGACTGCACATGTCGACATTTCTCAAGCCCTCTGAGGTGGCACAATCTCAAAGTCCTCTTAAGAGGCGAATCCTTTCAAGCCCTCTGAGTAGGCAAACCCTTTCAAGCCCCCTGAGGAAGCACAAGTTCAAAGTACTCTCAGGGGGCAAATTTCAAAGGCCTCTTAGGGGGCAAATCTCAAAGACCTCTCAGAGGGTAATCATTTTAAAGTTCTTGTAAATCTCTAAGTCCTCTGAGGAGGCAGGATCCTTAAGTCCTCTGAGGAGGCACAACCTTCATAGTCCTTTGAGGAGGCATTGCTCCTCGATTTCGCCAGCAGCCTGGATTCTCAGCCACCCCGCAGCCTGGGTCTTCAGTAGCTCCACAACCCGGACCATTAGTTCCTCCTAGTCAGCCATCTATGTCAGGAGCCGGACCTTCTACCTCTTCATCTCGGTCTCAGACAGTTTATATATCAGATGATGATGATGATTCGAAAGAGAAGCCCTCGGACTATCCACTCTTATAGCCATTCAGGGAGTCCTGATATGATTTTTTGTATTTTTCATTATCATCATTATGTTAATATTACATTGTACAAAACTGAAAAACATTTGCTGCTAAAGTTATATGTTATTTCCCTTATCTTTATCTTTAATTCATTTACACTAAAGACGAATGATTATATGATCATAACAAGAAAATGATAAATAACAATGGCCACATAAAATGTGCATAAACCTAATAATCATATTATTTTGCACAAGAATTAACAAAAATCATTTACCATACAGGAACTTGGCTTCATATCAGTCCAGTGACCAATAATCAAAAAGGAGGATGAACAGAGCAAACGCTATGTCCTTCAAGATCATATTAAACCAAAACTATCTTGCAGATCGGATGGGGGTTAGCAACGAAGTTTCAGCAACTGAGATTATAGTCAGAGAGTACTGCGTCTCACAACTCATGGTGTAGTCAGAGAGTACTACGCACCTTGCAGATCGAATGGGGGTTAGCAAGGAAATTCCAACGAACCGGGATTGTAGTTAGACAGTACTACATCTCACAACCGGGATTGCAGTCAAAGAGTGCTGCATCTCACATTCCCCATGCAGGCCGAGACGAGGCTAGCAGAAGGCCATACAGATCGAGACGAGGTCAGTAGGGCATCAGCAATAGAATACATCGCGGCGGGACTGCGGTTAGATAACACCGCATCTTGCAACTGGGATTGCAGTCAGAGAGTGCTGCATCTCACATTCCCCGTGCAGGCCGAGACGAGACTAGCGGAAGGCCATGCAGACCGAGACGAGGTCAGTGGGGCAAATGAGGTAGCAATTAGAAAACACTGTGCTTCACACTGAGGTCGTAGCTAGAGAACGCTACATCTCACCTTATAGGTCGAGACGAAACCAGTAGGGACACAGACACCATTCCAAAGGGCTAAACACCTCACAGGTTATACGCCCAAAAACGATAGGGGTTAACACGTCGATAAACAGGCGTTAACCACCCCAGCAGCTCCAACTTCATCCGGTTCAAGCGTCGCCTCCTCAGGTACGTGTCCCTGCATCTCTTTTCCTTTTCCTCTCTGAATTTTGGCCTTTCTCCTTTGAATTTTGGAATACCTAGGTGTCTATGCACTAGCTTCTCCAAAATTGGGGGCAACTGTAGACACCGGGTTCTGAGTCAGATTTTGATGGCAATTTTGGGTACTTGATAAATTTCTCCAAAAAAATATAATAAATAAGATAAAATAAATAAAATTAAAAATTAAAAAAAATGAGATTAGGTTAATTAGATAAATCAAAAATTAAGATTAGGTTAATTAATTAGTTAATATTTTAGGATGGTTAAAATTGAAAAAAAGAAAATAGATATAGGATTTAATTAAATAAGTTAGATGTGATAATCAAAGTAGATTAATTAAATAGATATAGAAATATAGAGTATTTAATTAATAGAGTGTTTAATTAGTTTGTGTGTTAGTTTAAGTAAATGAATTAAAATTAAAAAAAATGGAAAATGGAGGAAATTATTAGGCCATCCAAAAATCAACCCTAATTTTAGGGTATAAAAAGAAAAGGATGAACAGGGATTGGGGGGCTCTCAGCTGGATTGAAAAAGATCGAAAGGAAAAGAAATAGAAAAAAAAAGAAAAAAAGAGAGGGTAAGAACTGAGAGCAGGGATCAAAGAAAACCAAAGAAAAAGAAGAAAAAAAAATAAAGAGAGAGCAAGGGGCTCTCGGATGAAGAAACCAGACAAGGAAAAACCAGAAAAATAAAGGAGGAAAAAGAAAGAAAAAGAAAGAGGAAGAGAGAGCAAGGAAAACTGAGTGAAGAAGCAAATAAATGCAAAGGAAATAAAAAAGAGAGAAGTAAATAAAGAATAGAAAAAGGAAGAAAGAGAGGGAGCAAGACCAGGTGAAGACCAAACCAACGGGCAGCACCCAAATGCCGGAGAAGAAGAAGGAAAAGAGAGAGAGGGGGCGGTGGCTCCGCCGGCCAGCCACGCCGCCGTCCAGCCACACGCGCCCCATCGCCGGGCAGGGGAGACCCAGACGCACCAGCAGGTGACCGTCGTTCACCGCCACTCGCTGGCGTAGGGTAGATCGGCGTGAGGGGAGGCTAGACTTCCGAGGCATTTTCCGACCAAGAGCCACCGTCCTCCGGCGCGTGGCCACTGAGGGAAGAATGCCGGCGACCAGACGAAATCGACGGTGACGGCTGTGTCTGCTACCCCCATCTCCGGCGAGCCTCCGGTGAGCCTCTCTCTCTTTCCCCATTATTTTATGTTTTCTGTTTATTATTATTATTATTATTATTATTATTTATTTTATTATTATTCTTATTTATTTTTTTCTTTTTATTAATAATAATAATAATAATAATAATATTATTATTATTATTATTATATTTACTTATTCTTATTTAGCTTTTTGTTTTTATATTGTTATTTTCTTTATTATTTATTATTATTATTTGATTTATTTGATTATTAATGTTATTGTATTATATTGATATTTTTATTGTTAATTACATTACCATTATTGAGTTATATTAATTTTATTGTTATTAGTATTATTTATCTATTATTATATTCATTATTGTATTTATTTATTATTTGTCATTGCATTTTGTGATTATTGATTATCACTATTGTTGAGGTTATTATTATTATTATTATTATTATTATTATTATTATTATTATTATTATTATTATTATTATTATTACTTTTTTAGTATTTATTATTATTATTATTATCATTATTGTTATTATTTTATTTATTTATTATTAGTATTATTGTGATTATATTAATTAACCATGTCATTTATTTAATTGCTATAATTAGTCTGTTATTCATTTTTTATCATTCTTTTATCATTATCATTGTCATTGTCTTTTATTCATTCATTCATTTATTTTCATAACTCATTTTTGCTTGTGCATTTTTGCGAGCATACGTGGAGATCCAGAAGGCTCGTTTGCATTATATATTTATTTTGGTTATTTGTAATATTTATTTATTTTGGCTTTTCCATTTATTTTGCTATTTAGTTTTCTGATAAAATTGTTTATTTAGACACGCTAGAAAGAAAATCATTAAAATATTTTTATTAATTAACTTGGAATCTTTCCTAATAAAAATAGGACCAATGCCTCAATTTTCTTCAAAACAAAACCATCACATCAAAATTATTTCATAACAAATATGTATGCGAGGACCAATGTCCTCATCATTAACGAATACCCCGATTTATACATGATTTGTATTTTATTTACAATGGGAGTTGTATTCCGCTCCTAGTATTATTGTAATTTATTTTGGAATGTTTATTTTATTTTTGTTTTTGTTTATTAACGTTTTTGATATGAATAATTGCGCCTTTAATTAAATTGCATCGTGTGGAGAGAGAATGAACTAATAAACTAAAAATTTAATCGTAAAATTAATCAAGGTAGAGATAGATGAGAAGTCCCGAACCCAATCTCTAATCTTTAGGCTCAACGAGGCGAGAGGTCTATCCGATCACTCATTGGAGCAAGACCTCCAAGACACCTCTTGCGTCCTGCCAAATGACTCAATAAATCCTAGGCTCCAATGGAGAGAGGGTCACCCTCCAAGACCCCTTTGGCTTGCACAACATGGATACATGCGCTGTCTTAGGCTCTTCGAGGCGAGATGAACTTTCCCAATGTTTTATTGGGTGGCGACTCCATGAAACCTCCTTGTTGCCCAAAATAGACGCACTTGCAATTCATTGCAAGCTGTCAACGGACCTTCAATTGCCCGATCGCCCTCAAGCGAGCGGTCAGAGGGGCGGCCTGCGGGGTCCGGCGTGCGTCACAGTGGCGACTCCACTGGGGACACTTTTTTCGAGACTTTGATTCGAAAGTACTTTGATTAAAATTTACAGTTAAATTTTAGTTTATAAATTTTTCTTTCTCTCAAAAGCTTCATTTACATTTCATTATAGCCTTAGATCTATGCTAGATTTGTCCCCATATCGACCCCGGTGCGTTCCCGAAGTACGACCGTATGTTCACTCAATGTAGGGAAGTGTTAAGGATAATCACCAGCTCAAGCCTTATGCCATCAAATGGTATATCAAATGATGACCCGACTGGTCGAGTTAGACCCGTTGGGAGGGATCATGCTTGGGTAGCCCTAAAACATCATCACCTTGGACCTAAACTCATGTAATAGACATAGCTACTTTCACTAGGGGGCATGCGCCATAATACTTTGATTGTGAAGTGGGTTTTTGTGTATTGAATAAATCCAAATAAATTTAGATGTTCACTCCTTAAAGGTTTTCATACCCCAAGGGGCGTGTTTTGGTTTATTCGGATTGTTTAAATACACGATAGCCGAAAATTCATTTGCATGCACATTTAGCAATGAGAGTTCATGCTTCACAGCACGTTGTACGTGCTCATTGGGTTCCCCGTTAACCCATGGGTTAAGCCTACCTAGGGAAAGAGCCCGCACGACCCCCTGTGTGATAAAAATAAGGTTAGGAGGAACTCTTTTCTTGTGTGTGTATTTGTGCTTGTACATTCTTTTATGAGTAATAATAGTAAATAAAACACATGCATTTTGACTCTAGAAATCTGAGTTTCATTCCACTTTGAATTAAGTAAGGGGTAGATATGTTTGATCTTTAAGAGCTAGATTACATGAAAATATTTGGCTATACCATGTCATTTCTAAGTTCATAGCACTTTTTGGCCCATTTTGAAAATAAACTGAAAAACTAGTTGCAATTAGGGGATTGGATGAAAACTTACTAAGAGCACTAGAACCTTTTCGATTACCCGTCAAAGCAACTCCTGGATAAGGCTGAATCTAGAAAATGATTTAGGCACCATTTCTTTGTATAGCTCTCTAAATGACCATTTCCTACCCTCGTTTTACAATCGCTTGCTAGCCCGTTGATCCTTTATTTTGGTATGCTAAATGCATACCGATTTATTGTTACACACATTGAAACTACACTCCGCATAAAATTATTTTTGCTTCCCCTTAGAAGAATGGCCGCTATAGTAAGGATTGATGTACATTACGATATTTTTTTGGGCTATCAAAACTTGCTCCGATGAAATTGGGTTTACACATCGAGAAGAAAATTTCAATCATCGATATTTTTTTGGGGTTACCAAAAATTGCCCCGGGGAAAGTGGGTTTACACTTCGAGGAGAGAATCTCGACCATTGATAATTTTTGAGTTACCAGAAATCACCCTGATAAGAATGGGTTTACCCCTTGAGGAAAAAATTTTCAATCATCGATAATTTTTGGGCTATAGTTCGGGAAAGGGGTTTAAATCACCAATAAACTCTTTGCATAATTAGAGACGTAAACTTGTGAAAAAAGAAGGAAAAAATAAATAAGAAAAAAAATGAAAGGAGAAAAGAAGGAAAAATGAAGAAAAAAAATGAAAGGAGAAAAGAAGGAAAAATGAAGAAAAAAAACAGAAGAAAAAAAAGAAGAAAGCGAAAAAAAAAAAACACGTAGAGCTCATGGTACTACCCCTTGATGAGTTTCAGTAGCTATCTTTTTAGCTTAATTTTTATGTTGAGCTTGATGAGATCAAGTATTACCAAATTCAAATCCAAGAATATCTAGACAGTATACAATTGGGGTTGGGAATGGTCCTTTCATCCGTCGAATGAACATTGCGGCCATTTTTCTCTAGCGACCTGATCCTCCTTTAATAGCCAATTACTGAAGCCTAACGTTACAACCAAAATAAGACCTATTGATTCTGGGTTCGACCTTATCTAATTAGCGGAGATGACCTTTTAGTAAGGTTTGGTACGTAAGAAGAGGCATATGGTGTTTCTTGAGCTTTAAGCGTGAGGCCATGAGTGCATTAGTGCATTTGAGTTGAGTCTCGTCTCCAAAGTTGCATCTAGAATTTGCTTTCAAATGATAAAAAAAAATTCTGTTTTGGCCTTTTGCACATACACACAGAGATCGCATGGTATGCCTCGTATTTACATGTTGGTTTACTAAACCTTGATGTCTACACATTTATGTTCTTGCCCTTCATTGGGAATGACTCCCGAATTCTTTTGCTGAGATTGAATTAGTTGAGAATGTGGTTCATTCAGTATGCTCAAAGGCAGATAGAAACTCGAGTTTGAGGTACCTAATAGGTTGCACTCATTTTACAATCTTGGGGTATTTCTAATCACTACCCATGAAAATGATACTTCGCGTACACTCCCAACAATATTCTTTGTACATATGCTTTTTGCAAATATTTTTATGCATAACTATAGCAAACATTCTTATAAAATAGTTTTACATATAAAATTCTTGGTGCATGTCTTTTGGCATAAGAGCTTTAGCGAATATATTTCATAAGTGCTTTTGACGCACGTGGCTCTTTATGGGCATACTCTTTGCTTGCATCTCACATTTGCATTTCCGGCATGCATTCAATATACACATATACAGGATCTTTTTTGCATATGTTTCATATACATAGTTGTATGTGCACACATCGTACACACCTAATTCCTTACATAGCTTTCATGTATATAACGTTTCCCACCTATCTTTGCATATGATTCTTTACATCTATGCCGATGAATGACTCTTTACCTTTGCCACATGCATGATCATTTGCATATGTGGTCATTCGCACATAGTTTGCATACATAACCCCCTTGCATATACTTCTTGTGCCTGATCCTTTGCACGTATTTCTCATTCATTATCATTTGCAAACATCATGCAGAATATGATTCTCCGCACACATTGCGTAATCTTTTATATGTATGCAAGCCATGCACGTGATTGTGGCAAATATGTCATATGCATAATTCTCTGCATGCATATCATATTTGTAATCCATGCATAGTACACACACTACACACTTAAATTTCGCTCATGCATAACATCGCATGTCATTTCATACATGCATAGCTTTTAGATTTCATATATGTATAACTTTGTGTGCCATCTCAAACATACATGGCTTTTCGCATGCATTCCATGCATACATGGCTTCTCACATGCATTCTATGCATACGAAGTGTCCTGTGTCTACTAGATGATGTACGTCAATCTCAACCTCGTGACTTCACATGTCAGCATTTCTCAAGCCCTCTGAGGAGGCACATCCTTTAAGTCCTCTGGCGAGGCAAAATCTGAAAGTCCTCTGAGTAGGCAAAATCTCAAAGTCCTCTGAGTGGGCAAAAATTTTCTAAGTCCTCTGAGGAAGCAAAGATCTCAAAGTCCTCTGAGGAGGCGAAATCTGAAAGTCTTTTGAACAGGAAAGCAAGCCTATTCATGCATGCCATGCTGGGGGCAAGCAGGTAAGTTTTTCTATCATAAGATGTACGCTCACACACATCACACAAAGTGTACAAAATCCGAATTCAAATGTATGTATACATTTCGCACACATGCTCCCATACACGCACATAATATTTTGTATATATTGCCATGTACGTGACTCAGTAGAAAAGTCCGAATAGACACCATACTTAAAGGTGATCCAGATAATTGGTTCAGCTCAACATTGTCAGCCACTACCTAGAAAAGCAAGCCTGTTCACGCTGTTCCAGGGGGCAATCAGTGAGCATCAAAGTCTCTCAGTGAGCATCAAAGTCTCTCAGTGAGCATCAAAGTCTCCCAGTGAGAAATATGCAGATGCTGCCACAGGTACGTATCTCTTTCATAATTTACCCTAAACTTGCATTTTCCTTTTTGCAAAAGTGTAGACATCGGGTCCCGAGGCGGTCCAAGATCAGGATTACCCGATGATGAAATAGAAGACCGATTTTCGGCAAGAAAGATGAGAACCGATCGTTCCCTTGTCGAAGGCGTGTTTTTAGAAAAATAATTAAAAATATAATCTTTTTTTGGAAATCAAAATCAAAATGAAAAAATATATATATTAGTTTTGTGTCAAAATTTAAAAAAAAAAAAAAAAAAAAGAAGGAAGGTCGCGAAGGCCGCCTGCGCGGCAGCCTGCCCCAGCGCGCGACAGGCCGCCCCAGTGCGCAGGGGCGCCTGCGCGCAAGGCAGGCGCCTCGCGCGAGGCCCCTGCGCGCGAGGCAGGGGGCGCCGCGCCCCCCCCCCCCCCCCTGCGCGCGAGGCAGGTGCCTGCCCCGCGCGGTGCGGGGGCACCACGCGCGCAGCAGGCTGCCACGCGCGCCCTTGCCCTCTCCGCGCGACCTGCTGGTCTTCGCCTGTCCAGTTTTTTCGCTGTTTTCAGTCTGATTTTTTTTAGTCTGACATTTCCGTTGTTTCACCATTTTATGCTATTTTAGATTAACTAAAAATAAAGGCTTTTTTGTCCATTGCCATTTTTGGCCAAGGCAAGCTTAAATGAGGATTTGGCCTTCATTTTGGAGGACGGCAACGATTTTTCCAAGGCTTTTTTCTTTCAACTTTTTTCTCTCCAGCAACTAGTCCTTTAGCTTATTTTTTTCTTCTTTTCTCAAGTTTTAATCTTGAATTGCTCTTCAAAAATACATAGTCCATTTTCTTGAGTGATTTGGGCTTGGAAAATTAATTTCCTTTTGCTCAAATCATCCACCAAAAATATTTTCATCAAAGTAGTTTCTTGGTTTGAATTCAAAATATTAATTTCTACATTTTCTTCAAATATTTATCACCACAAATCCGACAAGGAAAATCGATCGGGACACCGTTTCCCCAATCTAAAAATTCTGAGGGTAAACATTCTTGAACCCATCCTCATTTATTTTTTTTGTATATTATTTATTATTGTTAATATCATTTTTTTTGCTATTATTATCATGTATATTGTTTACTTTTAGCATTTTAATGTGTTAATATCACCATTAATATATTATTTGCTTACTTCAATTTGATATTTTGCTATCATTATTATTTTTATTGTGTTTATGTTCATTAATGAGTTCCTACCATGTTTAATGCATTTAGTGTCTATTATTATTATTATTATTATTATTATTATTATTATTATTATTATTATTATTATTATTATTATTATTATTATTATTATTATTATTATTATTATTATTATATTGGTTGCCATTAACATTCTGTTAACCTTACTACTACTATTATTATTATTATTTGATTCTCTGTTTTACTATTCTTACTATTTATTTATTTATTAGTATTATTCTGTTTTTAGTATTATTATTACTATTATTATTAATTAATTAATTAATTAGTTAGCCTTATTATCATTATTATTATTATTTAATATTTCGTATTTTTTATTATTATTGTTATCGCCATTATTTATCTCATTTATGGTTGTATTGTTATCCCTGTTAATGATTTGATTTATTTTATTACATTGCTATCATTGTTGTTATCATTATATTTTGCATTTGTTTGGTTAATTTACCTTGAATATTTGCTAATATTTTTGATGTTAACTTTTGTATGAGTTTAACTTGAATCGAGTTGTTTGGGTGTCACCGCGATTCCCCGGATGGGTCGCGACGCGTAGGTGGACACTCCGGTTCGGTGAGATCTTTCTCAACCCTTTCTTTATATCGTGTTATTTGTAAATATATATTTTTTTTTATTCGTGCACGCGTGCGATAAAAAATCACAAAAATATTTCTATAATTAAATTGGAATTTTCAATAATAAAATTGGGACCAATGTCCCTTATTTTAGCCCAACCATAAAAACATCACAACTAAAACGAAGAGTCAATTTTCAATAAAATGGGATCACTCATCCCGGTTTTCTCCAAACAAATCAAAACGACTCTTCAAACCCTCTTTAAATTAAAACGAAGGAACCAATGTTCCTAAATTTCGAACAAGTGCGAGGGAACCAATGTTCCTAAAATAATATCCCGATTTATGGATGTCTTTTCATTTCAATCTTGTGTGAGTGTTTAAAATTCAAGTCCATTTCTTTTTGGGCCCTTGTAATTAATTTTTGGGGCAACTTTATTTATCTTTTGGGGATTGTATTCTGTCCCATTTATGGCTTCAGTCCCTTTCAATGGGGGTTGTATTCTCCCCCTATTTCTCTTGTAATTGCGTGTTTACCGCTTTCATTTATCGCTTTCTCTATCTATTGCTTTACCGCTTTTATTTACTTTCTTTACGTGCTTTTAATGCGCTATTTAATTAAATGCATCGCTCGTGTGAGATGAGAGATATAATTTTAAGAAGTTAAAAACCCACTTATACTTAACCAAAGCATAAATAAGAGGGAAGTTCCGAACACCGGATCTCTGGTCTCGACCAACAAGAGGTGAGAGACCTTTTCCCAATTCCTTGGAATTGGGTGGCAACTCCATGATACCTCAAAAGGTGCCTCTAGGTGCCATTAGGCTAGGTGATTCTCCCCAATGTTCTATTGGGAGGGACGCACCGATGATGCCTCGTGGCGCCCATGATCAAAATACGCGAACCTTCATACCTCGAATCCTCAAGCGGATTCATGTCGAGGGCCCTTGCTGGGTTTCCGGGTTCGGCGCGCGTCACAAGAAGAAAAAAAGAAAAAAAAAATTCTAGATAAACATCAGCGATAGAGCAGATCGCAACCGAGATTGTAGTCAGAGAGTACTGCATCTCACAAGTCGTAGTCAGAGAGTACTACGCACCTTGCAGATCGGATGGGGGTTAGCAAGGCAACTTCAACAAACTAGATTGTAGTCAGAGAGTACTGCATCTTATAAGTCGTAGTCAAAGAGTACTATGCACCTTGCAGATCGGATGGGGGTTAGCAAGGCAACTTCAATAAACCAAGATTGTAGTCAGAGAGTACTGCATCTCACAAGTCGTAGTCAGAGAGTACTACGCACCTTGCAGATTGGATGTGGGTTAGCAAGGCAAATTCAAACCAACCGGGATTGCAGTCAGAGAGTACTGCATCTCACTTTCCCCATGCAGGCCGAGACGAGGCTAGCGGAAGACCATACAGACTGAGATGAGGTCAGTAGGGCACCAGCGATAGAATACATCGCGACGGGATTGCGGTTAGATAACACTGCATCTTGCAACCGGGATTGCATTCAGAGAGTGCTGCATCTCACAATTTCCGTGCAGGCCGAGACGAGGCTAGCGTAACACTCGTGGTAGAATAGACCACAGATCGAGGTTGGAGTCAGAGAAACTACACCTCACAAACCAGCCACTGTGCAGACCGAGATGAGGTTAGCGAGGCGCCAGCGATAGAACAAATCGCAAATCGAGGTTGTAGTCAGAGAACACTACATCTCACCAAAGCTGCACGAGCCGAGATGAGGCCAGCAGAAGCAGGTCGGGACGAGACCAGTAGGGGCGCACGCGTACGCCCTAAAACAAGAGGGGTTAACACGTCGACGAACAGACGTTAACTACCCCAACAGCTCCAACTTCATCCGGCTCAAGCATCGTCTCCTCAGGTACGTGTCTCTGCATCTCTTTTTCATTTCCTCTCTGAATTTTGGCATTTCTTCTTTGAATTTTGGCTCACTTAGGTGTCTCGGCACTAGTTTCTCCAAAATTGGGGGCAACTGTAGACACCGGGTTCTGAGTCAGTTTTTGATGGCAATTTTGGGTCCTTGATAAATTCCTCCAAACAAAAAAAATAATAATAAATACATAAAATGTGTAGGTAAAATTAAAAATTAAAAATTAGAAAAAATAATAAAAAAATATATAGGATTAGTTTAATTTAATTAGATAAATCAAAAATTAAGATTAGTTTAATTTAATTAGTTAATATTGTAAGATAAATTAATTAATTAATTAATATTTTAGGATAATTAAAATTGGAAAAAAAATAAAATAGATATAGGGTTTAACTAAAAAAATTAGATGTGATAATTTAAGTAGATTAATTAGATTAAGTAGGTATAAAAATATAGGATATTTAATTAATAGAGTGATTGATTAGTTTGTGTTTTAGTTTAAGTAAATTAATTAAAATTAAAAAATGGAAAAATGGAGGAAATTATTAGGTTATCCAAAAACTAACCCTAATTTTTAAAGTATAAAAAGAAAAGAATGAATAGGGTTTAGGGGGGACTCTCTCGGCAAACAAGGAGAAACCAGACCAAAGAAAATAGAAAATAAAATAGAAAATAAAAGAGAGAGCAAGGAGAGAGCACAGACAAAAGGAAAACCGAAGAAGAAAAAGAAAGAAAAGCCAAAGAAAAGAGAAGAAAAAGCCAAGGAAAGGGAAACCAAAAGAAAGAAAGAGAAGACACAGAGCGAGGGACCAAAATCAAAAAACCAAAGAAAGAAAATAGAAAGGGGCAGACCAAGGACCAGGGGGCACCGGAAAAAGAAGAAAAAAAGGGAAAGGAAAGCGGGGCCGCCGCCAACCAGCCCCGGCGCCGGACCGCCGCACGCGCCTCACCGGAGGAACGGAGAGGCTCGGACGAAGCCGTCGGTGTCCATCGGAGTCCCCCACTCGCCGGCGGCAGTGAGATCGGAGGGGGACACCCGCGACGCTCCAGCACGTTTTTCGGTCAGCTGGCTCTTCCTTCCGCCGCGTGACCGGCGGCGCTCGATTCCCGGCGACGCGATTTACCCAACGGCGAGGGCGGTGTCGACCAACGGCGGCTCCTGTGAGGGAAGTCTGGTGAGTCTATTTTATATTTATTTATTTTAATATATTATTATTATTAATAATATTAATTAATATTAGTATTATTATTATTATTAGTATTAGTATTTATTATTATTATATTATTATTATTATTGTTCTGATTATTATTATTATTATCATTATTATTATTATTATTATTTGATTTATTTATTATTAATGTTATTGTGTTATATTGTTATCAGTATTATTTAATTTATGTTTATTTTACATTATTTGTTATTATTATGTTTATTGTTATTATTATTGTGTTTATTATTATTATTGTACATTATTATTATTTTTAGTATTATTTATTTTATGCTCATTTCATTATATTATTATTATTATTATTATTATTATTATTATTATTATTATTATTATTATTATTATTATTATTATTATTATTATTATTATTATTATTATTATTATTATCATGGTTGTGTTAATGTTGTTATAATTATTATTGTGATTATTATTATTATTATTATTATTATTATTATTATTATTATTGCATTTTATTATTATTATTATTATTATTATGGTGAGTATTATTCACTTTATGTTTATTTTATTTTATTATTATTATTATTGTTATTGTTATTATTATTATCATTATGATTATTTTATGTTGTTATTATTATTGTTACTATCATTATTATTATTATCATCTTATTTATTTAGTTGTTTATATTTAATCAATTCAATTGATCATTTATATTTAATTGATTCAATTGGTGAATTATGTTTAATTAGCTTAATTGATTGCCATCTGTGTTTTTGCATTCATTAATTCTCTATTTGTTTAATTCAATTATTTATTTATTTATTTATCACTTAATTTAATTTAATCCATTATTGACTTTTATTATTTTTCTCAATTTACTTTATTCAATTATTTATTTGTTTATTTATTTATTCAATTATTTATTTATTCATTATTAACCAATATTAATTTTATGTCATGATTGTAACCACGAGCGGCACATGGCTCGAGCACGGTCGAGGTGAGTCGATTAGGATTTATTTATTATTATGAAATATGTAATTATTATTTTATTTTATTTTATTCGCTTGTGGTCTGTAATAATAAAAGATTTTTGACCGCACTTAAAAAAAAAACCATCACAAAAATATTTTCTATTAAAATGAAGATTTGTTAATAAAATTGGACCAAAGTCCTATTTTTTCCAATAAAACCGTCACATCCAAATTGCTTTCATAATAAATGCATGCGAGGACCAAAGTCCTCAAAATAAATAAATTTTTCGATTTATGCATGTATCGCACTTTTATAAAATGGGAGTTGTGTTTCGCTCCTAGTGTTATTGTATTTAATTTTCCTCATATTTTATTTAATTTTATCTATTTATTTACCACTTTTAAATATGAATGATTGTGCCTTAAATTAAATTGTATCGTGTGGAGAGAGAGCGAACTAATGAACTCAAAACTTAATTGTAAAATAAATCGAGGTAGAAATAGATGAGAAGTCCCGAACCCAACTCTGGTTTTTGGGCTCAACGAGGTGAGAGGTCTTTCCGATCACTCATTGAAACCTCCAAGACACCTCTTGTGTCCCTTTCAAAGACTTAATTAATAATCTTAGGCTCCATAAGGTGAGAGGGTCATTCCCAATGTTCTATTGGGGTGTTCACCTCCAAGACCCCTTTGGCTTGCCCAAAATGGATATATGCGTCGTCTTAGGCTCATTGAGGCGAGACAAACTTTTCCAATGTTCTGTTGGGTGGCGACTCCATGAAACCTCCTTGTTGCCCAAAATAGACGCACTTGTAAATTCGTTACAAGCTGCCAACGGACCTTCAAATGCCCGATCGAATCGAATACTGACATCACCTTACGGGTGCGAATCGAATACATTAAAGGGTTCGCGAGGAACCAAACAGGGACCTGATCAGGGTCCAAACGTCCAAAGGTGCTGCAGCTAAAGAGGCTCTATTAGGCATGCCTAACTATCCACTAGACTGACTATCGCAGGTCATGCATAAAACAATTAACGTTTCGAATCGCATAATGCATATATATATATAGATTTATTAACATGCATAAACCATATTACAATAGACATAGAAATATGTTCATAATGTCAGTCATGCATCATACAATTTACATTGCAAAGCGTATAATATAATTCATGCCAACACACTATACCCATATCTTTATTCTATAGCACCAGGGTCAAGTAGGGGAACACTATTATACCAATACTTAACAATGCAAAGTCTTAATCATGCAATGTTACAATTTACACTTAAGCATAGCATAATATTCTTAGAGGAGGATCATAAGTACAGATATGCATAATACATTTCACATTTAATATTACATGCTCATGATAAACAACCATGAAATTGGCATTCATAACTCACTCGATTTCAGATAGCAATATGCGATAGCACCCACAACAACTAACATTAATAAATCACATCAAGCAATCTCACTTCATTTGATAACCTTTAAATGTGTATAACTTAATCTCAACTCATAATTATGATTACTTATTCATGTTACACATGCTCATACAGATTAAGGTATTATAATCCTCAATAATGTCATCAAACTTGACTAGATTCTATAACATACAATTACACATCATTACTTCATTAGTTTGCTATTAATTTTAATCCTATTCATATTTATTTCCCAAGTGATAACTATTCTTGTACTCATTTAATAGTCCTAAACATGCATTAGATAGATCCTAGAAAGTTTCGGTGTAATGAGGGTTCAATTCGGGAAGAAAAACACATAAAATGGTCAAGATAAAAGGGGTCACGGTGGTAATGAATTTGGTTGCCACCGTGATTTCCAAAACTAAGCATTCTTCCCAGCATTTTCATATGTCATGGTGGTAATGAATTTGGTTACCACCGTGACCTACCAAAAGTTTGCAAAACAGAAGCTAGAATTCCAAACTGCTTCATAACTCCTTTTTGTTCAGCCTAAATGGACATCTAAATGACATTGTTAGGCAAAACTGTCTCTTAACATTTCTTCCCTAAGATGTTAACGTTCAAATGCAACAAATTTCAGATCAATTGGACATCTACAGATTCAGATATCATCTAAAAAACCTATAGTGTTCAAGTAACCCGACCCAAACAGAGACACTACAGATTTGGTAAATTTACAGGATCTTAGAGCATGAATTAGCCCAAGATCATCTCTGAGACTTTTAAAGGTATGGAAGTCATGGTTCTAATGGCTCAAGAATCACACGAGTTAGAGATCTAAAACTCTACTTATGATAAAAAAAAATATACGGAGGTCAGATGAGGACTGAACAGAATTGCCAAACTTACCATAAAACATCAAATTCAAAGGAATTTCCAACTCATGCATTTCAATACCAACCCTCATATACCTTTATCTCAGTCAATAACATGGATTACTAACACAATTACCTAAATTAATTCATGCATAAACTCATACCGAACACACTCAAATTTCTAGAAATCACACACAATTACACATTCATAATCCAAGAAGAATTAGGGCAGAGACAAATTAAAACTCAAATGTAGAAATCAAACTCCCAACCTCTTGTTGCACAATCAGCTGCTCTCTTCAAGCTTCAATCTTCAATCTTCTCTTTTCCTTTACTTTGCTTCTTCTTATCACCATTTACTTGCACAAACAAAACCCACAATTCTTAATCCAAACCCCAACTCACAATCAATCAAAATCAAAAGAAGAAGAAAGAGAACCATATGCAGGAAACCCTTAAAACCCAAACACATACCTCTTAATCTTGTTCCAAAACTCAGAAATCCAACTTCAAATCTTGAAGATCCACGTTGAGCACACACACAAGAAAGTACAGAGAGCAGAAAAGTAAAGAGAGGGAAAAAAAGGAGAAGAGAAAAACGTGAGGGAGAAGCCAAAAATCTGCTCTCCTTTCCTCTCTCTTCTTTAATGCTCTTCCATCTACCCATCCTATGTGTCATGCCCCCATTGGACCAAACATTCCACCTTTGACTTACCAATCCATGGCACCATACTCTTACCTCACAATATAATTCTTAGGTAGATATTTACCATCCTTAGTACCATACACACAAACCACTAGATAAAACCCCCTACATCCATACACCACATGCACACCAAATAATTTCCCCCACTTAACTTATTTAATTAATTACTTTGTAATTAAATCCTTATTATCCAATTACTTCATGCATAAATTATTGAAATACCCTTAAGTTCCCGACTTAACGTGCCGATTCCGACCAGGCCTGATTTGGGTTGTTACACTCAAAGATTTCAACTCAATTTCAACCGGCAGGACCGCTTCAGTTCCATACACCAGAGAGAACGGTGTCGCCCTTGTAGAAGTCTTGACTGTGGTTCTATAACCCCAAAGCGCAAAAGGTAACTTTTCTGCCCAGTCTTTATAGCTCTGAACCATCTTGGCTAATATCCTCTTCACGTTCTTGTTCGCTGCTTCAACCGCGCCATTGGCCTGAGGACGGTAGGGAGAAGACTTATGATGCTGGATTCCATATTTCTGGAGCATTTGTTTAGTTTTTGCCAGGAATTGTACCCCATTGTCAGACACAATATGATGCGGGAGACCATAACTGCATATCAAATTCCTCTCGATGAACTTAGCCATGTCCCTTGCATCAACCTTCTTGAAAGACTTTGCTTCAACCCACTTTGTGAAGTAGTCAATGGCAACTATAATGAACCCATGCCCATTAGAAGCTGTAGGACGGATCTCGCCTATGATATCTATCCCCCAAGTTGCAAATGGCCATGGAGAAGTCAAGTTATGCAACTCTAAAACTGGCACGTGCCTCAAATTTGCGTATTGCTGGCATAACTGGCATTGCTTCACATATTTCGAACAATCTGTATCCATTGTGAGCCAATAGAATCCTTGGCGCATGATCTTTTTTGCTAAGGCTAAGCCATTCATGTGAGCTCCGCAGACCCCAGCATGAACCTCTTCCATAACTCTTTCTGCTTCTTTCTCTGCCAAACATCTTAACTGGATACCATCAGCTTGTCTTTTGTACAAGGTACCGTTTACACTGATGAACTGAGTGGATAGCTTCCGAATCATTCTTTGGTCTTTCTTCATGGCTTCTTCTGGAAAAACTGACTTTTCTAAATAATTCTGAATGTCATAGTACCACGGGTTTCCATCGGCGGCCTCAAAATCCATCACCTACTCAGCTTCGAAGCAAGGTTTATTCTAACTAGAGATCAGCACGGGCCTCATAGTAATTCCTGTTGGATTATCCCACATGGACACTAACGTCGCTAGAGCATCAGCCAACTGATTTTCATCTCTGGGGATAAAGCGAAAAGTGTAAGTCTCAAACTGGCTACATAGCATTCTCAAGCGTTTCACATAAGGCAGCAGCCTCTCTTCCTTGACATACCACTCCCCTCTGATCTGATGAATTACTAAAGAAGAATCTCCGAATACTTCTGCAGTCTTTGCTCCCAGGGCGAGCAGGCGCTTCTAATCCAAAGATGCAAGCCTTGTATTCTGCTTCATTATTGGTAGCCTTATACCTCAGCTTCTTAGCTAATGGTAGCTTCTCACCATCCGGAGTGGTAAGAATGACTCCTGCGCCTGCTCCTTTACTATTGACCGCTCCATCGAAGAATAACTGCCATCCTTGTACTGTTATGGCTGTGACATCTTCATCCAGGAAATTATACTCAAACTGGTCTCCCTCAATAGGGTGCTCTGCTAAGAATTCCTCTACGACTCTTCCCTTAATGGTTTTCTTGGTTATGTATTCAATGTCGAACTCCTGCAATAGTAATAACCATCTCCCCATCTTCCCTAGTAGAGAGGGCGCTTCTTGAAGGTACCTAAGAGGGTTATGCTTGGCAACCGCCTGTACCCTGAAGGAATGAAAGTAATGTCGCAACATCTTAGAAGCCCAGATAACTGCCAAACAAATCTTCTCTACCTCAACATATCTGGCTTCATATGGTAGGAACTTTTTGCTAAGATAGTAAACCGCAAACTCCACACCAAAATCATCTTCCTGAGCCATCATAGCACCCACTGAATTAGCCTCTATAGCCAGATACAGGATTAGTGATTTGGCATGGCGTGGTGGTCTTAAGACTGGCGGATTTAAGATATAATCCTTAATGGTGTCAAAGGCCAATTGACAATCATCGTTCCATACCACAGGCTGGTTCTTCCTTAGAAGCTTGAAAATGGGCTCACATACCGAAGCCAGCTTGGCAATGAACCGGCTGATATACTGAAGCTTTCCCAGGAAACTCCTAACCTCCTTTTCCTTTCGAGGTACTGGCATCTCTCTAATGGCTCTGACCTTATTAAGATCTACATCGATTCCCCTCTGGCTTACTATATGGCCAACAACTTTCCTGAGGTAACTCCAAAAATGTACTTCTTGGGATTGAGGCGCAGATCATACTTGCTAATCCTTTAAAAGAACTTTTCTAAAGCCTCAAAGTGACCTTTTCTGGTAGCCGACTTAATCATCATGTCATCAATGTACACTTCCACCTCTTTGTGGATCAATTCATTGAGAACCCTGGTAGCCATCCTCTGGTAAGTTGCTCCTACATTTTTTAAACCAAAAGGCATAACCCGGTAGGCATATGTCCCCCACTCGGTAATGAAGGCCGTCTTAATCCGATCCACTATCTTGTTAAGGATTTGATTGTACCCCACGTATCCATCCATAAAGCTGTACATCATACAAGCAGCGGCACTATCTACCAGCACATCAATATGAGGCAGAGGGAAATCGTCTTTCGAGCAAGCTTTGTTCAGATCCCGATAATCCATGCATACTCGAACTTTTTCGTCCTTCTTAGCCACGGGAACCACGTTAGCTAACCATGTTGGGTATTGAACCTCTATCAAGAACTTAGCCTCAATTTGCTTATGGATCTCCTCTTTCACTTTTTGCGCCCATTCTGGCCTTAGTCTCCGGAGCTTTTGCTTAACTGGTTTAAACTCTGGGTATGTTGGGATTGCATGCTCGGTGATATCCCGATCGATTCCTGGCATATCCTCGTAGGTCCAGGCAAAGAATTTTTCATATTTTTTTAATATTCTCTCAAATTTTATCCTCTCTTCAGGAGTTATGTCTGATGCTATCAAAATTTCCTTTGGATTCTCCAAAGTTTTGAGATTAAATGCAGTTGTGCCAATTGAATTAATATAAAAAATGAATGCATCATGCTTATGATCATGCGAAATGAAATCATCAGAAACATCACACAAGTAAGCAAAGTTGTTCATCTCATTAACATAATCAGAAACATTAACATTGTCATTAAAAAGTTCTGGTATAAAAAGAGCATATAAATAACTATCATCTTCATCTCCTGCCGACGCCGTTGCTGCGGCTGACTGTACTTTGGCTCCTTGACTTGGAGGCTTTTCAACTATCTCCGGTGAAATCTTGAGACCTTCAATCTTCGGCTCTGGCTCTACCATCTTCTCCTTCCCTTTGAGTTTAGTGGCCAACAGCTTATCAGTTACAATCTCTTCGGGCTCATCCTTGTCCCAGATGCTGCATTGGGTCATAATCTCCTCATTCCAGAAGTTTTCTATAGTCTTAATAACTCCAACCTCCCAGTCGAAGACATCATTAAAAATTTTAAAACTCGAGATGATCTTCCCATCTACCCACTGTGGCTCCTATTCTCCAGCGTAAGCACAAACCGAGGATGCTGGCAAAAAACTCTCCAAAATGAGGGGAACCTTCTCTGGCACTTTCTTATTTTCATACTCTCCTTTGTAGCCTAACCCCTTCCGATCTTTCTGGCTATGCGAAGTGATGACATCCTGCCACCCTTGTGAATCTTTGCCCAAACCAGCCCTTGGGAGGAAGTGCATCTTCTTTAGCATGTTCACCACCTGAGAGCTACCTTCTAAGCTTTGCTCTTCTCCGATCATTGATACATGAAAGCCACTGAATGGCTGATTAGAGATCTCCAAGGCAAACACTTGGTTCTCTCTTGCTGCTTTAATGGTCACCACCTCTCCTTCGTAAGGTATCTTAATCACTTGGTGTAAAGTGGATGGAACTCCCCCCAACCTATGTGTGACGCGCGCCGAACCCGGTAGGACGCCCTGAAGGCCTGCTCTTTGGGCGATTGGGAGAGGTTCATGAAAACTTTTAAGGTATTTACAAGTGCTTCTATTTTGGGCAATAAGGAGGTTTCTTGTAGTCGCCACCCAATAAAATATTGGGAAAGTTCATCTCGCCTCAGTGAGCCTAAGACGGTGCATAATATCCATTTTGGGCAAACCAAAGGGGTCTTGGAGGCATTCACCCCAATAGAACATTAGAATGACCCTATAACCCTATGGAGCCTAGGATTGTAAATTGAGTCTTTTGGTGGGACACAAGAGGTGTCTTGGAGATCCCATTCCAATAAAACACCGGAATGGTCCTCTCGCCTCGTTGAGCCCAAAGACCAGAGATGGTTCGGAACTTCTCATTTATTCATACCTTGGTTATTTTATAATTAAGTTTTGAATTTAAGTTTTCATCCCTTTTCTCATACATTTCGATGCAATAATTAGAGCGCAAGTTTGATCATTCAAGGAAAGCAATAAATAAAATAAAATACATGAAAGTAAATACAACAAAACTAGGGGCGGAATACAACCCCCATTGTAAATAAAATACAAATCATGCATAAATCGGGATATTCATTAATGGTGAGGACATTGGTCCTCGCATGCATATTATTATGAAACAATTTTGATGTGATGATTTTGGATGGGGAAAATTGAGACATTGGTCCTATTTTTATTTAGGAAAAATACCAATTTAATTAATAAAAAAAATATTTGTGATTTTCTTTCTAGCGGCCCTAAAATAAACAATTTTATACAAAAATATACATGGCAAAAGTAAATATGAAGACAAACAAGTAAATATTATAAACAAATAAAATAAATAAATAAACCAAATGAGCCTTCTGGATTCCCCCCCGTGTGCTCGCAAAAATGCCCAAGCAAAAAATGAGTTTTGACATAAAAACAAAATATAAACAAAATAATGTTAGTAATTAAAAATAATTAAATCAATAAAATATACCAAATAATGAATGACAAATTAAAATAAAATAAGATCACATGAAAAGAATGATGATTGAATTAAAATGTTAACAAACCAAAATAAATGAAAAAATGCAATTATAAATGACAAATTAATTAAATGATGTGAATAAAATAAAATATGACATGTTGATAAAATTAATGTATGAAAATATGAATATGACAATAATAATAATGAAAGTAAACAAATAATAGAATAAACAAAAAAAAATATAACATGTAACGAAGACAAAAGAATGATAAAGATTAGTAAATAAGAGAATGATGAAAATAACTAAAATAATGACATGATTAATTGATGTGTTCATAATTAACATAAACCATTTATGTGGCAAAAATGATTAACAAAAACAAATTAATTAATTATTTACATGCTGAAAATAATAAGTAATCAAAGTGAAATAAATTATTTACATGTTAAGAATCAAAATAAGTCAAAATTCACATGAATAAAAATATGATCATATATAAATAATTATATAAAACCAATGTAAAATAAATACAATAAGTAAATAAATGAAAACAATAAATAAATCAATCAAAACAATAAAATATACATGAATAAATTAAATATAAATAAAAAATAAAATAGAAATTGAGCCTAAAATATTTACCCTCAGAGTCGGATTCGATGAAGGTAAAAGATGAGTCGATTTCCTTTGTTTGATGATTTGTTATATTAGAGTTCAATACGATGAAAACGTTGAAATTTTATTCCAAGAAAAATAGGCTTAAAAAACCTAAAAAAAACTCTTTGAGAACAAAGAATTAATTTCTTTGCTCAAAGGAATTATTTTTTATTGATTAAACAAAAAAAAACCTTGAAAAAGTTTAATGGAAAAACAAAATTAAATTTTTGAAAGTGAAAATTAATCTCTTATGTTTATGGAGAAAACAAAGAAATTATTTTGGAATAATCAAGAATTGAAAATCAATTTTCAATCTCCATTAATCCTTGTTAATTGAAAGAAGAAATCTGAAATTTTTTGGAAGAAAAAAATCAAAGAAGAAGAGAGGAAACCCTTGAAAAATCTGATGAAAAGAATTATGGAGGCTCCCCCTAGGTTTTCATCCTAAAGTATTTAAAAGATAAAAAAAGTTGTCCTAATTTAATTAAGGAAAAGAACTTTATTTTAACACAAATTCCTTTATTTTAATGGTAAAATCAAGTTTTATTAATTTATTATTTAAGAAAATATTTTAGGATTTAATTTGGACTCAAAAACCCTAAAAAAATGGGATAAAAAACGGATTTTTGGGTGAAAAAATCGAAAAAAAGGGTGAAAAATCGGAAAAGAGCACATCAGACCCTATAACGATGGCCAGGAAAGGAGGAAAGTCCGTCGCTATAGAGGACGGGCTTCACGCAGCTACGCTGCGCGATTCCGCTCGCAAAGGCGCGAAAACCGCGCGCTTTTAGCGAAGCGCAGCATTGGCAACGCTGCGCGTTGCCTCTTCTGGGCTCCAGCGCGCCGCCGCGCTTGACACTCGCGATCCAAAATTTTTTTTTTATTTTTTTTAATTTACAAAAATAATATAAATCTAAGCCCCATTTTTCAAATTTAATTTTTTAAAATATTTTTTATTATTTTTCAATTTTTCACTCTAAAATGTAAATTTGATGAGGAAATCATCACTTTTAACCATTTTAGCCAGTGAAGGCAATTATCATCATCGGGTAACTTCGATCTAGGCTGACTGAGGACCCGGTGTCTACACTATGGAACCATGGTCTTCCAAGTAAAGCTGAGTAATTTGCTTGGATGGGTAAGACCACAAACTCTGTTTCTGTCTCAACGGGTCCAGTCCTGACAATAGCTTTGAAAGTTCCCGACGCCTGCTGTGACGCGCGTTGGATCCCTGCGGCCGCCCGTGCGACCGCCCGCTTGAGGGCGATCGGGGCATTTGTGGGTCCGTTGACAGCTTGCAATAAATCGCAAGTGCGTCTATGTTGGGCAACAAGGAGGTTTCATGGAGTCGCCACCCAATAGAACATTGGGAAAGTTTCTCTCGCCATTTTGGGCCAGCCGGAGGGGTCTTGGAGGGTAAACCTCTCGCCCTAAGGAGCCTAGGATTAACGCCAGAGTCTCGTGACACAAGAGGTGTCTTGGAGGGTAAACCTTTGGCCTCTTTGAGCCCAAAGACTAGAGCTGGGTTCGGGATTTCTCATCTATTTCTACCTCAATTATTTTATGATCAAATTTTAAATATCATTAATTCGCTCTCTCTCTACATGATGCAATTGATTAAAGGCACATTTATTCATATTTGGAAAGCTGTAAATGAGCAAGTAAATAGTGAAAGCAATAAATTACAATAATACAAGGAGCGGAATATAACTCCCTTTCATAAAGGTGCGATACATACACAAATCGGGGCGTCGCTTATTTTGAGGACTTTGGTCCTCGCATGCATCATTATCAAAATGGCTATTTTTATTGTGATGAGCTTTTATTGGATAAAAATAGGACATTGGGTCCTTGCGTTTATGAAAACCTCTTTAATTGACTATAAAACATTAATCAATTTTTATATTTGACGGGATAAAAAAAAGACATACTCATGTATATAGAATAAATAATGAATAAACAAATAAAGGGAATAACCAAGAGGGTTAGAAAACTAAACCGGACGGAATCCTCCGAGCATGGTAGATAGCCCCCCGAGCTCAGGACAGTCCAAGAAAATCAGTATGTGCTCACAGGAAGTTAAAAGATGTCAATATATAAAAACTCAAAATAAAGTCAAAAGGACTTGAAAGAGATAGAAAAGATTTGAAAACGTGGAGACAGGACCCAGCGACGGCCTCTGTTGGGTGACCGACGGGCTTCAGTCAAAGTGATCGACATGTCCGTCGCTCACTCAAGAGAGAGGGCGTCTGTGAGTGGGGTGACCGACGGGCATCGGTGAAGAAGATGACCCGTTGGTCACCACTGTCTCCGAAAATAAACAGTGAAAAACTCTCTTTTCAAAAACAAAAGGGGTTTTTATCACAAAATGAGATGAAGGGAATCAAGATAAAGAAAAATGAAGGCAGAAAAGCCGAAAGAACAGCAAAATGATGGATATAGATGAAATAATATAAAGAATAAGTCCGGAATATTTACCCTCAGATAATGTTTTAATAAGATTCTCGATTTCGATTGAAGTCCCGCACGCTCCACGAGAAACGAAACGAAAGGTCAGAAAAGGGAAAATAGATGATTTCCTTCTAAACCTTTCAAAAAGAGACTGACTTTGGAATCAAAGAAAACCGAAGAAAACTAATTAGATTTAGTTCCTTTTTAATGGTTTTGATTAACAAATTAAAAGAGATTTCTTGATGAATGTGTTTACTGGAAGAGAGAGAAAATGTGCTTCAATTTTGGCAGAGTTTCCCCTCTTGAAAATTTTTCCACTTTCTAAGAGAAAATCCGAAGCTTTTATAGGCCAGGCACGACCGACGGGCGTCGATGTATGGAGGCGGGCGTCGGAAGAATCCTACTGACACAAGGATTCATCCGACGGCCCTGCCATTTCCACCGATGGGCGTCGAAAAGGTTGCGTGCTGCGGGAAATCAGGTGGCGTGCTCTGGAAGAGGCGGTGACTTCCGACGGGCGTCGAAAAATACCATAAGACGTTTGTGACCCTAAGTGACAGGCTGGCCTCTCACAGACGGGCTGGCCATCTGTCGAGGAAAATACACCCTTTTGGACTCATAAATTTCCCTGTTTTCTCCCCCTCTGCCTATGAAAGGTAAAAAGATTCATTTTCTCGTGGAGCATGGGACCAAAACCTCCGAATCCAAACCGTTTGTACGGGCTCGGATACTGATTTTATCACAGGGTAATCTCCGATCCGGACCGCTCCGGGACACGGTGCTCACAGTTGCCCCCAATTTTGGGGAAACTAGTGCACAAGCGCCTAGATAAGCCAAAACTCAGAGAAGGGACAGAAAGAAAGAAAGCGTACCTGTGGCGGTTCTTACCTTCCGTGCCCTTTGTCGGGTAGACCTCATCTCGGTCTGTTCGGTGATGTGAAGATATCCCTATCGGTCTCGTCTCGACCTGTAGGTGTTTGTGAGGCGTAGCATTCTCTAGCTACTATCTCGATAAGAAGAGCGGTGTTTCTTTAACCACAACTTCAATCTGAAGTTCCCTTGCTAACCCCCATCCGATCTGCAAGGTGCGTAGCACTCTCTAGCTGCCGCATGAACTGTGAGATGCAGCACTCTCTAGCCACAATCCCGATGTGAAGAGCGGTGTTTTTCTAACCACAGCTTCGATCTGAAATTCCCTTGCTAACCCCCATCCGATCTGCAAGGTGCGTAGCACTCTTTGGCTGCCGTGTGAACTGTGAGATGCAGCACTTTCTGGCCACAATCCCGATGTGAAGAGCGGTGTTTTTCTAACCATAGCTTCAATCTGAAATTCCCTTGCTAACCCCCATCCGATCTGCAAGGTGCGTAGCACTCTCTGGCTGCCACGTGAACTGTGAGATGCAGCACTCTCTGGCCACAATCCCGATGTGAAGAGGAGGAGACCTCGCTGGGTTCCTCGTTCCAAGAATACATGAACCTCAGGCGCCCTTGTTCAGACTTTTAATCGATGCCTGTGTTCGAATCGATGTTTCTCTGTACCTGTGTGATAAAAGGTTTTGTTAATTCATGTCTGAGTTGTTATCCTTCAACATGTTTATGAATGATGTGGTTTTGCTTTATCTACCATATCATATTTCATTTATGTTCTTTTCTTTTGAGTTGTCATTATCATTTTTCCATTTTTTTTGTTTTGGTTTTCCTTATTTTAGGATACGAGCAAACATGAAAACATATATTCATAAATGATTGAATAAATACATGAACTGAAAACAAAAGTTTTTCACTAGAAATATCCATTTTTGTACAATGTATATACAAAGTGAAAATGTACATAAATACAAAAATGACTCCCTGAACATCATAGGGGGGTGTAGTCGGAGGGCTCATCAGGGTCCTCATCATCTGATATGTGCACTGTCCCTGGCGGAGGTGGAGCTGGCTGTGCCGGAGGTGGAGGCTGAGCCATGGAGGGTCCCGCCCCAGCATCATGGGCCTGTCTGAAACGGATCTGACCATAGCCATCCAAGAAGGGCTGGGTGCAAGTCCTCATAAACCCTAAGGTCTCTGAAACTGTGCCTCCCAACTTCTTGAACGCCTGGCTCAACTGAATGGTCTGCTCGCTGGCAGCCTTCCTCATTTGCTCTAGGCGCTGCTCTATCTGCTCTCTGAACTTCCTCATGGTCTGAGACAAGGGTGGGAGGATCCCCTCTATCCCCTGGACCCAGGATCTCAGAGAGTCGAGTGACTCGTCGATCATCTGTAGGGTCATATCAACCCTCTGAGACGCCTGGTCCTGAGATGCCCTCAAATCATGAGCGAGCTGCTGCCTAAGCTCCCTCTGGCCCTGGGCAATCTGCTCGATCAGCCTCGCCTGCTCATCTCTTAAGGCCTCCATGACCCGAGCCTGCTCTCGCGCTGTGTGCTCGATGTAACCGGCCTGCTCCTAGGCTAACCGCTCTATCGACTGGGACTGCTCCTGAATAACAGCCTGCTGGCGGTCTAACCTCTCGTGTATAGCTCTATCCCTCTCATCCTGTCGTCGTTCCAGGACCGTGAACATAGACGTGAGGAGCTGAGAGAAGTCAGGCTGTGCTGGCTGCTGCGGTGCCGGCTCTGGCGACGGTGCCGTGGAGGTGGATGCCCTTGGGTCGCCTCAAAAATATGGATGATACCTCTCGGGGGGCCCGTGGGTAGTCCTCTGTACTCTGATACTCGGCGACGGGACAGGAGTCAGTGCTCTGGATGCCGGTACTGCTCCTGCTGTGGTGGCGGTGGCCCAGTCTGAGGCTGAGGCTGGGGAGACTGAGGAGGCTGCGGCTCTGGCTCTGTCTGAGGAGGCTGAGGAGGTTGCTGCTCTGGTTCGGGCTCTGGCTGAGGAGGCTGCTGCTCTGTCTCCGGCTCCGGACCCAAGGGTGGAAGTGAGAACATCCGCCTGGTCTCATGGATGGACAACACTCTGTAAGCCTCTACCTGCCCTGATAATTGCGAGATCATCCCCATCTGCACTGCCGCTGCGGCATCCACATGTATCCCCTCATCCAGGGGTCCTCTCAGTCTTTCAGGGGCAACTCCTAACCTCAAAAGTAATCGAGTGATGACTCCCCCCACTATCACCACTGGTGGCAGCCCTCTGCCAACTCTAACCAAGTTAGTCAAGATCTCATGGCTAACGTTGAGGCGCTGGCCTGCCATCATAGCCCAGAGGCTCCAGATCTCGGCCGCATTAAGCGACCCTGGATTACCAGCTCGACCAAGGTACAAACTGGATAGCACTCTGTGCAGGTACCAGAGTGCCTGAGACACCAGTACGGTGCTCTTCGCTGTATCATGATCATACAGCACTCCCGGTACGGCAATGGCCGCCCAATGGGCGCGTCTCACCGCTCGCCGTGGGATCTCGACCCCCTCCTCTATGGGGAGCCCCATGGCCTGTGCAAATCTCTGCCGGGTAATACTGAAATGCTGGCCATCGAACCAGAACTGGGCCACCCCTGGCTCTGTATCTGACCTATGAAAACAGCCATAGTGGAGGGTGGCTAGAACCTGGCGAGTAGCCTCTGGGAAGGTCTGGAAAGCGGGGTTAAGGAACTCTGTCCACCCGGCCCCCTTAACAAGCATGTCGACCTCCGGGGCCATCCCTAGGGCCTCTAGGAACGGCCGGGACACGAAGCGACTAGCCCGAATCTCCACCTGAGCCAGCGCTCTATATCTCTAAGCTGACTCATCGTCCATCCATGCTGGAACCACGACCTCGGGCTGGGCCTGTGGTGCTCTGCGTCTAGGAGGCATCCTGCAAAAGAAATATTAGATGGTGAAAATTTGACAAAACAGGCATATTTAGGCTCGTTTTCAAGGTGAAAGCCCATTTAGGCCTCACCCGAGCAACAGCGGCCCGAATAAGCGGTTGAAAAAATAGATAATAAGTGAAAAGGGGCAAACGTCCTGTTAAGGGATGTTGCCCAGCATGCTTTGCACATATCAAAAGCAGAAGGAACATGCAATCGGTATGGAAATATTTAAAGCAAATAAAAATGGGCTTTCTAGACCCCAAGGCATGCATTATACAAAAAAATATTCAATTTTAGAATAAAATAAAAATTTGGGCAGCACCCCGGCAAGGGTGTACCCAACCTCTTGCATAGAAAGGCATCAAAACAGGCCTTAGGCCTCAACAATAATATATGTATAAGAATGGGACGCACCTCGGCAAGAGTGTGCCCCCAACAACACAACATAATGGCCTCAGGCCTCAACAACACAAAATAATGCGCTAAAGAGCCTATTTCTAAGGCGGCAAAAGTATAGAAAAATTCTATTTCTATGTGATCATGCAAAAGCTCGGGTTGCACTAAAAATAAAATAATAAAGAAGGCAGCAGTCTCCCTAGATATTTTAAAGCACCTAAAGAGTCATAGCTATTTTTAATGCTAAAAGAAGAAGAAATAAATTAAATTAAAAAGTAAAGTAATTATTTTACTTACTTGTAATCGCGAAAAGTGTAGAAAAACTGACGAAATATGAATGTCTGAGCGCCCGGTGAGTAGAGAATGCAAAAAGATGAAGAAAATGCAAGAAAAATGAGAAAAAAGACTTGAAAATGCAGAAAAAACGCTTAAAGTACCGTTTTTGAGAGGAAGAGTGAAAGTGACAGCGCCACTGGTCCGTCTATCACTCGCCCTTATATAGAGTTTCATGACCGACGGGCTGGGCGTCTGTAGGAGCGACCGACGGGCTGGCCGTCTGTCTCTCAATAAATGCGAATTAATGCGCGTGATGAATGCAATGCTGACGTATGCGTCTGCCAGGTGGATTTTTACCGACGGGCAGGCCGTCTCTTGGGAGAGACGGGTAAGCCGTCGGTGACGCCTTTCTATAAATTCTTCCCAAAATTTTTACTCCTTTTGTGTCTTTTCATTCTCTCAACACGTTGAGCCCTTTATTCCTCTCAGAATGTCTTCCTCTATATTCCAAAGAATGCACCGCATCCTAGATGACAAACACACTTGGGAAAAAAGAGCCCTTTCCTCTCTGTCTGGGCTAAGCTATCTGCGTCGGGTCAAAGTTGATCAGAACCTTCTTCTGGCGGTGACCCACTTCTGGAACCCCCGGTTTCACGTCTTCCGGTTCACTTACCAGGAGTTGTGCCCCCTGCCTGAGGAGTTAGCTGCCATTCTTGGAGCCTGGTTCCCTCCTAGCGCTCTGCCCTGCGTCCCCCGCTGTGGCCTACTCCAGACTCGGGACATAGCCATGGCTCTCAGCATACCTTCTTCTGAGGCCGTCCGGCTGATCTCGCCGGGCTCTTCCTTTGCTCTGGGGCCACTGATCAAGGCTCTGGATCAGTTTACTGACATCCCCATTTACCGGGTAAGCACCGTTTTCTTGTTTTGCATGATGAACTTCCTCACTGTTGTTCCAGGGGGTTTGACAAGTGACCCTCGCTTGTTCGGAATTCTGAGCGACTTTCATCGGGGATCATCACCCTTCCCACTTATTCTGGCTGAGACCATTCTGGGCTTAGACGCTGTGAGCTCTGGATCCACTACTACTTTTATCGGCAGTCCCTTATTGCTCCAGGTACGTCATTATTTTAAAGGTAGTGCGTCCCTTATGGATTTTCACACTAGCTTTTCTTAGCGGGAGGTGCGTCCTTTCGGATTTTCACACAACCCTGTGCCTTATTTTTGCCTGAAGTAAACCCTACTTACTCCATCAGCTTTTTTTCTTTTTTTCTTTTTCTTTCTTTTTCTTTTTTTTTTCAGATCTGGCTGCAAGAGAAACTGAGGATGCTGTCTGAGCAACCTCCTCGGGTCATTTCACAGTACTCGCCGAGCCATTTCCTTCCGTGTCGACGGCTGCATGAGTGCGCCACCGCTAGTGAACGCATTACCAGATTTGGCGAGTTGTCAGATGATGACATCAGTTTCACGTTTGCTTGGCTCCCACTGCCTCATATAGTCATTGATGGGCCATCGGGGTGTGTTCCCCTCTGTGGGCTCTGTCAAGCCACCTTCTATATCACTTCTCGATGTACGCGTCAGCTCGGGATGACCCAGGACGTGGTGAGGGTTCCCTTATCTTTTCGGGGAGGAGCTCTTTTGGCTGCGTTCGCCTCTCAGTGTCACGAGCTGTGGGGGCAAACTACCAGTGAAGACTGTTATTCCGAGGTTCGGCGATCACTCTGTGGCTTCTACCAGCGAGTACAAGAGATGGGTCCTTAGCCCAGCATCTGATAACAGGACCCGAGGGCTCAAGCATCTGGTCGGCGAGAGCAGCAGCAGGACCTAGTTTAGCTTACATGTATTTCTTTTGGTGTTACATTTCTCTTTTTTTTTTTTTTAACACAGAACTAGAAAATGACAAAAATGAAAAGAATAATATTCATTCCATTTCACGAAATTGTGTACATTTTCCATGTAATTTCAACATACATGATCAGTTTTGACATTTACTCAACTGCGCATGCCCTATTAATACATGAAACCAAATTTTAACAGCATCAACTCCTGTTACCAATCAGCCCTCTCGGGTTTTCACAATCGGACATTTTCTCTCATGCCCCTAATTTTTGCACAAGGTTCCTTTTTTCGGTTTTCACCCTGTCGAGGCGCCTAATTTTAACACGGCAGCCTTTTTTCGGTTTTCGAATTGCGGGGCATTTTATTCTCTTCTTTTTATTTTGGTCTTTAGCCATGGAACCTTTTGAGTCTGTCGACATTGATCGGGTCTTTGAATTCATTTCCATCGCTATCCTACAAGATTGCAGCTCCTTTGGACAACAACTTTTTAAGGATATACGGCCCCTCCCAGGTTGGTCTTAATTTTCCTCTGATATCTGGTATACCTGGCCTCATCTGCTTGAACACTAAGTCTCCTTCTTTCAGCAGATGCTTTCTCACCTTCTTCCCGAAAGTCCTGGCCAATCTCTTCTAGTAGATCTGATTGTGATAATAAGCCTTCAGCCTACTCTCATCCAGTAAGTTTATGTGTTGTAGCCTCTGCCGCGCCCATTCGGACTCCGGAATTTGGGCTTCCATGACCACTCTCAGTGATTTGAGCTCTATCTCAACTGGCAATACTGCTTTCGTCCCGTATACCAGAGAAAATAGCGTAGCGCCTGTAGATGTCCTTACCATTGTCCTGTATCCCCACAGTGCAAAGGGTAGCTTCTCTGCCCAGTCTTTGTAAGTTTGGACCATCTTGGATAGGATCTTCTTCACAATTTTATTAACGGCCTCTACTGCTCCATTAGCTTGTGGTCGGTAGGGAGAGGACCTATGGTGCTTGATGCTATATTTCTCAAGGAGCTTCCTGGTTTCCCCCATGAACTGTACCCCGTTGTCAGACACTATGTGGTGAGGGAGGCCATATCTGCAGATCAGATTTCTCTCTATGAACTTGGCCATATCCCTTGCGTCAATCTTTTTGAAGGATTATGCTTCTACCCATTTGGTAAAATAGTCAATTGCGACTATGATGTACCTGTGCCCATTGGATGTCGTAGGGCGAATCTCTCCAATGATATCTATCCCCCAAGCAGCAAAAGGCCAAGGTGATGTCAGGTTGTGTAGCTCTGATACTGGTAGGTGTCTTAAGTCTGCGTATTGTTGGCACAACTGGCATTGTTTGACATATTTTGAGCAATCATTGTCTATTGTAAGCCAATAAAAGCCTTATCTCATGATCTTCTTAGCCAAGGCCAAACCGTTCATGTGAGCCCCACAGACGCCTGCATGGGCCTCCTCCATCACTTTGCGGGCTACTTTTTCATTCAAGCACCTGAGCTGAATCCCGTCTGACTGTCTTTTGTACAACACTCCTTCCAAGGATATGAACTGAGTAGATAGTTTTCGGATCATCCTCTGGTCTTTCTCCGTAGCTTCCTCTGGAAACTTATTATTTTCCAGGTAATTCATAATGTCAAAGTACCATGGTTTCCCATCCGCCACTTCTACTTCCATAACAGGCTTGATCTCAAAGCTGGGCTTCTCAGAACTTGAAATCAGTACTGGCTTCATAGCTACTCCTTAAGAATTATCCCACATTGACACTAAGGTTGCCAACGCATCGGCTAGACGATTCTCATCTCTTGGCACGAAGTGGAAAGTGCAAGTTTCAAACTGCCTACATACCTAACATAGGGTACCAGCCGCTCTTCTTTCACAGCCCACTCACCTCGGACCTGGTTAATCACCAAGGATGAGTCACCAAAGACTTCTACATTCTTTGCCCCCAATGCAGCTAAAGCTTCCAACCCGAAAGTGCATGCTTCATATTCGGCTTCATTGTTGGTTGCCTTGTACCTCAGCTTCTTGGCTAGGGGGAGTTTCTCACTATCTGGGTTTGTCAAAATTATTCTAACTCTGGCCCCTCTGTTATTCACTGCCTCGTCGAAGTGTAACTGCCATCCTTGGGCAGAAATCGCGACTATGCTCTCATCCGGAAAGGTGAACTCGGGAGTGTCTCCTTGAATAGGATGCTCAGCAAGAAATTCAGCTACGGCTCGCCCCTTAATAGTTTTGTGAGTGATGTATTGCACATCGAACTCCTGTAGTAAGAGCAGCCACCTCCCCATCTTACCAAGCAAAGACGGCGCTTCCTGCAAATATCTTAGCGGATTCTGCTTGGCCACTGCCTGAACTTTATAAGAATGGAAGTAATGTCTCAGCTTCTTTGATGCCCAAATCACTGCGAGGTAGATCTTCTCTACTTCAGCATATTTTATTTTGTAAGCCAGGAACTTCTTGCTGAGGTAATAAATTGAGAATTCCACCCCAAATTCATCCTCTTGAGCCATCATGGCGCCCACAGAACTGCCCTCTACGGCCAGATACAGGATAAGCGGTTTGATCGGTTGCGGCAGCCTTAGCACTAGCGGATTCAACAGATATTCCCTAATGCTATCAAAAGCTTTCTGGCAGTCTTCGTTCCAGACCACAGGTTAATTCTTTCTAAGCAGCTTAAAAACAGGCTCGCATATTGAAGTGAGCTTGGCAATGAATCGGCTGACGTACTGCAGCTTGCCCATGAAGCTCCTTACGTCCTTTTCCTTTTGCGACACGGGCATCTCTCTGATGGCCTTCACCTTGTCTGGGTCAATTTCTATTCCCCTCTGGCTGATGACATGTCCCAATAGTTTTCCTGAAGTCACTCCGAAAATGCACTTCTTGGGGTTAAGCCGCAGATTGTACTTATCAATCCTGGTGAAGAACTTCTCTAGAGCTTCAAAGTGGCCCTCCCGGGTGGCTGACTTGACCATCATGTCATCGACATACACCTCTACCTCCTTGTGGATCAGGTCGCTTAGAATCTTGGTCGCCATCCTCTGGTATGTGGCCCCTGCATTTTTTAGGCCAAAAGGCATGACTCGGTAGGCGTAGGTCCCCCATTCTGTGATGAAAGCAGTCTTAACCCGGTCAGCCATTTTGTTCAGGATGTGGTTGTAGCCCACATAACCATCTCCAAAGCTATACATCGCGCAGTTGGCAGCACTGTCTATCAACACATCGATGTGGGGCAGTGGAAAATCATCTTTAGGGCAGGCTTTGTTTAGATCTAGTTAATCCACACACACCCTGACCTTCCCGTTTTTCTTCGCTACAGGGACCACGTTTGCCAACCACGTAGGATACTGCACTTCAACAAGAAACTTGGCCTTAATCTGCTGCCGAATTTCCTCCTTGACCTTGTCTGCCCATTCTGGCCTAAGCCTTCTCAACTTCTGTTTCATAGGCTTATAGTCTGGATAAGTCAGGATAGCATATTCTGCTACATCTCGGTCGATCCCTGACATGTCCTCATAGGTCCAGGCAAAGACTTTTTCATGTTTTCTTATTATTCTCTCAAAATATTTTCTCTCATCAAGAGTTATATTTGATGCTATTAGAATTTCTTTCGGATTTTTCGAGGTTCCAAGATTAAAAGGCATTGTATCGGTGGAATCGATGTCAAAAATTGATGGAATATGATCATGTTCATGCATGTTGAAATTATTAGAAACATCGCACAAGTAAGAGAAATCATTTGCCTTATTAATAATATTATAATTGTCATTTACATCATAAAAAAGTTCTGGAATAAAAAGACAATCTAAGCTAGAGTCTTCTGCCTCTCTAGAGGTTGATGCTGCTGCAGCTTGTTCATTGGCTTCCTGATTCAGCAGAGGCCCTTCAGGTATGTCCGAGGAAATCTTTAAATCCCCCATCTTCAGTTCTACTTCTGCCATCTTCTCTTTCCCTTTCAGCCTGGCAGCTAACATCTTCTCGGTGACAACCTGTTCAGGCTCGCATCTGTCCCAAGTAATACACTGAGTCATGACCTCTTCATCCCAGAAATTCTCGGCGGTCTTGATAACCCCGACATCCCAGTTAAATACGTCGCTAAAGATCTCAAATCCGAGGACAATTCTCCCCTTCACCCATTGCGGCTCATCTTCACCTGTATAAGCACACACTGAGGATGCTAGTACAAAGCTTTCTGAAATATGAGGGATCTTATCCATCATTTTCTTCTTGCCAAAACTGCCTCTGTACCCCAGACCCTTTCAATTCTTCTGACCTCGAGTGGTGATCGCGGTCTGCAGCCCTTGAGAGTTTCTACCCAAACCAGCCCCAGGGAGATAGTGCATCTTTTTCATCATATTAACCACAGCTGGGTTATCTACCGACCCGTGCCCATCTCCTATCATTGACACATGGAAGCCACTGAAGGGCTGATTAGCAATTTCAAGAGCTGACACTTGGTTCTCTCTGGCCGCTTTAATAGTCACCACCTCCCCTTCGTGTGGGAACTTTATCATTTGATGCAACGTGGATGGCACTCCTCCTAATCTGTGAAACCAGGGTCTCCCAAGCAGGGCTGAGAAATTAGCTGGGATGGGCAAAACCACAAATTTTACTTCTACCTCAATAGGTCCCGGCTTGACTAGGGTCTTGAATGTTCCCGAGGCTTGCCTTCTTGAATTATCATAGGCTGTGATAGTCAGATCTGATCCACTGAGCATATACTTACTCAGACCAAAAGCCTGGAGAGCTATCAGAGAGCACACATTGATAGAAGACCCGTCGTCCACCATAACGCAAGCAGTGTGCTTGCCGTTAATCTGTGCTTTGATGTACAGGGGTCGGTTATGATTGCGGCCTTCGACCAGTAGGTCGGCATCAGAAAAAACAAATCTCTCCTTCGATCCTCCTTTAACTAGACCCAAAAGCTCTGATGGGGAAATTGTGGTGGCAACAGTGGTCTCAACCAAAGCCTCTACTACTTTCTGCCTGTGAGAAGGGGACTGTCTCAAAAGATCCCAGATGGATATTTGAGCTGTAGTTTTCTTCAACTGCTTAACAATCTGGTTCTCTTCTGGCTCTTTTTTTATTGATGGCTGCGCTGGCTCAGGTAGCCTTGTAATCTCAGGGACCACTCTCCCACTTCTCGTTACAGTCCCTACCTCTTCTTCGTCTTCATCAGACCTCCACAAATCAGGATTCATCTCTCCCTTCTCTTCGGTCTCTTCACCGCTCTTGCTACTTGACCAACAATCAAGGGTCGCCACGACTGCTCTCTCCTTTCTATCCTCGGAACAAGCAACAGCAATACTCTTACTCCTATATAAATCTTGCAGCACGTACCACTCTGGCAAGCTGGATCCGATCATAAACACTGGTGGTGGCACGGCGTTATAACCAGGCTTCTTCTCAGACTCCCTCTTCTCAGGGTCAGAAATTTGCTTGCTATCAATCAGGTCTTGAATGGAGTGTCACAATGCCTTACACTTGTCTATTAGATGGCCTGAGTGTTGATGAAATGCACAGAATTCATTGTCCTTGTGCCCAGGCTTCCCTTGCATCATAGTAGGCCTAGGAGCTAAGGGTTGCAACTTTCCTTCCTTCATCAACCTTCTCAAGACCCAAGACAGTGGTCTTCCTAAGTTCAAAAACTTCCTCTGGGTAGTTGCTTCAGTAGCAGACACCTCAACTATTTTTCTGGTGCTACCACTGGGACCAGCTGGCCTACTGGTTCCTTGACCGGTGTTAGCCCTTTTTGCAAAATTGTCATTGCTAGCCTTCCGAGCTAAGAACTCTCCCTCTGCCTCAATGGCTATGTCTTTCAGACACTCTCGATCCTTCAACCCTTTCATCTTCAGACCATCCTTTAAATATGGGCTTGCGTTCTTGATAAATAGGCGAATTTGGTCCTGGGTGTCTGGCTTCCTCCGCATTTCCATTACTCAGTTTCGCCAGCGGGTGAGATAATCGTGAAAAGATTCCCCGGCCTTCTGTTGGAACAATTCAAGATCTTTAAGGGTCACCTCCATCCTAGTGTTGCAATCATATTGCCTTAAGAACTCCTCCGTGAGCAGATCCTAATCTTCTTTAGTCCGACGATCGAGACTATGATACCAGTCAATAGCATGAGCGGTCAGACTCAGACAAAAGTATTCCACCTTCTGCTTCTTAGACAATGTGGTCCCTTTCATGATCAGAGAGTATTGCTTCACATGAGCTGTCGGGTCAGAAGTACCATCAAATTTCGGCACGTCTGGCATCTTGAAATTGTAAGGAATCGGGTCTTCTCCCTCCAATTCCTTGTCCTCTGGATTCATCCCCTGACCTCTACTCAGCATACGGGCCATGGTTTCAAACCTCTCTTCCATCTTCTTTAGAATGAACTAATCAGTCTGAGGTGCCTTCCCTCCCTTAGATGCAATGCTCATCTTATCATCTTCGATATCCCTATCATCATCAATCCTCAAGGCTGGTCTTCTTCTCTGCTCTCCCGAAGCTACTGACCTCAGCTCTATGGGTGGTGGCCGAGCGGGCTCTTCTCGTCTCTTAGCTCTTTCTCCCTCTTGCTCATTCTGTCTCACGAGAGGAGGGGGTGGATTCTGTGGAGCATTCTGTTGTGCCAAAGCAGTCAACACGTTCATCATTCTGCCCTCGAATTCCTCAAATCGCCGGCCCACTTCTTCTGCAATCATGACCCTGGTGGCGTCATCCCCCCTAGGCAAGTTTGCCATCTCAGATACAGTATAGCTGACTTCTGATAAAATTTTTGGTAGGCCCTCTCTATCTGACGGTTCAGATGTAGGAACTCGGATCAATCATCCGGTAGGTGGTCTAGTCCACCTGGGCAGATCTATGATGGCTGTAGGGACAAAGCGTTAGACGTGATGCATGGAATGTAGATGTAATGCATGGTCGTGATATGCAACATTCACAAAACACAAGCAAGCAAGTAGGTCCTTCCCCTCTTATTTCTCCTACACACATGGTCGTGCAGTCTCTTTCCTAGGCGGGATTAGCCCAAGGGTCAATGAGGGACCCAATGGACACGCATGGTGTACGGTGAAAAATCGGCAGCATGACGCTCCTATGCTAATGTACAAGTGAATGGATAATGATCATCATGTATTTAGACGTTCCAAAAATTTTGACATGGCCCTACCGGGGCATGAAAGCCTTTGGCTAGGTTACCAAGCGAGACATCTGGACTCACCTAATACATGAGGATCCATACAGAAAGCATGGAATTAGGGTTCATATCACCTGTGGAAAGTAACTACGGCCATTACATGAGCTTTGGACAAGGGAGATATTTCTTTAAGGCTACCCAAGCATGATCCCTGCCGATAGGTCTAGCTCATCACGAGCATAACGACCGATCGGGTCATCATTTTGATATACCATTTAGGTATGAGGCTTGGGCTGGTGATTATCCTTAACACTTCCCTAAATTGAGTGAAAATAGGGTCGTGCTTCAGGAATGCATCGGGGCTAATAGAGGGACCAAACTAGCATATTCTAAAGCTCTAATGAGATGTAATGCGAATTTGAGAGGAAGCAAATTTATGAATTAAATTTTAACCATAAATGTTAAATGAGGTATTTTCAAATTTAAATCTAGAACCATATCGTCCCCAGTGGAGTCGCCACTGTGACGCGGGCCGGATCCCCGCGGCCGCCCATGCGACCGCCCGCTTGAGGGCAATCGGGGCATTTGTGGGTCTGTTGACAGCTTGCAATAAATCGCAAGTACGTCTATGTTGGGCAACAAGGAGGTTTCATGGAGTCGCCACCCAATAGAACATTGGGAAAGTTTCTCTCGCCTCGGAGAGCCTAAGACTGCGCTTAGTATCCATTTTGGGCCAGCCAGAGGGGTCTTTGAGGGTAATCCTCTCGCCCTAAGGAGCCTAGGATTAACGCCAGAGTCTCGTGACACAAGAGGTGTCTTGGAGGGTAAACCTCTTGCCTCTTTGAGCCCAAAGACCAAAGCTGGGTTCGGGATTTCTCATCTATTTCTACCTCGATTATTTTATGATCAAATTTTAAATATCATTAATTTGCTCTCTCTCCACACGATGCAATTGATTAAAGGCACATTTATTCATATTTGGAAAGCCGTAAATGAGCAAGTAAATAGTGAAAGCAATAAATTACAATAATACAAGGAGCGAAATACAACTCCCTTTCATAAAGGTGCAATACATACACAAATCGGGGCATCGCTTATTTTGAGGACTTTGGTCCTCGCATGCATCATTATCAAAATGGCTATTTTTATTGTGATGAGCTTTTATTGGATAAAAATAGGACATTGGGTCCTTGCATTTATGAAAACCTCTTTTCTTGAATATAAAACATTAATCAATTTTTATATTTGACGGGATACAAAAAAGGCATACTCATGTACATAGAATAAATAATGAATAAACAAATAAAGGGAATAACCAAGAGGGTTAGAAAATTAAACCAGACGGAATCCTCCGAGCATGGTAGATAGCCCCCCGAGCTCAGGACCATCCAAGAAAATCAGTATGTGCTCACAGGAAGTTAAAAGATGTCAATATATAAAAACTCAAAATAAAGTTAAAAGGACTTGAAAGAGATAGAAAAGATTTGAAAACGTGGAGACAGGACCCAGCGACGGCCTCTATTGGGTGACCGACGGGCATCAGTCAAAGTGACCGACATGTCCGTCACTCACTCAAGAGAGAGGGCGTCTATGAGTGGGGTGACCGATGGGCGTCGGTGAAGAAGTTGACCCGTCGGTCACCACTGTCTCCGAAAATAAATAGTGAAAAACTCTCTTTTCAAAAACAAAAGGGGTTTTTATCACAAAATGAGATGAAGGGAATCAAGATAAAGAAAAATGAAGGCAGAAAAGCCAAAAGAACAGCAAAATGATGGATATAGATGAAATAATATAAAGAATAAGTCCGGAATATTTACCCTCAGATAATGTTTTAATAAGATTCTCGATTTCGATTGAAGTCCCGCACGCTCCACGAGAAACGAAACGAAAGGTCAGAAAAGGGAAAATATATGATTTCCTTCTAAGCCTTTCAAAAAGAGAATGACTTTGAAATCAAAGAAAACCGAAGAAAACTAATTAGATTTAGTTCCTTTTTAATGGTTTTGATTCACAAATTAAAAGAGATTTCTTGATGAATGTGTTTGCTGGAAGAGAGAGAAAATGTGCTTCAATTTTGGCAGAGTTTCCCCTCTTGAAAATTTTCCAACCCTTTCTAAGAGAAAATTCGAAGCTTTTATAGGCCAGGCACGACCGACGGGCGTCGATGTATGGAGGCGGGCGTCGGAAGAATCCTACTGACACAAGGATTCATCCGACGGCACTGCCATTTGCACCGACGGGCGTCGAAAAGGTTGCGTGCTGCGGGAAATCAGGTGGCGTGCTCTGGAAGAGGCGGTGACTTCCGACGGGCGTCGAAAAATACCGCAAGTCGTTTGTGACCCTAAGCGACGGGCTGGCCTCTCACAGACAGGCTGGCCGTCTGTCGAGGAAAATACACCCTTTTGGACTTATAAATTTCCCTGTTTTCTCCCCCTCTGCCTATGAAAGGTAAAAAGACTCATTTTCTCGTGGAGCATGGGACCAAAACCTCTGAATCCAAACCGTTTGTATGGGCTCGAATACTGATTTCATCATAGGGTAATCTCCGCTCCGGACTGCTCCAGGACACGGTGCTCACACCTGCCTCCTAGAATTGTCATAAGCTATGATGGTCAGGTCAGACTTGCTCAGCATGCTTTCATTTAACCCAAAAGCCTGAAGCACCACTAAAAGATAGACATTTATTGATGACCCATCGTTAACCATAACGCAAGCAGTGTGCTTGCCGTTAATCTGTGCTTTGATATATAATGGCCGGTTATGGCTGCGACCCTCAGTTGGAAAATCTGCATCAGAAAACACCAGTTTCTCCCCAGATCCCCCTTTAACAAGGTCTAGCAGCTCAGATGGAGAAATTGTAGTGGCTACAGTGGACACACTCAATGCCTCGACCAACTTCTGTCTATGGGAGGGGGACTGCCTTAAAAGGTCCCAAATTGATATTTGAGCCGTGGTCTTTTTCAGCTGTTTTACTATGGGACTTTCTTCCGACTCCTTCTCTGCAGTTGCTTGCACTGGGTCCAATTGTTTCAACTTCGGGGACCACTCTCCCACTTCTTGTTACTGCCTCAACTCTTTCTTCCTCCTCCAAATCCCATGGATCCGTGAATTCTCCACGTTTCCCTTTATCTTTTTCGTCTCCACTCTCACTAGTGGACCAACAGTCTATCGTCGCCATGGGAATCCCTTCTTCACTTGCCTCAGGGCGAGTGATAGCGATGTACTCATTTCTATATAAATCTTGCATCACATACCATTCTGGTAAGCTCGATCCTATCATAAAGACTGGCGGTGGCACAGCATTATAATTAGACTTCTTTTTGCTCTCTCTCTTTTCAGGATCGGTAATCTGCTTACTATCGATCAGATCTTGAATTAGGTGCCTCAGCCTGAAATAATTGTCAGTCAGATGTCCGGTATATTGGTGAAAGGTGCAATACTCATTCTCTTTGTGCCCTGGCTGCCCTTGGGTCCTAACTGGCCTAGGTGGCAGGGGTTGTAGCTTCCCTTCCTTTATCAGTCTCTTCAAAACCCATGACAAAGGCCTACCCAAATTGGAGAAGTACCTCTGACTCACGCCTATTGCAGACACCTCGGCTGTCTTTCCACCTCTGTTACCACTGCTTGAACCTGCTGACCTGGCTGTCCCTTGATTGCTGTAACCCTTCTTGGCATAGGACTCACAGTTTGCCCTCTTGGTCATATATTCTCCTTCCGCTTCTATGGAAATGTCTTTTAAGGACTCCCAATCCTTCAGCCCCTTCATCTTCAGTCCGTCTCTCAAGTATGGGCTGGCATTTCGAATGAATAACCAAATCTGATCAGGAGTGTCTAGCTTATGTTTCATCTCCATAACTCGATTTCTCCACCGAGTAAGGTACTCGTGGAAGGACTCTCCAGACTTCTGCTGTAATATCTCCAGATCCTTTAAAGTAATTTCCATTCGAGTGCTGCAATCGTACTGCTTAAGGAACTCCTCAGTCAACAAGTCCTAATCCTCTTTGGACCTTCTGTCCAGTCCATGGTACCAATCAATGGCAGCTCCTGTGAGACTCAAGCAAAAGTACTCTATTTTCTGCTTTCTTATTAAAGTTGTACCCTTCATGACAAGCGAGTACTGCTTGATGTGAGCAGCAGGGTCAAAGGTGCCATCAAATTTTGGAATATCGGGCATCTTAAAGTTTTGGGGAATCAGGTCATCCCCATCCAGCTCTCGGTCCTCCGGGTTCATTTCTCTCCCTATAGTCATCATCCTTGTCATGGCCTCAAATTTCTCTTCCATTTTTCTCCACATCACCTCCTCCAGTTTCAGCAACTTTCCTTTAGCTACCGCATGCTCCTCTTGCTCATCTTCCCTAAAATCAACCCCGGACCTAGGGCCTTCTTCGCGCTCGACGGGTGTAGGCACTCTTTGCTCCATAGCAGGTGGGTCAACCATAGGTTGGTTAATTACAGCAGGGGGATCTTCTCTAACGACCCCTTGTTCTAGCTTGTTGCCCAGCTATGGTGGTGGCTAGGTTGCCCATCATTGCAATCATTCGGGCCTCAAACTCCTCCATTCTTCTTCCTACTTCCTCGGCAATTATTACTCGGGTTGCATCAGACTCATTCGATGGATTGGCCATACTTACGTCTGTCGATGACTCAGAAGAAAACCCCTCACCGTCTTCTATGAGAGAATCTGAACTCTGATCCGATACTAACTCTGGTAACCCCAAAAGCAGAATCCTTCTTAACCATCCGTCGGGACCTCTAGACCACCTAGGAGAATCTATGATGGCTAAAAGAAAATATTACGTTAAGATGATACATGATTAAAAAAAATGCAATGCATGCTCATGCTGATGCAACATAGATAGACACATGCAAGCAGATAGATCCTTCCGACCTTATCTCTCCCACACACGTGGTAGTGCAGTCTCTTTCCTAGGTGGGCTTAGTCCATGGATTAACGGGGAACCCAATGGACACGTATGGTGCGCGATGGAGAACCGGCAGCATAACAGCTCTTATCTAATGTACATACGTATTAGTGTTTTGCCATTATGTATTTAAATAATTCAACTTAATTAAGATGGGCCCACTGGGGCATGAAAGCCTTTAATAAAGACCATTTAATTAAATTGACTTTGTCCAATATATGATGGCCTATATAGCAAGCATGGTATTACGGTACATTTCACCTAGTGGAAGTATCATTGTCATTACATGAGCTTTGGTCAACGAGTGATGATATTTTAAGGCTACCCAAGCATGGTCCTTGCCAACGGGCCTAGCTCATTATAAGCATAACCAATTGGGTCACCATTTGATATACCATAAGGTACGAGGCTTGGGCTGGTGATTATCCTTAATACTTCCCCACATTGAGTGAACGTAGGGTCGTGCTTCGGGAACGCACCGGGGTTAAGATAGGGACCAAACTAGCATAATCTAAGGCTCTAGCATGGATGCAATGCAATTTCGAAAAGAGATGAAATTTTTAAATTAAAACTCAATTGTAAATTTTAACCAAGGTACTTTCGAAGGAAAGTCTCTTATGTCCCCAGTGGAGTCGCCACTGTGACGCGCGCCAGACCCCGGGGCGCCCCTTTGACCGCCCGCTTTAGGGCGATCGGGCTGATGAGGTCCGTGGACAACTTGCAACGAATTACAAGTGCATCTATTTTGGGCAACAAGGAGGTTTCATGGAGTCGCCACCCAATAGAACATTGGAAAAGTTCGTCTCGCCTCAGTGAGCCTAAGACAGCGCATTTTACCATTTTGGGCAAACCAAAGGGGTTTTGAAGGCAATCACCCAAATAGAACATTGGGAATGATCCTCTAACCCTATGAAGCCTAGGATTTATTAAGCCTTTTTGACACAAGAGGTGACTTGGAGGTCTCGTTCTAATGAATGATCGGATAGAGCTCTCGCCTCGTTGAGCCCAAAGACCAGAGAAGGTTCGGGACTTCCCATTTATTAATATTTTGGTTAAATTTATACTTGAGTTTTGAATTTACCTTTTCGTCTCTTTTCTCACGCGTTTAAATGCAATAAAAATTAAAGCGCAGTATCAACCATATAAATGAAGTGATAAAGAATAACATAAAGCGCATAAACATAAATTACAACAAAACTAAGGGCGAAATACAACCCCCATTTTAAATAAGCTGCGATCCACGCATAAATCGGGTTATTCATTTAAGGATGAGGAATTGGTCCTCGCATGTATATTTAAAGAAAACACTTTTGATGTGGCAATTTTATTTAGGATGAAAATTTAGGACTTTGGTCCTATTTTATTAGAAAAAACTAATTTATTCTATAAAATATTTTTATGCGATTTTTTTATTTAACAATTACATACACGGAAATCAAAAATGTAAACAAAATGAGAATTAAAATGTACAATAAAGATACCAAACCCCGCATCTCCTCCTTCGCGTGCATGGATGCTCAAATAAGAATAAAACAACGATTTGCAACCAAAAAATAAAAAAACGAATAAAATTCATGTTAGTGATTGAGCCAAAGAAATTATTTAAACATATAAAACAACAAATCATAGATTAAAATAAATAAAACACGCATTATTTATGACAAAATTAATTAAATGACATGATAAAATATATAATTTAACAAATTAGCAACTTTACATGCACCAAATAACACAACATAATGAAGAACGCAAATTATAAATAAAGATTAGCATGCATAAAAAATTAATAATAACAAATTTATCATACCTAAAACATGCATAAAATAATTATGAGTCAATTTAACATGCATAAGAATAAAAATACGTTAATCATGCCAAACATGTTAAATAAATGATTATAATAACAGCAATTTTGAGCAAAAATAAAAAATATTAACATATGCCAGAAACAATTTAACAAGAAAATAAAATAATAGATTCAAAAGAATTTACATATTAGATAAATAATTAAAGATAAAAATAAGAAGAAAATAATAGGCTAAAAGAATTTACATACTAAATAATTAGTCAAAAACAAACTAAAAAAAATGGGTCTAAAAGAATTTACATTTTAAATAATCAATTAAAAAAACAAAAGTAAAAAAGAAAATAATGGGACTAAAAGAATTTACATGCTAATTAGTTAAATGAAATTAGCAAAAAGAATAAAGGAATAAAGCCAAGAATAATTATCCTCAATATTTTCTTATAGAATTGAAGATAGATGAATTAATCCTTTTGCCTTGATTTGTTGGAATAATAATAAAATTCAAATGTAAGAAATTGAAAATAATTTTATGTAATTTTTTTGAAGAAAAATGAGGTAATTTTCTAAGAAAATCCTTTCCAAAATTTTCAGCCAAAACCCAATTTTTTCTCCCTAAGAAAAATCAGATTTTTTCCTAAAAACCTTCCTAAAAACTCCCAAAAATCGTCCCCTTGAAGTCCTAAAATTTTTCCCTTTAAACTCCCTCCAAAAACTGCCAAAAAACCACCCAAAAACGCAAAAAAATAGAAAAAATGGCGAAAATGGGCGATTGGGGGCGAAAATGGGCGAGGGATGCCCGTCGGCGCGCTTGACGGGCATCCCAGCCCGCGCTGCGCACAGAAATCGCGCGCGACACGCTAGGCGTCGCTCGCGGGGCAAGAGACGCTTAGCGCGTCACCCAGCACGCTGGCGAGCGCCTCGCGTGCTGGCAAGCGAGCCGCCGCGCCCCGATGCTCGCGAAAAAATATATATTTATTTTTTTTAAATAAAAACCTAAAAACTCATTTTTTCCCCCAAAATAATTTCTTTAAATATTTTTAAAATATTTAAGAAAAATACATTTTTCTCCATTCTTAACAAATCCAAATGACAAGCGACTTTACTTCCGACCTTCATTCTTTTTGCCTATAAGCCGGCATAGCTAAATTTCATCATCGGGTAATCCTGATCAAGGCTACTTGGGACCCGGTATCTACACCAATGTCATGATTTTTTTAACAAAATAGATAGTTTAATGTTATTTTTCTTTAAATATGCATGCGAGGACCAATTTCCTCATCTTCAATGTGTACCCCATTTTATGTATAATTCGCATTTCATTTACATTGGGGGTTGTATTCCACCCCTAATTTTATTGTAAATTAATGTATTTTTATTTACTTTATTTTAATATTGCTTTAGTTAATGCTTTCATTACATGATTGATATGTGCTATAATTACTTCATTTAATCGAATGAGAAACGGAATGAAATCTTATCTCTAAAACTTAATAGTAACTCTAACCAAGGTATGAATAATTGGAAAGTCCCAAACCATCTCTAGTCTTTGGCTCAATGAGGATAGATGAACCTTTCCAATGTTCATTGGAAAGGAAATTCCAAAATATCTCTTGTTGCCCAAAATGTGGCAAGTTGCATTGTCTTAGGCTCCATGAGGTTAGACAAACCATCCTAATATTCTGTTGGGGTTGTCACACCTCGTTTTCCCCCTGGTAGTCTGAGCCTTGCTTGTCTGTGTGTTTATGAGTGCTCTGGCATGTGATGTTTTAGTTTTGGGCCTAATTGCATAAGTTGTGGGCTTAGGTGTAGTGCTTTGTGTGGGTGTTGGTGTGAGTGGTCAAGTTCCATCAAATCATAAGAGGACATGTGGCAAGGATTGGAGAGGGGTATAAAAGGGCAAGGTAAGAGAAAGGGAGAACAGATTTGCCCTAGTTCTTATGTTCGTTCTTCCTCCACCGTCTCCTTCTTCTTCTCTTCTTCTTTCCTTTTTGCACCATCTTAGTTCTTTTCCTTTGGCCAAGTTTGGTGGAAATTGATCAGCTCAAGTGTTATTTCGGTAAGATCTGTTGGGCTTCTTCTTCTTCTTCTTCTTTTCTTTCGATTTTGTTGGATGTGTTTTGATTCAAGGTTTGCATTTGTGTGATTTCTGGGTTCCTAGTTTAGAAGAACCTCCTTATGATCCTAAAGGGAAAGAGAAGGCTAGCGGGAGTGGAGATTGCAGCTAGGAGCCTAGGTTTTTGCAGGTTTGGGAATTTGTGTGTTTTGGATGTATTTTTTGGGTTTTGTGTCTGTGGTTGACTTTTTAGAGATTGATTGTTATGAGGTCTATGTGAGTTAATGCTATGAGTTTTGATGAACTTAAGTGTGTTTTTGATGCTTGATGCGATGGAAATGCTCGATCCAAGGTAAGTTGGTTTGGTGGGATTTCTGGGCATGATTCTGGGTTTCGAAGAGTTCTGTGGAATTTCTGCGGATTTGGAACGCAACTCTGTTACGAGTGTGTCGATCGGGACGAACGTAATGGGGATTGGTGATTCCAGATCCTGACCGAGCGCTCTACTGCGGAACGGAAGATAAACAGTTCTACCCGACCTATTATCTGCCGATCGGTAGTGGCTGGAGCACTCTGTTGTGTGCCCAAATATCAGCTAGGCATTTCCGAATGGAAAGCCTCAAGTGAATAGCCGATCGGGAGCGTAATAGAACATTGAGTATTTGTCTTATTAATTGGTTTTTGCCACTATTGCGAATGCGACTCTTATTTTAATCGCGACAGTGATTATCGATTTGCTCAGTCCTTCCAAAAGGGATCTTCTGTTCATTTCTTCATGGGTTGACATTATTACGTGAAAGGTAAGACTATTTTTTTTTTTATATTTGTGATGTAATGACTTTCTATGATAAATTATGCTATGAGATTGATTATGAAATGAGTTATGCATAACCTGCGGGAGTCATTCTAGTGGATAGTTAGGCATGCCTAATAGAGTTTTAAAGCTGCAACACCTATGCGTTTTGGACCCTGATCAAGTCCCCGTTTGGATCATCATGATCCTCTATGCGTTTAGATCTTGTTTAAGATCACCTATGCGAAAGTGTTCTATATGCAAAAATAAGAAGTTGCTTTTCATATGGTACCCACGGGTACACCCCTCTACGTTCCACTATGCATTTACTCATTATCCACTATTATGAGTCAGCAGGTGTGGTATTGTGATATGTATAACTTTGTTAAGTTCTGTTATATTGATGCGAATGTGAATGTGTTCTGAACGGATGTGTATATGTTTCGAACAGATGTGATTATGCGCCTATGAATCTGTATGAGTTTATAATGATGAGCTTCAATTTTGTTTGGGTATGTATGTGCATGGATATCAGTATCTGCCATTATGTATGTGTTATGTTTGATGACCGTTGTGAATGGCCGTCCATATTTCTGTTTGTTTTCCCACTAAGCGTAATCGCTTAGCACGGTATTCCATCCGTGCAGGTGCGAAAGGTGTATAGCTTTTAGGAGAGTCTCCGTCAGTCAAGCCAACACAGAGGGTCGGATGTAGGCCTTAGTATTTTGTATTATGATTCTTTTGTAATAGTGGCTCTCAGTTGTAACATTCTTTTGTTCAGCTTTCATTTTGTATATTTTGGGATAATGTAATTATTATTTTGTATATTCCGATCGGTTTGTAATAATATTGCTATTATTTTATGAATGAATGATCGTTTTGCTTTTGAGTTTTATTTCTGCAGTCTTTATGTATGTTTTATGTTTGTACGGGCGTGGCATTTCGATCGAGAGGTTGCGTGGCTCCCCGGTCCTGGAGGTTACGTGGCGCCTTTATTGGGGTGTTACAGTTTCTTGGCATCAGAGCTCCGGTTTAGGCTTTTCTGGGTGTAGATGTGCATAGGCATATGCTTAGGACTGTGTTGGCTGATGCGGTTGTCCTCGTGTTTATTTGTTAGATGGCTTCTGATTCTGTGCGTGGGTCGCTAGAAGGGTCGGCTGAGAGTGTAAACCCTCCGGCACCAGATCCGTCTGTGTCTGTGTCTGTGTCGGCTCAACCAGCTGGGGTCCAGCCTGAGGCCACGGCCATGCCCTTTGAGGCTCTATTGAAGATTTCTCAGGACATGGCTCGTGTCTTAAATAGGGTGACTGCTCCAAGAGCCCCTTTAGAGAGTTTGAGGAGATTTGGAGCAGAGGATTTCTATGGGACAAGTTTGGACGAATCTGAGTATGCTGACAAGTGGATAGAGAAGGTGGAGCGTGCTCTAGTGGAGGTTCGGTGTTCTGACAGAGGAGTTCAGGTATCGGCATTTTGAGGCCGGTCTGAATGAGTCATTAAGGGTAATGTTCATTTCTTTGATGTGTACTCCGGGCGTTGGCTACTATTAGATTGTTCAAGTGGCTGTCCGAGCAGAAAGGTCAGAGTCCGTTCTGAGGGAGAGAGCTCAAAAACGGAATCCCCTTTGTGGAGGATCATCATCGAGTAAGAGGTATAGGAACCCGTAGGATGAGACTTCTTCGGGTCCAGCTTCGAGAGGTAGGAGGCAAGGTTCTGCTATGGGTTCTAGTGCAGGAAGCGGTGGTTCTGGTAACAGGACCGAGATGATGCTAGAGTTTCTCACAGCGATAAGCGCTATACGGGTGAGTGCAAGTGGCTTATAGGCGGTTATTTCAGATGTGGGAGCATTGATCACTTTCTGGCTAGCTGTCCGAAGTCATATGAAAACTCTAGGGATCAGCGAGAGGCTAGCCGAGTGGGGTCTAATGTACTGCAATTCGGTTGGACTAGGAGTAGAGGTAGAGGTCAAGGCGGTCAGCCTAGAGAGGGAGCCCCGACGGGAATTATCGATCGGCCCTTGATGGTTCCAGCGAGAGCGTATGCTATGAGGGCTCGGGAAGAGCAAGATGCACCGGATGTGATTACTGGGAAGTTCCTACTCCTTGACACTGAGTTGTATGGTCTAATTGACCCTGGGTCGACACACTCATATTTGTGCACGGATAAGTTATTTGATAAGTTGTGTGTTGTTGATCAGCTAGATTATGAGGTTTGTGTGACCAGCCCTTTAGGGCATAGTGTCAATATGAGTAGAGTGTTTAGGAACTGTCCCCTATTGGTTAAAGGGGTTGAGTTTTCCGCTGATTTGATCGAGTTACCATTTCGGGAGTTTGATTTGATTTTTGGCATGGATTGGTTAAGTAAGCACCGGGCTGTGGTTGATTGTCATAGGAAGACTGTGGTGTTGAGAGATAGAGATCAGTCTTTGGTCTTCATTAAGGGTATTGGTTCAGATTCCATGGGGAATGCAATTTCTGCCATGCAAGCCAAGAGGTTCATGAGGAAAGGTTGTGAAGCATTTCTAAAGGTTATGTTGGATTCCAAGCGTGGTCAGATCAAGATTGAGGATATCCTAGTGGTTAGAGAGTTCGGAGATGTGTTCCCAAGTGAGTTGCCTGGGTTACCACCGGAGAGAGAAGTGGAGTTGTCCATAGAGATAGTGCCTGGTACTGCTCCCATTTCGAAAGCACCTTATTGAATGGCTCCTGTAGAATTGAGGGAACTTAAGGCTCAGCTACAAGAGTTATTGGATAAGGGGTTTGTCCGACCCAGCATATCCCCATGGGGAGCTCCAGTGTTGTTTGTTAAGAACAAGGATGGTTCGTTGAGGATGTGCATCGATCATCAGCAAATTAATAAGGTCACGGTGAAGAACAAGTATCCGTTACCGAGAGTTGAAGATTGGTTCAACCAGCTCAGAGGAGCGGGTGTTTTCTCTAAGATTGACTTCCGGTCGGGTTACTATTAGCTTCGGGTTAAGGATGCGGATGTGGTTAAGACTGCATTTCGGATGCGATATGGTCACTACGAGTTCCTTGTGATGCCGTTCAAATTGACTAATGCTCCTGCGACTTTTATGGATTTGATGAATCGAGTGTTAAGGCCATATCTCGACCGATTCATAATAGTGTTCATTAATAATATTCTGGTTTACTCGAAGGATGAGAGTGAGCATGAAGAGCATCTTCGGAGAGTACTGTAGGTTTTGAGGGAGCATCGTTTGTTTGTGAAGCATAGTAAATGTGATTTTTGGCTCCGAGAGGTGTCTTTCTTGGGTCACATTGTGTCAGCTAAGGGTATTCAAGTGGATCCTTCTAAGATTGAGGCGATTGTGAATTGCATAGTGCCTAAGAATGTTCATGAGGTGAGAAGTTTCCTTGATTTGGCAGGGTACTACCATCAGTTTGTGAAGGGTTTTTCAGTCATTGCTACTCCTATGATGAAGTTGTTGAGAAAAGGAATTAGATTTGAGTGGTCGGATGAGTGCCAGATGTGCTTTGAGAAACGAAAGAGGTTGTTGGTTGAAGCTCCTGTACTTACTCAGCCCCGATCGGGCAAGGAGTTTGTAATGTACAGCGATGCTTCAGGTGTCGGGCTCGAATATGTGTTGATGCAAGTGGGTAAAGTTGTGACTTATGCGTCTCGTCAATTAAAGCCGCATGAGAAGAATTATCCGACGCATGATTTTGAATTGGCGGCTGTGATCTTGCCTTGAAGATTTGGCGGCATTACCTGTATGGGGAGAAGTGTAGGATTTTCATAGATCAAAAGAGTTTGAAGTACCTCCTCATACAGAAGGAACTGAATATGAGACTGGAGTTGTTCAAGGATTACGACTGTATTGTGGACTATCATCCGGGTAAAGCCAATGTGGTTGCGATGCTCTAAGTAGGAAGTCAGTGTCGGCTTTGTTTTTGCAGCGGTTCAAGTGGAGATTTATTTTGGATGGTGCTTTGATTACCCAATTGAGAGTGAAGCTGACCCTAAGACAGTCGATTGTGGATGCTCAGAAGGAGGATGGGAGATTGCAGCAAGTTTTACAGGAGATCCGATCGGGTAAGCAGTCTGACTTCTCTGTTCGGGATGGGGTGTTTATGTATAGGGATCGGTTGTGTGTGCCCAAGAGTGGTGAATTAAGGAAGAAGCTTTTGAGTGAGGCATATGCTACTGTCTTTGCTATGCATCCAGGTAGTGAGAAGATGTATCGGGATATGAAGCAGTTCTACTGGTGGTCTGGGATGAAGAGAGATATTGTGGAATTCGTGGCGAAGTGCTTGACGTGTCAACAGGTAAAGGCTGAGCATCAAGTCCCTTTGGGATTGCTCACTCCTTTATCCATTCCTCAGTGGAAATGGGATGACATCGCCATGGATTTTGTGTCAAGTCTGCTATTGACTCAACGGAAGCATGATTCGGTTTGGGTGATCATGGATCGGCTTACCAAGTCAGCTCATTTTGTGCTGGTTATAATGGACTATTCGATGGATAAGTTGGCCAGTGTTTATGTGGATGTGGTGGTCCGATCGCATGGAGTGCCTTTGTCTATAGTGTCCGATCGGGACCTAAGGTTCACATCAAAGTTTTGGAAAGAGTTACAACGGGCTTTTGGTACCAAACTTAACTTCAGCATGTTCCTTTATCCTCAGACAGATGGACAGTCTGAACGGGTTATCCAGATCTTAGAGGATATGCTCTGGGCTTGTGCCTTAGATTTTTCTGGCAGTTGGGATAAGTATGTACGGCTTATAGAGTTTGCCTACAACAATAGCTACTTGTCGAGCATTGGGATGTCATCATTTGAAGCTTTGTACGGTCGGCCATATAGGACTCCAGTATGTTGGATAGAGTTGACCGAGCATTCCATTCTAGGACTAGAAATTATCAGGGATACCGAAGAGAAAGTCAGAGTTGTGCAGCAGAATCTGAAGGTGGCTAAGGACAGGCAGAGGACTTATGCTAATCTAAAAACAAAAGATATTCAGTTTGAGGTCGGAGACAAAGTTTTCCTTAAAGTGTCGCCTTGGAGGAAAGTGTTACGTTTTGGCGAGAAGGGTAAGCTTAGTCCTCGGTTCATTAGGCCTTTTGAGATTTTGGAGAAGATTGGTCCGGTGGCCTATAGATTGGCTTTGTTGATCGAATTGGCTAGGATGCATGATGTCTTCCATGTTTCCATGCTTCGTCGGTACAGATCGGATCCTTCACATGTGTTATCGGTTCAGGATGTTCGAATTCAGCCTTATTATTCGTATGATGAGGAACCAAAGGCCATTTTAGATTGGGAAGTGAGGCAGTTGAGAAGCAAGCAAGTTCCTCTGGTTAAAGTTCTTTGGCAGCATTATGGGGTTGAGGAAGCGACTTGGGAGCCAAAGGCAACTATGAGGGTTCAGTATCCACAGTTGTTCAGTGCAGGTGAGAATTTCGAGGACGAAATTCTTGTTAGTAGGGGAGAGTTGTCACACCTCGTTTTCCTCCTGGTAGTCTAAGCCTTGCTTGTCTGTGTGTTTATGAGTGTTCTGGCATGTGATGTTTTGGTTTTGGGCCTAATTGCATGAGTTGTGGGCTTAGGTGTGGTGCTTTTTGTGGGTGTTGGTGTGAGTGGTCAAGTTCCATCAAATCATAAGAGAACATGTGGCAAGGATTGGAGAGGGGTATAAAAGGGCAAGGTAAGACAAAGGAAGAACAGATTTGCCCTAGTTCTTTCGTTCTTTCTTCCTCCGCCGTCTCCTTCTTCTTCTCTTCTTCTTTCCTTTTTGCTCCATCTTAGTTCTTTTCCTTTGGCCGAGTTTGGTGGAAATTGATCAGCTCAAGTGTTATTTCGGTAAGATCTATTGGGCTTCTTCTTCTTCTTCTTCTTCTTCTTCTTCTTCTTCTTCTTCTTCTTCTTCTTCTTCTTCTTTTCTTTCGGTTTTATTAGATGCGTTTTGATTCAAGGTTTGCGTTTGTGTGATTTTTGGGTTCCTGGTTTAGAAGAGCCTCCTCGTGATCCTAAAGGGAAAGAGAAGGTTAGCTAGAGTAGAGATCGCAACTAGGAGCCTAGGTTTTACAGGTTTGGGAATTTGTGTGTTTTGGATGTATTTTCTGGGTTTTGTGTCTGTGGTTGACTTTCTGGAGATTGATTGTTATGAGGTCTATGTGAGTTAATGCTATGAGTTTTGATAAACTTAAGTGTGTTTGTGATGCTTGATGTGATGGAAATGCTCAAACCAAGGTAAGTTGGTTTGGTGGGATTTCTGGGCATGATTCTGGGTTTCGAAGAGTTATGTGAAATTTCTGCAGATTTGGAACGTAACTCTGTTACGAGTGTGCTGATCGGCACGAGCGTAACGGGGATTGGTGATTCTAGATCCTGACCAAGCGCTCTATTGCTGAATGGGAGATAAGCAGTTCTACCCAAGCTGTTATCTGCCGATCGGTAGTGGCTCGAGCACTCTGTTGCGTGCCCGAATGGCAACTAGGTACTTTCGAACGGAAAGCCTCTAGTGAATAACCACCGGGAACATTAATAGGGCCTCACAATTGTGATGGTCGCACCTCACGAGGGCGACATGCGGCCTCACTTGTGAGAAGGTCACATGTCGCGCTGTGACGCACACCGAATCCCAGGGTGCCCCGAAACGCCTACCTTCAGAGCGATTGGGATGAGGTTCATAAGAACTTGTAATAAATTACAAGTGCGTCCATTTTGGGCAACAAGGAGGTTTCTTGGAAAAGGTCGTCTAGCCTCAGTGAGCCTAAGACAACTCTGCTATGTCCATTATAGGCAAGCTGGAGGTGTCTTAGAGGCTTCCACCCTAATGATAGGATGGTCCTCTAGCCTCACGCTTGGGCAAACCAGAGGTGTCTGGGAGGCATCCACCCTAATAGAACATTAGGATGGCCCTCTCGCCTCGTGGTGCCTAGGACTGTGCAATTTTGAGCCTTTTATGGGAAACAAGAGGTGTCGTGGAGGCCCCATCCCAATAAAACATTGAGATGGCCCTCTCGTCTCGTTGAGCCGAAGGACCAAAGAAGGTTCGAGACTTCCCATTTATTCATACCTTGGTTAGGTTTATAGTTGAGTTTTGAATTTATCGTCTCATCCCAGTTCTCATTCCATTTTAATGCAGTGAAATTAAAGCGCAGGTTGGTCATTCAAGGAAGGCGATAAATAAAAGCATAATTAAAATAAAGCATATGAAAATAAGTTACAATAAAACCAGGGGCGGAATACAACCCCCATTGTAAATAAAATACAAATCATACATAAAACGGGCTATTTGTCAAGGATGAGGACATTGGTCCTCACATGCATGGTTAAAGAAAACAATTTTAGGGTGACAATTTATTTTGGATGGAAAAATTGGGACATTGGTCCAATTTTATCAGAAAAGACTCAATTTATTAATAAAAATATTTTTAGTGATTTTCTTTTTAAACGTGCATAAAAATAAACAATTTTACATAAAATACGCAAATACGACAAATAAATCGAAATAAAGGAAAATGCGAAATTTAAATATGCAAACCCAAGTGAGATTCCTAATCCCTCGATCTCGCATCTTCGTCCATGGATAATGCTCAAAAAAGACAAGTGTTATAGCCAAAAAGAAAAAAGAAAAATTAAGGTTAGTAATTAAGTCAAATCGAATAAAATACAATAAAATAAAGTTGATCAATCAAATTAAATTAAATAAATAAAACTAACACATATATTAATTAAGCCAATCAAGAAAATAAATCAAATAAATAAAAAGAATAAAAACATACAAGTGTGAGAATTAATGGAATAATGTGTGTGCGTGGACAAAATAAATTAATTAAATTAGCAACATAGCGTGATAGAACTAAAGAAACAAAATTGATTTGATTAAATTAGCTATTTACATGTCATCATAATTAACATAAAATATTTACATGGCAAAAAGATCAGTCAAAATGAATCAATTAATTATATGTTAAAAATAATGAGGAATCAAAGAAAAATAAATTAATTACATATTAAAAATAATGAGGAATCAAAGCAAAATAAATTAATTACATGAACAAAAATAATGAGGAATCAAAGCAAAATAAATTGATTACATGAACAAAAATAAAATAATATAAACATATTAAATGAGACGAATATAAAAATAATAGAATAAATAAATAAATGAAAATAATAAGAATATACATGTTAATCAATTAAATATGAACAAAATAATAAAAAAATAACAAGATTAAGCCCATAATGTTTACTCTCAGAGTTTCGGATTCGACGAAGGTAAAAATGATGATTGATTTCCTTGTTCTTGATTTGTAAGATTAGAGTTGAGATATGGTGAAAATGTTGAAATTTTATTCCAAGAAAAAAGATTAAAAAAAATGATCAAAAATTATTTAAGAACAAAGAATTAATTTCTTTGTCTAAAAAATAATTTTTATTGATTAAAAAATAAAGATTTAAAAAAATTATTTTGTTCGTCTTAAGAAACAAAACATATGAAAAAAAAAATCTTACTTTTAGAAAATCAAATGAAAAAATTAGATTTTAATAACAAGCAATTATTTTGTTTGTCTCAAAATTATTTTTTCATCAAAAATAGATTCAAAAATCATTGAAAAAAAGTTCCATTGAAAACAAATAACAAGTTAAAAAAATAAATTTTGAGAGCAAACAATTATTTTGTTTGTCTCAAAATTGAAATCAATCAATAAAACTACTTCTAAAAAATGTTTAGAAATTCTATTGGAAAAAGAACCAAAAAAGATGAACTGAATTTTTTAATTCTTTTTGTTGGGAAAAATCTGAAAATTTTAGAGAAAATTTAAGAGGAAGAAGAAGAGAAAACCTCTAAAAAAAAACCCTAAGAAAATCCCCCCATTTCTCTTTCCATCATTTTCTTTTTATATGAAGAAAAAAGGAAAAAATAATTAACTAAGGGAAAAGCAAATTAATTAATTAATAATATCATTTATCGAAGATTTAAAATTTAAAAAAAAAAACCTAAAAATCCCTTAAAAAAGGGATAAAAAATAGAATTTAGGTGAAAAAAAGGTGAACAAACTGATTTTCGCCGGTTTGCGGCAGATTTGGGCGGGGGAGGCCCGTCGCTGGCGAGTGACGGGCTGCCAGTGTGCGCACTGGCAGGCGATGTCGCTCGCCCGTTGCTCGCATGCTCTGCGCGCGTAGCGTCGCGTGATGGCGCTCCGCGTCCCAGCAGCGCGTGCACGCTCGCACTGCCGCAGGCCCCGCCGCGGCCGACGCTCAATATTTTTTTTTATTCTTAAAATTAACTAAAAATATTATAATTTTTAAACCCCATTTTGCAAAACTAATTTTCAAAAATATTTTTTATTATTTTTTATTTTTTACTCTAAAATGTAAATTTGATAAGTAAAATCACCATTTTCAACCTTTTTGCCTTGACAAGGCATCTTATCATCATTGGGTAACTCTGAGCTGAGCTGCCTCAGGACCTGGTGTCTACAGTTGCCCCCAATTTTGGGGAAACTAGTGCACTAGTGCCTAGATGAGCCAAAATTCAGAGGAGAAAGGAAAGAGATGCGTACCTAAGGCAGCCCTTACCTTTTTGTCGTGTGGAATGTTGCGACTTATTGTCGTTGAGCTTTAGTCTATCCGACTATGGTTCATTTGCAATATTTTCTATCGCATTGTCCCTCTTGCCTCCGGTCGGCTTGCACGACATCTGTGAGAAGCGGTGTCCTCTAACCACAATCCCGTTGCTATCTGTTTTATCGTGTGTGCCCCGCTGTCCTCTTCTCGGCATGCACGGTGGTTGGTCTTTCTCACTGGCCTCATCTTGGCTTACACGGTGTCTGTAAGATGTAATACTCTCTGACTACAACCTCGTTGAAATCTGTTCTATCACGTGTGCCCCGCTGTCCTTGTCTCGGCATGCACGGTGGCTGATCTGTCACGCTGGCCACATCTTGGCTTGCACGGTGTATGTGAGATGCAGTACTCTCTGACTACAACCTCGTTGCGATCTGTTCTATCGCGTGTGCTCCGCTGTCCTCATCTCGATATGCAGGGTGGCTGGTCTATCCCGCTGGCCTCATCACGGCTTGCACGGTGTATGTGAGATGCAGTACTCTTTGACTACAACCTCGTTGCGATCTGTTCTATCGTGTGTGCCCCACTGTCCTCGTCTCGGAATGTACGGGGGCTGGTCTGTCCCGCTGGCCTCATCTCGGCTTGCACGGTGTCTGTGAGATGCAGTACTCTCTGACTACAACCTCGTTACGATCTGTTATATCGCGTGTGCCCCGCTGTCCTCGTCTCGGCATGCACAGTGGTTGATCTATGCCACTGGCCTCATCTCGGCTTACACAGTGTCTGTGGGATGCAGTATTCTCTGACTACAACCTCATTGCAATCTTTTCTATCGCGTGTGCCCGCTGTCCTCGTCTCGGCATGCACGGTGGCTGATCTATCCCACTGGCCTCATCTCTTCTTGCCCGGTGTCTGTAGGATGCGATATTCTCTAACCACAACCTCGTTGCGATCTGTTCTATTGCGTGTGCCCCGCTGTCCTCTTCTCGGCATGCACGGTGGCTGATCTATCCCTTTGGCCTCATCTCGGCTTGCACGGTGTCTGTGGGATGTAGTACTCTAACTACAACCTCTGTTTGAGATATGTTCTATCGCTGGTGTCCCGCTAGCCTCGTCCCAGCTCGCGCAGTATCTGTGAGATGCAGTGTTCTCTAACTGCAACTCGGTTGCGATCTGTTCCACTGCATGTGACTGAACGTTCTGTCTTGGTAGCCGCTTCTGGGCTTGCACAGTATAACCTTGGTAACCTCCAACCAATCTGTGTAACATCCTATTTGCTAACCATTATTCGGTCAGTACAATATCTGATCTACTAACCACCATCCGGTCAGTATAATATCTGATATGCTAACCACCATCCGGTCAGTATAATATCTTATCTGCTAACCGCCATCCGGTTAGTATAATATCTAATTTGCTAACCCCCTTCCGGTCAGTACAATATCTGATCTGCTAACCACCATCCGGTCAGTATAATGTCTGATCTGCTAACCCCATCTAGCTAGTACAATATTCTAATCTACTAACCCCCATCCGGCTAGTACAATATTCTGATCTGCTAACCCCCATCCGGCTAGTACAATGTCTGATCTGCTAACCCCCATCCAGCTAGTACAATATTCTGATCTGCTAACCCCAATCCGGCTAGTACAATGTCTGACTGTTGACCATCCTTAGGTCGGCATGGTGACTCACTCGTCATTGTCTTTACTAGCACTTATCATGAACCTTTTTCTACAATAAAGGACAAAGCAAATATGCAGGGTATATAAAAGAGGTACTTACCTGTGGCAGTGCATACCTGTCGGGGCCGACATTAGATGGGTGCCCCCCTGAAGGATGATTGGTTTTTCCCCAAATATCGATTCCTCTATCATCTCCAACATCCTTGTTGAAAAGACCTGCATACCTCTCGAGAGGGCTCTATGCTCGCAGGGAGACTTTAAAAATCTCTGTTCACTGAGAGGCTTAAATGCTCACTGAGAGTCTTTAATGCTCACTGGGAGTCTTTGATGCTCACTGAGAGACTTTGATGCTCACTGAGAGACTTTGATTTAGAGACTCCAAAGAGGAAAATAGGTTTGAGCCTCCTTAGAGGAAAATTATATTTGAGCCTCCTCAGAGGAAAATTAGATTAGAGGTTTTGTTGCTTGCCTGCAGGCGGATAGGTTTCAATGTCTTCGGCGACTCTTAAAATGATGTTTGTTTTTGTTTTTTTTTCGTTTTTGTTGTTCCTATTGTTTTTGGGATTTTTACATTTTGGATGCATTTGAATTTTTACAGTATATTGGATTTTCAAGGCCTTGAAAATATCTTCTTCTTTTTGTTTTGTGTTGTTTTGGTTTGTTTGTCTTTATTTTTTTTTTTGTATTTTTTTTTTTGCTGTTTTTTTTTAAGAGTTGTATTCTTTGTACATTTGAATTTGGATTTTGTACACTTTTTGTGATGTGTGTGAGCGTACATCTTCTGATAGAGAAACTTACCTGGTTGCTCCCGGCATGGCGTGCATGAGTAGGCTTACTCTTTTAAACGTCTTCTTAGGAGCGGGTCCATGAAATTCTATTCTCGTGAGGACTTTATCTTGATCTGATTGTTCAGCGTGGATGAGCACCGATGTAGAGCTAAAGCTGTACCCCGACCCATTTTTGCGTCTAATTGCCTAAAGTATGTGTGGGTAGTCCGGCTTCTCAAGGGATCTTTTTTTCTGTAGATTTGTGTGATTCTGGATTGCCCTTAGCATGGTGTGCCTGGACAGGCTGGCTCTTCTGGGTATTCCACCTCTGTACGTATTCACCTAATTTTATGCTGGATACAGTGGCCGATAATGTTGAGCTGAATCCGTCCTTTGGACCATCCTTGCTCATGAGGTCTATTCGGACCCTTCCCTCTAAGTCATGTACACAACAGCATATACAAAACATTGTGTGTGCGTATGGAATTATGTGTGTGAAATATACATACAAAACTATATACAGAAAACACATGCAAAGGATTAATGTACAAAAATTATGTGTACGCAACTATACGTGTAAAGGATTGAATGCATGTGATATGCAGGGCAATATGCAAAAGATTTATGCATATGAGATGCAAGAATGGATAGACCACATCCCAAGTGGTTAAGGGATTTGTGGAGGGTACTGCTCGGCTGCTCACATTATCTGATGCCTCCAGGGATCTAGAAAAGTGTTGTCTTGGCTTTACAGACTCTAACCCATAATCTTTTCAAGGAGAACTGACCCGTAAGTATCTTTCCCCCCACCCAGTCAACTAGCATTTTGCCCCCAGGACTCTGAATCAAGTTCTACCTAAAGGAAAGTCATTCAGAGTAATGCCGCCTTATCGCTCCAGGCGTCAAAGGTCATTATTTTAAAGGTAGTGCGTCCCTTATGGATTTTCACACTAACTTTTCTTAGCGGGAAATGAGTCCCTTTGGGGATTTTCACACAATCCTGTGCCTAATTTTTGCCTAGAATGGACCCAACCCACTCTAGCGGCTTTTTCTCATTCATTTTTTGAAGGACAGACTGCCTGTTCCCAGGTTTTCACCCTGCCCTTTGGCCTAACTTTTGCTTAGAGAGCCAGTCACGGTTTTCATCTCTAACGACCTTTTTTTTCTTTTCTTTTTTTTTAAGACTCTCCTGCCTTTCTGGTACAGCTACAAGAAAAGTTGAAGCTGCTATCAAAGCCCCTTCCTAGGGTAATCCGCAATTATTCTCTGAGGCATTTTCTCCTTAATCATCGATTACATTCCATGGCCCCCCTTGATGAATGTGTTGCTAGATTGGGTGAGGTAACAGATGAGGATCGGGTTTTTTAGGACTTCATGGGGCTGCTTTTTACCTTACTTACCCATCGTGCTCGATGGTTTAGAGGGATTGATGTTGTAGTGAGGCATCCCTAACTTTCCAAGACGGACCTTTATTTTCTGCTCTTACCTCCAAACATCACGACCTCTAGGCGAGCTATCGATGAAGACTATTATGCCATCTATTGGGGGTTGTTCTTTCACTCCCACTAATGCATTTAAGAGGTAGGTGCTTAGTCCCACAATCGATAGCAGAACTCATCGACTTAGACATCCGGATGGTGAGAGCAATAGCAGAGTGTAGCCATCTAGATTTCATGCATTCAGCAATGAACAATATTTCTCTTTTTATAAATGAACTAGAAAATAATGAACACATGTAGTTACAAAGATTGTGTACATTTCGGTATGATTTCTCTATACATGATCATTATCTAACATTGATTCAAAATGCAAAACTACATCTAATCTCAGAGTATATCTTGTAAGCATCAAACTCCTGTCTCCAATTAGCCCTCTCAGGTTTTCTCAATTGGACATTTTCTCTCAAGCCTCTAATTTTTGCCCAGGGTGCCTTTTTTCGGTTTTCACCCTGACGAGGCGCCCATTTTTAGCAAGGCCGCCTTTTTTTGGTTTTTGACCAGCAGGGCTTTTATTCTCTTCTTTTGATTTTTAAGTCTTTAGCCATGGACCCTCTTGAGTTCGTCGACGTTGATCGATTCTTGAAGCTATCTTCATCGGTGCCGGGTGCTGCTCCCTTGGATAACAATCTTGGAAGGAGAAGGGGTCCTCTCGCATTAGGCTAAAACAATCCCGTATGCCCGGAACACCTGGTCTCATTTGCTTGACAATTGAATCTCCCTCTTTCATCGGATGCTTTCTGGCCATCTTTCCAAATGATCAAGCAAAATATTTTCTGATATATTTGACCATGGCGATAATCCCATGACCTGTCCTTATCTGACTTGTTCAATTGCTACTGCCGTTGCTTTGCCCTATCGGCTTCCAAAATTTGGGCTTTCATGACTGTTCTTAAAGAATTTAGCTCTATTTTGATCGACCATACTGTTTCTACCCTATGTATTGAGAACTGGGATGTGACTCTTGGAGAGGTTTCGATGGTGGTTCTCCAGCCTCAAAGTGCAAAAGGCCCTTTCTCTGCCCAATCCTTGTAGTTTCGAGCCATCTTGATCAAGATCTTCTTGTTAGCAGTCTCTCCTTCCCTATTGGTTTGGGGGCAACATAGGCAGGACTTATGGTCTTTAATGGCATACCTCTGGAGCAACTCCCTAGCCTTATCTATAAATTGTCCTTCTGTCCTTGAATCCTGCATGGTGTTGGAGACCATATCGATATATTAGATTCTTTTTGATGACCCTTTCTATTGGAGACCATAGGATACACCTCCCCTATGATGCTTATTCCCAAGCTCGAGCAACCCATATCCGTTGTAAGTCAATATAACCCTTTTAGTCCTTTTCGAAAGTCAAGAAAAATGGAAAAAATACGAGCATGTGTAGATCAACGGGATTTGAACAAAGCTTGCCCCCCATGATGATTTTTCAATTTACATAGCGATTCTTTTCCCTCTCTCTGACACTGGCTCTTCATATTCATCCTCTTCTAGGTCATCTTCCAACCTCTGGGCTAGCCTTATCCTTTGGACCCCTGACGTTGTTGCTCTGAAGTCTATAGGTGGTGGGCGAATTTCCTCTTGCCTGTCTTTTCTGTCCTCCTCCCATTCATTTTGTCTCATGGGAGGAGGAGGTGGGTTCTGCGGCGCAGCTGGCTGACCCAATGTAGCCATCATGGCCATCATCCAATTCTCAAATTCTTTCAACCTTCGGCCCACTTCTTCTGCTACCATAACCCTGTAGCATCTGTCCCTCTTCGTGAGTTAGCCATTTCTGAATTTATGGAGAACTGGGATGATATAGCGTGACTGCTTTTTGAGACTGAGTTGGAGAACTCTACCCTTTCTAGCAGCTCAAAGAATGGATTCCTACGTAGTCACCCTTGGGGACCTCTTGACCACCTGGGCCGATCTATGATGGCTGCAAAATACAATCGTTAAGATGATGCATGAATGACGTATAAGATGCATGATCGTGCTTATGCAATATCCACAAATCACATGCAAGCACATAGGTCCTTCCAACCTTGTTACTCCCACACACGAGGTCATAGTCTCTTTCTTAGGTGATTGGCCCATGGGCCAACAGGGGAACCAATGGGCGCGTATGGTGCACTTTGGGAAACCAACAGCATAACCTCTCTTAACTAATGCACAGGCACATGAGTTGTGATCATTGTGTATTTAGGTAGTCTGAATAAGTTAACATGGACCTATCGGGGCATGAAAGTCTTTGATTAGGTGACCAATCAAATTATTTGGGTTTGTCCAATACAAAATGATCCATATAACAAGCAAGGTATTATGGTTCATAACACCTAGGGGAAGTATCTATTTCCATTATATGAGCTTTGGCCAGGGTGATGTTACTTGAGGGCTACCCAAGCATGGTCCCTGCCAATAGGTCTAGCTCATCACGAGCATAACGACCGATTAGGCTCCATTTAATATACCATGATGGTATGAGGCTTGGGCTGGTGATTATCCTTAACACTTCCCTACATTGAGTGAACGTAGGGTTGTGCTTCGGGAATGCACCGGGATTGAAAAAGGGACCAAACTAGCATAGATCTAAGGCTCTAATGATATGCAATGCAAATTTTGAAAAGGAATGAAATTTTTAAATTAAAGCCCAAATATGAGTTTTAACTAAGGTACTTTCGAAGCTAAGTCTCGAGTATTTTCCCCAGCGGAGTCCCCAAAGGAGGCTCTGGTTAGAGATGATAGAGGGATCGATATCTAGTATATCACAGTTGGTAAGGGATCTCCAAGAGAATGACATCTGCACTTGGCAAGAAGATGATATCCGCACTTCATAAGTCTATAAATGACTTGGTGTAATCAAGAGGATGATGTCCACACTTGGGAAGTCTAGGAAATGACTCAATGCAATCAAGAGGATCATATCCACACTTTGGAAGTCTAGAAAATGACTCGGTGCAATCCAAGAGGACGACATTCGTATTTCATAAATCGTTCTCCAGGGAACAACCAACCGTCCTTCAGCGAACACTCATTTGACATTGACCCAACAGGTATGTATTGCCACAAGTACGCATCTCATTCCTATGCCCTGCACATTTGTTTTGCCCATTTTTGTTGGAAAAAAGGTTCAGGATGAGCACCGACAAAGATGACAACAAATCAGTTACCATGCCAACCCGATGGTGGTTAGCAGTCAGATACCATGCCGACCCGATGTTAGTTAGCAGCCAAATACTATGTCGACACGATGGTGGTTAGCAATAAGATGCGTTACAGACCGAATAGAGGTTAGAGAGGATATGCCGTGCAGGCCGGAAGGTGGCCAGCAAGACAAATGCGGTATATCAAATCACATGGCTCGCAGACCGGATGGGGGTTAGCAAGGATATGCCTTGTAGGCCGGATGGTGGCCAGCTAGAGAAATGCGGTATATCAAATCAAATGCCCTGCAGACTGGATGGGGGTTAGCAAGGGTATGCCGTGCAGGCCGAATTGTGGCCAGCAAGATAAATGTGGTATATCAAATGAGTCATAGTAAAATACACTACAGCTCAACAGCAGCGATCAGATGCCTTACATATCGGATAGGGGTTAGCAAGGACATACCGTGCAGGCCGGATGGTGGTCAGCAAAATGATTGTAAATGAGTCATAGTAGAATACACTGCAGCTCAACGACAACGATCAAATGCCTTGTCGATCGGATAGGGGTTAGAAAGGACATGTCGTGGAAGCCGGACGGTGGTCAGCAAAATGATTGCAAATAATTTGTAGTAGAATACACTGCAACTCAATGGCAGTGATTAGATGCCTTGCAGATCGGACAGGGGTTAGCAAGGACATGCCGTATAGACCGGATGTTGGTCAGCAAAACGATTGCAAAGGGGTCATAGTAGAATATACTATAGCTCAATGGCAGCGATCATATGCCATGCAAATCGGATGGTGGTTAGCGAGGACATGCCGTGCAGGCCGAATGGTGGTCAGCAAAATGATTGCAAAGGGGTCGTGGTAGAATACACTACAACTCAGCGGTGACAAGCCACAAACTTCAACACAACAAAAGGTAAGGACTACCTCAAGTACGCACTTCTTTCCTTCTCCTCTGAATTTTGGCTCATCTAGGCACTAGTGCACTAGTTTTCCCAAAATTGGGGGCAACTGTAGACACAGGGTCCTAAAGCAGTCCAAATCAGAGTTACCCAATGATAAAATTAAAGCCTGTTCGCAGGCAAAAAGGTTAAAAGTGATGATTTCTTTTTTAAGTTTGCTTTTTAGAGATAAAAAAATAAAAATTTTAAAAAATAAAAATAAAAAAGGGAAGTTTGGAAATTATAGTGTTTTAGTCAAACTTATTTTAAAAAAATAAAAAATAAAAATAAAAATTCGGGCGTTTATGGCAGCCAGTGCACGAGGGTTGGCCTCCCTAGTGCGCTAAGCAGGTGCCAGCGCGCACGCGCTAGCGCTGGGGAGGACGCCTAAGCACAGCGCGGGGGTGGGGGCGTCACTCACCTGCGTGCGGGGTGTCGCTCGCCCACTCACGAGCGATGCCCGTCGCTCACCAATGGGTGCCGGTCTCCCCTAGTCTGCTGAAACGCATTTTTCGCCCAAATTTCGTGATTTTTTTAGTTTTTTTTTTTTTTATTAGTTTTTTCTTGTATTTTTAATGATAATTCCCATTTTTGAACCCAAATAAAGGGAAATTTGATAAAAATTCAATTTCTTTCCTTAATTAATTAGGTTTTCACAAAAAATCATATAAATAGAAAAATATAGAAAGAGAAAAATGGCGAATTCTTTTAGGTTAAAAAAAAGTTTCTTTTCTTCTCTTCTTCTTCAAGGAAAATCTCTCTACAATTTCTTTTTGAGTTTTCTTCTTCAAATAAATTTCTTAAGGTTTCAAAATTCAATTTCTAATCAATAATCATTCTTGAGACAAAGAAAATATTTTTTTGTTCTTGAGAATTTTTCTTTTCTTCCATTATTTTTTAAGCAATAATTTTTCTTGAGACAAAGGAAATAATTTTTTGTTCTTGAGAATTTTTTACTTTTCTTTAATCAATAATCTTTCTTGAGACGAAGAAAATAATTCTTTGTTCTTGAGAATTTGTATCTTCTTCCATCATTTTTTAAACAAATTTTCTTTCTTTGAATAAAACTTCAATTTTATTATTTTTAATTCTAATTTTGTGGATCAAAGTAAGGAAATCAATCACATTTTTCCCTCAATCGAATCAGAATTCTAAGGGTAAACATTTTGGGCTCGATCCCTTATTTTTATTTTCTTTTATTTTTTTTTGTTCATAATTAATTAGGCACCATGTAGATATCAGATTTGTTGCATATTTATTTATTTTATGTTGTCTTATTCATAGATTTAATATTCTCTAACGTTTTTTTTTTTATTTTTTTATATGATTGTTCATTTTTTCTTTTATTATTATTATTATTATTATTATTATTATTATTATTATTATTATTATTATTATCATCATCATCGTTATTATTATTATTATTATTATTATTATTATTATTATTATTATTGTTGTTGTTGTTGTTGTTGTTGTTGTTGTTGTTGTTGTTGCTATTTTTCATATTTTTATGTATTAATTTATTAATATGTTAATTTATTTATTTCAATCATGTCATTTAATTTATTTGTCATTCATAATGCATTTTTGTTATTTATTTTAATTTATTATTTATTATTTTATGTGTTTAATTAATTTTCTTGATTTAATTTCTAACATCAACTTTATTTCTATTTGTTTTTTATTCCAATACTTATTTTCCTTACTTAAGTGTTCTCGCGAGCAAATAGGGAGATCCAGGAGACTCATTTGGTTTGACTTATTATTTTTGTTATTTGTATTATTTTATTTATTTGGCTTTTTATTTATTTCGTCATGTAATTTTGATAATAAGATTATTTATTTTATGCACGTTTAAATTAAAAATCACAAAAGTATTTTTATAAATAAATTAAGTTTTTCTAATAAAATAGGACCAATGTCCTAGTTTTACTCCAAACAAAATTGTCACTTTAAAAATTATTTTTTGTAAGCGTATATACGAGGACCAATGTCCTCATCGCTAACGATTATTCCATTTTCTGCATGATTTATGCATCTTTTATTAGGGGTTGTATTTCACCCCTAGTTTACACTTCTTCCCAAACCGGAGAACCCTTTTCCACGGGGAAACTTTCAAAAATACTTTATCACACACTTGAAACTCTTTGTCTTTTCTCTTCAGATTAGCATAGGACTTCTGTCTATCACTGGCTTCCTTCAGTCGCTGTCTAATCACTTGAACCTTTTCTTCTGTCTCTCGAATCAAATCTGACCCCACTAGCTTGCTTTTGCTTAACTCTGTCCAACATAGGGGAGTTCTGCACTTTCTGCCATATAATGCTTCATATGGAGCCATCTTGATGCTTGACTGATAACTGTTGTTATATGCAAATTATGCCAATGGTAAATATCTTTCCCAACTGTTCTTGAATTCAAGCACACAACATCTAAGCATATCTTCAAGTATCTAGATCACTCTCTCAGACTGCCCATCTATATGTGGGTAAAAAGCTGTGCTGTAATGTAATCTGGTACCCAAAGCTTCCTGCATCTTCTTCCAAAACTGGGAAGTGAAGCGAGGATCTCTATCAGAAATAATGGAGGAAGGTAAACCATTTAATCTCACTATTTCATTAATGTATAACTCAGCTAGTTTAGTCAATGGGTAGTCCATCCTCACTGGTAGGAAGTGGGCTGATTTGGTAAGTCTGTAGATGATCACCCAAATTGCATCATGCTTCCTTCGGGTGAGAGGTAACCTAGTCATAAAATCCATAATCACTCAATCCCACTTCCATTCGGGTATAGAAATAGGCTAGAGTAACCCGGATGGTACTTGATGTTCAGCTTTCACTTGTTGACATATCAAGTGCTTGCCCACAAATTCAGTCGCATCCCGTTTCATCCCTAGCCACTAATAATGCATCTTCAAGTCTTGATACATCTTGTTACCGCCAGGATGCATAGCATAACTGCTATAATGTGCTTCTGTTAGAATATTCTTTTTTAACTCTAATTGATTGGGCGCACATAATACCTCTATTTGTAGTATAGACTACCATCTGATGCCACTGTGTAGTCATCACTGCCACTATCCTTCATTCGATCTATCATTGAAGTCAACTTGTCATCTTGCTTCTGGGCAGCTTTAATCTGCTGCACAAAGTCAGGCTTCACTTGTAACTCTGCTATTAATGCTCCACTGTCTGCTATATCCAACTTTACGTTCATAGCTTTCAATGTTGCTATGAATTTTCTACTAAGTGCATCTGCCACAACGTTAGCCTTTCCTAGAAGGCAGCCAATAAAGTATTCATAATCTTTGATCAATTCGAGCCATCTTTGCTGTTTGAGATTGAGTTCTTTCTGAGTGAGCAAGTATTTTAAACTTTTATGATCTGTGAAGATATAACACTTCTCACCATAAAGGTAGTGCCTCTAAATTTTCAATGCAAACATTATGGCTACTAACTCAAGATCATGTGTGGGGTAGTTCTTCTAATAATTCGTAAGCTGTCGGGAGGCATATTCCACCACTTTCCCATTTTGCATAAGCACACAACCCAATTGTGACGCGCGCCGAACCCCGTGGCCTCCCAAAAGCCCGCTTTAGGGCGATTGGGATGGGATTCATTAAAACTTGTAAGGTATTTACAAGTGCGTCTATTTTGGGCAAAAAAGAGTTTTCTTGGAGTCGCCACCCAATAGAACATTGGGAAGGGTCGTCTAGCCTCAGTGAGCCTAAGACGGCGCATACATATCCATCTTAGGCAAGCCAGAGAGATTTTGGAGGTCTCAGCCACTACCCCCTGGAGCCTAGGATTGTGTAAATTAAGCCTTTTAAAGGGAACAAGAGATATTTTGGAGGTCCTAGACCTCTAACCTCATTGAGCCCAAGACCAGAGTGAGTTCGGGACTTCTCATTTATTTGTACCTTGAACAATATTTTAATTAAGTTTTGAATTTCTTGTTTCATCAATTTTCCACACGATGTATTTAATTAAGGCGCAATCATTCATGTCAACAGCAATAAGTAAAGCATTATTAAAATAAACATTCTCAAAATAAATTACAATAAAATTAGGGGCGGAATACAACCCCCATTAAATAAAACAGTATATAAACCATACAAAAATCGGGATATTCATTTGGAGTGAGGACATTGGTCCTGCCATGCATATTTATTATGAAACCATTTTTAATGTGATGGTTTTATTTTGGGATGGAGAAAATTGAGACATTGGTCCCATTTTTATTTAGGAAAAATTTCAAATTGATTAATAAAAATGGTTTAATGACTTTTTTCTAGCGATATTACAATAATCTTCATAATAAAATGAATAAAGTCAAGGGTAAAGAAAGAACCCGGATAAGAAGCCTCAGGTTAACACGACCACCCTCATTAACCACTCCGATTCCAACATGGTCAAAAAATAACTCATAGAAATAAACATGTTAGTGTCAAAATCATGACTAAAATAAAGGAAAATAACATAACCAGAAACTTTAAAAGAAACGGGTTAAAAAGATAAAAGAGGTAGAAAATAAATTAAGAAAAGCCTTTCAATTCTTTGTAAAAAAGAAATATTATTTCGAAAAAAACAATTAATATGAGTCAAGTTAAATTAAACAAATATCAATCCAGAATGTTTACCCACGGATTTTACCTTTTTGGGTGAATGTCTAATGATTTCGGTCCCCGTACGCTCCACAAGGTTCAAGTAAAAATGGATCAAAGAAAGAAAATTTATGTTTTTCTTTCTTTGAAAATTTGATAGCGATCAAGTATTTGAATTAGTTGGATTGATGGAAACGAATGAATTTGGTGACCTCAAATTAGATTAATTCACAAGAAGAATTTGAAAAAAAAAAATCAATTAACTGAAAGAATTTTTATAGAATAAAAATCTGAAAATAGTAGAGATTTTTAGATTTTTGTAAATTGCTCACAAAAGATTTTTCTTTAAAAATTCCCCACTCTCTCAAAAATTGCTAATTTTCCTTTCCAAAAAATTGTTAATTTTTCCAACCCCTTTCAATGGAACTTTCTCCTCAATTTATAGAATTTTTGGAGATAAATAGGATAAGATCAGTTGAAAGTTTGAATTTTAAAAGGAGTTTAAAATTCAATTTTTAACCAAATATCCTATCCAATTTTTGAAGATAAAAACTTATCCTGATTATATTTTAACAAATTCGGCGCTATCTGATCAGTTCCACTACCGACGGCCATCCCTTTAAATACCGACGGGCTTTACACCCCTAATGAGGGTACGCGTAGAAATCTGGGCACAGACGGGCCAAGGCGCGAAACTAGGGACGGACGTCTCTGTGCCGACACGTGTCCGTTACTACAGACGGGGCCGTCCCTACAATGCATAGAGATGGCCTATCTGTCCAAACAACGGCCCGTCCCTATATTCTAGAGACGGGGCGCACCAACTAGGGACGGGCGTCCCTACTCCGACGGTCATCCCGTCTGTGCAGCGAAATCACAATTTTTAACTAAATTTCCCAAATTCTTTCAAAACCTCACGCCATAGAAAAGAAAAAAATTTTAATCCTTGTAAAATCGAAAGACGAAAACCTCTGAATTCCATCCATTTATCGGAAAAATGACATTGATCTCTTCATCGGGTAACTCTGACCTGGACTGCCTCAGGACCCGGTGTCTACAGTTGCCCCCAATTTTTGGGAAACTAGTGCACTAGTGTCTAGAAGGTCCAAAATTTAGAGAAGAAAGGAAAGAAACGCATACCTGTGGCAGTCCTTACCTTTTTGCCATGGAAGTAGCAGTGCGTCGAGTCTTCTCCAAACTTACAAAACACGAGGGTTGCTCTCCTGAACTGCACCGAGTCTGCTTCAGACTTACAAAATTCGGATGGTGATGCGTCGAGTCTGCTCTGGACTTACAAAATGCGAGGATTGCTCTCCTGAGCTACACCGACTCTGCTCCAGACTTACAAAGTTTGGATGGCGATGCGTCGAGTCTGCTCCAGACTTACAAAACGCGAGGATTGCTCTCCTGAGCTGCACTGAATCTGCTCTAGACTTACAAAGTGCGGATGGCGATGCGTCGAGTCTGCTCCAGACTTACAAAACGCGAGGATTGCTCTCCTGAGCTGCACTGAATCTGCTCTAGACTTACAAAGTGCGGATCCCATCCATCGCATGTACCCTGCTGTCCTCTTCTCGGCATGCGCAGTGTCTAATCTGTCCTGCTAGCCTCATCTCAGCCTGCGTGGTGTCTGATTTGTTTTGCTAGTCTCGTTTGGGCTTGAGAACTTTCCTTGCTAATCCCCATTCAATCAGCAAGGTACGATTCTGATCTATTGATTCTCATCTAATATTGAATGTGATCTTGAAGGACATAATGTTTGATCTATTTATCCTTCCCTTTGACTGTTGGTCATTTTCGAATTGGTGTAAAACCAGGTTCTTGTATTGTAAGGGATTCTTGTTAATTCTCGCGTCAATTAACTTGATTGGTAGATTTATGAACATTTTTATGTTGCCCTTTATTATTTATCATCTACCATATGATCAATTATCTTTTTCTTTCTTAAGAAAGTTAAATCATGAAGAAATAGCATGCAAAGTTAACTGGTTAACCATAAATGTTTTTCCACTAAGAGGTTAAATTTTGTACAATATACAGGTGTGATTAAATCAAAAGAATAACTACAAAGCTAGAAGAACTCCCTGAACAGTCTATAATGGCATATAATCTGAGGGCCCCTCTGGATCATCATCATCCTCTGATAGATGAACCGGCTGGCCCTGTGATGAAGAAGCAGAGGGTCTCGCATCTAGAGCAGATGGCTGACTGGGAGGGGCTGATGGTCCGGCCTGCTGAGCAGCCGAGGCTCTGGCCTACCACTGGTATCTGGGAGGTACAGCCACCAGTACTGATAACGGCTGCGCTCTCATTGGGCCCTGCTGCTGGAACTGGACCTGAGCATACCCATCAAGAAAAGGTTGTGCACATATCGTCATGAACTATAGCATATCAGTGACGACCCCACTAACTCTCTGAAAGCGTCGCCCAGGCGGAGGGTCTGATCTGTGGAGGTAGTCCCCATACTCCTCAGCCTATCCTCTTTCTGCTCTCTAAACTCTCGCATGGACTGGGTGATGGGTGGTATGGCACCCTCTAGGACCTAGATCCTGAACCTGAGAGCCTCAACTGAATCATCCACCATCTGTACATATGCATCTATCCTCTGGGTCGCCTCATCCTGGGAGGCCCTCATCTCCTGCCTCAGCTGACCCACGAGTCTCTCCTGCTCCTATCTCAAATAGTTAATAAGCCTCCCCTACTACTGGATGATACCCTGCTGCTGATCTAGCCGCTCTAAAATGACTCTATCTTTCTCCTTGAGCTGCTCGAGAAGGGCCCTGTCTCTCTCCTCCTGTCTGTACTCAAAGGATGTGAACATAAAAGTCAAAATCGCAGTAAAATCTGGCTGTACCGGGTGAGTCGATGGTGTGGCTGGAGGGGGAGCTGACTCTGGTGCTCACTCTGGAGGTGGAGCTATAGAAGTAGATGCCCCCGAGTCCCCTGCTCTAGCATATGGACTGAATCTCTCAGGTGCCCGATGAACTATCCGCTGTACTCTCGATGGTGGAGGAGGAGTAGGACTCTGCACTCTCTGCACCGGAGGAGTACCAAACAAGTCATCCAGGGTGAACTCAATCCCCATGTCAGAAGGTGTATACGAATGCTCCTCCTGGTGCTGCAGCTGCTCGGGCTGACCCTCATGGTGCTTTGGATGTCGGGGAGGCTGGTCCTCCTGGTGCTGTGGATGCTCGGGAGGCTTTCGCTCCATCTGAGGCTGCTCCTCTACTGGCTCTAGTGAGGGCAGGCTAAATGCACGTCTGGTCTCATGAATAGTGCGGAGTCTATATGCCTCGGCCTGAACCAGTATCGGCAATATCATAGCCATCGTAATGGCTGCTGGAGCATCTACATAAATGCTCTCCTCCAAGGCACGCCCAAGGATATCTGGACGGACACCCAAACCCAAAAGCAGTCTAGTAATAATCCCACCAACATATACTATAGGGGCTATCCCCTTAGATACTCTCACCAGGTTAACCAAAATCTCATGGCTGATGTTGAGCCGCTGGCCTGCCACCATGGCCCATAAACTCCAAATCTCTGCGGCATTGAGAGACCCCGGGTCACCAGCTCGTCCCAGATAAGAGCTGGATAAAACTCTGTGATTATAGCAAAGGGCCTGCGACGAGAGTATCGTGCTCTTTGCCGTATCATGGTCATACGGCACTCCCGGTAAGGCAATGGCCTCCTAGTGGTGGCGTCTAACTGCTCTCTGGGGTGCTATAAAATCCGGCCCAAGTGGAAGCCCCATAGCCTGTACAAATCGCAAACGGGTAATGCTATACTGGTGGCCCTCTATCCAAAACTATATGACACCCTCCTTTGTGTTGGACCTCTGGTACCCCCCGTACTGTAATGTAGCAAGGAACTGCTGAACTATCTCTCGATGAGTCTGAAAAGCAGGCGTCAGAAACTCAGTCCATCCCGCACCCGCCATCAGAGCATCAACCTCGTCCGCCATCCCTAGAGCCTCGAGGAATGGCCTAGAGATAAAGCGGCTATCTCGGAACTACACCTCAGCGAATGCTGTATACCTCTGTCTGGCCTCGGTACTCATCCAATTTTGGGCCTGAGGCTCAGGCTGATCGTGCGGAGCATATCGCCGCGGAGGCATCCTAAAAATAAAGTAAACAGTTAGTTTGACATCATAATCATAAACGAAAAAAATTAGGCAGCATTCCGACAGGGATGAGTCTAAACCGAAAGGATAAAAAAAAATTTGGGCAGCACCCCGGCAAGGGTGTGCCCAACCTCCTGCACGAGAAAACAGAAAAAAGAAAAAAGAGGATAGGCCTCAGGCCCCAAGCAACAGTGCAACATTAAATCGAAAGGATTAAAAAAAAATTTGGACAGCACCCCGGCAAGGGTGTGCCCAACCTCCTGCATGAGAAAAATAGAAAAAAGGATAGGCCTCAGGCCCCAAGCAATAGTGCAACATTTTCAGATTTGCTTTATTTTCTAATTCTTAGTACTGGTTCCAATGTGCATGCATTCCTAAGGCCAGGTTTGTACATCTAACTGAAAAAACTCGAAAAAATAAACATGCGTCCATCATCAATTGCTCTCAAAACAGCATATATCCATGCATTTTATCTCAACTGAAAAATAGCATATTATTTATTCTATGTGTTAATTCATGTGCTTAAAGCACTTAAAAAAAAGCATAACATTAACTAAACCATGGCATTTTAACTTAAACAGCAACAACTAAAATCAATTAGGAAGGCTCCTAATTACACTAATCCAAAAATGAAAATTACATTACTCATAATAAGATAAATAAATAAATAACTAATAATAAGATAGAAAAATTTTACTAACCTGGAAATTGAGACTCAATGAAGAAAAAAGAACACTGTTGCAAAGAAGACCAACTGAAAAGGCAAAAATGAAAAAAAAAATAACTAAAAAGGAAGGGAAGAGCGTCGGTGTAAAGAAAAGAGAAAAGAAAGTGATAGTCCGTCGGTACTAGCATCTTTATATAGATTTTAATTACGACGGGCTTTGCGTCTTTATAGCAACAGACGGGCATGCCGTCTCTCTTTGGATTCCGTTTTTTACCCCTCATTAATTACCTAATTAATGCGCGTGATGTGCATAATGCAAAGACCTGCCAGGTGGATAATTACAGACGGGATAACCGTCTGAAAGAGGGACGGGCTAGCCGTCGGTATATCAATCCTATAAAATTCACTATTTTCTTGGACTTCGTGCCTCTTCTCTCATTTTAGCTTCATAATAGGCTCTTTTCTTTCTTTATTTCCTTTAGTGACTTCGGTTTTAGCCACTGAGGAATGAATTCTCCTCTTCTTCACAAAATGCACCGTATCTTAGACAATGCTCAAACCTTGGAAAATAGTACCCTTGCCCCCTTACCGGTCTGAGATTTTTACGAAGTGTCTAGATAGACCACAACCTTCTTTTAGCTGCGACCCACTTCTGGGACCCCCACTTTCATGTTTTCAGGTTCACCAACCAGGAAATATGCCCCCTTCCTGAAGAACTTGCTACTATTGTTGGGAGTTGGTATCCTCCTAGTGTTTTGCCCTGCGTTCCTCGCTGTGGTTTGGTTCAACCTCGGGATATTGCCCTGTCCTTAAGTATAGCTCCTTCTGACGCTGCTCGTCTAGTTCCTCAGGCCCCTGTATTTGCCTTAGAACCCCTGATTGAAGCACTGGATGAATTCTCTAACCTTCCTTCATACAGCGTAAGTGTCATCTCTCTTTTTTGTCTTATGAAGTATCTACTTGTGACTTGAGAGGAGCTGCTTGGAGACCCTCGTCTGTTTTGAATTTTGGACGATTTTGACCACGGGCTGACCCCTTTTCCACTTATTCTGGCTGAGACTATCTTGGGTTTGGACTCTTTCTGTACCGGGCCTACCACTACATTCTCTAGGAGCCCCTTATTACTCCAGGTACGTCATTGTTTTAAAAGGTAGTGCGTCCGTTGGGGATTTTTACACTAGCTTTTCTTAGCGGGAGGTACGTCCTTTCGGATTTTTACACAACCCTATGCCTAATTTTTGCCTGAAGTAAATCCAACTTACTTCAGCGGCTTTTCTTTGCCTTTTATCTTATTTTCTTTGGCTTTTATTTTTCCTTGCTTCTTCTTTTAGATTTGGTTGCAAGAGAAATTGAAGCTGCTGTCAGAGCCTCCTCCTAGGGTCATTAGTCAGTACTCCGCGAAGCATTTCCTTCCTCGCCGGCATTTGTACCTAATTGGGACCCCTGACGAAGGCATTACAAGATTTAGTGAGATATCAGATGAGGATATTAGCTTCATGTAGCTTGACTTCCCTTATCTAGTGCAGTTATTGATGGGTCTTCAGGATGCGTTCCCCTATGCGGGCTTCGTACTGCAACCTTTTACATCACAGCCCGCTGCTCTCGTCAACTTGGAATGACTCGGGATGTGGTGAGACTCCCTCTATCCTTTCGAGGTGGAGTCCTTTCTGTGGCTTTTACCTCCCGCTATCATGAGCTCTAGAGCCAACTTCCACTGAAGACTATCATACCTCTCTTCGGGAACCACTCTGTCACCTCTACCAGCGAGTACAAGAGGTAGATATTTAGCCCGTCATCTAATAACCGAACACGACGACTGAGGCATTTGGCTAGCGAGAGTAGTAGTAGGGCATAGTTTAGCTTTACATGCATTTTGAGCAATACGTTTCTTTTTAAAGCAGAATTGGACAACGATGTAAATGAATAAGTCAAGTCTTATTTTATTTCACAGCATTGTGTATATTTCAGTACGATTTCAGCATACATGATCATTTTTAACAATAATTCAACTATGCAAGACTACATTCATTCATGGAACCAAATCTTGATAGCATCAACTCCCGTTGCCAATCAGCCCTCTCGGGTTTTCTTGATTGGATATTTTCTCTCATGCCTCTAATTTTTGCCTAGGATGCCTTTTTTCGGTTTTCACCCTGGCGAGGCGCCAAATTTTAGCAAGGCTGCCTTTTTTCGATTTTCGACCCGCGGGGCTTTTATTCTCTTCTTTTGATTTTATTGTCTTTAGCCATGGAACCTTTTGAGTCTATCAATTTTGATCGGTTCTTTGAATTCATTGCCATCGCTATACGACAGAATCGCAGCCCCTTTTGACAGGAGCTTCTTGAGGAGGAACGGTTCCCACGTTGGTCTGAACTTTCCTCTAATATCCGGTACACCTGGTCTCATATGTTTAAATACCAGATCCCCCTCCTTCAATGGATGTTTCCTGACTTTCTTTCCAAAAGACCTAGCGAGTCTCTTTTGGTAGATCTGGTTGTGATAGTAGGCTTTTAACCTATTCTCATCCAACATGTTCAAGCATTGCAGCCGTTGCCGCACCCATTCGGCCTCCGGAATCTTTGCTTCCATTATCACCCTCAGCGACTTAAGTTCGACCTCGACCAGCAATACTGCCTCCGTCCCATATACCAAAGAATATGGAGTGGCTCCTGTTGAAGTTCTGATGGTTGTTATGTAACCCCACAATGCAAAAGGCAACTTTTCTGCCCAATCTTTATAATTCTGGACCATCTTAGCTAGGATCCTCTTGACATTCTTTTTTGCGGTTTCAACTGCCCCATTGGCTTGAGGACGATACAGAGAAGACTTGTGGTGCTCGATACCATACTTCTTGAGTAACTTCTTCGTTTCGGCCATAAATTGGACCCCATTGTCAGATACCACATGGTGTGGAAGGCCATACCTACATATCAAGTTCTTCTCGATGAATTTCGCCATATCACGAGCATCAACTTTCCTAAAGGACTCAGCTTTTACCCAGTTGGTAAAGTAGTCGATGGCGACAATGATGTATCTATTCCCATTGGAGGCCGTGGGGCATATCTCTCTAATAATATCAATCCCCCAAGCTGCGAATGGCTAAGGTGATGTTAGATTATGTAATTCTGAAATGGGTAGATGCCTTAAATCTGCATACTACTGGCATAACTGACACTGCTTCACATACTTTGAGCAATCGTTATCCATGGTGAGCCAGAAGAATCCTTGTCTCATAATCTTTTTGGCCAATGTCAAACCGTTCATATGGGCCCCGCATACTCCAGCGTGTGTTTCTTCCATCACACTCTTAGCCTCTTTCTCATCTAAACAGTTCAACTGGATACCATCAACCTGTCATTTATACAACGCTCTATTTATGCAGATGATCTGAGTAGATAGCTTGCGAATCATTCTCTGATCTTTTTCAGTAGCTTCCTCTTGAAACGTCGCATTCTCTATGTAGTTCTTAATATCATAATACCACGGCTTCCCATCTGCTACTTCTAGCTCCATGACTGATTTAGATTCGAAGCCAGGTCTCTCAGAGCTAGAAATCAGAACTGGCCTCATAACCACCCCTTCGGGGTTGTCCCTGTGACGCGTGCCGGATGCCCCTTGGCCGCCCCTCTGACCGCCCGCTTGAGGGCGATCGGGCAATTGAGGATCCGCTAACAGCTTGCAATAAACTGCAAGTGCGTCTATATTGGGCAACAAGGAGGTTTCATGGAGTCGCCACCCAATAGAACATTGGGAAAGTTTCTCTCGCCTTGGAGAGCCTAAGACTGCGCTTAGTATCCATTTTGGGCCAACCAAAGGGGTCTTGGAGGGTAAACCTCTCGCCTCTTTGAGCCCAAAGATCAGAGATGGGTTCGGGACTTCTCATCTATTTCTACCTTGATTATTTTATGATCAAATTTTAATTATCATTAATTCGCTCTCTCTCCACACGATGCAATTGATTTAAAGGTGCATTTATTCACATTTGGAAAGCAATAAATGAGCAAGTAATGAAAGTAATAAATTACAATAATAAAAGGAGCGGAATACAACTCCCTTTTATAAACGTACGATACATACACAAATCGGGGCATTGCTTATTTTGAGGACTTTGGTCCTCGCATGCATCATTATCAAAATGGCTATTTTATTGTGATGATTTTTATTGGATAAAAATAGGACATTGGATCCTTATGTTTATGAAAAACCTCTCTTTATTAAATATAAAACATTAATCAATTTTTATACTTAGCGGGATACAAAAAGGGCATACTCATGTGCATAAAATAATGAATAAACAAATAAAGGGAATATCCAAGAGGGTTAGAAAACTAAACCAGACGGAATCCTCCGAGCATGGTAGATCGCCCCTCAAACTCAGGATAGTCCAAGAAAATCAAAATATGCTCACAGAAGGTTAAAAGATGTTAATATATGAAAGCTCAACATAAATAAAGTCAAAAGGGACTTGAAAAGAATAGGAAAGATTTGGAAAAATGGAGACAGGACCCAGCGACGACCTCTGTCGAGTGACCGACGGGCGTCAGTCAAAGTGACCAACGTGTCCCGTCGCTCACTCGAGAGAGGGCATCTATGAGTGGGGTGACCGATGGGCATCGGTGAAATAGATGACCCGTCGGTCACCACTACCTCCGAAAATAACAGTAAAAAATCTTTTTTTTCAAAGTAAAAATGGGCTTTTATCACAAGATGAGATGAAGAGAATCAAAATAAAGGAAAGTGAAAGCAAAGAGCCAAAAGAACAGCAAAAATAAAGAATAAAGATGAAATAACATGGAGAATAAGTCCGAAATATTTACCCTCAGATAATATTTTAGTGATATTCTTGGTGTTGATTAGAGCCCCGTACGTTCCACGAGAAACAAAATGAAAGGTCAAAAAGAGGAAAATAGATTGTTTCCTTCTTAACCTCTCAAAAAGATGGACTATGGAATCAAAAAAACCCAAAGAAAACTTATTAGTTTTAGTTCCTTCTAACGGTTTGATCCTCAAGTTAAAAGAAATTTCTTGATGTGTGTGTTTGCTAGAAGAGAGAGAAAACACGCTTGAAATTCGGCAGAGTTTCCCTTCTTGAAAATTTTTGGAACCCTTTTTAGGAAGATATTCAAAGCTTTTAGAAGCCAGGCACAACCGACGGGCGTCGGATGTGGAGACGGGCATTAGAAGAATCCTTCTGACACAAGGATTCATCCGATGGCCCTGCCATTTCCACAGACGGGCATCGGAGAGGTTGCGTGCTCCGAAAAATCGGCTGGCATACTCCAGAAGAAGCGGGTCAGTCTGACGGGCATCGAAAAAAACCATAGGCCGTCTGTGACCCTAAGCAACGGGTTGGCCTCCCACAGACGGGCTGGCCGTCTGTCGAGTAAAACATACTTTTTAACTCAAAAATTTCCGTTCTTCCCCCTTCTGCCTACAAAAAGGTGAAAAGACTCATTTCTCGTGGAGTATGGGACTAAAACCTCCCAATCCAAACCGTTTGTAAAGGCTCAGATACTGATTTCATCATAGGGTAATCTCTGATCCGGACCGCTCCGGGACACGGTGCCTACAGTTGCCCCCAGTTTTGGGGAAACTAGGGCACAAGCGCCTAGATGAGCCAAAACTCAGAGAAAGGATAGAAAGGAAGAAAGCGTACCTATGGCGGTTCTCACCTTCCGTGCCTCTTGCCGGGTAGACCTCATCTCAGTCTGTCTGGCGATGTGAAGATATACCTATCGGTCTCGTTTTGACCTGTAGGTGCTGGTGAGATGTAGCATTCTCTAGCCACGATCTCGATATGAAGAGTAGTGTTTCTCTAACCGCAACTTCTGCTTCTGCTGGCCTCGTCTCGGCTTACGCAGGGCTAAGGAGATGTAGTACTCTCTGACAATAAATCCGCTGTGAAGAGCAGTGTTTCTCTAACTGCAACTTCGATATGAAGAGCAGTGTTCTCTAACTGTAGCTTCGGTTGGTGAGATGAGGTATTCTCTAACCACAATCTCGATGTGAAGAGCAGTGTTTCTCTAACTGCAATTCGATTGTTGAAGTTCCCTTGCTAACCCCCATCCGATCTGCAAGGTGCGTAGCACTCTCTGGCTACCGCGTGAACTGTGAGATGTAACATTCTCTGGCTACCATCCCGATGTGAAGAGCAGTGTTTCTCTAACTGCAACTTCAATTGTTGAAGTTCCCTTGCTAACCCCCATCCGATTCGCAAGGTGCGTAGCACTCTCTGGCTGCCGCGTGAACTGTGAGATGTAACACTCTCTGTAACACCCCCTTCCCATACGTAGGCGATCCCATCCGAGAAGGAGTGAGATGCCGTATGAGTAAAGGTGCCACCAAGCAAATACAAAGTAAAACATACATTCATTCATAACATACATACAGAAATACGGAATAATTAAAAACCTTACATGCAGAAAGCAAAAGCTGATCATGCATTACTATAATAACTATTACAATAATGTTCTGATCAACTAGCTGATACAAAATAATATTACATATCCAAAATATAATTACAAACGCGGAAGCTAAAACAAAACTGATACAGAGAGTTCTATACAAAAAGAATCATCATTGATACAAAACTGAGCCCTACACTAAAACTCTTATGTGTTGGCTTGATGACGGCGACTCTCTCAAAGCAAAACTCCTTCCGCACCTGCACGGGTAAAAACACCGTGCTAAGCGAAAAACGCTTAGTGGGGAAACACACATAAATAATGGACGGCCATTCACAATGGTCGTCAAGGCATAACACATTCACAATGGCAGAATGCAAAGGCTATATCATAATCCATACAAACATGCTCATATTTAAAAGCCATACAATCAGTATCTCATAATCATATCCATTCCAGAATAATCCAACATGTGTTTCATCAATAAACTCATTCAGATATTCCATTTAATAGCCAAAACAGATCAGAACAATTCTATTAAACATTTAAAGAACACCTGTTGACTCTAGATAGTGGATAACGACTGTACTGAAGGTACCTTACGGGTACGAATCGAATACTGAGGGTACCTCCCAGGTACAAATCAAAAGTCATTCATTTTTTTTTATCAAAACACATTATTTGTATACTGAGGGGATCTTAAACAAGATCCAAATACTGAAGGGTTCGCGAGGAACCAAACGGGGACCTGATCGGGGTCCAAACTGAACTGAGGGCTGCAGCTAAAGACTCTATTAGGCATGCCTAACTATCCACTTACTTGACTCTTGCAGGTTAAGCGTCAATCAAATCACATTTCAGGGTACGAAGTAGAATTCATCAGAAATTCATGGTATCATTTATATCAAAGCATATAAAAAATATGGCATGCACCATACCGCAATATAAATCAATTCAAAAGGAACACCAAATTCATTTCTGAGTCAAAAGCCGGGAAATTTCGGAAAAAGGGCTGAACGGGTAACGGGTGAGGTTGGCTGGTCACGAGGCGTGACTGGCCTCCCCACAAGGCAGGTCACGAGACGTGACTGTGGGTCACGCCTCGTGACTTGCTTCGTCCCTCGCAGATCACGCGGCGTGATCTCGCTGATCACGCGACGCTCAAGCTGGTCACGCGACGTGACTTGCTTCTCTCTTCAGCCGATCACGCGACATGCCTTTTATCAGGCCGGTCACGAGGCGTGACGGGGAGTCATGTCTCGTGACTGCCTTCCTCATGATAGGCAATCACAACTCGTAACTGGCTTTGCTCTGGCAGGTCACGAGTCGTGACTGGAAGTCACGTCTCGTGGCTTGCCCTCTTTTCCTTGGCTAGTCACGCGACTCAAAATCTGGAAACGGGATTTCTACAGTAACTCGATTTCTAGTTTTTCAGAATACAGAAATCAATCCCAAATTTGATTCAAAACCAATCAAACCTGTTCTTACCTTCTGGAAAACATCCCAAACAATATAAGCAACATATATACAACCCAGTTTCAACATTTAATCAACCAAATCAAGAATATATGCAATCAAGTTCATCAAGAACATAAACCCTAGAAATTTACAGTAAACTCAAAATCATACAAATCACAAGCAAATATTCCCAAACCTGAAATCTAAGCTTCTCTTCACTTAGTCCCACTGCTCCCAACAATCTCATTGGCTTTGGGATCGCGAGGAGTCTCAGCTAAACACAAACATTCAATAATGCAACCCTAAGTTAAACCTAAACTCAAGGAAAATGAAGATGAAGATAAAACAAATAGAAACTAAGATGAGGAATGCAGTAACTTACCAATAGAAGATGCAAAGAGAGATTAACTCCACCAATTCAAGCTTGAATCCACACCACAATTCTTAGAGTAAAGAAAATGAAGAAAAAGAAGAGAAGAAACGTGAGGGGAAGAAAACGTGAATCTGCTATCTTACCTTCTTCCTTTCCTTTTTCTTTTTCTTTTCTTTGCCCTAAGTATGTGTCCATTTCCTATTGGTGAAGCTAACCACTCACACCAAACTAACTTGTACTACCTACACCTAATGCATACTCAACTAAATACACCCTACCATGGTATGCTCCAATGTACACAAGCAATTCCCAATTAAATCACATACTAATGCCATGTATGCACCCACATAATAATAAACCCAAAAACATGCATTTTTACTAAAATACCCTTATGACATGCTGAACACATGCACATGCATGCTCATACAGACAGGCTCATTCTACTAGGGGGCAAACGGGGTGTGACAACTCTCCCCTACTAATAAGAATTTCGTCCTCGAAATTCTCACCTGAACTGAAGAACTGTGGATACTGAGCTCTCATCGACTCTTCTGGTTCCCAAGTTGCTTCTTCGACTCCATGATGGATCCACAACACTTTAACCAAGGGAATCTGCTTACTTCGCAACTGTCTCACCTCTCGGGTTAGAATAGCTCGAGGTTCCTCATCATAGGAGAAGTCTGGCTGAACCTGAATATCCTGAACCGAAAGTACATGTGAAGGATCTAATCTGTACCGACGAAGCATCAAAACGTGAAACACATCGTGCAACTTTGCTAACTCCATCGGTAACGCCAATCTGTAGGCTACAGGTCCTACCTTAGCCAAAACTTCATAAGGACCAATGAAACGAGGACTAAGCTTCCCTTTCTTGCCAAACCGAAGCACTTTCCTCCAAGGTGAAACCTTAAGGAAAACCTTGTCCCCGATCTCAAAATGCACATCTTTCCTTTTCAAATTGGCATAAGACCTCTGTCGATCCTTGGCTGCCTTCAAATTCCGCTGCACCACTCTGATCTTCTCTTCAGTATCTCTAACCAAGTCTGGTCCAATCATAGATCTCTCGGATAGCTCGGTCCAACAAACCGGAGTCCTACACTGACGACCATACAAAGCCTCATATGGTGCCATACCGATGCTCGACTGAAAACTGTTGTTGTAGGCAAACTCCATAAGCGACACATATCTGTCCCAACTACCCAGAAAGTCCAAAGCACAAGCCCTCATCATATCCTCCAGAATCTGAATGACTCGCTCTGACTGACCATCGGTCTGAGGATGGAACGCTGTACTGAAGTTCAACCTAGTGCCCAAAGCTCTCTGTAACTCCTTCCAAAACTTGGAAGTAAACCTCGGATCCCGATCTGAAACTATGGACAAAGGCACACCATGCAACCGAACTATCTCATCCACATAAATACTGGCCAATCTGTCCATGGAGTAGTCCACTCTAACTGGCAAAAAGTGAGCTGACTTCGTAAGCCGATCCACAATAACCCAAACTGAATCATGTTTCCTCTGAGTCGAAGGCAAACCAGAAACAAAGTCCATGGCGATATCATTCCATTTCCACTCAGGAATAGATAAAGGCATAAGCAAACCCGAAGGAACCTGATGCTCGGCCTTTACCTACTGACAAGTCAAGCACTTGGAAACAAAATCCACTATATCACACTTCATACCGGACCACCAATAGAATTGCTTCATGTCTCTATACATCTTCTCACTGCCCGGATGCATAGTAAAGACTGTACTCACTCATAAGCTGTCTCCTCAAATCCTCAGATTCTGGCACACACAAACGATCTCTGAACATAAGCACCTCATCCTGAACTGAGAACTCTGACTGCTTACCCGATCTGACCTCATGCACAATCCGCTGAAGTCTCACATCATCTTTCTGAGCATCCACAATCCTCTGTCTCAAAGTAGGCTGCACACGCAACTGGGCAAGCAAAGCCCCATCAGAACCAAATCTCCATCTGAATCGCCTCAAGAACAAGGCTGAAACTGATTTCCGACTCAAAGCATCAGCGACTACATTAGCCTTACCAGGATGGTAATCCACAATGCAGTCGTAGTCCTTAAACAACTCCAACCATCGGCGCTGTCTCATGTTCAACTCCTTCTGTGAAAGGAAGTACTTCAAGCTCTTGTGGTCCGAGAAGATCCTACACTTTTCCCCATACAAGTAGTGACGCCAAATCTTCAAAGCAAAGATCACAGCTGCCAACTCTAAATCATGCGTCGGATAGTTCCTCTCATGTGGATTCAACTGACGAGAAGCATAAGCCACTACCTTACCTTCCTGCATCAGCACACATCCAAGACCAACTCCAGAAGCATCACTATAAATAACAAACTCCTTACCCGAGATGGGTTGAGTAAGGATAGGAGCCTCAACAAGCAACTGCTTTAACTGATCAAAACAAGCCTTGCACCTATCTGACCACTCAAATCTGACTCCTTTCCTCAACAATCTAGTCATCGGAGCAGCAATCACAGAAAATCCCTTAACGAACCGACGGTAGTAACCTGCTAAACCGAGGAAACTCCTCACTTCCTGAACATTTCGTGGCGCTTTCCAATCAACTATCGCCTCAACCTTGGCTGGATCTACCTGAATACCTCTAGCTGAAATAATGTGACCCAAGAATGACACTTCTCGAAGCCAGAAATCACACTTGCTAAGCTTGGCAAACAACTGATGCTCTCTCAACATCTGCAAAACCAATCGGAGATGCTCCTCATGCTCACTCTCATCCTTGGAATACACCAAGATATCATCAATGAACACTACTACAAATCGATCTAAGTATGGCCTAAACACACGGTTCATCAGATCCATAAAAGCCGCTGGAGCATTTGTCAAACCAAACGGCATCACAAGAAACTCATAGTGGCCATACCTAGTCCGAAATGCAGTCTTAACCACATCTGCATCCTGAACTCGAAGCTGATAGTACCCTGATCGAAGATCTATCTTGGAGAAGACACCCGCACCTCGAAGCTGATCAAATAAATCTTCAATCCTAGGCAATGGATACTTATTCTTCACTGTAACGTTATTAATCTGCCTGTAGTCAATACACATCCGCAATGATCCATCTTTCTTCTTGACAAACAGAACTGGAGCTCCCCAAGGAGATATGCTAGGTCGAATAAACCCCTTATCCAATAGCTCTTGTAGCTGAATTTTAAGTTCCTTCAACTCTACAGGAGCCATCCGATAAGGTGCTCTCGAAATAGGTGTAGTACCCGGCATAATCTCAATGGACAACTCAACCTCTCTCTCAGGAGGCAAACCAGGCAACTCGCTCGGGAATACATCACTAAATTCCCGCACTACAGGAATGTCCTCAATCTGAACCTGATCCCTCTTAGAATCTAACACAACTGCTAGAAAAGCCTCACAACCTTTCCTAATAAACCTCTTGGCTTGCATCGCAGAAATCACATTATTCAATGAACTAGCACCCAAACCTTTCAGAAACACAAGAGACTGACTTCTATCCCGAAGTACCACTGTCTTCCTATGGCAATCAACTACAGCCTGATGCTTACCCAACCAGTCCATACCCAGAATCAAATCAAACTCTCTGAAGGGTAACTCAATCAAATCCGCTGGAAGCACAACTACCTCAACTATCAAAGGACAACTCCTAAAGACTCTACTCACACTGACACTATGCCCTAATGGACTGGTCACACAAATCTCATAATCTAACTGATCAACTGCATGCAACTTATCAACAATTTTATTTGTGCACAAGTATGAGTGTGTGGAACCAGGATCAATTAGAGCATATAACTCAGTGTCATGGAGTAGGAACTTACCAGCAATAACATCAGGCGCATCCTGCTCATCTCTGGCTCTCATAGCATATGCTCTAATGGCACCCTTAGGAGGATGCTCAACAGTCTCAGAAGCAACTCCATCTCTATGCCAACCACCTCTACCTCTACCTCTGCCTCTGCCACGGGTAGCCTGAGAAGCATTCGAACTGACCCTACTGGCCTCTCTCTGAGAACCTGAATCCTCATGTAATCTCGGACAACTGGCCAAAAGATGCTTAGAGCTCCCACACCTAAAGCACGCACCGGAGAGCCACCTACACTCACCCCGATGAGTCTTACTGCAATGAGGACAAACTGATGTAGTCTCAGCCCTACCACCCCTACCAGAACCTGATACAGCTGCAGAACCCTGTCGTCTACCTCTAGAAGCCGGACCAGATGCTGACTCGTCCTGTGGGTTCCTAGATCTCTTACCCGAAGAAGATCCTCCACGAGAAGAGTTCCTCCTCTGAGCTCTCTCTCTCATCACAGTCTCAGACAACTCAGCTCTCACAGCAGCCTCTACAATCTGATAGTAGCTAACCCCAGGTATGCACATCAAAGAAATCAAAGCAATCTTCAAAGACTCATTTAACCCTGCCTCGAAATGCTTGCATCTAAAGTTATCAGTCATAACTCCACGCGGAGCATAGCGAGATAACCTGTTGAACTCTTTCTCATAATCTGCTACTGACATGGCCCTCTGTCCCAAATTCAAAAACTGCGCCCATCTCGAATCTCTATAAGTCTGAGTAATATACTTCTTTGTGAACTCACCCTCAAAGAACTCCCAAGTAATCGGATCCGGTAGCTGAGGATGCCTGCAAACCAATTCCCACCATTCAAAAGCAGACCCTTGCAGAAGAACTAACGCACACTCTGCCTGCTGGTCGGGAGGACACCGAATCTCTCTCAAAGCACGCTTCACTTTATCTAACCATTTCTCTGCCATCTCAGATTCATTCAAACCAGTGCCATAGAAATCCTCAACTCCTGCCCTCCTCAAATTCTCCATAGGTGCTCTAGGAGCAGTCACTCTCTCCAAAACCCTAGCCATGTCCTGATGCAACCTGAACATAGCCTCAAAGGGCATGGCTGCAGCCTCGGGCTGGACCCTAACATGCTGAGCCGACACAGAAATCGATAGATCTACGGCTTGAGGGTTCACACTCTCAGCGGATTCCTCAAGTGATCCACGAGCAGAATTAGAAGCCATCTAAACAAACAAGAAACAACCGTATCAGCCAACACAGATCTAAACTCATTCACATCTAAGCAACTCAGAACAATCATAACTACACAACAACACCCAGAAACGCCTAAACCAGGCTCTGATACCACAAACTGTAACACCCCCTTCCCATACGTAGGCGATCCCATCCGAGAAGGAGTGAGATGCCGTATGAGTAAAGGTGCCACCAAGCAAATACAAAGTAAAACATACATTCATTCATAACATACATACAGAAATACGGAATAATTAAAAACCTTACATGCAGAAAGCAAAAGCTGATCATGCATTACTATAATAACTATTACAATAATGTTCTGATCAACTAGCTGATACAAAATAATATTACATATCCAAAATATAATTACAAATGCGGAAGCTGAAACAAAACTGATACAGAGAGTTCTATACAAAAAGAATCATCACTGATACAAAACTGAGCCCTACACTAAAACTCTTCTGTGTTGGCTTGATGACGGCGACTCTCTCAAAGCAAAACTCCTTCCGCACCTGCACGGGTAAAAACACCGTGCTAAGCGAAAAACGCTTAGTGGGGAAACACACATAAATAATGGACGGCCATTCACAATGGTCGTCAAGGCATAACACATTCACAATGGCAGAATGCAAAGGCTATATCATAATCCATACAAACATGCTCATATTTAAAAGCCATACAATCAGTATCTCATAATCATATCCATTCCAGAATAATCCAACATGTGTTTCATCAATAAACTCATTCAGATATTCCATTTAATAGCCAAAACAGATCAGAACAATTCTATTAAACATTTAAAGAACACCTGCTGACTCTAGATAGTGGATAACGACTGTACTGAAGGTACCTTACGGGTACGAATCGAATACTGAGGGTACCTCCCAGGTACAAATCAAAAGTCATTCATTTTTTATCAAAACACATTATTTGTATACTGAGGGGATCTTAAACAAGATCCAAATACTGAAGGGTTCGCGAGGAACCAAACGGGGACCTGATCGGGGTCCAAACTGAACTGAGGGCTGCAGCTAAAGACTCTATTAGGCATGCCTAACTATCCACTTACTTGACTCTAGCAGGTTAAGCGTCAATAAAATCACATTTCAGGGTACGAAGTAGAATTCATCAGAAATTCATGGTATCATTTATATCAAAGCATATAAAAAATATGGCATGCACCATACCGCAATATAAATCAATTCAAAAGGAACACCAAATTCATTTCTGAGTCAAAAGCCGGGAAATTTCGGAAAAAGGGCTGAACGGGTAACGGGTGAGGTTGGCTGGTCACGAGGCGTGACTGGCCTCCCCACAAGGCAGGTCACGAGACGTGACTGTGGGTCACGCCTCGTGACTTGCTTCGTCCCTCGCAGATCACGCGGCGTGATCTCGCTGATCACACGACGTTCAAGCTGGTCACGCGACGTGACTGGAAGTCACGTCTCGTGACTTGCTTCTCTCTTCAGCCGATCACGCGACATGCCTTTTATCAGGCCGGTCACGAGGCGTGACGGGGAGTCACGTCTCGTGACTGCCTTCCTCAAGGCCGGTCACGCGTTGTGATAGGCAATCACAACTCGTAACTGGCTTTGCTCTGGCAGGTCACGAGTCGTGACTGGAAGTCACGTCTCGTGACTTGCCCTCTTTTCCTTGGCTAGTCACGCGACTCAAAATCTGGAAACGGGATTTCTACAGTAACTCGATTTCCAGTTTTCCAGAATACAGAAATCAATCCCAAATTTGATTCAAAACCAATCAAACCTGTTCTTACCTTCTGGAAAACATCCCAAACAATATAAGCAACATATATACTGTCACACCCCAAAATATCCCTGGTCGGATTGTGCATGCTAAGTCGAGATCGGAAGGGTATTTCAGTAATTTGAGTATGAGAATTTGGATAATAAGGACTTAATGGTAATTAATTAATTAAGTGTGTTAAGAAGAGAAGTACTAGTGTGTGTTTGTGGTGTATGGAAGTAGGAAATGAGTGGTTTTGGAAATGATTGGGTGTGACTCAAGTATGGTGCTTTGATTTGGAAAGTTTGAGTGGATTTTATGGTCCATTTGAGTGCTACCAAGTGGACTGTTAGGTGGGCATTAAAAGAAGAAAAAGAAGAAGTAAGAGGAAGAGAGAAGAGGGAACACAGATTTTTGGTTTGGCTTTCCCGTCCCCTCCTCTCACGCCCTCCCTTCTTCTTCTCTTCTCCTTTCTTGCTTCTCCTTTCTTTCTCATTTGGCTTGAGTTGTGTTTGGCTTGAAGTGAGGCTACTTTGAAGAGCTTTGGATTGTATGAAGAAGCAAAGCAAAGGCAAGGAAAGGATTGAGGACTGATCTTGAAGCTGATTTTGGATCGTCATTTCCAGGTTTGGGAGTGTTTTGATTGCATGCAATGTTTGAAGAGCTTCTGTGTTCTTGTCTCTGCCCTTCTTCTCACTAGGCTTATAAATGGGTTTGCTTTGCTTAATTTCTGGAAATTGGTGTGTTTTGGTATGTGTATATGCATGATTATGTGAATAAATGTGTTAGTAATGCATGAACAGGATTGAATTGGAAGTTCTGAGTTTGGGTTTTTAACTTACTGTAACTTTTAGGATTTATGTTCTTGAATGGATTAAATGTGTTTATGCATGATTTTAGTTGATTTCATTGTTGAATTAAGCTGGTTTTATGTCAATTGATGTTTGGAAGATCGATTGAAAGGTAAGATGAGTTTGTTTGTGTTTTGAATCAAATTGAAACTGATTTTATCGAGTTCTTTGAATTCTGGGTTGCTGGGAACAGGAAATCGCGATTCTGTGGAATTCCCGTTTCCAGTGTGTCGTGACTTCCTTGTGAGAGACAAGTCACGAGACGTGACTCCCAGTCACGCCACGTGACTCTGCCTCCCAGTCATGACGCGTGACTTCTCGGCAGGCTGGATGCAGTAGCGAGGCGTGACTTCCAGTCGCGAAGCGTGACTGCCTGTGAAGGGGCAAGTCACGACTCGTGACTTAGAGTCACGGCTCGTGACTCTTGTGAGGCGTGATTCCTGTCGCGAAGCGTGACTGCCTTGTGAGAGGCAAGTCACGTCTCGTGACTTAGAGTCACGACTCGTGACTCTTGTGAAGAGTGAGGCGTGACTTAGAGTCACGTCCCGTGACTCCTTTTGAGGCATGTCACGAGACGTGACATAGAGTCACGACTCGTGACCCTCATTTGAGGCCAGTCACGAGTCGTGACATGGCTCGTGACCGACCTCCCTTCAGCCCCATGTTCCGATTTAGTCGAGTTCCAACCAAAATGAATTTCTGATTTCTTCTGTATGGACCTTTACTGTTGTATGATTCATGTCATAGTGTTATATGCTCTTGTATGGCCCGTTCTGTTTTGTCTTGCTTCTCAAGTGACTAGTTTTCTTATAAATTAATTTTCAAATGTTGTTATGACTTCGTTCCCTACTGTGTGCTATTTTACCTTGCTTATATGAATGGTTAGTCTAATTTAGTCGTGAATAGTAAATGTTATGCTTATCCTTGACCGGATTCTTCTCTATGAATGATCTGCCATGCTTCAGAGTATATTGTATCATTCCACGATGAAAAGTATGCGTTTTTAATCCTTGGCATAATATGATTCCACATGTGTTCCTGACATGCTTTAGTATTATGAGTATTGCTAAAATATGATTGATGGAATTTTCGCATGCTCCAGAATATGACTTGTATGAGGTATGATTGATATTATGCTATGCTATATTTATTTGAATAATATGGTTAATGTCTGAATGCATTGTCATGCTTTAGCCTTAGAACTCATTGTGTTATGTTAAACGTAATTTGGATTATGCATGATTTATACTTAGTTATCTTCACCTAACGCATGATTAGGATTTTGTATTGATAATCATTGGCAAGATAGTGTTTCTATACCTGATTCTTGACATGCTTTAGAACATTGTTTAGTGTTAAAGTGTATCGACTGTATTATGTTTTTCAATGAGAATTGTATGATATATGGCCAACTTTACGAGCATATTTATATGTCTATCATTCTCTTGTTTATGCATGATGTATATATATTTATGCATTATGCGATTCGAAGCGTGAATTGTTTTATGCATGACCTGCGAGAGTCAGTCTAGTGGATAGTTAGGCATGCCTAATAGAGTCTGTTAGCTGCAGCCCATAGTTCTGTTTGGACCCCGATCAGGTCCCCGTTTGGTTCCTCGCGAACCCTTTTCTGTATTGGATCTTGTTTAAGGTCCCTTTTGAAAATATCTATGAAAGTTAAAGTATAATGGTTTAATCGGTTCGTACCCATAACGTACTGTCTGTAATCGGCTCGTACCCGGAAAGTACTGTCTGTACACTCGTTATCCACTACCTAGAGTCAGCAGGTGTTCTTTGAATGTTTATTTGAACTGCTCTGATCTGATTTGGCTATAAATGGATTATCTGAATGAGTATATCGATGTAATGTATATCGGATTATTTCTGAATGAATATGATTATGAAATACTGATTGTATGGCTTTATTATATGAGCATGTTTATATGGATTATGTTTTAGCCTTTGAATGTGATATCCGTTTGAGCTTGATAAGGATTTCAGGAATCAGTTTATATGTATATGGATGTGTCTATGGGCTTCGAAATGCATGTCTATATTAAAGTAAGCATGATTTTATATCTAACATGATTATCCGTACATGTCATGTGATTTGTTATAAGTTTCTGAATGCTTTGAAATGATTCGATTGATGTATTAAAGTATATAACTTAAGCATAGTTTTGTTATATATATTAGCATGTGAACCGAAGCAGGTTTGATGGTAAGTATGTGATGATTACTGTACTTTCTGCATGTTGATGATATGAATGTAATGTTATGTGATTAAGCTTTCAGTCTCCGATATTAGAGTGTTTTCGCTTAATACTTTTTATATGAGAGTTGCGCAGCGGTAATATGATGCTTTGGATTTTGTACCTTGGATTTTGACGTGTGTGTGTGTGTTTAGCATGTCTAAGTATGTTGGTTAGCTAGCATTCTTAACATGATGGTTTGGTTGTCAGTTCAGGCATGGGTACTTAGTTATGTCAATTGCATGTGTAAAGCTTATGTGACTCCGTACGGTAAGATGCTGATATTTGTTACCATCGTAGGTTTATGATGGTAATATAGTATGTAGTTCTGCATGATGGTACTTGTATTGTGTATTGTTTTATGTCTGTTTTGGCCTATTCTGGACATGAGTATATGTTATGGTTTGATTGTGAGTTATCGAATGAATGCCTTTACTATGCCAACATGATCATATTTGTTCTGAATATCCGCATTTGTCATTTGAATGTGTTATGCCTCGGCGACCATTGTGAATGGCCGTCCATATTCTTGTGTGTTCTCCCCACTAAGCGTTTATCGCTTAGCACGGATTTCCTTTCCGTGCAGGTGGCAGGTTTGGTTCTGTTCGAGTCGCGCTTCTGTAAGGTCGGCCACGTAGGAGTTCGAAGTTCTGTATTTTGTTCAGCTTCTGTATTTCAGCTTTTGTAATTCTGTAGTATTGTATATGTAATTAATTATGTTTTGATCTTGAGTTTTCTTTTGGGAATGTAATAGTTAGTGTGTGTTTATGTTTAGTTATTCCTTCGTTTTATTATTTCGCTTATGCTTCCGTTGAATGGTCATATGTATGCTTCTGTGTATGCTTTTGCTTAGTGCCTGCATGTGCGTGAATTATTGCATGTTCAATCTGTACCGCAAGGTAAGTCAAGGTAAGTTTTTAATTAACCCGTATTTCTGTATGTATGTTATGTATGAAAGCATGCTTCCGCATTGTGCATGTGCATATCCATATGAGTGAGCGTCGGGTAGCGCGTCCGTCGGCGTCCTTCCAACGGGGACGGCGATGGGGGTGTTACATATACAACCAAGTTTCAACATTTAATCAACCAAATCAAGAATATATGCAATCAAGTTCATCAAGAACATAAACCCTAGAAATTTACAGTAAACTCAAAATCATACAAATCACAAGCAAATATTCCCAAACCTGAAATCTAAGCTTCTCTTCACTTAGTCCCACTGCTCCCAGCAATCTCTGTAACACCCCCATCGCCGTCCCCGTTGGAAGGACGCCGACGGACGCGCTACACGACGCTCACATATACAGATATACACATGCACAATGCGGAAGCATACATTCATACATAACATACATACGAAAATACGGATTAATTAAAAACTTACCTTGACTTACCTTACGGTACAGACTGGACATGCAATAACTCACGCACACGCAGGCACTAAGCAAAAGCATACACAACGGCATACAGATGACCATTCAACGGAAGCATAATCGAAATAATAAAACAAAGGAATAACTAAACATAAGGACATACTAACTATTACATTCCCAAAAGAAAACTCAAGAACGAAACATAATAATTACATATACAATACTACAGAATACAAAAGCTGAAATACAGAAGCTGAACAAAATACAGAACTTCTAACTCCTACATGGCCGACCTTGCAGAAGCGCGACTCGAACAGAACCAAACCTGCCACCTGCACGGAAAGGAAATCCGTGCTAAGCGATAAACGCTTAGTGGGGAGAACACACAAGAGTATGGACGGCCATTCACAATGGTCGCCAAGGCATAACACATTCAAATGGCAAATGCGGATATTCATAGCATATGAATAATCAGGCTGCACAATAAAGGCATTCAATCGATAACTCACAAACAGACCATAAACTCATGTCCAGGATATACCAATACAGACATCATACAATATACGATACCAATATCATCATGACGAACTACATACTATAACTCATGCATAAACCTACATGGGTATCGAATGATAGCATCTTACCATGCGGAGTCACAAAAGCTATACACATGCAATAGACATAACTAAGTACCCATGCATGAACTGACAATCAAACCATCATGTTAAGCATGCTAGTTAACCAATATACTTAAACATGTCAAACATATACACTAGTCAAATACCCAAGAGATAACATTTAGAGCATCACAATACCGCTGCGCAACTCTATATATACCAAGCATCATGCAGAAACATTCTGATAACGGATACTGAAGGCATAACCACTTAGTATTACATTTATATCATCATCATGCAGAGAGTACAGTAATCATCATATACTTACCATCACAGCTGCTTCGGTTCACAAGCTAATATATTAACAAAACATGTTTAAGTCACATACATACATTCTCTAGTCGCATCATAATCAAAGCATTCAGAAACTTTTAACAAATCACATGACGAGTACGGATAATCATGTTAGATATAAAGTCATGCTTATTTAAACAGACATACATTCTGAAGCCCATAATCACATTCATATACTCATAAACTGATTCCTGAGATCTTTATCATAATCAAACGGATATCACATTCATATAATTATTTCAAAGTAATACAACCCAGTAAAGCACCTGCTGACTCACAATAGTGGATAACGAGTGTACTGAACTGATTAGTACCTTACGGGTACAAGTCGACTGAAGGTACCTTACGGGTACGAATCGAAAACCATTTTATTTATCACAAAAGCATTTTACTGATGGGGGATCTTAACCCGATCCAAATACATTAAAAAGGATCACGAGGATCCGTACTGATGGGGGGGTTCGCGAGGAACCATACGGGGGACCTGATCAGGGTCCAATACGTTCAAAGGGCGCTGCAGCTACTGAAAGACTCTATTAGGCATGCCTAACTATCCACTAGACTGACTCTCGCAGGTCATGCATAAAACAATTCACACTTCGAATCGCATAACGCATAATTACATATATACATCATGCATAAGCCAGAGTACAATAGACATATACATATGCTCATAAAGTTGATCATATCTCATAAAATTCCGCATTACAAAACATATTACAGTCCATACACTTTAACATTAAACAGTATTCTAAAGCATGCCAAGAATCAGATAAAGAAGCACTACCATACCAATAATTAGCAATACAAAATCTTAATCATACATTAGGTGCAGATACTAAGCATAAATCATGCATAGTCCAAATTACATCTCAACATAACACATTGAGTTCCAAGGCTAAAGCATAACCATGCATTCAGACATTTACCATATTATTCATATAAATATAGCATAACATATTATCAATCATACCTCATTCAAGTCATATACTGGAGCATGCAATAATTCCATTAATTACATCTAACAATACTCATCAAATCAAAGCATGTCAGGAACACATGTGGAGTCATATTATGCCCATGATCAATAACGCATAATCTAAATCATGTAATGATATTATGTATTTCTAATCATGGCAGATTATTCTTAGAGAGGAATTCAATCAAGGACATGCATAACATACTGCTAATCATAACTGAAATAGGCTAACCAATCAGATGAGCAAAATAAGATAGCACACAATAGAGGAAAAAGCCATAAAAGCCTTTGAAAGTCATTTTGTAATAAATTAGTCACGGGGAACAAATCAGAACAGAAAAGCTATACAGGAGCATATAACTGTATGACATAATTTATACAGTAGTGAAGACCCCATACAGAAGAAATAGGAAATTCATTTTGGTTAACACTGGGCAAAAATCGGAAAAAGGAGCTGAAGAGGGGTCGGTCACGACTTGTGACTGACCTCACAAGAGGGTCACGGCGTGACCTAGTGTCACGTCTCGTGACTCTCCTAGAGAATCACGGGACGTGACTCTATGTCACGCCTGGCCCTCACAGGAGTCACGCCGTGACTCTATGTCACGTGACGTGACTTCCCTCTCACAGAGAGAGGGGTCACGCCATGCCCTTACCAGAGTCACGCCGTGACTCTAAGTCACGAGACGTGACTTCCCTCTCACAGAGAGAGGAGTCACGCTTCGCGACTAGAGTCACGCTTCGCCATTCACAAGGGTCACGTCGTGACTCTAAGTCACGAGACGTGACTTTCCTCTCACAGAGAGAAGAGTCACGCTTCGCAACTGGGAGTCACGCTGCCCTTCACATGAGTCACGTCGTGACTCTAAGTCACGCGACGTGACTCGCTTCTCACAGAACTGGAAATTCTACAGAGACGTGATTTTCCATTTCCAGGTTACCCAGAATTCGAAGAACCCGATAAAATCATTTTCAATCTAATTCAAAACACATCCAAGCTCATCTTACCTTTCAATCGATGTCCCAAACAGCATAAGCAAGACAATTGCAACTTAATTCAACAATCAAATCATTAAAACCATGCTTAAACACATTTAATCCATTCTAGAGCATAAACCCTAAAAATACAGTAAGTTCAAAACCCAAAGCTCAGTAACTTCAATTCAATTCCTATCATGCATTACTAACACATCTATTCACTTAGTCATGCATGTACACATTCTAAACCACATCAAATTCCAGAAATTAGACCATACAAACACATTATAAGTCTAGAGAGAAATAGGGCAGAGACATGAACACAGGAGTTCTTCAAACATTGCATGCAATCCAAAACACTCCCAAACCTGGAATCGAAGATCCAAAATCAGCTTCAAGATCAGTCCTCTATCCTTTCCTTGCCTTTACTTTGCTTCTTCTTACAGTCCCAAGCTTGCACAAACAAAACCCACAATTATTCTTCAAACCCTAACTCAATCAAAACCGAAACCAGGAGAAGATGAAGAAGAACAGAACATGCAGGAAACGAAATTCCAACTTACCTCTTCAAGCAAACAAAGCACACTCCACCAAGAAACCCAAACATGCACACAACCAAGTAAGGGGAGGCAAAGAACGGGAAAAAAGGAAAAGAAAGAAATCAAAGAGGAGAAGAAGAGAGAGTAGAAAACGTGATCTGCCCTTCTCTTTCCATCTTTGTCTCTTTTTCTCATTTTCCCATTAATTGTCCACCAACCAAGACACATGGCAGCTCCCAACAGAACCACAAAATCCACTCAACTTTTCCAAATCAAAAATTGCTCTTTAGTCCTTAGACAAATTACACTTCACTCACTTACACATTCTTTCCTTACAAACTTAATTAACTTTTCAATTAGGTCCTTAACACTCCAAATTTCTCAAACACAAGTTACCGAAATTCCCTTCCGATCCCGACTTCACATGCAAATCCCGACTAGGGCCATTTTGGGGTGTGACAACTCTTCCCTCCTAAAAGAATTTCGTCCTCGAAATTCACAGCGAAACACTTACATCCGCACAACCCAAACAAACAAAACTTACTTAAACAAAAGCTTACAAAGTAACTTACCGGAAGAACCTGCGGTCTCCTTCGAATCCTTGCTAGATGCTACAAATTCTGAAGACACTCGAGAAAATCTGAGCAAATCCTCCACATCTTTTCTAGCTTGCCCAGCTAGACTCTCATTCCTCTTCTTAGGACAATCTGCAATCCGGTCCTGAAACAAGCACCTAAAAGCTTCCTACACGGACCACGATGTCGTTTCTGGCAATGCTGACATACTGACGGTACCCACTTCTTACACTTATTCCCATGTTGCTTCTGAAATTGTTGACACGCTGAAGGTTCTCGAACCCTCTTTCCTGCTGACACCTCACTAACCGATCCTTTTCTCTTCTGAGGAACATGCTGAACAAAATCTTGAGAAACACGAGGAGCAGTCAATCTATCCAAAATCCGAATCAATCCTTGTACAAGAGCCCTATCCTCAGAAACACGACCAGAATCTTCAACTGGAAGACGCTCAGGAACATCCTGATCAGCACTAACTCGATTCACACTTTCTGTTGTCTCGCCCACATTCTCACTAGGATCAGACTCCATCTAGACATGACACAAAACAAGACGCATCTGCATTAGGCCACGACACAAAACTGACTCTCATGCAAAGACTCAACACATAACAAACAACACACCCAGAACCATCAAACCTGGCTCTGATACCACTAACTGTAACACCCCCATCGCCGTCCCCGTTGGAAGGACGCCGACGGACGTGCTACACGACGCTCACATATACAGATATACACATGCACAATGCGGAAGCATACATTCATACATAACATACATACGAAAATACGGATTAATTAAAAACTTACCTTGACTTACCTTACGGTACAGACTGGACATGCAATAACTCACGCACACGCAGGCACTAAGCAAAAGCATACACAACGGCATACAGATGACCATTCAACGGAAGCATAATCGAAATAATAAAACAAAGGAATAACTAAACATAAGGACATACTAACTATTACATTCCCAAAAGAAAACTCAAGAACGAAACATAATAATTACATATACAATACTACAGAATACAAAAGCTGAAATACAGAAGCTGAACAAAATACAGAACTTCTAACTCCTACATGGCCGACCTTGCAGAAGCGCGACTCGAACAGAACCAAACCTGCCACCTGCACGGAAAGGAAATCCGTGCTAAGCGATAAACGCTTAGTGGGGAGAACACACAAGAGTATGGACGGCCATTCACAATGGTCGCCAAGGCATAACACATTCAAATGGCAAATGCGGATATTCATAGCATATGAATAATCAGGCTGCACAATAAAGGCATTCAATCGATAACTCACAAACAGACCATAAACTCATGTCCAGGATATACCAATACAGACATCATACAATATACGATACCAATATCATCATGACGAACTACATACTATAACTCATGCATAAACCTACATGGGTATCGAATGATAGCATCTTACCATGCGGAGTCACAAAAGCTATACACATGCAATAGACATAACTAAGTACCCATGCATGAACTGACAATCAAACCATCATGTTAAGCATGCTAGTTAACCAATATACTTAAACATGTCAAACATATACACTAGTCAAATACCCAAGAGATAACATTTAGAGCATCACAATACCGCTGCGCAACTCTATATATACCAAGCATCATGCAGAAACATTCTGATAACGGATACTGAAGGCATAACCACTTAGTATTACATTTATATCATCATCATGCAGAGAGTACAGTAATCATCATATACTTACCATCACAGCTGCTTCGGTTCACAAGCTAATATATTAACAAAACATGTTTAAGTCACATACATACATTCTCTAGTCGCATCATAATCAAAGCATTCAGAAACTTTTAACAAATCACATGACGAGTACGGATAATCATGTTAGATATAAAGTCATGCTAATTTAAACAGACATACATTCTGAAGCCCATAATCACATTCATATACTCATAAACTGATTCCTGAGATCTTTATCATAATCAAACGGATATCACATTCATATAATTATTTCAAAGTAATACAACCCAGTAAAGCACCTGCTGACTCACAATAGTGGATAACGAGTGTACTGAACTGATTAGTACCTTACGGGTACAAGTCGACTGAAGGTACCTTACGGGTACGAATCAAAAACCATTTTATTTATCACAAAAGCATTTTACTGATGGGGGATCTTAACCCGATCCAAATACATTAAAAAGGATCACGAGGATCCGTACTGATGGGGGGGTTCGCGAGGAACCATACGGGGGACCTGATCAGGGTCCAATACGTTCAAAGGGCGCTGCAGCTACTGAAAGACTCTATTAGGCATGCCTAACTATCCACTAGACTGACTCTCGCAGGTCATGCATAAAACAATTCACACTTCGAATCGCATAACGCATAATTACATATATACATCATGCATAAGCCAGAGTACAATAGACATATACATATGCTCATAAAGTTGATCATATCTCATACAATTCTGCATTGCAAAACATATTACAGTCCATACACTTTAACATTAAACAGTATTCTAAAGCATGCCAAGAATTAGATAAAGAAGCACTACCATACCAATAATTAGCAATACAAAATCTTAATCATACATTAGGTGCAGATACTAAGCATAAATCATGCATAGTCCAAATTACATCTCAACATAACACATTGAGTTCCAAGGCTAAAGCATAACCATGCATTCAGACATTTACCATATTATTCATATAAATATAGCATAACATATTATCAATCATACCTCATTCAAGTCATATACTGGAGCATGCAATAATTCCATTAATTACATCTAACAATACTCATCAAATCAAAGCATGTCAGGAACACATGTGGAGTCATATTATGCCCATGATCAATAACGCATAATCTAAATCATGTAATGATATTATGTATTTCTAATCATGGCAGATTATTCTTAGAGAGGAATTCAATCAAGGACATGCATAACATACTGCTAATCATAACTGAAATAGGCTAACCAATCAGATGAGCAAAATAAGATAGCACACAATAGAGGAAAAAGCCATAAAAGCCTTTGAAAGTCATTTTGTAATAAATTAGTCACGGGGAACAAATCAGAACAGAAAAGCTATACAGGAGCATATAACTGTATGACATAATTTATACAGCAGTGAAGACCCCATACAGAAGAAATAGGAAATTCATTTTGGTTAACACTGGGCAAAAATCGGAAAAAGGAGCTGAAGAGGGGTCGGTCACGACTTGTGACTGACCTCACAAGAGGGTCACGGCGTGACCTAGTGTCACGTCTCGTGACTCTCCTAGAGAATCACGGGACGTGACTCTATGTCACGCCTGGCCCTCACAGGAGTCACGCCGTGACTCTATGTCACGTGACGTGACTTCCCTCTCACAGAGAGAGGGGTCACGCCATGCCCTTACCAGAGTCACGCCGTGACTCTAAGTCACGAGACGTGACTTCCCTCTCACAGAGAGAGGAGTCACGCTTCGCGACTAGAGTCACGCTTCGCCATTCACAAGGGTCACGTCGTGACTCTAAGTCACGAGACGTGACTTTCCTCTCACAGAGAGAAGAGTCACGCTTCGCAACTGGGAGTCACGCTGCCCTTCACATGAGTCACGTCGTGACTCTAAGTCACGCGACGTGACTCGCTTCTCACAGAACTGGAAATTCTACAGAGACGTGATTTTCCATTTCCAGGTTACCCAGAATTCGAAGAACCCGATAAAATCATTTTCAATCTAATTCAAAACACATCCAAGCTCATCTTACCTTTCAATCGATGTCCCAAATAGCATAAGCAAGACAATTGCAACTTAATTCAACAAGCAAATCATTAAAACCATGCTTAAACACATTTAATCCATTCTAGAGCATAAACCCTAAAAATACAGTAAGTTCAAAACCCAAAGCTCAGTAACTTCAATTCAATTCCTATCATGCATTACTAACACATCTATTCACTTAGTCATGCATGTACACATTCTAAACCACATCAAATTCCAGAAATTAGACCATACAAACACATTATAAGTCTAGAGAGAAATAGGGCAGAGACATGAACACAGGAGTTCTTCAAACATTGCATGCAATCCAAAACACTCCCAAACCTGGAATCGAAGATCCAAAATCAGCTTCAAGATCAGTCCTCTATCCTTTCCTTGCCTTTACTTTGCTTCTTCTTACAGTCCCAAGCTTGCACAAACAAAACCCACAATTATTCTTCAAACCCTAACTCAATCAAAACCGAAACCAGGAGAAGATGAAGAAGAACAGAACATGCAGGAAATGAAATTCCAACTTACCTCTTCAAGCAAACAAAGCACACTCCACCAAGAAACCCAAACATGCACACAACCAAGTAAGGGGAGGCAAAGAACGGGAAAAAAGGAAAAGAAAGAAATCAAAGAGGAGAAGAAGAGAGAGTAGAAAACGTGATCTGCCCTTCTCTTTCCATCTTTGTCTCTTTTTCTCATTTTCCCATTAATTGTCCACCAACCAAGACACATGGCAGCTCCCAACAGAACCACAAAATCCACTCAACTTTTCCAAATCAAAAATTGCTCTTTAGTCCTTAGACAAATTACACTTCACTCACTTACACATTCTTTCCTTATAAACTTAATTAACTTTTCAATTAGGTCCTTAACACTCCAAATTTCTCAAACACAAGTTACCGAAATTCCCTTCCGATCCCGACTTCACATGCAAATCCCGACTAGGGCCATTTTGGGGTGTGACAATCTCCTTGCCTTTGGGATAGCGAGGAGTCTCAGCTAAACACAAACATTCAATAATGCAACCCTAAGTTAAACCTAAACTCAAGGAAAATGAAGATGAAGATAAAACAAATAGAAACTAAGATGAGGAATGCAGTAACTTACCAATAGAAGATGCAAAGAGAGATTAACTCCAACAATTCAAGCTTGAATCCACACCACAATTCTTAGAGTAAAGAAAATGAAGAAAAAGAAGAGAAGAAACGTGAGGGGAAGAAAACGTGAATCTGCTATCTTCCCTTCTTCCTTTCCTTTTTCTTTTTCTTTTCTTTGCCCTAAGTATGTGTCCATTTCCTATTGGTGAAGCTAACCACTCACACCAAACTAACTTGTACTACCTACACCTAATGCTTACTCAACTAAATACACCCTACCATGGTATGCTCCAATGTACATAAGCAATTCCCAATTAAATCACATACTAATGCCATGTATGCACCCACATAATAATAAACCCAAAAACATGCATTTTTACTAAAATACCCTTATGACATGCTGAACACATGCACATGCATGCTCATACAAACAGGCTCATTCTACTAGGGGGCAAACGGGGTGTGACACTCTCTGGCTACCATCATAGTGTGAAGAGCAGTGTTTCTCTAACTGCAACTTCGATTGTTGAAGTTCCCTTGCTAACCCCCATCCGATCCGCAAGGTGCGTAGCACTCTCTGGCTGCCACGTGAACTGTGAGATGTAACACTCTCTGGCTACCATCCCGGTGTGAAGAGCAGTGTTTCTCTAACTGCAACTTTGATTGTTGAAGTTCCCTTGCTAACCCCCATCCGATCCGCAAGGTGCGTAGCACTCTCTGGCTGCCGCGTGAACTGTGAGATGTAACACTCTCTCGCTACCATCCCGGTGTGAAGAGCAGTGTTTCTCTAACTACAACTTCGATTGTTGAAGTTCCCTTGCTAACCCCCATCCGATCCGCAAGGTGCGTAGCACTCTCTAGCTGCCACGTGAACTGTGAGATATAACACTCTCTGGCCGTAATCTCAATTTTGTAGAGAAGGAAACCTCGCTGGGTTCCCCATTCCAAGAAGACATGAATCTTAGGCGCCCTTGTTCAGACTTATAATTGATGCTTGTGCTCTGATCGACGTTTCTCTGTACCTGTGTGATAAAAGGTTTTGTTAATTCATGTTTGAGTTGTTATCTTTTAACGTGTCCATGAATGGCGTGGTTTTGCTTTATCTACCATGTCATGTTTCGTTTATATTCTTTTCTATTGAGTTGTCATTCATCATTTTTTTTTATCATTTTTCTTATTGAGCAAATGTGAAAACCTATATTCATCTGTAATATGCATGAATCATAAATAACTGAATAAATGCATGAAACTGAAAAAAAAGTTTTTCACTAGAAATATCCATTTTTGTACAATGTATATACAAAGTGAAAATACAAAAGTGACTCCCTGAACATCAGAGAGGTGTGTAGTCAGAGGGCTCATCAGGGTCCTCGTCATCTGATATGTGCACTGTCCCTGGCGGAGGTGGAGGTGGAGCTGGCTATGCCGGAGGTGGAGGCTGAGCCGTGGAGGGTCCTGCCTCAGCATCATGGGCCCGTCTGAATCTAATCTGAGCATAGCAATCCAATAAGGGCTGGGTACAAGTCCTCATAACCCCTAAGGTCTCTGAAACTGTGCCTCCTAGCTTCTTGAAGGCCTGGCTCATCTGAATGGTCTGCTCGCTGGCGGCCCTCCTCATCTGCTCTAGTCGCTACTCTGTCTGCTCTCTGAACTCCCTCATGGTTTGAGACAAGGGTGGGAGGATCCCCTCTATCGCTTGGACCCGGGATCTCAGGGAGTCGAGTGACTCGTCGATCATCTGTAGGGTCATATCAACCCTCTGAGATGCCTGGTCCTGAGACGTCCTCATCTCATGAGTGAGCTGCTGCTTAAGCTCCCTCTAGCCCTGGGCGATCTGCTCTATCAGCCTTGCCTACTCATCTCTGAAGGCCTCCACGACCTGAGCCTGCTCTCGCGCGGTGTGCTCGATATAACTAGCCTGCTCCTGAACCTACCGCTCTATCCCTCGAGACTGCTCCTGAATAGCAGCCTGCTGACGGTCTAACCTCTCGTGTATAGCTTTGTCTCTCTCATCCTGTCGTCGCTCCAAGGCTGTGAACATGGAAGTGAGGAGCTGGGAGAAGTCAGGCTGTGCTGGCTGCTGCTGTTCTGGCTCTGGCGGCGGGGCTGCGGAGGTGGATGCCCCTGGGTCGCCTCGAAAATATGGGTGATACCTCTCGGGGGGCCCATGGGTAGACCTCTGTACCCTAATGCTCGGCGACAGAATAGGAGTCGGCGCTCTGGATGCCGGTGAAGCCGCAAAGAGCTCGTCCATAGTGAACTCCATGTCGAAATTCGACGGGGTCCTGGGCTGCTCCTGCTGTGGTAGCGGTGGCACAGTCTGAGGCTGAGGCTGGGGAGACTGAGGAGGCTGCTGCTCCGGCTCGGGCTCTGGCTAAGGAGGCTGCTGCTCCGGGTCTGGACCCAAGGGTGGAAGGGAGAACATAAGCCTGGTCTTGTGGATGGACAGCACTCTGTAAGCCTCTGCCTGACCTGATATCTGCGAGATCATCCCCATCTGCACTGCCGCTGCGGCGTCCACATGGATCCCCTCATCCAGGGGTCCTCTCAGCCTGTCTGTGGCAACACCTAACCCCAAAAGCAACCGAGTGATGACTCCTCCTACTATCACCACTGGTGTCAGTCCTCTGCCAACTCTGACCAAGTTAGCCAAGATCTCATGGCTAACGTTGAGACGCTGGCTTGCCACCATAGCCCAGAGGCTCCAGATCTCGGCCGCATTAAGCGACCCTGGATTACCAGCTCGACCAAGGTACGAACTGGATAGCACTCTGTGCAAGTACCGGAGTGCTTGAGACACCAGTACGGTGCTCTTCGCTGTATCATGATCATACAACACTCCTGGTAAGGCAATGGCCGCCCAGTGGGCGCGTCTCACCGCTCGCTGTGGGATCTCAACCCCCTCCTCTCTGGGAAGCCCCATGGCCTGCGCGAACCTCTACCTGGAAATACTATAATGCTGGCCATCGAACCAGAACTGGACTACCCCTGGCTCTGTGTCCGATCTCTGAAAGCCGCCATAACGTAGGGTGGCCATGACCTGTCGAGTAGCCTCTTGGAAGGTCTAGAAAGCGGGCTCAAGAAACTCTGTCCATCCGGCGCCCTCAACAAGCATGTTGACCTCCGGGGCCATCCCTAGGGCCTCTAGGAACGGACGGGACACGAAGCGGCTAGCCCGAATCTCCACCTGAGCCAGCGCTCTATATCTCTGAGCTGACTCATCGTCCATCCAACCCGGAACCACGACCTCGGGCTGGGCCTATAGTGCTCTGCGTCTAGGAGGCATCCTGCAAAAGAAATATTAGATGGTGAAAATTTGACAAAACAGGCATTATTAGGCTTATTTTCTAGGTGAAAGCCCATTTAGGCTTCACCTGGGCAACAGCGGCCCGAATACGAGGTAAAAACAGATAATAAATGAAAAGGGACGAGCGTCCTGTCAAGGGATGTTGCCCAGCATGCTTCGCACATATCAAAACAGAGGAAACATGCAATCGGCATGGAAATATTTAAAGCGAATAAAAATGGGCTTTCTACACCCCAAGGTATGCATTATACACAAAAAAATATATTTAATTTTAGAATAAAAAAGAAAATTTGGGCAGCACCCCGGTAAGGGTGTACCCAACCTCCTGCATGAAAAGGCATCAAACCAGGCCTCAGGCCTCAACAACAATATACAAATATAATTGGGACGCACCCTGGCAAGAGTGTGCCCCGAACAACACAAAATAATGGCCTCAGGCCTCAACGACACAAAATATATGCTAGAAAGCCTATTTCTAAAGCAACAAAGGTATAGAAAAATTCTATTTCTATGTGATCATGAAAAAGTTCAGATTAATTGCACTACAAAAAATAAATAAAAAATAAGAAATGAATAAAATAAATAAAAACGGGCAGCACTCTCCCTATATTTTTAAGGCATCTAAAGCATTCTAGCCATTTCTAAGGCTAAAGGAAGAAGAATGAATGAAGAAATAAATTAAATTAAATAAAAAAGTAGTTATTTTACTTACTTGAAGTCGCGAAAAGCGTAAAAAACTGAAGAAATATGAATGTCTGAGCGTCCGATGAGTGGAGAACGCGAAAAGATGAAGAAATTGCAAGAAAAATGATAAAAGATGCTTGAAAATGCAGAAAAAAGAAGAAAAAACCGTTTTGGAGAGGAGAAGTGAAAGTGATAGCGCCGCTGGTCCGTCTATCACTCGCCCTTATATAGAGTTTTGTGACCGATGGGCTGGGCGTTTGTAGGAGCGACAGACGGGCTGACCGTCTGTCATTCCACATTCCCCAATTAAATGCGCATTTAATGCTTGTGATGAATGCAATGCTGATGTATGCATCTGCCAAGTGGATTTTTACCGACAGGCAGGCCGTCTCTTGGGAGAGACGGGTAGGCCGTCGGTGACGCTTTTCTATAAATTCTTCCAAAAATTTTGCTCCTTTTGTGTCTCTTCATTTTCTCCACATCTTGAGCCCTTTATTCTTCTTAGAATGTCTTCCTCTCTAGTCCAAAGAATGCACCGCATCCTAGATAACAAACATACCTAGGAAAAAGGCGCCCTTTCCTCTCTGTGTGGGCTAAACTATCAGCGTCGGGTCAAGGTTGATCAGAACCTTCTTCTGGCGGTGACCCACTTCTGGAACCCCCGGTTTCACGTCTTCCGGTTCACTTACCAGGAGCTGTGCCCCCTGCCTAAGGAGTTAGCTGCCATTCTTGGAGCCTGGTTCCCTCCTAGCGTTCTGTCCTGCGTCCCCCGTTGCGGCCTATTCCAGACTCGGGACATAGCTATGGCCCTCGGCATACCTTCTTCTGAGGCTGTCCGGCTGATTTCTCCGGACTCTTTCTTTGCTTTGGAGCCATTGATCGAGGCTCTAGATCAGTTCACTGACATTCCCACTTACCGGGTAAGCATCATATTTCTGTTTTGCATGGTGAACTTTCTCACTGTTGTTCCAGGGGGTTTGACAGGTGATCCTCGCATGTTCGGAGCTTTGAGCGATTTTCATCGGGGATCATCACCCTTCCCACTTATTCTGGCTGAGACCATTCTGGGCTTAGAGGCTGTGAGTTCTGGATCCACCACTACCTTCACCGGCAACCCCTTATTGCTCCAAGTACGTCATTAATTTAAAGGTAGTGCGTCCCTTATGGATTTTCACACTAGCTTTTCTTAGCGGGAGGTACGTCCTTTCGGATTTTCACACAACCCTGTGCCTTATTTTTGCCTGAAGTAAACCCTACTTACTCCAGCGGCTTTTTTTTTTTTAGATCTTGCTGCAAGAGAAATTGAGGATGCTGTCTGAGCCACCTCCTCGGGTTATTCCACAGTATTCACCGAGTCATTTCCTTCCGCGTCGACAACTGTGTGAATGTGCCACCGTTGGTGAAGGCATTACCAGATTTGGCGAGCTGTCAGATGACGACATCAGTTTCACATCTGCTTGGCTCTCACTGTCTCATGTGGTCATTGATGGGCCATCGGGGTGTGTTCCCCTCTGTGGGCTCCGTCAAGCCACCTTCTATATCACTTCTCGATGTATACGTCAGCTCGGGATGACCCAGGGTGTGGTGAGGGTTCCCTTGTCTTTCCGGGGAGGAGCTCTTTCAGCTGCCTTCGCCTCAAGGTATCATGAGCTGTGGAGCAAACTACCAGTGAAGACTATTATTTCGAGGTTCGGCGATCATTCCGTGGCTTCTACTAGCGAGTACAAGAAGTGGATCCTTAGTCCAGCATCTGATAACAGGACACGAGGGCTCAAGCATCTGGCCGGCGAGAGCAGCAGTAGGACTTAGCTCAGCTTAGCTATGTATTATTATTTTTTTTTCAATGCAGAACTGGAAAATGACGAAAATGAAAAGAATAATATTCATTCCGTTTCACGAAATTGTGTACACTTCCATTCAATTTCAGCATACATGATCAGTTTTAACATTTACTCAACCGCGTACGCCCTATTAATACATGAACCAAATTTTAACAGCATCAACTCCTGTTACCAATCGGCCCTCTCGGGTTTTCACGATTGAACATTTTCTCTCGTGCCTCTAATTTTTGTACAGGATGCCTTTTTTCGATTTTCACCCTGTCGAGGCGCCCAATTTTAGCACGGCTGCCTTTTCCGGTTTTCAACCTATAGGGCATTTTATTCTCTTCTTTTTATTTTGGTCTTTAGCCATGGAACCTCTTGAGTGGGTCGACATTGATTGGCTCCTTGAATTCATTTCCATCGCTATCCGACAAGATTGCAGCTCCTTTGGACAACAGCTTCTTAAGGATATACGGCCCCTCCCAGGTTGGCCTGAATTTTCCTCTGATATCGGGTATACCCGATCTCATCTGCTTGAACACTAAGTCCCCTTCTTTCAGCGGATGCTTTCTCACCTTCTTTCCGAATGTCCTAGCCAACCTCTTCTGGTAGATCTGATTGTGATAATAAGCCTTCAGCCTGCTCTCATCCAGTAAGTTTAAGTGCTCTAGCCTCTATCGTGCCCATTCGGCCTCCGGGATTTGGGCTTCCATGACTACTCTCAGCAATCAGAGCTCTACCTCAACTGGCAATACTGCTTCCATCCCGTATACTAAGAAAAATGGCGTAGTGCCCCTAGATGTCCTTACCGTTGTCCTGTATCCCCACAGTGCAAAGGGTAGCTTCTCTGCCCAGTCTTTGTAAGTTTGGACCATCTTGGATAGGATCTTCTTCATATTTTTGTTGGCAGCCTCTACTGCCCCATTAGCTTGTGGTCGGTAGGGAGAGGATCTATGGTGCTTGATACCATACTTCTCAAGGAGCTTCCTGGTTTCCCCCATGAATTCCACCCCGTTGTCAGACACTATGTGGTGAGGGAGGCCGTATCTGCAAACTAGATTCCTCTCTATGAACTTGGCCATATCCCTTGCGTCTATCTTTCTGAAGGATTCTGCCTCTACCTGTCACACCCCAAAATAGCCCTAGTCGGATTATGCATGCTAAGTCGGGATCGGAAGGGTATTTCGGTAAATTGTGTTTGAGAATTTGGAGTGTTAAGGACCTAATTGATAAAATAATTAAGTTGGTAAAGAAAGAATTGTGTAAGTGAGTGAGTGGTATTTTGTCTAAGGACTATAGAGCAATAATGGAATTTGGAAAAGTTAAGTGGATTGTGTGGTCGTATTAGGATCTGCCATGTGGGTTTTTAGGTGAGCATTGAAAGAAGAAAAAGAAAAGAAAGAGAGAGAGAGAGAGGGAACAGAGATTGCATTTCCCGTTCGTCCCTCTCTCACGCTCCTCCTTCTTCTTCTCTTCTTCCTTCTCTGCTTTTCCTTTCACTTTCATTTGGCTTGGAGTTGTGTGTGCTTTGGTTGAGTTTTGGGTCAGCCTTGAAGAGGAAAGTTGGAGTTTCTAAGTTATGTTCTTCTTCTTCTTCTTCTTCTTCTCTTTCTCCTGGTTTTGGTTGAGTTAGGGTTTTGAAGTGTAATAGTGGATTTTGTTTGTGCAAGCTTGGGATTGTAAGAAGAAGCAAAGTAAAGGCAAGGAAAGGATTGAGCAGTAATCTTGAAGCTGATTTTGGATCTTCGATTCCAGGTTTGGGAGTGTTTTGGATTGCATGCAATGTTTGAAGAACTCCTGTGTTCATGTCCCTGCCCTATTTCTCTCTAGGTTTATGATTGTGTTTGTATGGTCTAATTTCTAGAATTTGATGTGGTTTAGAATGTGTACATGCATGATTAAGTGAATAGATGTGTTAGTAATGCATGATAGGAATTGAATTGAATTTACTGAGCTTTGGGTTTTGAACTTACTGTATTTTTAGGGTTTATGCTCTAGAATGGATTAAATGTGTTTAAGCATGGTTTTAATGATTTGATTGTTGAATTAAGTTGCAATTGTCTTGCTTATGCTGTTTGGGACATCGATTGAAAGGTAAGATGAGCTTAGATGTGTTTTGAATTAGATTGAAAATGATTTTATCGGGTTCTTTGAATTCTGGGTAACCTGGAAATGGAAAATCGCGTCTCTGTAGAATTTCCAGTTCCAGTGTTTTGTGAGAAGCGAGTCACGTCTCGTGACTTAGAGTCACGACGTGACTCATGTGAAGGGCAGCGTGACTCCCAGTTGCGAAGCGTGACTCCTCTCTCTGTGAGAGGGAAGTCACGTCTCGTGACTTAGGGTCACGACGTGACCCTTGTGTATGGCGAAGCGTGACTCCAGTCGCGAAGCGTGACTCCTCTCTCTGTGAGAGGGAAGTCACGTCTCGTGACTTAGAGTCACGGCGTGACTCTGGTAAGGGCGAAGCGTGACTCCAGTCGCGAAGCGTGACTCCTCTCTCTGTGAGAGGGAAGTCACGTCTCGTGACTTAGAGTCACGGCGTGACTCTTGTGAGGCCAGGCGTGACATAGAGTCACGTCCCGTGACTCTCTAGCAGATCACGAGACGTGACCCTAGGTCACGCCGTGACCCTCCTGTGAGGTCAGTCATGAGTCATGACACGACTTGTGACCGACCCCTCTTCAGCCCCCTTTTCCGATTTCGCCCAGTTTTAACCAAAAATGAATTTCCTATCTTTTCTGTATGGGTCTTCACTGCTGTATAAACTATGTCATACTGTTATATGCTCCTGTATAGCTTTTCTGTTTTGATTTGTGCCCCGTGGCTAGTTTGTTATGAAATGACTTTCAAATGCTTTTATGACTCTTTTCTCTACTGTGTGCTATCTTATCTGATTGGTTAGCCTATTTTAGTTGTGTTTAACATTATGTTATGCCTGTCCTTGGTCGGGTTCTTATCTAGAATAACATGCCATGTTTAAGAATGTTGTATCATTCCATGATTCAGATTATACGTTTTTGATCATCGGCATAATATGATTACACATGTGTTCTTGATATACTCTAGTAATTTGAGTAGTGATAAAATGTGATTAAGGGAATTATTGCATGCTTCAGAATATGACTTGAATGAGGTATGATTGATATTATGCTATGCTATATTTAGTTGAATATTATGATTAATGTCTGAATGCATGATTATACTTTAGCTTGGGAACTCAATGTGTTAGGCTAAATGTAAATTGGACTATGCATGATGTATGCTTAGTATCTTCGCCTAATGCATGATTAAGACTTTGTGTTGATAATCATTAGCATGGTAGTGCTTCTTTACCTGATTCTTGGCATGCTTTAGAGCATTGTTTAATGTTAAAATGTATGGATTGTAATATGTTTTGCAATGCGAATTGCATGATATATGACCAACCTTATGAGCATATTTATATGTCTATTGTACTCTGATTTATGCATGATGTATATATTTATATATATATTTATACGTTGTGCGATTTGGAATGTGTATTATTTTATGCATGACCTGCGAGAGTCAGTCTAGTGGATAGTTAGGCATGCCTAATAGAGTCTTTCAGTAGCTGCAGCGCCCTTTGAACGTATTGGACCCTGATCAGGTCCCCCGTATGGTTCCTCGCGAACCCCCCATCAGTACGGATCCTCGTGATCCTTTTTAATGTATTTGGATCGGGTTAAGATCCCCCATCAGTAAAATGCTTTTGTGATAAATAAAATGGTTTTCGATTCGTACCCGTAAGGTACCCTTTGGCCGACTTGTACCCGTAAGGTACTAATCAGTTCAGTACACTCGTTATCCACTATTGTGAGTCAGCAGGTGCTTTGATGGTTTGTTTATGCTACTTTGAAATAGCTATCAGAATGTGATATCCGATTGATTATGTTAAGGATTTCAGAAATCAGTTTATATGTATATGAATGTGACTATGGGCTTCAGAATGTATGTCTGTGTTAAGTAAGCATGACTTTATATTTAACATGATTATCCGTACTTATCATGTGATTGTTATAAGTTTCTGAATGCTTTGAAATGATTTGATTGATGTATTTAAGTAAATGACTTCAGCATAGTTTTGTTATATATGTTAGCATGTGAACCGAAGCAGCTGTGATGGTAAGTATGTGATGATTACTGTACTTTCTGCATGATGATGATATGAATGTAATACTAAGTGGTTATGCCTTCAGTCTCCGTTATCAGAATGTTTCTGCATGATGCTTAATATATATTAGAGTTGCGCAGCGGTATTGTGATGCTCTAAATGTTATCCTTTGGATATTTGACTAGTGTGTATGCTTAACATGATGATTGGGTTGTCAGTTCAGGCGTGGGTACTTAGTGATATTTATTGCATGTGTATAGCTCTTGTGACTCCGCATGGTAAGATGCTATCATTTGATACCCATGTAGGTTTATGCATGAGATATAGTATGTGGTTCAGCATGGTGATGCTTGTAATGTGTATTGTATTATGTCTGTTTTAGTCTATCCTGATCATGAAGTTATGGTTCGATTGTGAGTATTGAATTGAATGCCTTTATTGTGCAGCCTGATTATTGATATGCTATGAATATCCGCATTTGCCATTTGAATGTGTTATGCCTTGGCGACCATTGTGAATGGCCGTCCATATTCTTGTGTGTTCTCCCCACTAAGCGTTTATCGCTTAGCACGGATTTCCTTTCCGTGCAGGTGGCAGGTTTGGTTCTGTTCGAGTCGCGCTTCTGCAGGGTCGGCCACGTAGGAGTTAGAAGTTCTGTATTTTTGTTCAACTTCTGTATTTTAGCTTTTGTAATTCTGTAGTATTGTATATGTAATTATTATGTTTCGTTTTTGAGTTTTCTTTTTGGAATGTAATAGTTAGTAGGTTATTATGTTTAGATGTTTAGTTATTTCTTTGTTTTATTATTTCACTGATGCTTCCGTTGAATGGTCATTATGTATGCTTCTGTGTATGCTTCAGCTTAGTGTCTGTGTGTGCATAAGTGATTGCATGTTCAGTCTGTGCCGCAAGGTAAGGTAAGTTTTTAATTAACCCGTATTTTCATATGCATGTTATGTATGAATGTATGATTCCGCATTGTGCTTGTGTATATCTGTATGAGTGAGCGTCTGGTAGCGCGTCCGTCGGCGTCCTTCCAACGGGGACGACGATGGGGGTGTTACACTACCCATTTGGTAAAATAGTCAATTGCGACTATGATGTATCTGTGCCCATTGGATGCCGTAGGGCGAATCTCTCCAATAATATCTATTCCCCAAGCAGCGAAAGGCCAAGGTGATGTCAGGTTGTGTAGCTCTGATACTGGTAGGTGCCTCAAATCCGCGTACTGCTGGCATAACTGGCATTGCTTGACATATTTTGAGCAATCATTGTCCATCGTAAGCCAATAGAAGCCTTGCCTCATGATCTTCTTTGCCAGAGTTAAGCCGTTCATGTGAGCCCCACAGACGCCTGCATGGGTCTCCTCCATCACCTTGCGGGCTTCTTTTTCATTCAAGCACCTGAGCTGAATCCCGTCTGCTTGCCTTTTGTACAACACTCCTTCCAAGGATATGAACTGAGTAGACAGTTTTCGGATCATCCTCTGGTCTTTCTCAGTAGCTTCCTCTGGAAACTTATTGTTTTCCAAATAATTCATAATGTCAAAATACCATGGTTTTCCATCCGCCACCTCTGAATCCATTACTGGCTTGATCTCAAAGATGGGCCTCTTAGAACTCGAAATCAGTACTGGCTTCATAGCTACCCCTTCAGGATTATCCCATATCGACACTAGGGTTGCCAATGCATCAGCTAGACGATTCTCATCTCTTGGTACGAAGTGGAAAGTGCAGGTTTCAAACTGCCCACATACCTCTTTCAAATATTCAACGTAGGGTATCAGCCGCTCTTCCTTTACAGCCCACTCACTTTGGATCTGGTTAATCACTAAGGATGAGTCACCAAAGACTTTTATATTCTTTGCCCCCAAAGCAGCTAGAGCTTCCAACCCGAAAGCGCATGCTTCATATTCGGCTTCATTGTTGGTTGCTTTGTACCTCAGCTTCTTTGCTAGGGGGAGTTTCTCATTATCTGGGGTTGTCAAAATAATTCCAACCCCGGCCCCTCTGTTATTCACTACCCCGTCGAAGTGTAACTGCCATCCTTGGACAGAGATCGCGACTACGCTCTCATCCGTAAAGGTGAACTCGGGAGTGTCTCCTTGAATAGGATGCTCAGCAAGAAACTCGACTACGACTCGCCCCTTAATAGTTTTGCGGGTGATGTATTCAACATCAAACTCCTGTAGCAAAAGCAGCCACCTCCCCATCTTACCAAGCAAAGACGGCGCTTCTTGCAAATATCTCAACGGATTCTGCTTGGCCACTGCCTGAACCTTGTATGCATGGAAGTAATGTCTCAGTTTCTTTGATGCCCAAATCACTGTGAGGCAGATTTTCTCTACTTCAGCATATTTAATCTAATAAGCCAGAAACTTCATGTGAAGGTAATAAACTGCGAATTCTACTCCAAATTCATCCTCCTGAGCCATCATGGTGCCCACAGAACTGCCTTCCCCTGCAAGATACAGGGTCAGCAGTTTGACTGGCTACGGCGGCCTTAACACTGGCGGATTCAACAGATATTCCCTGATGCTGTCAAAGGCTTTCTGGCAGTCTTCGTTCCAGACTATAGGCTGATCCTTTCTAAGCAGTCTAAAAATAGGCTCGCTGTGACGCGCGCCGGATCCCCGCGGCCGCCCTTTCGGACCGCCCGCAACGTGGGCGATCGGGCAATTGTGGGTCCGTCAACAGCTTGCGATAAATCACAAGTGCGTCTATGTTGAGCAACATGGAGGTTTCATGGAGTCGCCACCCAATAGAACATTGGGAAAGTTTCTCTCGCCTCGGAGAGCCTAAGACTTGCGCATTTTTATCCATATTGAGCCATGAGGCCTAGGATTAACGTCTAAGTCTCGTGACACAAGAGGTGTCTTAGAGGATAACCTCTAGCCTCTTGTGCCCAAAGACCAGAGCAGGGTTCGGGACTTCTCATTTATTCGTACCTTGATTAAGTTTAAAATTGAGTTTTGAATTTATTAGTTCGCTCTCTCTCCACACAAGGCAAGTTTGGTTAAAGCACAATTTATTCACATATTTAAAACAATAGATAAACAAATGAATAAAATAATAAAGCATTAAATCAAATAAATTACAATAATACTAGGAGCGGAATACAACTCCCATTTATAAATGTGCTATACATGCATAAAACGGGTTATTCATTTATTTTGAGGACTTTGGTCCTCACATGTGTTCATTATGGAAAACGATTTTTATGTGATGATTTTATTGGGTAAAAATAGGACATTGGTCCAATTTTATTTAGCATTCTTTTTAGAAGAAAACATTTGTGTGGTGGTTCTTTTAAAAGCGGTCGAAAATCATTTTATTATTACAGACCACAAATACATACAATAATATTTACATATTTCTAAATAAATAAATAAAAGAGTACATAAATAATTGCATAAATAAATAAATGCATAAGCAAATAACAACAATAATAACAATAATCAATAATTATAATAATAATAATGCATAAAATTAAATAATCACAAATCAATTATCAATATATTAACAATAATAAAATTAACATAAAATCATCATGAATTAGCAAATGCTAAAACAAACAAATAATAATTAAACAACAATCATCAAATAATATTCACAATCAATAATAACTTTAATGATAAACAAATAATTAACAATTATCACATAATGACAATAATAATAATAATAATAATAATAGTAATAATAATCACAAATCAATTAAATAATAACATCAACATAAAATTAACACAAATTAGACAATAATAATAATAATATCAATAATAATAATAATCAAATAAATATATAATAATAATAATAATAATAATAATAATAATAATAATAATATTAATAATAATAAACAGAAATTATGAATAAATATAATAATAATATTATAATGATAATAATAATAATAATAATAATAATAATAATAATATTAACATAATAAATCAGAATAATGAATAAATATAATAATAATATTATAATGATAATAATAATAATAATAACATAAATTAAATAAATAAATATAATAAAAACAGAGATTAAATAATAATAATAATAATAATAATAACAATAATAACAAAAATCAAATAAATATATAATAATAATAATAATAATAATAATAATAATAATATTAATAATAATAAACAGAAATTAAGTAAATAAATATAATAATAATATTAATAATTCAAAAATTAAATAAATATTAATAATAATAATAATAAAAATCAAATAAATATATATAATAATAATAATAATATTAATAAACAGAAATTATAAATAAATATTAATAATAATAATAAATAAATAAACAATAATATTAATTAATATTAATTAATAATATATTAAAATAAATAAATAAATAATGGGCTTACCGGATTTAGGTCGCCGGAGATTGGCCGGAGCGGTGGTTGACGGCACCGCCAACACCGGACGGTAGATCGCCTCGTCGGGAGTCCAAATCCGGTGTCCACGCGCCGATCGGAGGTCCACCGTCGCCGGAAAACGCTATAAAGCGGTCCGGGTCCTTCTCCCTCACGCGCCGGCTGCCGGAGTCCGATGGAGGAGCGGCGGCGACGACTGGGTGCGCCCGGACGTGGTGGTTCTTCCGGTGGGGCGCGTGCCTGAATCCGGCGTCGGAGGTGGCCGGCGGAGGCGACGCCTTCTCCCTCTCTCCTTTCTCCTTTTTCTTCTCTCCGGTCCGGCGTTTGGTTGGCCTGGGTCTGCTCTTCCTCTCTTCTTTCCTTTCTTTTTCTTTCCTTTCTCTTTCTTTTCCTTTTCTCTCTCTTTTGCTTGGCTTTTTCTCTCTTTGATCTGCCGACCCCCCTCCTAATTTTTGCTCTTCTCATTCATTTTATACCCCTAAATTAGGGCTAAGGGCATACAAGTAATTTCCTCAATAATTCCCTCCATTTTCTCATTTTTTAACTTTAATTAGTTTAACTTAATTAAAACTAATACACACACATACACATACTAATTAAACATGCACATATTAATTAAACATTACACATTAATATATTCAATTAATTAAATATTACAATAATTAAACATTACACACATCACATATTAATATAATTAATCTACTCAATATATAATTTATCTAATTAATTAATCCATTACACTAATTAATCCATTTAAATTATCCTATATATTTATCTATTTATCTAATTAATTATAAACTTTAAACTTTAATTATACCATAATATTAATTACTCAAGTAACTAATAACAAAATTAATTAATTTTACACACATATATTTATATATATTTTTTTATTTATATTTTCTTTTTGGTTTTTCTTTCGGAGGGAATAATCAAGGATCAAAAAATCACCATTGCCATTTTTATGTTGAGCTCGGGACCCGGTGTCTACACTCGCATATCGAAGTGAGCTTGGCAATGAATCTGCTGACGTACTGCAGCTTGCCCAAAAAGCTCCTTACATCCTTTTCCTTTTGCGGCACGGGCATCTCTGTGATGGCCTTCACCTTGTCTGGGTCAATTTCTATTCCCCTCTGGCTGACGACATGTCCCAACAGCTTTCCTGAAGTCACTCCGAAAATGCACTTCTTGGGGTTAAGTCGCAGATTGTACTTATCAATCCTGGTGAAGAACTTCTCTAGAGCTTCAAAGTGGCCCTCTCTAGTGGCTGATTTGACCATCATGTCATCGACATAGACCTTTACTTCCTTATGGATCAAGTCGCTTAGAATCTTGGTCGCCATCCTCTGGTATGTGGCCCCCGCATTTTTCAGGCCAAAAGGCATGACTCGGTAAGCATAGGTCCCCCACTCTGTGATGAACGCGGTCTTTACCCGGTCAGCTATCTTGTTCAGGATCTGGTTGTAGCCCACATAATCGTCTCCAAAGCTGTACATCGCGCAGTTGGCGGCACTGTCTATCAACACATCAATGTGGGGTAGTGGAAAATTATCTTTAGGGCAAGCCTTGTTCAGATCTCGATAATCCACAGATACCCTGACCTTCCAATTTTTCTTCGCTACAGGGACCACGTTTTCCAACCATGTAGGATACTGTACTTCAACAAGGAACTTGGCCTCAATCTGTTGCCGAATCTCCTCCTTAACCTTGTCTGCCCATTCTGGCCTGAGCCGTCTCAACTTCTGCTTTATGGGCTTATAATCTGGATAAGTCGGGATGGCATGCTCTGCTACGTCTCAGTCGATCCCTGGCATGTCCTCGTAGGTCCAGGCAAAGACTTTTTCATGTTTTCTTATTATTCCCTAAAATTTTTCTCTCTCATCAGGAGTTATATTTGATGCTATTAGAATTTTTTCCGGATTTTTCGAGGTTCCAAGATTAAAAGGCATTGTATCAGTGGAATCAATGTTAAAAATTGATGGAATATGATCATGTTCATGCATGTTGAAATCATTAGAAGCATCGCACAAGTAAGAGAAATCATTTGCCTTATTAATAATATTATAATTGTCATTTACATCATTAAAAAGTTCTGGAATTAAAAGACAATCTAAGCTAGAGTCTTCTTCTTCCTCCCTAGAGATTGATGCCGTTGCAGCTTGCTCATTAGCTTCCTGATTCAGCAGAGGCCCTTTAGGTCTGTCTGAGGAAATCTTTAAATCCTCCATCTTCAGTTCTATTTCTGCCATCTTCTCTTTCCCTTTCAGCCTGGCAAACAACATCTTCTCGGTGACGATCTCTTCGGGCTCGCATCTGTCCCAAGCAATGCACTGAGTCATGACCTCTTCATCCCAGAAGCTCTCAGCGGTCTTGATAACCCGAACATCCCAGTCGAATACATCGTTAAAGATCTCAAATCAGGGACAATCCTCCCATTCACCCACTGCGGCTCCTCCTCACCAGTATAAGCGCATACTGAGGATGCGGGCACAAAGCTTTCTGAAATGTGAGGGATCTTTTCTGCCGTCTTCCTCTTGCCAAAACCGCTTCTGTACCCCAGACCCTTTCGGTTCTTCTGACCTCGAGTGGTGATTGCGGTCTGCAGCCCCTGAGAGTTTCTACCCAAACCAGCCCCAGGGAGATAGTGCATCTTTTTCATCATGTTAACCATAGTTGGGTTATCCACTGACCCGTGCTCTTCTCCTATCATTGACACGTGGAAGCCACTGAAGGGCTGATTAGAAATTTCAAGAGCTGACACCTGATTCTCTCTGGCCGCCTTAATAGTTATCACCTCCGTGTGGGAACTTTATCATTTGGTGCAGCGTGGATGGTACTCCTCCTAATCTGTGAAACCAAGGCCTTCCAAGCAGGGTTGAGAAATTAGTTGGGATGGGTAGAACCACAAACTCTACTTCTACCTCAAAAGGTCCCGTCTTGACCAGGGTTTTGAATGTTCCTGAGGCTTGCCTTCTTGAATTATCATAGGCTGTAATCATCAAGTCTAATTCTCGGAGCATATCCTCACTCAATCCAAAAGCCTGAAGGGCTATCAGAGGGCAAACATTGATAGAAGATCCATCGTCTACCATAACGCAAGTGGTGTGCTTATCGTTAATCTGTGCTTTGATGTACAGAGGTCGGTTATGATCGCGGCCCTCGACTGGCAGGTCGGCATCGGAAAAAACCAATCTTTCACCCGATCCTCCTTTAACTAGACCTAGAAGTTCTGATGGGGAAATTGTGGTGGCAATAGTGGACTCAGTCAAAGCCTCTATCACTTTCTGCCTGTGAGAAGGGGACTGTCTTAAAAGATCCCAGATGGATATTTGAGCTGCGGTCTTTTTCAATTGCTTAACAATCTGGCTCTCCTCTGGCTCTTTTTTCGTTGATGGCTGCGCTGGTTCCGGTACCCTCGTAATCTCAGGGACCACTCTCCCACTTCTTGTCACAGCCCTTATCTCTTCTTCATCCTCATCAGATCTCCACAAGTCAGGGTTCATCTCTCCTTCCTCTTCGGCCTCTCCGCCGCTCTCGCTGCTTGACCAAAAATCAATGGTTGCCATTGCTGCTCTTTCCTCTATATCCTCAGGACAAACAACAGCAATACTCTCGCTCCGATATAAATCCTGCAGCACGTACCACTCTGGCAAGCTGGATCCGACCATAAACACTGGTGGTGGCACGACATTATAACCAGGCTTCTTCTTGTCTTCCCTCTTCTCCGGGTCGGAAATCTGCTTGTCATTAATCAGATCTTGAATAGAGTGCCTCAGCGCCTTACACTTGTCTGTTATATGGCCTATTTGCTGATGAAATGCACAGTATTCATTGTCTTTATGACCTGGCTTCCCTTGCGTCAAAGCAGGCCTAGGAGCCAGAGCTTGCAACTTTCCTTCTTTCATCAACCTTCTTAAGACCCAAGATAGTGGTCTTCCTAAGTTCGAAAACTTCCTCGAGGTAGTTGCGTCAGTAGCAGACACCTCAACTGTTCTTTTAGTGCTGCTACTGGGACCAGTTGGCCTGCTAGTGCATTGACCGGTATTAACTCTCTTTGCAAAATTATCATTGTTAGCTTTCCGAGCCAAGAACTCTCCCTCTGCCTCAATGGCTATGTCCTTCAGAGATTCCTAATCCTTCAACCCTTTTATCTTCAAACCATCATTCAAATACGGGCTTGCGTTCTTGATAAACAGGCGGATCTGGTCTTGGGTGTCTGGCTTTCTTCACATTTCCATTACCCTATTCCGCCAGCGGGTGAGATAGTCGTGAAAAGATTCCCCGACCTTCTGCTGGAGCAATTCAAGATCTTTAAGAGTCACCTCCATCCTGGTGCTACAATCGTATTGCCTCAAGAACTCCTCTATGAGTAGATCCCAATCTTCCTTAGTTCGACGATCGAGGCTATGGTACCAATCGATGGCAGGGCCAGTCAGACTCAAGCAAAAGTACTCCACCTTCTGTCTTTTAGACAAAGTGGTGCCTTTCATGACCAGAGAGTACTGCTTCACATGGGCAGTCGGGTCAGAGGTACCGTCAAATTTTGGCACGTCAGGCATCTTGAAATTGTAAGGAATCGGGTCTTCTCCCTTCAGTTCCTTATCTTCCGGGTTCATTCCCTGACCTCTGCTCAGTATACGGGTCATGGCTTCAAACCTCTCTTCCATCTTCTTTAGAATGAACTCATCAGTTTGGGGTGCCTTCCCTCTCTCAGATACAGAACTCATTTTATCGTCTTCGTCATCCCTGTCATCATCTACCCTCAGCACTGGTTTTCTTCTCTGGCCTCCCGAAGCTACTGACCTTAGCTCTATTGGCGGCGGCCGAATAGGCTCTTCTTGCCTCTCAGCTCTATCTTCTTCTCGCACATTCTGTCTCATGGGAGGAGGAGGTGGTGGATTCTGTGGAGCATTCTATTGTGCCAAAGCAGTTAGCATGTTCATCATTCTGACCTCAAATTCCTCAAACTGTCGGCCCACTTCTTCTGCAATCATGGCCCTAGTGGCATCATCTCCCCTAGGTGAGTTTGCCATCTCAGACACGGTACAGCTGACTTCCGGTAAGATCTCTGAAAGGCCCTCTCTACCTGGCAGCTCAGATGTAGGAACTCGGATCAATCGTCCAGTAGGCGATCTAGTCCACCTGGGCAGATCTATGATGGCTACAGGGCGCAAGGCATTAGATATGATGCATGGAATGCGTATGTAATGCGTGGTCGTGATATGCAACACCCACAAAACACAAGCAAGCAAGTAGGTCCTTCCACCCTTATTTCTCCCACACACGTGGTCGCGCGGTCTCTTTTCTAGGTGGGATTAGCCTAAGGGTGGTCAGCAAGGGACCCAATGGACACGCATGTTGTACGGCGAAAAGCCGGCAGCATGACACTCCTATGCTAATGTAGAAGCGAATGGATAGTGATCATCACATATTTGAACATTCCAAAAATTTCGACATGGCCCTGCCGGGGCATGAAAGCCTTGGGCTAGGTTGCCAAGCAAGACATCTGGGCTTAACCAATACATGAGGATCCATACAGCAAGCATAGAATTACGGTTCATATCACCTGTGGAAAGTAACTACGGCCGTTTAAATGAGCTTTGGACAAGGGAGATGTTACTTTAGGGCTACCCAAGCATGATCCCTACCGACAGGTCTAGCTCATCACGAGCATAACGACCGATCGGGTCATCATTTTGATATACCATTGAGGTACGAGGCTTGGGCTGGTGATTATCCTTAACACTTCCCTAAATTGAGTGAAAATAGGGTAGTGCTTCAGGAACGCACCGGGGCTAATAGAGGGACCAAACTAGCATATTCTAAGGCTCTAATGGGATGCGAATGCAAATGAGAGAAATCAAATTTATGAATTAAACTTTAAACATAAATGTTAAATGAGGTATTTTCAAATTGAAGCCTCAAACCATAAGTCCCAAGTGGAGTCGCCACTATGACGCGCGCCAAACGCCCCTCGGCCGCCCCTCTGATCGCCCGCTTGAGGGCAATCGGGCAATTGAGGATCCGCTAACAGCTTGCAAAAAACTGCAAGTGCGTCTATGTTGGGCAACAAGGAGGTTTCATGGAGTCGCCACCCAATAGAACATTGGAAAAGTTTCTCTCGCCTTGGAGAGCCTAAGACTGCGCTTAGTATCCATTTTGGGTCAACCAAAGGGGTCTTGGAGGGTAAACCTCTCGCCCTAAAGAGCCTAGGATTAACGCCAAAATCTCTTGACACAAGAGGTGTCTTGGAGGGTAAACCTCTCGCCTCTTTGAGCCCAAAGATCAGAGATGGGTTCGGGACTTCTCATCTATTTCTACCTTGATTATTTTATGATCAAATTTTAATTATCATTAATTCGCTCTCTCTCCACACGATGCAATTGATTTAAAGGCGCATTTATTCACATTTGGAAAGCAATAAATTACAATAATACAAGGAGCGGAATACAACTCCCTTTTATAAACGTACGATACATACACAAATCGGGGCATTTCTTATTTTTAGGACTTTGGTCCTCGCATGTATCATTATCAAAATGGCTATTTTTATTGTGATGATTTTTATTGGATAAAAATAGGACATTGGATCCTTATGTTTATGAAAAACCTCTCTTTATTAAATATAAAACATTAATCAATTTTTATACTTAGCGGGATACAAAAGGGCATACTCATGTGCATAAAATAATGAATAAACAAATAAAGGGAATAACCAAGAGGGTTAGAAAACTAAACCAGACGGAATCCTCCGAGCATGGTAGATCGCCCCTCAAACTCAGGATAGTCCAAGAAAATCAAAATATGCTCACAGAAGGTTAAAAGATGTTAATATATGAAAGCTCAACATAAATAACGTCAAAAGGGACTTGAAAAGATTAGGAAAGATTTGGAATAATGGAGACAAGACCCAGCGACGGCCTCTGCCGAGTGACCGACGGGCGTCAATCAAAGTGACCAACGTGTCCCGTCGCTCACTCGAGAGAGGGCGTCTGTGAGTGGGGTGACCAACGGGGGTCGGTGAAATAAATGACCCGTCGGTCACCACTGCCTCCGAAAATAACAGTAAAAAATCTTTTTTTTTAAAGCAAAATGGGTTTTTATCACAAGATGAGATGAAGAGAATCAAAATAAAGGAAAGTGAAAGCAAAGAGCCAAAAGAACAGCAAAAATAAAGAATAAAGATGAAATAACACGGAGAATAAGTCCGAAATATTTACCCTCAGATAATGTTTTAGTGATATTCTTGGTGTTGATTAGAGCCCCGCATGTTCCACGAGAAATAAAATGAAAGGTCAAAAAGAGGAAAATAGATTGTTTCCTTCTTAACCTCTCAAAAAGATGGACTTTGGAATCAAAAAAACCCAAAGAAAACTAATTAGTTTTAGTTCCTTTTAACGGTTTGATCCTCAAGTTAAAAAAAATTTCTTGATGTGTGTGTTTGCTGGAAGAGAGATAAAACACGCTTGAAATTCGGCAGAGTTTCCCTTCTTGAAAATTTTTGGAACCCTTTTTAGGAAGAAATTCAAAGCTTTTATAGGCCAGGCACGACCGACGGGCGTCGGAAGAATCCTTCTGACACAAGGATTCATCCGACGGCCCTACCATTTCCACAGACGGGCATCGGAGAGGTTGCGTGCTCCGAAAAACCGGCTAGCGTGCTTCGAAAGAAGCGGGTCTGTCTGACGGGCATCGAAAAAAACAATAGGCCGTCTGTGACCCTAAGCGACGGGCTGGCCTCCCACAGACGGGCTGGACGTCTGTCGAGTAAAACATACTTTTTGACTCAAAAATTTCCGTTCTTCCCCCCTCTGCCTACAAAAGGTGGAAAGACTCATTTCTCGTGGAGTATGGGACTAAAACCTCCCAATCCAAACCGTTTGTAAAGGCTCAGATACTAATTTCATCATAGGGTAATCTCTGATCCGGACCGCTCCGGGACACGGTGCCTACAGTCCCACATTGAGACTAAAGTGGCAAGCGCATCGGCTAACTGGTTTTCGTCCCTTGGAACAAAACGGAATGTACACACTTCAAATTGACTGCTCAGGTCTCTCAAGTGCTCGATGTATGGCATTAGCCTCTCTTCTTTAACGGCCCATTCACCTCGAACTTGATTGATCACCAGGGAGGAATCACCAAACACTTCCACATTTTTTGCTCCTAAGGCTATCAACGCCTCCAACCCAAAGGCACACGATTCATACTCTGCTTCATTATTGGTAGCCTTGAACCTCAATTTCTTGGCCAAAGGAGCTTCTCATCATTCGGGGTTGTTAAAATGATCCCTACTCCTACCCCCTTGTTGTTCATGGCTCCGTCAAAGTGCAATTGCCAACCTTGAACTCTGATAGTTGTCACATCCTCATCTGGAAAGTTAAACTCATACGAGTCTCCTTGAATTGGATGTTCTGCAAGGAATTCAGCCACTGCACGCTCTTTGATAGTTTTCCGAGTAATATACTCTACATTGAATTCTTGTAGAAACAACAACCACCTACCCATTTTCCCGAACAAAGAGGGGGCTTCCTGTAAGTAACTTAAAGGATTCTGCTTAGCTACTGCCTGTACCTTGTAGGAGTGAAAGTAGTGTCTCAACTTCTTAGAGGCCCAAATTACCGCAAGACAGATCTTTTCTACTTCTGTATACTTAATCTCATAAGCCAGGAACTTCTTGCTAAGGTAGTAAACAGCAAATTCCACTCCAAATTCATCCTCCTGGGCCATCATGGCGCCTACAGAACTGTCTTCTATAGCCAAATACAAAATCAATGGCCTGACTGGCTGCGGCGGCCACAACACCGGTGGATTTAGTAGATACTCTCTGACAATATCAAAAGCCTTCTGACAATTTTCATTCCATACTACTGGTTGGTCTTTTCTTAGTTTGAAGATCGGTTCGCAGATTGAAGTAAGCTTAGCAATAAACCTACTGATGTATTGTAACCTACCTAGAAAGCTTCTCACATCCTTTTCCTTCTGCGGTATTGGCATTTCTCTGATGGCCTTAACCTTATCCGGGTCAATCTCAATACCCCTCTGACTAACCACGTGTCCTAGGAGCTTCCATGTGGTAACACCAAAGATACATTTCTTAGGATTTAACCGCAGATCATACTTATTTATCCTCAGGAAGAACTTTTCCAGTGCTTCAAAATGACCTTCTCTAGTGGCTGACTTGATCATCATGTCGTCCACATATACCTCCACTTCTTTATGGATCAAGTCATTCAAGATTTTTGTTGCCATCCTCTGATAAGTGGCTCCTGCATTTTTCAGGCCAAAAGGCATTACTCGATAAGCATAGGTCCCCCATTCTGTGATGAGCGCCGTCTTAATTCGGTCAATTATTTTATTGAGAATTTGATTGTAGCCTGCATAACCATCTCCAAAGCTATACATCTCGCAAGCAGCGGCTCTGTCATCAGCACATCTATATGGGGCAATGGAAAGTCATCTTTTGGACAGGCCTTATTCAAGTCTCGATAATCTACGCATACCCTTACCTTGCCATTCTTTTTAGCTACGGGGACAACATTGGCCAACCAAGTTGGATACTACACCTCAACTAGAAATTTGGCTTTGACTTGCTGGTGAATCTCCTCCTTCACTTTATCTGCCCATTCTGGCCTAAGCCTTCTCAGCTTCTGTTTAACAGGCTTGTGGTCCGGATATGTAGGAATAGCATGCTCTGCAACTTCCCGATCAATTCCTGGCATATCTTCATAGGTCCAGGCAAAGACTTTTTCATATTTTTTTAAGATTCTCTCAAATTTTTCGCGCTCTTCAGGAGTTATATTTGATGCTATCAAAATTTCTTTTGGATTTTCTATGGTTCCAAGATTAAATGGAGTAGCACCAGTTGAATCAATATCAAATATGGATGGATGATGATCATGATCATGCATAGTGAAATCATCAGAAACATCACACAAGTAAGCAAAATCATTCAATTTATTAATAAAATTGAAATTGTCATTAACATCATTGAAAAGTTCTGGAGCAAAAAGAAAATCTAAACTATTTTCTTCTTCCTCTGCTGATGGCACATCTGCTGCGGTTGATGGTCCTGCCTTACTTCGGCTCTTTGGAAGATCCTCAGTTAACTCCTGTATGGCTTTCTCTACCTTTGCTTTCCCCTTCAGCTGGGTGACTACCATCTTCTCAGTGATTACTTCTTCAGGCATCTCACGGTCCCAAATTGTCCTACTGGTCATGATTTCCTCATCCCAAAAGCCCTTTACTGGCTTGATCAATCCAATGTCCCAGTCATAGACATCATTGAAAACCTCGAACCCTGGTACAATTCTTCCATCCAGCCATTGCAGTTCAACTTCCCCTGCATAGGCACACGCTGCGGTTGCTGGCACAAAAGTCTTTCGGATATGAGGAATTTCCATTTTTGGCTTCTCACCCTTTCCTACCACACTTGTGTATCCTAGACCACTTCTGTCTTTTTGGCCCTTGGTAGCGATAGCTATTGGCATCCCCTGAGAATTCTTACCCAGTCCTGCGCCAGGGAGGAATGACATCCTCTTCATCATATTTAGCACCTGGGGGCTTTCTTCCTTCTGCTCTTCCTCACCTACCATGGCAACATGAAATCCACTAAACAGCTGCCTAGCGATCTCCAGTATTGAAACCCAATTCTCTCGTGCAGCCCTTATAGTCACGATCTGGCCTTCATGAGGTATTCTTACCATCTAGTGAAGCGTAGAGGGGACTCCTCCCAACTTATGAAACCACGGTCTACCTAGAAGAGCTGAGAAATTGGCGGGTATAGGCAGTACCACAAATTCCACTTCCGAATCTACTGGTCCCATCTTCACTGTTGCCATGAATATCCCCGAAGCATGTCTACGCGAGTTGTGATATGCTGTGATGGTGAGATCAGATTTGGCTAACATATCCTCTATCACCCCAAAAGCTGCTATCGCCACCTGTGGGCACACATTTATCGAAGAGCCATCATCTACCATTACACAAGCTGTGTGCTTTTGGTTAATCTATGCCCTTATGTACAAAGGGCGATTATGGTTGCGGCCTTCTACCGGCAAATCAGCGCTAGTGAAAACAACATTTTCTCCCGATCCTCCTTTCACTACATCCAGAAGTTCCATAGGCGAAATGGTTGTGGCCACAGTTGCCTCACACAAAGCCTCTACTACCTTCTGTCTATGCGATGGCGACTGTCTCAAGAGATCCCATATTGAAATTTGAGCCGACGTCTTTTTCAGTTGTTTGACGATCAGATCTTCTTCCGGCTCTTTTCCTTTTTTGCCCTCAACCGGCCCTTGGGGCTTCTTGACTTCTGGAGCTACCCTTCCACTCCGGGTCACAGCTCCTACTTTATTCTTCTTTGCTTCTTCATCCTCCTCCGAATCCCATGGGTCGGTAAATATTTCAGAATCATTGTTTTTAGTTCCACTATCATCAGTGGACCAGCAATCAATCACTGCAGCGGGAAGCCCTTCTTCACTCCCCTCATGGAGGTTCGTGACAGCAGTGTGGACATCGTTGCCATACAATTCATTTAACACAAACTTTTCGGGTAAACTGGACCCGATCATATTCGTCGGTGGGGGCATACTGTTGTACCCAAACCCCCTCTCTTCTCTGGGTCTGTGATCTATTTTTAGTCAATTAGATCTTGAATTGCGTGCCTCAACGTCTTGCAGTTATCAGTTATATGCCCATTGTGCTGATGATATGCACAATACTCATCATCCTTATGTCCTGGTGTGCCTTGAGTTCTAGCAGGTTTGGGTGGCATAGGCTGTAACTTACCCTCTTTCATCAGTCTTCTCAGCACCCATGATAAAGACCTTCCAAGATTGGAAAAACGCCTCGGGGTAGCATTAGCAGTTGATACCTCAGCAGTTTTTCATGCGCCACTAGCGAAACCTGTTGGTCTACTTGCCCCCTGGCTACTGCTACCCCTTTTGGGATAGTTCTCATTAGCTGCTCTCTTAACAAGGTACTCTCCCTTGGCCTCAATAGTGATGTCTTCAGAGACTCCCAGTCCTTCAGTCCTTTCTTCCTCAATCCTTCTCTCAAATACGGGCTCGCATTTTTAATGAATAGCCGTATTTGATCTTGAGTATCCGGTTTCCTCTTCATTTCCATCACCTGATTCCTCCACTGGGTTAGATACTCATGGAAGGACTTGCCTCCCTTCTGATGTAACAGCTCTAGGTCCTTCAGGGTCACTTTCATCCTTGTACTGCAGTCGTATTGCCTCAAAAACTCCTTCGTCAATAAATCCCAGTCCTCCTTGGTTCGACAATCGAGCCCATGGTACCAATCTACTGCTGGGCCAGTCAAACTCAAGCAAAAGTACTCAATCGTCTGCTTTTTTATCAAAGTGGTGCCCTTCATCACTAGCGAGTACTGCTTTATGTGTGCCATGGGGTCGGAAGTGCCGTCAAACTTCGGAACATCCAGCATTTTAAAGTTCATTGGGACTAAATCCTCCCCTTCTAACTCCTTGTCTTCCGGGTTCATTCCTCGACCCTTTGTTAGCATTCTTGTCATTGCTTTAAATTTCTCCTCCATCTTCTTCCAGATGGCTTCTTCAGTTTAAGGGGCATTCCGTTTCTCAGACGTACGCTCCTCATATTCTTCATCTTCCCAATCATCATTTAGCCTTGGGACTGGTCTTCCCCTTTGTGCCCCTGTAGCTCTTAGGTTTATAGGTGGCATGCCAATTTCCTCTTGGGGGTCTTCTTTGACCTCCCCCCTTTCATTATTTCTCATAGGAGGAGGTGGTGGGTTCTGCGGGGCCGCTTGCTGACCCAATGTGGCCATCATTGCCATCATACGGTTCTCAAACTCTTCAAGCCTTTGGCCCTGTGACGCCCATTCCCTAACGACAAACTAGCTCAGCTAATCTTAGTTAGAGAAGGTCGCACACACACCCAGAACACATGCGAAAACTGAATAATAAAATTTCATCACACACTATTTTAATTCATGCATCACATGCCAACTACTATTAGTCACACGCCTTAGCTATTCACATGACACACATACATGTGGGAGGTTACATCCGTGATTACTACATTATTACATGCCTTGACATATTCAAAATACATATTAACCATATAAAACTTATACAAAAGTCCCAAATAACAAGCCCCCAAATCTACACTATATACTTCCTATTGTTGACCGTACCAAAATGCGGGGGACGTCTTTCAGTCACCTCTCGTCCGTACCTGCACGGGTTAGAGTAAATCCATGCTAAGCGATAACGCTTAGTGGGGAACTCATACATATAGCATATAATTTATCACACATCAGAATCATCATACATATCATGCTAATAAACATGCCAGATCAACCATTACTATATTCAATCATAAGGCATCAATTACTTATTCACATTTCCATACTTTCTTGTATCACAATCACTTCTGTTTATATTTAATTATCTTTTAGCCGATTAACCAATTAGTCTTTCCGCCACTTTGCCTGCAATTCAATGACGCGGATAACGGGTATCGCATCGGTATCTCTCAGATACCAGTAATCTCATCGAGACTACTTTTTCACATTAGCACCTTCTGGTGCTTCATATCACTTTAGTACCTTCTGGTACCTTTCATCATTCCACATATAACACAATCCAGTAAGGATATTCGCATTGTGATTCCCATGGAATTAGACACATTTAACGCATGGGGCTGCAGCACTTGACCCTATAGGCATGCCTAACTATCCACTACTTGACTCGCAGGCTTAAGTTGTTAAACTCGTTATTCAGTTCACTTTTCACTTTACACATTTGTATTAGCACACAGCCATACATTTCATTTGCATATTCAATATGCTTTCAAATTCAGTCTTCACATTTAATATTCACATAACTTATCACATTCAGAAGCCATCATAGTTGTATGCATTTGTAGATCACTTAACACATATACATTACTTACTCATGCTGTCCTTCATTTCAGCTTAAAGCCATGCCATTTGAATGACCAAACACATTAGGATTATATTGCCAAAACAGGGTGGGTCACGGTCACAATGGATTTCATTGTCACCGTGACATATTGAAGTCCAAAACAGAATGCAAATTGGGGACATGTCACGGTCACAATCAATTTCATTGTCACCGTGATGTGTTCCCAACTCTCGGCAGAATGCAACCTGAGGGTATGTCACGGTCACAATGAATCTCATTGTCACCGTGACATATTCTCATTTGCAAAACAGAATGCCTTCCTGGGTAGGTCACGGTCACAATGAATTCCATTGTCACCGTGACATACCAAATTCCTCTAGGCAGAATTGAACTCAGCATATGTCACGGTCACAATCAATTTCATTGTTACCGTGACCTATGCAAAAATACCAAAACACAGCTGTGTTTATCACTAGCACGGCTGTGCTTTTTCAGTCCACTTCTCCTTTTACGCCTAAACCTCAAATCTCATTCTTATCTGTTTGGAAATCAACCCAAATACAACAACCACACAACCAATAACACATACCTGATTTTCCCTTCTTGTTTGGCTTTCAATAATAGTACAAATCATAATCACTTTCAAGCACTTGATCACAATCATATTGCTACTATAATCATACAATTTAGCATCACATAATTCATGTTCAACCTTCAATTTCACATATCATGCAATTCAGTTCAAAACCCTATTTAACCAACACTAATCACATATTCACACAATTAGGGTTTGTTCCCAAACCTCGTCGCCTTAGCTCCTGATTACGACGGACGCTCGGTTCGCCGATTACAGCCTTTCCCTTATCTCTCTTCACTTCTTCAGCTAGCAAAACCAGTTCAAATTCCAGAATTGAGCACAATCCATCAATCCTCATTCCAAACTTAATCAAAACCAAGAAGAAGAGTAGAAGATGAGAATATGCACACAAAACCACTTACCTTAAGGTCTTAACACTTAATTCTTGTTCCAATTAGCTACATGCACACATCCACTTAAACCACTCTCATCCTTACTCACGGAAACAAGAAGAAAGCCAAAGCCAAATGCAGAAAATGAAGAATGAGGCCAACACACACTCACCTCTCACTTCACTAGGCAAATGCATGCAAAGAAGGAGGTGGCAAAACCTTACAAAGCCACACGAAATCCACTTCAGAAAACCTGCCTCCACTTACCAATTTCTTACTTTATTTTATTCCTAATTAACCCTCCATTAACTAGTTAATCAGCCTTTAACTCATGCTTAGCACAAACATTCATAATTACCATTTAACCCCTTAACTATACTGCTTTCTTTCAATTAAGTCCAATCCTACACATTCAATCCACTCACACACATGCCAAATTAGATTAATTCTCTTAGGGTACAAATCCGGCCATGACAACTCTCCCCTCCTTAAAGAATTTCGTCCTCGAAATTCATACCTGAGTGAAATAGTTGTGGATGCTGTTCTCGCATAGCCGCTTCTGGTTCCCAAGTTGCTTCTTCAACACCATGGTGCTGCCAGAGTACTTTCACAAGTGGTATCTGCTTGTTCCGAAGTTGTCTGACTTCTTTTGCTAAGATCACTATTGGCTTTTCATCATAAGTGAAATCTGACTGCACTTCCACTTCTGGTAGAGATAGCACATGGGAATCATCTGACCTATATCTTCTTAACATAGACACATGGAACACATCATGTAGCTTAGCCAAAGTCGGAGGCAAAGCCAACCGATAAGCTACAAAGCCTACTCTTTCAAGCACTTCATATGGCCCAATAAACCTTGGACTCAGCTTCCCCTTTTTACCAAATCGCAGTACCTTCCTCCAAGGAGACACTTTCAGAAACACTTTATCACCTACACTGAACTCAATATCTCTTCTCTTCAAATCAGCATACGACTTCTGTCTGTCACTTGCTGCCTTCAATCTTTGCTGTATGATTTTAGCTTTCTCTTCTGTATCACGAACCAAATCTGGCCCTATGACTCTGCTTTCACTCAATTCTGTCCAGCAAATCGGTGAACGACATTTCCTTCCATACAAAACTTCATATGGTGCCATACCAATACTGGTCTGATAACTGTTGTTATAAGCAAATTCCATAAGTGGAAGATACTTATCCCAACTCTTAGAGAAATCCAAAACACACGCTTGCATCAAATCTTCCAAAACCTGAATAATTCTTTCCGATTGTCCATCGGTCTGTGGATGGAAAGCAGTACTGAAATTCAATTTCGTACCCAACGCTGCCTGTAAACTCCTCCAAAATTTAGAAGTGAATCTGGGATCCCTATCAGAAACAATAGACAAAGGTATCCCATGCAATCGGACAATTTCCCTTACATACAATTCAGCCAACTTTTCCATAGAATAATCCATCCGAACAGGTATAAAGTGAGCTGATTTCGAAAACCTGTCCACAATAACCCATACTGCGTCTTGCTGTCTTGAGGTCAGAGGCAATCCAGTAACAAAATCCATCGTGATATTATCCCATTTCCATTGGGGAATAGGGAGTGGATGCAACATTCCCTGGGGCACTTGATGCTCCGCTTTAACTTGCTGACAGACAAGACACTTAGACACATATTCCACTACATCCTTCTTCATCCCTGGCCACCAATACAACTGTTTCATATCTTGATACATCTTGTTTCCACCTGGATGCATAGTGAAAACTGTATTATGAGCCTCGTGCATCAATCTCTTTCTTAATTCTTTATCGTTGGCCACACACATTCTATTCTTATACAGCAGTATTCCATCTTCATTCACTGAATAGTCAGTCTTATCCATATCACCAACTGACTGCAGAACCTGTTGCAATTTCCCATCACTTCTCTGAGCAACTATTAACTCATCTTTCAGAACCGGTCTTGCTTTCAACTGTGCTAATAAAGCTCCATCTGCAGAAAACCTCCACTCAATCCGCTTTAACTGTAATGCTGAAATTGACTTTCTACTCAAAGCATCGGCCACTACGTTAGCTTTTCCCGGATGATAATCCACAATACAATCATAATCTTTAAACAACTCGAGCCACCTTCGCTGTCTCAGATTCAGTTCCTTCTGTGTAAGCAGATATTTCAAACTCTTGTGATCCGTGTAAATTCTACACTTCTCACCATACAGGTAATGTCGCCAAATCTTTAAAGCAAACACTACTGCAGCCAATTCCAAATCATGAGTCGGATAATTCTGCTCATGCGGTTTCAATTGCCTTGACGCATACGCTATTACCTTCCCCTCTTGCATCAATACACAACCCAATCCGACACCTGAAGCATCGGTATACAATACATACTCTTTACCAGTCATCGGCTGTGTAAGAATCGGTGCTTCTACTAACATCTTCCTCAACCGATCAAAACTTGTTTGACATCTTTCAGACCACTCATATTTCACTCCTTTATGTAACAATCTTGTCAACGGTGAAGCTATTACTGAAAATCCTTTCACAAACCTTCTGTAGTATCCAGCCAACCCTAAGAAACTGCGAATCTCTAACACATTCTTAGGCGGTTTCCAATTCACAATTGCTTCTATCTTAGTTGGATCCACTTTAACTCCTTCAGATGAGATCACATGACCCAAAAATGATACCTCTTTGAGCCAGAACTCACACTTACTGAGTTTGGCATACAGCTGATGTTCTTGCAAAGTCCGAAGTACAACTCTCAAATGCTGTTCATGTTCCTTTTCATTTCTTGAATATACCAAAATATCGTCTATGAACACAACCACAAACTGATCCAAGTACGGTCTGAACACCCGATTCATTAAATCCATGAATGCAGCTGGCGCATTGGTTAACCCGAATGGCATTACTAGAAATTCATAATGCCCATAACGAGTTCTAAACGCGGTCTTAGGTACATCTTCCTTCTTCACTTGCAACTGATAATACCCTGAACGCAAGTCAATCTTTGAGAATACCCCGGCTCCCCTTAACTGATCAAACAAGTCTTCAATTCGAGGTAAAGGATACCTATTCTTTACTGTTACTTTATTCAGCTGTCGATAATCGATGCACATTCTCATTGTACCATCTTTCTTTTTAACAAATAACACTGGGGCTCCCCAAGGAGAAACACTAGGTCTAATAAAACCCCTGTTCAGTAATTCTTGCAACTGCTCCTTCAATTCCTTCAACTCAGTTGGAGCCATTCTATAGGGTGCTTTAGATACCGGTACAGTTCCTGGTACCACGTCAATTGATAACTCAACTTCTCTTATTGGTGGTACACCGCTCAATTCTTCAGGAAACACGTCAGGAAACTCTCTGACTATTGGTATCTCTTGCATCTTTACCTGTTCTCTCTTACTATCTAATACCAGGGCCAAATAAGCTTCACATCCTTTTCTCATACACCGACAGGCTTGCATAGCAGATATCACATTCACAAGAGGATTAGTGCACACTCCTCTCACTGTCGCTCTGTTTCCCTTACCATCAGAGAGTATAACCATTTTCTTCTTACACTTAACATCCGCATCATACTTAGTTAACCAATCCATACCCAGAATCAAATCAAACTCATCAAACGGTAGTTCAATCAAATCCGCTGGAAACACACTACCTTGAACTTCTAATGCACAGTTTCGATACACTCTGTTCACATTAACATTACCTCCCAAAGGGCTAGACACACATATATCATATTTTAAACATTCAACTTTAGGCATCTTTTCACATATCTTTTTATCACATACATATGAATGAGTTGAACCAGGATCAATAAGTGCAAACATTTCCACACCACAAAGTAGAATAGTACCTACTATCACCTCAGGCGCGTCCTGATCCTCTCGTGCCCTCATAGCATAAGCCCGCACTGGAGCCTCATCAGGTCTATCCACAATCGCAGAATCGACTGCACCTCTGGACTGACTACCTCTGCCACGTCCTCTTCCTCTGTTCGTAGAAGGCAAGTTTGAACCACCCCTACTCTGCTCTTGTTGATTCCCTGACATCTCATAGGTATTCGGGCAATTAGCAATGAAATGCTCAGTGCTCCCACATCTATAACAAGCACCCGACACTCTCCAGCATTCTCCTCTATGCCTCTTACCACAATGAGGACACTCATGAACCTCACTTCTATTACCAGATGTTCCTCTTCCAGAACCAGATGCTGAGGGAGCGCCTCGCTTCTTACCTCTCGCTGCAGAACTGAACCCTGATTCCGCAGGTGATGCCACATGAGAATCTCTTGATCTTTTCCCCGTCTGGGAACCACCTCTATTCGTATTCTTCCTTTGTCTCCATTCTCTTTGGGCTCCCAAAGTCCTCTCAGCTCTCAAAGCTGCTTGTACAATTCGATAGTAACTTATATTCTGCTCTGTTGTTAAAGAAATCAGCAAAGCTTTAATTTCCTCAATCAATCCATCCTCAAACTGTTGACATCGCAACACATCAGTTAACACACCTTTCGGCGCATATTTGCTTAAGCGACAGAATTCTGCTTCATACTCCGCCACTGTCACAGTCCTCTGTCTCAAACTCAAGAACTTCTTCCAATTTGCCTCTCGATGTGCTTTAGTAATATACTTGTTCTTGAATTCTTTTTCAAAGAACTCCCAGTTTAATGGTACAGGAAGCATCGGATTCTGCAGGACCAGCTTCCACCAATCATATGCAGGACCATGGAGTAATGACTCCACACATTCAACCCACTGATCTGGAGGACATCGTATCTCCTTAAGAATCCTTTCCACCTTCTCAATCCAGTACTCTGCTTTTTCTGACTCATCTAACCTTGTTCCATGAAATTCCTCCAAACCATGCTTCCTCAAAGATTCTATTGGGGCTCTTGGCGCCATCATACGTTCCATCACTCTCGCCATATCTTGTGTCATTTTCATCATGGCTTCCATAGGCCCAAATGGAATCTCATTCCCATAGCCAACCGATCTAGACTGCCCAGACCCTGTCATCTCAGCTTCACGAGGATTCACACTTTCAGCAGATTCCTCACCGGTATGCCTTCCAGAATCCATCTTACTACACAGATTAAACAAGGACTTCCGCATCAGGTCAACAAACTATACACATCTTATCTACCCAATTCCCAGAAAAGACTCAACCTAGGCTCTGATACCACAACTTGTGACGCCCATTCCCTAACGACAAACTAGCTCAGCTAATCTTAGTTAGAGAAGGTCGCACACACACCCAGAACACATGCGGAAACTGAATAATAAAATTTCATCACACACTATTTTAATTCATGCATCACATGCCAACTACTATTAGTCACACGCCTTAGCTATTGACATGACACACATACATGTGGGAGGTTACATCCGTGATTACTACATTATTACATGCCTTGACATATTCAAAATACATATTAACCATATAAAACTTATACAAAAGTCCCAAATAACAAGCCCCCAAATCTACACTATATACTTCCTATTGTTGACCGTACCAAAATGCGGGGGACGTCTTTCAGTCACCTCTCGTCCGTACCTTCACGGATTAGAGTAAATCCATGCTAAGCGATAACGCTTAGTGGGGAACTCATACATATAGCATATAATTTATCACACATCAGAATCATCATACATATCAAGCTAATAAACATGCCAGATCAACCATTACTATATTCAATCATAAGGCATCAATTACTTATTCACATTTCCATACTTTCTTGTATCATAATCACTTCTGTTTATATTTAATTATCTTTTAGCCGATTAACCAATTAGTCTTTCCGCCACTTTGCCTACAATTCAATAACGCGGATAACGGGTATCGCATCGGTATCTCTCAGATACCAGTAATCTCATCGAGACTACTTTTTCACATTAGCACCTTCTGGTGCTTCATATCACTTTAGTACCTTCTGGTACCTTTCATCATTCCACATATAACACAATCCAGTAAGGATATTCGCATTGTGATTCCCATGGAATCAGACACATTTAACGCATGGGGCTGCAGCACTTGACCCTATAGGCATGCCTAACTATCCACTACTTGACTCGCAGGCTTAAGTTGTTAAACTCGTTATTCAGTTCACTTTTCACTTTACACATTTGTATTAGCACACAGCCATACATTTCATTTGCATATTCAATATGCTTTCAAATTCAGTCTTCACATTTAATATTCACATAACTTATCACATTCAGAAGCCATCATAGTTGTATGCATTTGTAGATCACTTAACACATATACATTACTTACTCATGCTGTCCTTCATTTCAGCTTAAAGCCATGCCATTTGAATGACCAAACACATTAGGATTATATTGCCAAAACAGGGTGGGTCACGGTCACAATGGATTTCATTGTCACCGTGACATATTGAAGTCCAAAACAGAATGCAAATTGGGGACATGTCACGGTCACAATCAAATTCATTGTCACCGTGATGTGTTCCCAACTCTCGGCAGAATGCAACCTGAGGGTATGTCACGGTCACAATGAATCTCATTGTCACCGTGACATATTCTCATTTGCAAAACAGAATGCCTTCCTGGGTAGGTCACGGTCACAATGAATTCCATTGTCACCGTGACATACCAAATTCCTCTAGGCAGAATTGAACTCAGCATATGTCACGGTCACAATCAATTTCATTGTTACCGTGACCTATGCAAAAATACCAAAACACAGCTGTGTTTATCACTAGCACGGCTGTGCTTTTTCAGTCCACTTCTCCTTTTACGCCTAAACCTCAAATCTCATTCTTATCTGTTTGGCAATCAACCCAAATACAACAACCACACAACCAATAACACATACCTAATTTTCCCTTCTTGTTTGGCTTTCAATAATAGTCCAAATCATAATCACTTTCAAGCACTTGATCACAATCATATTGCTACTATAATCATACAATTTAGCATCACATAATTCATGTTCAACCTTCAATTTCACATATCATGCAATTCAGTTCAAAACCCTATTTAACCAACACTAATCACATATTCACACAATTAGGGTTTGTTCCCAAACCTCGTCGCCTTAGCTCCTGATTACGACGGACGCTCGGTTCGCCGATTACAGCCTTTCCCTTATCTCTCTTCACTTCTTCAGCTAGCAAAACCAGTTCAAATTCCAGAATTGAGCACAATCCATCAATCCTCATTCCAAACTTAATCAAAACCAAGAAGAAGAGTAGAAGATGAGAATATGCACACAAAACCACTTACCTTAAGGTCTTAACACTTAATTCTTGTTCCAATTAGCTACATGCACACATCCACTTAAACCACTCTCATCCTTACTCACGGAAACAAGAAGAAAGCCAAAGCCAAATGCAGAAAATGAAGAATGAGGCCAACACACACTCACCTCTCACTTCACTAGGCAAATGCATGCAAAGAAGGAGGTGGCAAAACCTTACAAAGCCACACGGAATCCACTTCAGAAAACCTGCCTCCACTTACCAATTTCTTACTTTATTTTATTCCTAATTAACCCTCCATTAACTAGTTAATCAGCCTTTAACTCATGCCTAGCACAAACATTCATAATTACCATTTAACCCCTTAACTATACTGCTTTCTTTCAATTAAGTCCAATCCTACACATTCAATCCACTCACACACATGCCAAATTAGATTAATTCTCTTAGGGTACAAATCCGGCCATGACAGGCTCACTTCCTCTGCTATCATTGCCCTGGTGGCATCTGCCCCTCTTGGTGAGTTTGCCATTTCTTCGAGTAAAGAAAACTGAGCTGAAGTAGCGTAACTGGTTTCAGAAAAAGTGTCCAGATACTCCACCCTTTCTGGTAACTCGAAGAATGGATTTTTACGTAACTGCCCCTGAGACCTTCTTGTCCACCTAGGCAAATCTATGATGGCTGAAAAACATAAAGGGTCGGGATGATGCATGAACGTGCTAAGATGCATGATCGTGCTATACAACATTTACAAACCACAAGCAAGCACATAGGTCCTTCCAACCTTATTACTCCCGCACACGAGGTCATAGTCTCTTTCCTAGGTGGGATTGGCCCATGGATCATCCGGGGACCCGATGGACACGTATGGTGCATGGTTAAAAACCGGCAGCATAACCTCTCCTAACTAATGCACAGACGCATGGGTTATGATCGTTATGTATTTAGGCAGCCCTAATAAGTTGACATGGGCCTATCGGGGCATGAAAGCCTTTGATTAGGTGACCAGTCAGGTTATCTGGGTTTGTCCAATACATAATGATCCATACAGCAAGCAAGGTATTACAGTTCATACCACCTAGGGAGAGTATCTATTGCCATCACATGAGCTTTGGTCAAAGGTGGTGTTGCTTTAGGGCTACCCAAGCATGGTCCCTGCCAACGGGTCTAGCTCATCATGAGCGTAACGATCGATTGGGTCACCATTTAATATACCATGATGGTACGAGGCTTGGGCTGGTGATTATCCTTAACACTTCCCTACATTGAGTGAACGTAGGGTCGCACTTTGGGAATGCACCGGGGCTAAAAGAGGGACCAAACTAGCGTAGATCTAAGGCTCTAATGAGATGCAATGCAGTTTTGAAAAAGGATGAAATTTTTAAATTAAAACTCAACTATAATTTTTAATCAAGGTACTTTCGAATTGAAGTCTCGAATATGTCCCCAGTGGAGTCGCCACTGTGATGCGCGCTGAACCAGTGGCCTCCCGAAAGCCCTCTTTAGGATGATTGGGATGGGATTCATTAAAACTTGTAAGGTATTTACAAGTGCGTCTATTTTGGGCAACAAAGAGGTTTCTTGGAGTCGCCACCCAATAGAACATTGGGAAGGGTCGTCTAGCCTCAGCGAGCCTAAGACGGTGCATACATATCCATCTTGGGCAAGCCAAAGAGATTTTGGAGGTCTCAGCCTCTACCCCCTAGAGCCTAGGATTATGTAAATTAAGCCTTTTAAAGGGAACAAGAGATATTTTGGAGGTCCTAGACCTCTAACCTCATTGAGCCCAAGACCAGAGTGAGTTTGGGACTTCTCATTTATTTGTACCTTGATCAATATTATAATTAAGTTTTGAATTTCTTGTTTCATCAATTTTCCACACGATGCATGTAATTAAGGCGCAATCATTCACGTTAAAAGCAATAAGTAAAGCATTATTAAAATAAACATTCTCAAAATAAATTACAATAAAACTAGGGGCGGAATACAACCCCCATTAAATAAAATAGTATATAAACCATACAAAAATTGGGATATTCATTTGGAGTGAGGACATTGGTCCTGCCATGCATATTTATTATGAAACCATTTTTAATGTGATGGTTTTATTTTGGGATGGAGAAAATTGAGACATTGGTCCCATTTTTATTTAGGAAAAATTTCAAATTGATTAATAAAAATGGTTTAATGACTTTTTTCTAGCGATATTATAATAATCTTCATAATAAAATGAATCAAGTCAAGGGTAAAGAAAGAACCCGGATAAGAAGCCTCAGGTTAGCGTGACCACCCTCATTAACCACTCCGACTCCAACATGGTCAAAAAATAACTCATAGAAATAAACATGTTAGTGTCAAAATCATGACTAAAATAAAGGAAAATAACATAACCAGAAACTTTAAAAGAGGTAGAAAATAAATTAAAAAAAAGCCTTTCAATTCTTTGTAAAAAAGAAATATTATTTCGAAAAAAACAATTAATATGAGTCAAGTTAAATTATACAAATATCAATCCAGAATGTTTACCTACGGATTTTACCTTTTTGGGTGAATGTCGAATGATTTCGGTCCCCGTACGCTCCACAAGGATCAAGTAAAAATGGATCAAAGAAAGAAAATTTGTGTTTTTCTTTCTTTGAAAATTTGATAGCGATCAAGTATTTGAATTAGCTGGATTGATGGAAATGAATGAATTTCGTGACCTCGAATTAGCTTAATTCACAAGAAGAATTTGAAAAAATAAATGAATTAACTGAAATAATTTTTATAGAATAAAAATCTGAAAATAGTAGAGATTTTTAGATTTTTGTAAATTGCTCACAAAAGATTTTTCTTTAAAAATTCCCCACTCTCTCAAAAATTGTTAATTTTCCTTTCCAAAAAATTGTTAATTTTTCCAACCCCTTTCAATGAAACTTTCTCCTCAATTTATAGAATTTTTAGAGATAAATAGGATAAGATCAGTTTAAAGTTTGAATTTTAAAAGGAGTTTAAAATTCAATTTTTAACCAAATATCCTATCCAATTTTTGAAGATAAAAACTTATCCTGATTAAATTTTAACAAATCCGATGCTATCTGATCAGTTCCACTACCGACGGCCATCCCTTTAAATACCGAAGGGCTTTACGCACCTAATGAGGGTACGCGTGGAAATCTGAGCACAGACGGGCCAAGGCGCGGGACTAGGGACGGACGTCTCTGTGCCGACACGTGTCCGTCGCTATAGACGGAGCCGTCCCTACAACGCATAGAGACGGCCTATCTGTCCAAACGATGGCCCGTCCATTTATGCTAGAGACGGGGCGCACCAACTAGGGACGGGCGTCCCTACTCCGACGGTCATCCCGTCTGTGCAGCAAAATCACAATTTTTTACTAAATTTCCCAAATTCTTTCAAAACCTCACGCCGTAGAAAAAAAAAAGATTTTAATCCTTGTAAAATCGAAAGACGAAAACCTTCGAATTCCATCCATTTATCCGAAAACCAACATTGATCTCTTCATCGGGTAACTCTGACCTGGACTGCCTCAGAACCCGGTGTCTACACCAATCCATTCAAAGATCCATCACTATAAATTGTAAAATCTTTACCTGACTCGAGTTGCGTCAGCACTGGGGCTTCTGTCAACATCTTCTTAAGCTTATCAAAGCTAGCTTGACACTTTTTAGTCCACTCGAACTTCACATTTTTCTATAATAGGTGAGTTAAAGGCGCTGCTATAATGGAAAAGCCTTTAACAAACCTTCTGTAGTAGCCTGCTAAACCCAAGAAGCTTTTGATTTATGTGACATTCTTTAGTGTCCTCCACTGCAAAACTACTCCTATCTTCTTAGGATCCACTTTAATACCTTCCGCTGACACTATATGGCCCAGAAATGACACTTCATTCAACCAAAAATCACACTTACTGAATTTGGCATACAACTTCTTTTCTCCGAGAGTCTGCAAAACAATTCTCAAGTGCTTGTTATGCTCTTCTGGAGTCCTTGAGTACACCAGGATATCATCAATGAAGACCACTCCGAACTGATCCAAATAAGGGTGGCAAATTTGGTTCATAAGGTCCATGAAAGCTGCTGGTGTATTTGTGAGTCCAAAAGGCATCACCAAAAACTCATAATGCCCATATCTGGTGCGAAAAGCTGTCTTGGGCACATCTGCGCCTTTTATTTTCAACTGAAGGTAACCCGATCTCAAATCAAATTTTGAGAATATGCCTACACCTTTCAACTAATCAAATAAATCTTCAATGCGTGGCAGTGGATACCTATTTTTAATTGTCAATTTATTCAGCTACCGATAATCAATGCATAGCCTGAGTGACCCGCCTTTCTTTTTCACAAATAGCACTGGTGCTCCCCATAGTGAGGTACTCGGCCTAATAAAACCTTTTTCAAGCAATTCTTGTAGCTGAATCTTCAATTCTTTCAATTTCGCTGGTGCTATTCTATACGGAGCAATGGAAACTAGTGCAGTGCCTGGGGCCACTTCAATAGAGAACTCGATCTCCTTGTCAGGTAGCAAGCATGGAAGATCTTCTGGGAACACATCTTGGAACTCTCTCACTGTTGGCACATCTGATACTTTAGGGGCTTCCTTCTTTGCATCTATTGCATAGCATAGATAAGCAACACATCCCTTCCTGATCAACTGCTTTGCTGCGGTGGCTGAAATCACATCAGAAAGGTAATCTGGTCTTTGGCCTACTACCGTTTTCTCCCGATCATCTAAAGTTTTGATGGTGACTCTCTTTCTTTTACAATCAACCATTACATGATAGGTGGACAACCAATCCATTCCCAAAATGACATCAAACTCTTTGAAGGGAAGTTCAATTAAGTTTGCTGGAAAAACACTATCTTGAGCACTAATGGGACAATCTCTGTACACTTTACTCACTATCACGCTATGACCCAAAGGGTTGCTCACTAAGATATCTTGATCTAGGTGTGACTCATCTCCCTTTCCCCCGTGTAATATCTATGCTAATATAGGAATGTGTGGACCCGAAATCAATAACTGCATACACTAAATGAGAAAATAAAGAGAATTTACCTACTATCACATCAGGTGCATCCTCCTGATCTCAGGCCTTCACTGCATAAGTACGACCCACTGCACGTCCTTATCCCTGAGATGGTGGCAGAGGTCGCCTAGCTGAAGTATGGGAGGCTGTCCCCTTGCCTTGCCCTTGGGGTGCTGAAGACCTAACACCTAGAGCTGGTGAAGTTACTGATAATGGTACAACATCAGGGCAATCTTTCACAAGGTGTTCCTTCGATCTGCACTTGAAACAGGCACATGATAGGTATCTGCACTCACCAGAATGGGATTTGCCACAATGGTTGCACTGCTGAGGAGTGCCTCTACCTCTACCTCGGTGTGCACAGCCCAGAGATGAAGCTGGTACTCCACTACCGGCTAGATTCTTCTGACTGCGCGCCGGTGCTACTGATCCTCTACTCTGGGATGGAGGTGGCCCTTTAGATCTCTTACTCTGATTGCTTGCTCCACTAGACTGACCCGGTTTCCTTTTCTGCTGCAATCGAGTTTTTCACTCTGCCACATCTGCTTATGCTGCCTCAACTTTAATAGCAGCAGCCACTAAAGATCTCAGGTCTAGATGTCTCTAGCCACTCACAATCTGTTTAATGCAGTTGTGGAGGCCCCGCTCGAATCTCTCCATCAGTCGATCTTTAGTCCTCAGCACATCATCCAAATAAGCACTCAATCTCTCAAAGTCTCTTTCATACTCAGCCACTGTCTTGTTTCCCTATCGAAGCCTCCAAAAAGCATCTTGCATTGCGGCTTTGTATTCAGCTCCTATGTATTTCTTCTCAAACTGATCAATGAAGTACTCCTAGGTCAACTGGTCAGCTGGGGTGTGTTTTCTCACTTAATCCCACTAGAAGTAGGCTGGACCCTAGAGCAATACAACTGTCCCCTCAAACTTTTCCTCCGGCGTACTATGTAAGATCTCAAATATCCTCTTAATATAGAACAACCACTCTTCAACCTATTCAGAAGACATCGGGTCACGCCCAAAGAAGTCATCGGCTCCCATTTTCTTAAGCTGCTCTAAAATCGGCTTCTTTTGAGGTGGAACAGTGGGTTGTTGTAACACCCCCTACCCATACGTAGGTGAACCCATCCGGATCGGAGTGAGCTGCCGTAGGAGCAGGGGTGTCACACCAAATAGATCGATACAAAGCATACATTCATACGGAATTACAACAAAAATTAAAACTTTTGAGAACAACAACTGATCATGCATTAATATAACAAAATCATTACAATAATATTTTGATCAATTGCCCAAAATAAAAGAATTACATATCCAAAATAAACAAAGCGGAAGCTTACAAAATTACGGACACAAGGAGAGTTCTATTACAAAAAGAATCATTATGACTAATACAAAAATAGGCCCTAACACTAATCCCTTCTGTGTTGGCTTGACTGGCGGCGACTCTCCCAAAACACAACACCTTCTGCACCTGCACGGATTAAACACCGTGCTAAGCGATAACGCTTAGTGGGGAAAACACACAACAAAAGAGTGGACGGCCGTTCACAACGGTCGTCAAAGCATAACACATACGAAATGACATATGCAGATAATCATGTCAGATATATAATCATACTTGCATAATAAAGACATACATTCAGAAGCTTATATCCACATTCATATACATATTAACTGAATCTCAAATCATTATCATGTTCATTCGGATATCACATTCTGATAGTCATATTGAGGCAAACCCAAGCAAACAGAACACCTGCTGACTCACAATAGTGGATAACGAGTATACAGATAGTACCTTATGTGTACGAATCGAATACAGACAGTACCTTACGGGTACGAATCAAAAACCATTTATTTTATCACATTCAAAAAAATTTTTCGGAGGGACCTTAAACAAGATCCAAACTTCATAAGGGTTTGCGAGGAACCAGATGGGGTCCAAATGGAACTAAGGCTGCAGCTAAAAGACTCTATTAGGCATGCCTAACTATCCACTAGACTGACTCTTGCAGGTCATACGTAATCCAATTTACATTCCAAATCATAGCATATCATTTACCATGAAGGGTTCATAATATTGCACATATAAATAAGCATTTTATATAGCATACCGAGGCAAAAGTTCATGAAGAAACCATTAGAAATTCATTTTAGAAGAGAAGACAAAATTGGAAAAAAAGGGCCTGAAGAGGTCACTGTCACGCTCGCGACAATCATCGCGCTCGTGACAGAGGCGAACTTGCCCCAGGTCGCGACCAACGCGATCTTCGCGATCACGCGGGGGATCAAATACAACTCACTATCGCGCTCGCGACAAGTGTCGTACTCGCGACCATGAGCTGCTAGCCCGATCCATCGCGCTCACGCTCGCGACAGAGGATCTCCCAAAATAGCTTGGCAGCCGAGCGCTCTATCGCACTCGCGACACACATCGCATTCGTGACAGAGGCCCTGCTGCTCCACTCGGCGGAAGCTCGAACGTGTGCGAGGAAAGCTATCACCGAGCTCTATTGCGAGGTCGCGACAACGTCGCGTTCGCGACAGGGTCGTGATTTCGAGCCCTTACACGAGAATTTTGTAGAAAATCTCACTTTCACAACACCCAATCACACACACTCAATTCAAACTTCAACTTACCTCATTTCTAGCCACCCACACATCATTAACAACATATAACCCAACATTTATACCAAGAATTCCAATTAAATCATGCCAATAACAAACTCCAATTTACACAAATTAAATATTAGCACTATTCATCATTCATCTCAATCAAGAACACAATTGAGTTCATTAAGCCACATTCAAGCCTTCTTAACACATCTAAATCAAAACCCATAACATTTAAACTATAAAGAACAACAAGAAACCACAAAGTTCCAGAAATTCATCCAAAGAGCAAAAATCACAAAAATGGATAAATCACAAAAACTCCCAAACCTGAATTTCCTTAGCTCCTAATCACTTAGTGCCACTTCCCGATGCCTTCTCCTTCCCTTTAGGGTCACGAGGAGGCTCAACTAACAACCAGATCCAACAACACAATAAGCAACAAACTCTAAATTAACCCTAACCCAAAAACGTGGAAAAGATGAGGTTGAAGAAGAAAGAAGAAGAACAAGAACAAAATGCAGCAAAACTTACCAATAAACCCATTAGAACTATCAAGATCCACCAATAATCCAACCCAAAAGGAGTGAGCCAAGGTGAGGAAGAGGAAGAGGAAGTAGAAAGGGAAAGCAAAAGAGAAGAGAAGGGGAGAACGGGGATGAGATAGCAGATTTCTGCTCTTCTCTTTCTCTTTCCTCAATAATACACCTTCCCCTTTCCACATGGCACACTACTATTGGTGGGTCTTAATAATTCACACCCTACAAGCACACATCAAACACACACAAGACTCTCCCAATTTAGGCACACCCTACAAATGTGTGAGCACCACACACAAACACAACTCACTCACTCACATCCTACCAACATGTGAGCAACACACCCAAATGCAACCCAACTAATTCACACCCTAGTATCATACATGCACCCACATACTAGCAAAACCCACAAACATGCATTTTACCCAAAATTCCCTTAGCACATGCCAAAACACAAACAATACACACACACAAATGCTCATACTTCTAGGGGGCAAATGGGTTGTGACAGTTGCACTGGCACTGGAGGTTACTGGGCCAATTCAGCCCAAATACGGTGCTGAATGTAATCTGCCATTATGTTTAGGAAGTCAGGTTGTGGCGGGGGAGGAGCCATTGGAGGAGTCGACTACTATTGTGAAGTCTCGGCTCGACCAACACTAGCTGAGGCTCCACTCTCACCGTCACCAACACTGTAGCTTTGATCGAATGCCATTTATACTGTAACAACCCAAATAGGGCCTAATCGGAATTTGCGTGGTAAGTAAGGGAAGTAAGGGTATTTTTCGTAATTTGAGAAAGAGAAAATTTGGATGATAAGGAATTAGTTGTTAATGAATTAATTAATTAAGTGAAGAGAAAGAATTATAGTGTGTGCTTGTAGTGTATGGGAGTAGGATATAAGTGGACTTAGAGATTTTATTGTGTGGTTTTTGGTGCATGGTGCCTTAGATGATAAGTGGGTTATGAGAAATAATTTGGTGTGAGTTGAGTTTGGTGCATTGGAAGATATTAGTGTGAGAGAAGCTTGTGTGTGTTTAGTGTATGGTGCCAAGAGTGGTTAAGTTAAAGTGGATGGCTTGATTCTCTAAGATTGTGACAAGTGGTAAGGGGATTGGTGAGCATTGAATGAAAAGTAGGAGAGAGGGAAAGGAGGGGGCAGAATTTCCTTGGCTTCCCGTGGAAGCTAGCTCACTTCTTCCTCTTTTCTTCTTCTTTCCCATTCTCTCTCTCTTGCTTCCATTTTTCTGCTCACATCTCCTTTCCTCTTGTGTCTTCTTGGGCTTTGAGTTGGAGTTTTGAAGGTAAGTTGTCTGAAGTTCTTTGGTTTTTCGGTTCCTCTCTTCTCCTTCTTGTTCTGATTTTGATTGTGGAATTTTGGATTTGACTTGAGTGAGTTTTGATTGGGTTGGTGCAAGAATCTGAAGCTAGAAGAAAGAGCAAGGGTAAAGAGAAAGCGGATTCGTGAGGGCCTCGGTTTGAAGCTGCGATTTCCAGGTTTGGGAGTTACTTTGGTCGTGTTTGGGAGCTGCGTTTTTGAGTGTGTGCATGTGTTTGGGAGCTGTGTTTGTGGACTATGCTTTTTCCCTATTTTCCTCCTTGGATCAATTCTATCTAGTAATTGCATGTCACTTGTAACCTTGAGTGTTTTGTTAGATGAATGCATGTGTAAATCAAGTGGTGATTATAGTGAAATGCTAGTGATATAGTGAGGATAGTATGTGTTTTTGGAACTTGAGCATGTTATGTTAAAGAATTTTGAGTTTAGTTGTGAGTGAATCCATGATGAATTGATGTTAATTATTGTATAAAATGTGCTTATGTGGCTTGAGAATGATGGGGTGATGTGCAGGAGGATTGAGGTAACTGTTTGTATATGTGGTTTGCGTGTATGAAGCTTTGTGTGTGAATTGAAGAGGAAAAGTGCAGATTGGGCAAATCTTGGTTCTGTCGCGATCGCGACAGCTTGTCGCGAGCACGACAGAATACGGATTTGGACCCTTCGTTCTTGGAGAGCCCTCTGTCGTGACCACGACGTTGTCGCGACCGCGACAGAGAGCTCGGTAGTTGAGTCCTCCACGCGAGCATACTGCCGCGCGTACGCGCGAAGAGGAAAGAACTGGTCTCTGTCACGATCGCGACATTGTCGCGAGCGCGACAGAGCTCGGTTTTACGAATCTGCCTAGCGGGCTTCGTCGCGAGTAGGCCTTCTGGCGTGAGCTCGCGAGGAGGTGCCCCGTGCTCTGTCGCGAGCGCGACACTGTCGCTATCGCGACAAAGGCCCTTCCTGCTTGCCCTGTTTTCTGAATGTGCTTCTTTTGTTCCACTTTGCACAGTTTCTCACTATTGCATGAAATATGTTTGTGCTTATGACTCGTGATGTTATTGTACTAATGTCATAGTTATGAATTTATTTGATGTTAAAGTCTTAAGTTGAATCCTGTTTTGAGTGTGTATTGTCGTGTGAGTGAATGAGTTGTCGAGCCTGAAGTGTCAAGGTACTGGATACTTAAGCATGCTTAAGAAGGGTTAGTGAGTGCAGCTGCCTGTGTCCGCCCCGTTTGGGAGAAGCGGTCGGCCTCCAAGATGGTCATCTTTCGTGTAGTGATAAAATGTTTTGAGACCCCGGTCTCCCGCGCTACCTTCGGGTATTAAACTGTTTTTGAGGCTTCGGTCTCCCGTGCCGTGTTCCCGTATCCTCCACCATTGAATTCAGGCTTTTGTGTTTAGTGTCTAGTGTGTGATTAGTGAAGTGTTCTAATTATTGCGTGATTCTGATTATGATCATTGCTTCATATTATCTATTTTAACTCTGATATTTATATTGTGACTCTTGAGCTGTGTATATATTTCTACCCTCTGATGTTTAATGAATTCTGAATCTTATGCTCAATATCTTATATAGTGTTCTGTTGTGTTTTGTTTCCTCCCCACTAAGCGTTATCGCTTAGCACGGGTTCTTGTCCCGTGTAGGTGACAGGAATTTTGGGAGTTTGCTCGTGTCGCGCATCTGCAAGTCGGCCACATTGGAGTAGAGTCCTTATTTTTTTTATCTACTCCTGTAATTCTTTTTGTATGTAATATTTTTGTATAGTGGCTCATGTAACTTTTTGTAAGAGATTGATGTAATCTTTTGGGATTGTATTTAACTCCATATTTTGATTATTTGAGATTTATGTTATGCTTTTTTTTAATATTCTTAGTGAATGCTTCCGCTTAGCGCATGTTTATATGTATGTATGTATGTTGTGAGTGAGCGTCGGGTAGCGCGCCCGCCGGCGCCCTTCCAACGGGGGCGGCGGCGGGGGTGTTACATATACACTATAACAAGGAGCAAGCATACATCAGTACCATAAAATAATGTTCACTTCCATTGGCATGTATATACATTCACTTACAAAACCCCACTCTGATCTTAGAATCGCCTAAACCAGGCTCTGATATAAAAATAAATGTAACACCCTCATACCCTATCCATACACTGCTGACTTAGGAATACTGTGCGATTACTATAATCGTACTACGGTCGACCTAAACTTAATTCAAATTGTGGCTATTTTTTTTTTCTACACTTAATCTTTTATTCACTTAATCATTCTTTTCACTTAACAAATTCACTCATTAACTTAGTTGCCGATTGACCTATAACTGTTTAATATTACTATTCATTTGGTAAAAATTTCAGCAGTATAACGGCTTGTAATTTCCACTACCCAAACATGCAAATTTCAAAATCCATAGCCTCAGTAAGGGCACAACAATAATAATATCCAATCCATACCTATCACAGTCTAAAATATCCATCCATAGAGTCATAATATCCACATACACAATTACATTAAGTCATCACATATTTCACCCCAAACTTTATATACATGCCAATACATAAAACCAAAACATACAAAATATAACTGGATATTCTCTTCGATGCTTGCTCCAAGACTGACCGAGGTATGCTTGCTCCGTCCTAAGGCGTACCTACATGCAATCAAAACCAACTACGTGTTGAGCATTAATATACCCAGTGGTGGTTACTAATCCATAAATTTCCACAACTAATTAATTATTCGATAAATTTTACTATTAAATTCTATTAATTATTTTATTCTTATTTATTCAATTATTCTACTAAATTAACCACATAATTAGGAATTAAACCTTATTATACACTAATTACATTTTAATCCTTTCATTAAATTTATTACTTCACTAATTACATCCTTACCCTTAATATTTTTCCTTGGTTTCCACTTTTGTCCTTAACTTTTCAACTAATTACATCTATATCCCCACTTTTATCAAAATACCATCCATGTCCATTCCTTTACACTAATTCCATTTATGTCCTCATTTTACACATAATTACTATTTTACCCTTAGTTATTCTTTATTTACACTTTTAACCTTATTTAAACTTATTTTCCACTTTTACCCTTCCTAATTACCTTTAATTACCAATTTACCCTTTTTACACTTAAATTCCACTTTTAACCTTATAAATTTACCAAATTAAATTTAGGTCCCTAATTTAACACTTTTACACTAAATTACCATTTTAACTTCATATTTTATCAAAATCACCAAATTCCCATTACTTTACGACTTTTTACCTAACTTTACCACTTTTTACCAACTTAATGTAAAATTACCAATTTACCCCTAATCTTTCTATTTATTCCATTTTAGTCCCCTTTTCACTTATTTTCACATTTAATACTATTTTAATTAATTTTTTTAAGTTAATTAGCATAATGCCCCTAGTATAGACCCAGTAGAAAATCTACTGACCGGATATGCGGAAGTGGATCCCACAGACCCACTACACTATGGAATGACCCCAATAGGACCACTCCTCACCGCACTACACTACATTGGTCATTTTTATACACTGTACACTGTGGCAGACCATCATTGGCCTATCAATAGCGAGTTGTCATGACTCGTACCTCGGTGTGGAGTCCTATGGCTAGCCAATTATATCCTGGACTAGATTTCACTACCAGACAACTACTAAGGGCAAAATATCATCAAAATTTATATAAATATCACATTATATCAATATGTATATTTCGGCATACATTTCATATTCACTTGTATACACTCTTATTTATCATCAATTAGTCATTATATGTCATTAAAAGTGATAAATCATCAAAATACACACTACACATACCATGAATACCATTCGACCAAGGTGTTAAGTTTTCATATAGTTAACTTTAATTCCATTTACACACTCAATCAATTTAATTACATGTTAAACATACCTTGAATACCACTTACATGCCATAATTCACAACATATTTCATTTATAACCTTAACATTCCAATCGGCCAACCCTTTAAAAATTTATTATGTTTCCTTTTAAATCTTTCAATCATTCCATCATGCTTTACACAAGCTATACATATTATAACCATGTTTTATAAGCCATAAAACCCATTTAAACATTATAATTTCTTTAAGTTACCATTCGACCACTATTAGGAATTTCATACCAATGTATTTTAATTTAATCTAAGCATGTTTGTACACTAATTTAAGTCCGCTAATCATGAATATCAAGTTAGATTTAATTAACAAGTCATTATCTCATACCCACACTTAGACATAACCTAATATTCAAAATAAATCAATGGAAATAGATGGATTAAGTAACCACAAACCTCAATTTCTTGCTCTACACTTCTCTACGCTACCTTTTCTTTCCCTTTTTCCTTGGAAATCTCCTCCTCTCCTTGAGTTCCTACCATGGCCGAATTGAAAAGTCCTCATATCATAAAAACCATGCTTTCTTTTTACAAACTAACATCATAAATAAACTCTACACCCTTGAGAACCCCCATAAGGACCAATAAACCTAATTAAAAATACCTAAATATCTTACCTAAAAACTTGACCTAAACCTTGTATACTTAATTTTTCACACTTCTAGTGCTCCTACTGAACTCTAATCACTTCTATTAGATTACAGAGGAGCTGTAATTTGTCTAGGAGGCTGAGTTTTGGGGAGAGATTGGTTGAGAGATAAAGAAAAATGGAGGAAATAGTGAATAATGCAATTCGGCTTTATGAAGGGAGAGAGAGGCGGTGGAATGGCTGATTTCGCTAGAGAAATCCAGCCATTTCCTCCCTTATATATTCCATAAATGAACTGAATCGGTCCAACCGAAGCGGTTCGACCGATTTGTGCCAAAAATTTTGATTTTACGGTTCATTTCCACTATTTCAAAGCATCTATGTGTTCCTCACCTTATTTTCAGTCCCAACAAATTTCATTGTTCTTCAAGTATCAAAAATAGTCTTCCTACAAATTTTTAGCTCAATCGGAGTCCATTTGGGCCCCGGTTCACTTAAACCGGTCCGATTTAACCACTTTTTGTTCTGCTATAAAATCCAATTCTAATGCTGTCAAAAATTGCAGAAAATTATTTTATGCCTGTGCACTTCCCACTTTACACCCTTTAGAGCTCAATAACTATTTTTAAAAATTCAGTCAAACCTCGGTCATACTTTGCTTTAATTTGAACCGAACTAGATGCCAATTTCAGAATGACTTTCAGAGGCCTATTTAACTCCATTTTCAGCTCAAATTTCACCACTAGACTCCTGACGGTCCATAGATCAATTTTGCGAAATAAAATTTTTTCTAAAAAATGGCAGCCGAGTTCGCTATATAGCTACCTCGGGGTCACCCATCCTGGGATTCCTATACTTCAGGCACACTTAACAATGAACTCCACTACTGTTAATATCACTCAATACACTACTCGACACTGCAATCATCATAAATGCATTGTAAACATGCACTAACACTTCTAGACCAGTATTTGGGCCACTACGCTGAGGGCTTCTCTAATATGTCAACCTCTCGGGCCAGTATTGTCCTACTATTTTGCCTTTCCAGGTACCTGACGGTGATTTCTGAAGAGTTTATCGGCAATTTCCAACTATTTGGGATTATGGATGGCATCCATCGCGAGTTGTCCCCATTTCCCCTGATTTTTGCTAAGACGTTTCTGGGTTTGGACTCTGCCTGCGTCGACCCCTCTTCTACCTTCACTGGAAGCCCTTTATTACTCTAGGTAAGTCATTATTTTAAAAGGTAGTGCGTCCCTTGTGGATTTTCACGCTAGCTTTTCTTATCAGGAAACGCGTCCTTTCGAATTTTCATATAACCCTTTGCCTTATTTTTGCCCGGAATAGACCCTACCCATTCCAACGATTTTTTTTTAACGTACCCTCCCTATCTTTTAGGTATGGCTACAAGAGAAGCTGAAGCTACTATCGGAGCCCCCTCCTAGAGTGAACAGTAGTTATTCATCGAGGCACTTTCTTCCCAGACAGCGGTTGTATTTCTTTGCCTCTCCCGACGAAGGTGTTGCTAGATTGGGTGAGGTGGCGGATCAGGACATGAGCTTCATGTGCTCATGGTTACCCCTTTCTTATGCGACCCTGGATGGTTCTTCGGGATGCGTCCCTTTGTGTGGATTTCACGAGGCTACCTTTTATATTGCTGCCTGCTGTGCTCGACAATTTGTGGAGATTCATGATGTTGTGAGGCATCATCTATCTTTCCAAGGTGGCCCTTTTATCCTCAGCTTTCACCTTTAGGTACCATAGTCTCTGGACCCAACTGCCTGTGAAGAATGTTATACCACTGATTGGTGATTGCTCCTTTGCTTCCACTGGCGCATAAAAAAGGTGGGCGATTAGTCCCGCGGTCAATAATAGGACCTATACACTTAGGCATCTGGCCGACGAGAGCAGTAGCAAAGCGTAGTTATTAGAATACTTACATTCAATAATGAACGATAATTCTATTTTCATAAAAGAACTAGAAGATAATGAACATATGAGTCGAATTGCCTTTGTTTTATGTATTTTGCAAATATTATGTACATTTCAGTATAATTTCTCTATACATGATCATTATCTAACACAGATTCAAAATGCAAAACTACATCTAATCTCAGAGTAAATCTTGTAAGAATCAACTCCTATTTCCAATCAGCCCTCTCGGGTTTTCTTGATTGAAAATTTTCTCTCAAGTCTCTAATTTTTGCTCAGGGTGCCTTTTTTTGCGATTTTCACCTTGACGAGGCGCCCACTTTTAGCAAGGCCACCTTTTTTCAATTTTTGACCTGCATGGCTTCTATTCTCTTCTTTTGATTTTTAGTCTTTAGCCATGGAACCTTTTGAGCCTGTCGACTTTGACTAGTTCTTTGAACTCATTTCCATTTCTGTCTATTAGAATTGCTGCTCCTTTGGATAACAACCTCTTAAGAAAAAATGGACCTTTCCATGTTGGCCTGAATTTTCCCCATATATCCGATACACCTGGTCTCATCTACTTGAAGATTAAATCTCCGTCTTTTAGCGGATGCTTTCTGACCTTCTTATGGAACGACCGAGCAAGTCTTTTCTGATAGATCTAGTTGTGATAATAAGCCTACAACCTATTCTCATCTAACATATTCAACTGCTGCAACCATTGCTACGCCCAACCAGCTTCAGGAATTTGGGCTTTCATGACTACCCTCAAATACCTGAGCTCTACTTTGATTAGAAACACTGCTTCCATTCCATACACCAAAGAATAAGGCGTGGCTCCTGTAGAAGTTCTGACGGTGGTTCTATAGCCCCAGAGTGCAAAAGGCAACCTCTCTGCCCAATCCTTGTAGTTCTAAACCATTTTGGACAGGATCTTCTTGACATTTTTATTAGTAGCCTCTACTGCCCCATTAGCCTGCGGGCTATATGGAGAAGACCTATGATGCTCAATGACATACTTTTGGAGTAGCTTCTTAGTTTCCACCGTAAACTGCACCCCGTTATCATATACGATGTGGTGTGGGAGACCATATCTGCATATCATATTCTTTTCAATGAACTTGGCCATATCCCAGGCATTGACTTTCTTGAAGGATTTAGCCTCTACCTACTTAGTGAAGTAATCGATGGCAACTATAATGAACCTATGTCCATTGGAGGCCATGGGGTGTACTTCTCCTATGATATCTATACCCCAAGCTGCAAACGTCCAAGGTGATGTCAAGCTGTGTAATTCTGAAACTGGTAAATGGCTCAAGTCTACATATTGTTGGCACAATTAACACTGCTTCATGTACTTTAAGCAATCCATATCCATTGTAAGCCAATAAAACCCTTGACACATAATCTTCTTCGCTAGCATTAAACCATTCATGTGAGCCCCGTAAACTTCGGCTTGAGTTTCCTCCATGTCCCTTTCAGCTTCTTTCTCGTCTAAACATCTTACCTAAATGCCATCGACTTGCCATTTATATAGCACACCATCTATACAGATAAACCAAGCAGACAGCTTATGGATCAATCTTTGGCCTTTCTCAGTAGCTTCTTCTGGGAACACTGTCTTTTCTATGTAATTTTGAATGTCATAGTACCACGGTTTCTCATCAACCACTTCGATATCCATGATTAGATTAGACTCGAAACTGGGTTTCTCGAAACTCGAGATCAGGATGGGCTTCATGACTACCCCTTCCGGATTATCACATATTGACACCAAAGTTGCAAGGGCATATGCTAACTGATTCTCATCACTCGGAACAAAATGAAAGATGCTTACTTCAAACTGACTGCTCAACATCTTTAAGTGTTTCATGTACGGCATCAGTCATTCTTCCCTTGCATCCCATTCACCCCTAATCTGGTAGATCACTAATATTGAATCCTTAAATACCTCTGCATTCTTTGCCCCCAATGCTATTGGGGGCCATAGGGTGTACTTCTTCTATGATATCCCCCCAAGCTATAAATGGCCATGGTGATGTTAAGATATGCAATTCTAAATCTGGTAAATGCTTCAAGTCATCATATTGTTTGCACAATTGACACTGCATCATGTACTTGGAGCAATCCGTATCCATTTTAAGCCAATAAAACCCTTGGCACATAATCTTCTTCGCCAGCATTAAACCATTCATGTGAGCCCCACAAGCTCCAACATGAGTTTCCTCCATGACCCTTTCAGCTTCTTTCTCGTCCAAACATCTTAGCTGAATGCCATCGACTTGCCAATTGTATAGCCCACCATCTATACAGATAAACCGAGTAGACAACTTCCGGATCGATCTTTGGTCTTTCTCAGTAACATCTTTTGGGAACACCGTCTTTTCTAGGTAATTTTGAATGTCGTAGTACCTCGATTTCTCATCAATCACTTCAATTTCCATGATTAGATTAGACTCAAAACTGGGTTTCTTGAAACTCGAGATCAAGATGGGCTTTATGACTACTCCTTCTGGATTATCCCATATTGACAACAAAGTTGCAAGGGCATCTGCTAACTGATTCTCATCGCTCAGAACGAAATGAAAGGTGCATATTTCAAACTGACTGCTCAACATCTTCAATTGTTTCACGTACGGCATCAGTCATTCTTCCCTTACAACCAATTCACCCCTAATCTAGTAGATTACTAATGATGAATCCCCAAAAACCTCTACATTCTTTAGGCCCAGGGCTATTAAGGCTTCTAACCCAAAAATGCAAGCTTCAAACTCAGTTTCATTATTAGTAACCTTGTATCTTAACTTCTTTGCTAATGGGAGTTTTTCACCATCTGGGGTTGTGAGAATGATTCCAAATCACTGCTAAGAAAATCTTTTCGACTTCCATATATTTGATCTCATAAGAAAGAAACTTCCTACTAAGGTAATAAACTTCAAACTCTACTCTGAATTCATCCTCCAGAGCCATCATGGCACCTACAAAACTATCTTCTATCGCTAGGTGCAGGATCAAAGGTTTGACTGGCTGAGGTGGCCTCAAAACCAGAGGGTTTAACAGATATTCTTTAATGGTGTCAAAAGCCTTCTGATAATCATCATTCCATATCATAGGCTGGTCTTTCCTGAGTAGCTTAAAGATCTTTTCACAAATCGAAGTGAGCTTGGCGATAAATCTGCTAATATACTGCAACTTTCCCAAGAAGCTTCTGACATCCTTTTCTTTCTGAGGTACTGGCATTTCCCTAATGGCTTTGACCTTATTCGGGTTAATCTCAATTCCTTTTTAACTAACAACATACCCCAAAAGCTTTCCTAAGGTAACTCCAGAGATGCACTCTTAGGGTTTAACCGCAAATTGTACTTGTCGATCCTCTGAAAGAATTTCTCTAAGGCCTTGAAGTAACCTTCTCTGGTGGCTGACTTGATCATCATGTCGTCGACATATACTTCCACCTCTTTATTGATAAGATCATTGAGGATTCTAGTAGCCATCCTTTGATAGGTTGCATCTGCATTCTTCAAACCAAATGGCATTACCCTGTAGACGAATGTCCCCCACTCGATGATAAAGGCTGTCTTAATCTAATCAGCTATCTTATTAAGGATCTTATTGTACGCAGCATATCCATCCACGAAGTTGTACATCATGCAAGATGCTACATTTTCCATTAAAACAACGATGTAAGGCAGAGGAAAATAATCTTTTGGACAGGCTTTGTTCAAATCCCGATGAAAGTGCTGCCAGATTGGGTGAGGTGGTAGACGAGGACATCAGTTTCATGTGCCTTTGGCTCCCTCTTTTTGCTGTGACTTTGGATGGTTCCTCAGGATGCATCCCATTGTGTGGGCTTCATGAGGCTACCTTTTATATTGCGGCCCACTGTACTCTACAGTTCGGAGGGACTCAAGAGGTTGTGATGCTCCCATTATCTTTTCAGGGCGGCATCTTATCCTCAGCTTTGACTTCCAGATATCATAGCCTCTGGGCATAGCTGCCGGTGAAGACTGTTATACCATCTATCGGGTATTGTTCCTCTACTTCCACTAGTACAAACAAGAGGAGGGTGCTTAGCCCCGCGGTTGATAATAGGATCCATGGACTTAGGCATCTGGCCAGCAAGAGTTGTAGCAGAGCATAGTTATTTAGGTTGCATACATTCAATATTGAATAATGTTTCTCTTTTTATAAAAGAACTAGAAGATAACGAACACATGAGATGAATTGCCTTTGTTTTATATATTTACAAAGATTGTGTACATTTTGTGACGCCATTTTCCCACATCAGAGTAGCTTAGCTAATCTTAGTTGGAGAAGGCCGTACACACACACACATAACACATGCATAACCTTATGAAAATCCAAACCAAAAAGTTCCATTGTATATGGTCATACATCATACACACTTATACTATTGTTTCATTACCATTCTTAGTTATCTCATTATTACATGCCTTTACATATCCGATATACATATAGTTATACAAAAATTCTATACAAAATTCCCGAATAACAAACTCCAAAACCTACACTATTCACTTCCTATTATTGACCGTCGATATGCGGGTGCGTCCTTCGGTCACCTAGTGTCCGTACCTGCACGGATTAGAGTAAACCCGTGCTAAGCGATAACGCTTAGTGGGGAACACATGTAACAAGTAATTCTACACACAGATATATTTACCACACATTGCATGTCAACAATCATGCTAGCTAAGAATCACTTCATCCAATTTCGTTTCATGCATAACATTGTTCATTACTATATTCAATCATAAAGCACCAATCATGTATTCACATCACATTCCATACTGTGTCACCATCATCTCCACTTATTAATTAGTTGATTAGCCTGCAAACCAGAGATGCGGATAACGGGTATCGCATTGGTACCACTCAGGTACTAGAATCTCATCGAGATTACATTTACGCATTGGTACCCTCAGGTACTTAACATCATTCCACTTATAATAAAATCTAGCAAGGATTATTCGCATTTTTTCGCATTGTGATTCCCATGGAATCAGACACATTAAACGCATGGGACTGCAGCTCTTGACCCTATAGGCATGCCTAACTATCCACTACTTGACTCGCAGGCTTAAGTTGTTAAACATATTATTCAGTTCACACTGATCACTTTTCACATCACGTATGTTGATAGCTAACACATTCACTTTATACATTCGCATTAGCACATAGCTAAACATTTCACTTGCATACTCAATATGCTTCCAAACTCATTCTTCATAGTTAATAATCAAATTTTTGATTGCATTCAAGAATCATCATGTAGTATGCAATTGTACATTACCTAATACACACATAATACTTACTCATAATGTCCTTCATTTCAGCTCAAAGCCTTGCCATTTGAAAGGCCAAACACATTAGGGTTATATTGCCAAAACAGGGTAGGTCACGGTCACAATCAATTTGATTGTCACCGTGACATGTTGAAGTCCAAAACAGAATGCAAATTGAGGACAGCTCACGGTCACAATCAATTTGATTGCCACCGTGACATGTTCCCAATTCTCGACAGAATGCTACTTGAGGGTATGTCACGGTCACAATCAATTTGATTGTCACCATGACATATCATATTTTGTAGGGTAGAATGCTTCCTTGGATACCTCACGGTCACAATCAATTTCATTGTCACCGTGACATACCCATTTCAACTAGGCAGAACTGAACTCCAGAATACCTCATGGTCACAATCAATTTGATTGTCACCGTGACCCATGCAAGATTTCTATTCCACATTCTATTCCCATCTCCTTTCAAGGACTTCCAACCCATTTTCCTTTTAACAAATTAACCCAATTCATCAACCACACACCCAGTTGGCACATACCTGATTTCCATCTTAACATTAGCATTCACCCATAGCATAAATCATAATCATATTCATTATACACATAGCATACATATTCTCAAACAACATTTCCACAAAGCCTATCAATTTCATGCTCAAGGCCATTACTTCTCACATACACATGATTCATACCAAATTCACATTCAAGCAACTCAATTTTCATAGTTATACAACTAGGGTTTGTTCCCAAACCTTGTCGCCTTAGCTCCTAATCTCGATGAATGCTCGGTTCTCCGATTACAGCTCTCCCTTTATCCTTCTTCACTTCTTCAACTAGCAAAACCAGTCCAATTCCAGAATTGAACATAATCCATCAATTCTCATTCCAATACCAAATCAAAACCAAGAAGAAGAGTAGAAGATGAGAACAAGCATTCATAATTACTTACCCCTTAAGTCCAACAACTTAACTCTTGAGCAACTTAACAACTTGAACTTCTTAACAATTATGCAATTGATTTAGAGACTAAAGGAACTACTCACACTGCAAGAGAAGGTAGAAAATACAGAAAATGATTCAATCCTCACAAATGGGTCATTACCCTCCTCAAAAGACTTATGCATGCAAAAGTGGAGGTGGCTCACTCTCAAGAAGCCACACGGATTCCACTCACTAAATCAGCCTCCACCAACTAATTCTTACACTACTTTATTCTTAATTAAACCATCATTAAGTGACCTAATCAGCCCTTAAACCATTCCTAACTTAATCTCATAAATATACCAATTAGCCACTGAACTATCCACTCAACTTTCAATCAAGTCCTGCCTTCATTTCAATTTAGTCCAAACCTCACATTCAATTCACACACACATGCCAATTTAAGTTAATTCTTTTAGGGTACATGTCCGGCCATGACAACTCTCCCCTCCTTAAAGAATTTCGTCCTCGAAATTCATGCCTGTGATAAACAACTGCGGGTGTTGTTCTCGCATAGCAGCCTCTGGTTCCCAGGTTGCTTCCTCAACACCATGATGCTGCCAGAGCACTTTCACAATCGGTATCTACTTATTCCGAAGCTGTCTCACCTCCCTTGCTAGTATCGCTTTTGGCTTCTCATCATAGGTGAAGTCTGGCTGAACTTCCACTTCTTGTACAGATAAAACATGAGATTCATCTGACCTGTATCTTCTTAGCATGGACACATGAAACACATCATGAAGCTTAGTTAATTCCGGAGGCAATGCCAATCGATATGCTATAAGGCCCACTCTTTCTAGAACTTCATATGGTCCAATAAACCTCGAACTCAGTTTTCCTTTCTTGCCAAACCTCAGTACCTTCCTCCAAGGAGATACTTTCAAAAACACTTTGTCACCCACTTCAAACTCAATATCCCTTCGCTTCAAATCCGCATAGGACTTCTGTCGATCACTAGCTGCTTTTAGCCTTTGCTGAATAAGCCTCGCTTTCTCTTCCATATCGCGAACCAAATCTGGCCCAACAATTCTGTGCTCATTGAATTCCATCCAGCAAATCGGTGTGCGACATTTCCTTCCGTACAAAGCTTCATACGGTGCCATGCTAATACTAGTCTAATAACTGTTGTTATAAGCAAATTCCATAAGTGGAAGATACCTATCCCAACTCTTAGAGAAATCCAATACACATGCTCACATAAAATCTTCCAGAACCTGGATAATTCTTTCCTATTGTCCATCAGTTTGCGGATGGAAAGCAGTACTGAAGTTCAATTTCGTACCCAGGGCAACCTGTAGACTCTTCCAAAACTTAGAAGTAAATCTGGGATCCCTATCAGAAATAATAGATAAGGGTACTCCATGCAACCGAACAATCTCTCTCACATACAATTCTGCCAACCTTTCCATAGAGTAATTCATCCGAACTGGTATAAAATGAGCCGATTTCGAGAACCTGTCCACAATAACCCATACTGCATCTTGCTGTCTTGAGGTCAAAGGCAATCAAGAAACAAAATCCATTGTGATGTTATCCCATTTACATTGTGGAATAGGGAGTGGATTCAACATTCCTTGTGGGACTTGATGTTCTGCCTTAACTTGCTGACATACCAAGCACTTGGACACGTACTCCACTATGTCTTTCTTCATACCGGGCCACCAATACAACTGTTTTAGATCCTGATACATCTTTTTTCCACCTGGATGCATAGTGAAAACTATATTATGGGCTTCATACATCAATCGTCTCTTCAGTTCTTTATCGCTTGCCACACATATCCTACCCTTATGTAACAACACTCCATCCTCATTCACTGAATAATCAGTCTTGTCACCAGTACCGACGGACTGCAAAATCTGTTGTAACCTTGCATCATTCCTCTGTGCAGCTATTAATTCATCTCTCAAGATCGGTCTCGCTTTCAACTGTGCTAGCAAGGCTCCATCTGCAGAGATTCTCCATCTAATATGCTTCAACTGTAATACTGAAACAGATTTCTTGCTCAATGCATCCGCCACTACATTAGCTTTTCCCGGGTGATAATCCACAATACAATCATAATCTTTAAACAATTCGAGCCATCTTCGCTGTCTCAGGTTCAATTCTTTCTGAGTAAGCAGATATTTCAAACTCTTGTGATCAGTGTAAATTCTACACTTCTCACCATACAAGTAATGTCGCCAAATCTTCAAAGTGAACACTACTGCCGCCAATTCCAAGTCATGAGTTGGATAATTCTGCTTATGCAGTTTTAATTGCCTTAATGCATACGCTACCACCTTTCCATCTTGCATCAATACACAACCCAACCCTATTCCTGAGGTATCGGTGTACAGAACATACTCTTTACCAGTCATAGGCTGTGTAAGAATCGGTGCTTCGACCAGCATCCTCTTTAACTGGTCAAAAATCTGCTGACACTTTTCTGACCACTCATACCTAACTCCCTTTCGCAGTAACCTTGTCGGTGGAGAAGCTATCACTGAGAACCCTTTCACAAATCTCCTATAGTATCCAGCCAACCCCAAGAAACTACGAATTTCAAGCACATTCGTAGGTGGCTTCCAATTCACAATCGCTTCTATCTTAGCTAAATCCACTTTAATACCTTCAGAAGATATCACATGACCCAGAAAAGATACCTCTCGCAACCAAAACTAGTATTTACTCAGTTTAGCATACAATTGATGCTCCCGCAATATCTGAAGCACAATTCTCAAATGCTGCTCATGCTCCGTCTCATTCCTTGAATAAACCAAAATATCATCTATAAACACTACTATAAATTGATCCAAATACGGTCTAAACGCCCGATTCATCAAATCCATAAATGCAGCAGGCGCATTAGTTAACCCAAAAGGCATCACCAAAAACTCATAATGCCCATATCGAGTTCTAAATGCAGTTTTGGGTATAGTTTCTTTCTTTACTTGCAATTGATAGTACCCAGAATGCAAATCAATCTTTGAGAATACACCTGCTCCTCTTAACTGATCAAACAAGTTCTCAATTCGCGGTAAAGGGTACCAGTTCTTTACTGTCACTTTGTTCAACTGCCGATAATCAATACACATTCGCATGGTACCATCCTTCTTCTTCACAAATAAGACCGGTGCTCCCCAAGGAGAGACACTAGGTCTAATGAACCCCCTATCTAGTAATTCTTGCAACTGTGACTTTAACTCCTTCAACTCAGTCGGGGCCATCCTGTAGGGCGCTTTAGACACTGGCGCTGATCCAGATACAACCTCGATGGACAATTCCACCTCTCTACTGGTGGTACACCACTCAATTCTTCAGGAAACACACCAGAGAACTCTCTTACCACAGGTATATCCTGTACTTTCACATGTTCCCTCTTGCTGTCCAACACCAAAGCCAGGTATGCTTCACACCCTTTCCTCATGCATCGATATGCTTGCATTGCTGAAACCACATTCACAAGGGAATTCGCACCGACTCCCTTTACAATCACTTTATTACCCTTACCATTACTGAGTATCACAGTCTTTCTTTTATACTTAACCACTGCATTGTACTTAGTCAACCAATCCATTCCCAGTATTATATCAAATTCATCAAAAGGCAGCTCAATTAAATCCACTTGGAACACACTACCCTGAACTTCTAGTGCACAATCTCTATACACCTTATTCACATTCACACTATTTCCCAAAGGACTATATACACATATATCATATTTTAAACATTCCGCTTTAGGCATCCTTTCACATATCTTTTTAGCACACACATAAGAATGAGTTAAACCGGGATCTATAAGTGCAAACATTTCCACATCATAGAGTAGAAAAGTACCTGCTATCACCTCTCGTGCATCTTGAACCTCTCGTGCCTTCATTGCATAAGCCCGCACTGGCACCGCATTAGGCCTATCCACAATCTCAGAATCTGCTGCACCTCTGGACTGGTTACCTCTGCCACGTCCTCTTCCTCTTCCTCTATTAGTAGAAGGCAAGTTTGAACCACCCCTACTCTGCTCTTGCTGATTTCCTGACGTCGCACAACTCGTGACAGGCCTCCTCTCTTGGCTGGTCATGAGTCGTGACTGGCAGTCACCACTCGTGACTGGCCTCTCATGGCTGGTCACGAGTCGTGACTGGCAGTCACCACTCGTGACTGGCCTCTCATGGTTGGTCACGAGTCGTGACTGGCAGTCACCACTCGTGACTGGCCTCACATGGCTGGTCATGAGTCGTGACTGGCAGTCACCACTCGTGACTGGCCTCACATGGCTGGTCATGAGTCGTGACTGGCAGTCACCACTCGTGACTGGCCTCTCTTCTTAGCTGGTCACACCACACACACTCTGGAAATGGAAATTCACTAGAATCGTGATTTTTCGTTCCCAGAATTCCCAGAATTCACAGAACTCCCAAAAATCAATTCCAAAATGACTCAAAACAATACAAATCCCATCTTACCTTCCAATAGATTTCCCATACAATAAAAATGGCATAAATACAACTTAATTCAGAAATCAAAATAACCAAAATCAGGCATAAACATATCCAAATCTCTCAAGAACAAAAACCCTTAAAATTACAGTAAGTTCAAATTCAAGTAAATTTCTCAAACAAAATCCCAAACCTGAAATCCTTAGCTTCAAATTCACTTAGCTCCACTACTCCAAGCAATCTCCTTGCCTTGGGATCGCAAGGAGCCTCAGCTAAGTACAACACATCAAAGAACACCCAAAAATGCAAACCCTAAGTTAAATCTAAACCTAGAAATTAAAAAGAAGAAGAACAAATGGAAAACAAGACGAGGAATGCAATAACTTACCAAAAAAAAAATGCAAAGAGATGATTAATTCCACCAACAAGACTTGAATCCACACTAGGGTTCTTGGAGAAAAGAAAAGGAAGAAGAAGATGAGGAAAGGGAAAAATGTGAAGAAGAACACATTCTGCATTTTCCCCTTTTTCTTTCTTTTTCTTTTTCTTTTCTTTGCCTTAAACATGTGTCAATTTCCTATTGGTGAAAACTAACCATTCACACCCAACAAGCATGCACTACACACACCCAATGCACTCCCAACTAATGCACACCCTACAATGGTATGAACACACACACTATGCACTCCCAACTTAAAACACCCTAATATGATATGCTCAAATGCACACAATCATTTCCTAATTAATTCACACTCTAATGCCAAACATACATCCATATGCTAATAAAACCCCAAAAATATGCATTTTTACTGAAATACCCCTTATGATATGCCGAACACATGCTAATGCACGCTCACACAGACAGGCTCATACTACTAGGGGGCAAACGGGGTGTGACAACTCTCCCCAACTAATAAGAATTTCGTCCTCGAAATTCTCACTGGAACTGAACAACTGCGGATACTGAGTTCTCATCGCCTCTTCCGGTTCCCAAGTCGCTTCCTCGACTCCATGATGGTTCCATAATACTTTTACCAATGGGATCTGCTTACTCCTCAGTTGCCTCACCTCTCGAGCTAGAATGGCTCTCGGTTCCTCATCATAGGAAAAATCTGGCTGCACTTGCACATCCTGAACCGAAAGAACATGCGAAGGATATGATCTGTACCGACGAAGCATCGAAACATGGAACACATCGTGCAACTTCGCCAACTCCATCGGTAAAGCCAATCTATAGGCTACCGGTCCAACCTTACCCAAAATCTCATAAGGACCAATGAAGCGAGGACTAAACTTACCTTTCTTCCCAAACCGAAGCACTTTCCTCCAAGGTGAAACTTTAAGGAAAACCTTGTCTCCGATCTCAAATTGCACGTCTTTCCTTTTCAAGTTGGCATAAGACTTTTGTCGATCCTTGGCCGCCTTCAAATTCTGCTGCACAACTCTGATCTTTTCTTCGGTATCTCTAACCAACTCTGGCCCAATCACTGATCTCTCGGATAACTCGGTCCAACAAATCGGAGTCCTACACTGCCGACCATACAAAGCCTCATACGGCGCCATACCGATGCTCGACTGAAAGCTATTATTGTAGGCAAACTCCATAAGCGACACATATCTGTCCCAACTACCCGAAAAATCCAAAACACAAGCCCTCATCATATCCTCCAGAATCTGAATGACCCGCTCTAACTGACCATCTGTCTGATGATGAAACGCTGTATTGAAGTTCAACTTAGTGCCCAAAGCTCTCTGCAACTCTTTCCAAAACTTGGAAGTAAACCTCGGGTCCCGATCTGACACTATGGATACTGGCACACCATGTAACCGAACTATCTCATCCACATAGATACTGGCCAACCTGTCCATCGAGTAGTCCACTCTAACTGGCAGAAAGTGAGCTGACTTCGTAAGTCGATCCACTATCACCTAAACTGAGTCATGCTTCCTCTGAGTCAAAGGCAAACCGGATACAAAGTCCATGGCGATATAATCCCACTTCCACTCAGGAACGGATAAAGCCGTAAGCAATCCTAAAGGAACTTGATGTTCGGCCTTTACTTGCTGACAAGTCAAGCACTTGGACACAAAATCCACGATGTCTCTTTTCATACCAAACCACCAATAAAACTACTTCATGTCCCGATACATCTTCTCACTGCCAGGATGCATAGTAAAAACCGTACTATGTGCCTCACTCATAAGCCGTCTCCTCAACTCCTCAAACTCTGGCACACACAGGCGATTTCTATACATAAGCACCTCATCCTGAACTGAGAACTCTGACTGCTTACCCGATCTGACCTCTTGCACAAACTGCTGAAGCCTCTCATCATCCCTCTGAGCATCCACAATCCTCTGTCTCAAGGTAGGCCTCACGGGCAACTGAGCAATCAAAGCCCCATCTGAATCAAACCTCTATCTAAACCATCTCAGGAACAAAGCTGCAACTGACTTTCAACTCAAAGCATCAGCGACTACATTGGCCTTACCCGGATGGTAATCCACTATGCAGTCGTAGTCCTTAAACAACTCAAGCCAACGGCGCTGTCTCATGTTCAACTCCTTCTGTGTGAGGAAATACTTTAAACTCTTATGGTCCGTAAAGATCCTACATTTCTCCCCATATAGATAATGACGCCAAATCTTTAAGGCAAAGATCATAGCCGCCAACTCTAGGTCATGCGTCAGATAGTTCCTCTCATGTGCCTTCAACTGACGAGAAGCATAAGCTACAACCGATGAGAAGCATAAGCTACAACCTTACCTTCCTGCATCAGCACACACCCAAGACCGACACCCGATGCATCACTATAAATTACAAACTCTTTACCCGAGATGGGTTGAGTAAGTATAGGAACCTCAACTAGCAACTGCTTTAACTGATCAAAACAAGCCTGGCATCTATCTGACCACTCAAATTTGACCCCTTTCCTTAACAATCTCGTCATCGGAGCGGCAATCACAGAAAAACCCTTAACAAATCGACAGTAGTAACCTGCCAAACAAAGAAAACTCCTCACTTCATGAACATTCCTAGGCGCTTTCCAATCAACTATCGCCTCAATCTTGGCTGGATCCACCTGAATACCCCTAGCTGAAACAATGTGACCCAAAAATGATACTTCTCGAAGCCAAAAATCACACTTGCTAAGCTTGGCGAACAATCGATGCTCTCTCAACATCTGCAAAACCAATCTGAGATGCTCTTCATGCTCTCTCTCATCCTTGGAATACACCAAGATGTCATCAATGAACACTACTACAAATCGATCTAAGTATGGCCTAAACACTCGATTCATCAAATCCATAAAAGCCGCTGGAGAATTGGTCAAACCAAACGGCATCACAAGGAACTTATAGTGGCCATACCTAGTCCGAAATGCAGTCTTAACCACATCCGCATCCTGAACTCGCAGCTGGTAATACCCTGACCGAAGATCTATCTTGGAGAAAACACCTGCACCTCGAAGCTGATCAAACAAATCCTCAATCCTAGGCAAAGGATACTTATTCTTCACTGTGACCTTATTGATCTGCCTATAATCGATACACATCCGCAGAGATCCATCTTTCTTCTTGATAAACAAAACTAGAGCTCCCCAAGGAGATATGCTAGGTCGAATAAACCCCTTATCCAATAGCTCTTGTAGTTGAGTTTTAAGTTCTCTCAACTCTACAGGAGCCATCCGATAAGGTGCTTTCGAAATAGTTGTGGTACCCGGCATAATCTCTATGGACAACTCGACCTCTCTCTCAGGAGGCAAACCAGGCAACTCGCTCGGGAACACATCACTAAACTCCCGCACAACAGGGATGTCCTCAATCTGAACTTGATCTCTCTTGGAATCCAACACGACCGCTAGAAAAGCCTCACAACCTTTCCTGATAAACCTCTTGGCTTGCATCGCAGAAATCACATTATTCAAAGAACTAGCACCCAAACCTTTCATAAACACAGGAGACTGACCTCTATCTCGAAGCACAACTGTCTTCCTATGGCAATCAACTACAGCCCGATGCTTACCCAACCAGTCCATACCTAGAATCAGATCAAACTCTCTTAAAGGCAACTCAATCAAATCCGCTGGAAACACAACTCCCTCAACCAATAAAGGACAACTCCTAAAAATTCTACTCACACTGACACTATGCCCTAATGGACTGGTCACACATATCTCATAATCTAACTGATCAACCACATGCAACTTATCAACAATTTTATCTGTGCACAAGTATGAGTGTGTGGAACTAGGGTCAATTAGAGCATACAATTCAGTGTCATGGAGTAGGAACTTACCAGCAATAACATCAGGCGCATCCTGCTCCTCTCTGGCTCGCATAGCATATGCTCTAGCTGCGACTTGCAACTGACGCTCCACTGTCTCTGATGCAGCACCCTCTCTAGGTCGACCACCACGACCTCTACCCCTGCCTCTACCACGGGTAGCCTGAGTAGCATTCGAACCAACCCTGCTGGCCTCTCTCTGGGAACCTGAATCCTCATACAATCTCGGACAACTGGCCAAAAGATGGTCAGTGCTCCCACACTTGAAGCACGCACCAGTGAGCCACCTACACTCACCCCGGTGAGTCTTACTGCAATGAGGACATACTGATGTAGTCTCAGGTCTACCACCTCTACCAGAACCTGACACAGCTGCAGAACCCTGTCTTCTACCTCTAGAAACCGGGCCAGATGATGACTCATCCTGCGGGTTCCTTGATCTCTTACCCGAGGATGAAGAAGAAGATCCTCCGCGAGAAGGGTTCCTCCTCTGAGCTCTCTCTCTCAGCACAGATTCTGACCTCTCAGCCCTCATAGCAGCATCTACTATCTGGTAGTAACTTACCCCAGGCATACACATCAAAGAAATCAAAGCAATCTTCAAAGACTCGTTCAACCCCGCTTCAAAATGCTTGCATCTGAAATCATCTATCATAACCCCACGCGGAGCATAGCGAGACAACCGATTAAACTCTTTCTCATACTCTGAAACTGACATGGCTCTCTGCTTCAAACTCAAAAACTGTGCCCATCTAGCATCCCTATAAGTCTGAGTTATTTACTTTTTCGTGAACTCTCCCTCAAAGAAATCCCAAGTAATTGGATCCGGTAGCTGAGGATGCCTGCAAACCAATTCCCACCATTCATAAGCGGACCCTTGCAGTAAAGCCAGTGCACACTCTGCCTGCTGGTCGGGAGGACACCGGACTTCTCTCAAAGCACGTTTCACTTTGTCTACCCACTTCTCAGCCAACTCAGACTCATCCAAACCTGTGCCATAGAAGTCTTCAACACCTGCCCTTCTCAAGTTCTCAATAGGGGCTCTAGGAGCAGTCACTCTCTCCAAGACCCTAGCCATGTCCTGTGATAATCTGAACATAGCCTCAAAAGGCATGGCTGCGGCCTCGGGCTGGACCCTAGCATGCTAAGCCGACACAGAAATTGATGGATCTAGTGCTTGAGGGTTCACACTCTCGGCGGACTCCTCAAGTGATCCACGAGCAGAGTTAGAAGCCATCTAAACAAATAAGAAACAACCACATCAGCCAACACAGATCTAGACACATATACATCTATACACCTCCACACATCAACAAAACAAACAACACCCAGAAACACCTAAACCGGGGCTCTGATAACAAAAACTGTAACACCCCCTACCCATACGTAGGCGATCCCATCCGATAAGGAGTGAGATGCCGTATGAGTCAAGGTGCCACCAAACAGATACAAAGCAAATCATACATTCATTCATAACATATATACCGAAATACGGGATAAATAAAAACTTTAAGGGAAAAGAAAGCAATAGCTGATCATGCATTAATATAACAAACCATTACAATAATGTTCTGATCAAACTAGCTGAAACAAAAGATATTACATATCAAAAATATAAGTACAAAAGTGAAAGCTATAATAAAACTGATACAAGAGAGTTCTATACAAAAAGAATCATCAAAGATTACAAAAAGCTAAGCCCTACACTAAAACCTTCTGTGTTGGCTTGACTGCGGCAACTCTCTCAAAGCAAAACTCCTTCCGCACCTGCACGGATAAAAACACCGTGCTAAGCGATAAACGCTTAGTGGGGAAACACACATATGATATGGACGGCCACTCACAATGGTCGTCAAGGCATAACACATTCACAATGGCATATGCAATTGTTCATAACATAATTCATATAAACATGCTCACAATTAAAGCCATACATTCCGTATCTCCAATTCATATCCATTTCCAAATTAATCGAACGTACATCTCATCATTATACTCATTCAGATATCACATTTATATAATCATACCAGAGCAGAGCAAACTAATCGAACACCTGCTGACTCGAGGTATTTGATAACGAGTGAACTGAGGGTACCTTACGGGTACGAATCGATTACAGAGGGTACCTCACAGGTACAAATCAAAAGTCATTTCATTTTTATCATTAACACAATATTTTTACTGAGGGGACCTTAAACAAGATCAAAATACTGAGGAGTTCGCGAGGAACCTAACGGGGACCTGATCGGGGTCCGAACTGAACTGAGGGCTGCAGCTAAAAGACTCTATTAGGCATGCCTAACTATCCACTTACTTGACTCTAGCAGGTTATGCGTCATTCAATTCATGTTCCAAAGTACATCATACACTTCATCTGAAGAATTATGGTATTACTCATATAAAAGCATATAAAATCATGACATGTATCATACAGTAGTATAAGTCCATTCAGAAGAGGTACGAAATTCATTTTAGTTAAAACTGGGCAAAAATTTCATAAAATAGGCCGAACAGAGGTGACCAACAAGGTTGGCAGGTCACAAGTCGTGACTGGCAGTCACAACTCGTGACTGGCCTCCTCTCTTGGCTAGTCACAAGTCGTGACTGGCAGTCACCACTCGTGACTGGCCACTCATGGCTGGTCACGAGTCGTGACTGGCAGTCACCACTCATGACTGGCCTCTCATGGCTGGTCACGAGTCGTGACTGGCAGTCACCACTCGTGACTGGCCTCACATGGCTGGTCACGAGTCGTGACTGGCAGTCACCACTCGTGACTGGCCTCTCTTCTTAGCTGGTCACACCACACACACTCTGGAAACGAAAATTCACCAGAATCGTGATTTTTCGTTCCCAGAATTCACAGAACTCCCAAAAATCAATTCCAAAATGACTCAAAACAATACAAATCCCATCTTACCTTCCAGTAGATTTCCCATACAATAAAAACGGCATAAATACAACTTAATTCAGAAATCAAAACAACCAAACTTAGGCATAAACATATCCAAGTCTCTCAAGAACGCAAACCCTAAAAATTACAGTAAGTTCAAATTCAAGCAAATTTCTCAAACAAAATCCCAAACCTGAAATCCTTAGCTTCAAATTCACTTAGCTCCACTACTCCCAGCAATCTCCTTGCCCTTGGGATCGCGAGGAGCCTCAGCTAAGTACAACACATCAAAGAACACCTAAAAATGCAAACCCTAAGTTAAATCTAAACCCAAAAATTAAAAAGAAGAAGAACAAATGGAAAACAAGACGAGGAATGAAATAACTTACCAAAAAAAAATACAAAGAGATGATTAATTCCACCAACAAGACTTGAATCCACACTAGGGTTCTTGGAGAAAAGAAAAGGAAGAAGAAGATGAGGAAAGGGAAAAACGTGAAGAAGAACACATTCTGCATTTTCCCCTTTTTCTTTCTTTTTCTTTTTCTTTTCTTTGCCCTAAACATGTGTCAATTTCCTATTGGTGAAAACTAACCATTCACACCCAACAAAAATGCACTACACACACCCAATGCACTCCCAACTAATGCACACCCTACAATGGTATGAACACACACACTATGCACTCCCAACTTAAAACACCCTAATATGATATGCTCAAATGCACACAATCATTTCCCAATTAATTCACACTCTAATGCCAAACATACATCCATATGCTAATAAAACCCCAAAAACATGCATTTTTACTGAAATACCCCTTATGATATGCCGAACACATGCTAATGCACGCTCACACAGACAGGCTCATACTACTAGGGGGCAAACGGGGTGTGACAGCATAATCCTGATTTGGACTGCCTCGGGACCTGGTGTCTACAGGATGCCCGTCCGTGTTGGGTGATGCTCGTCTCTTAAGGGTTATACCCGTCTATTGGTGACCTCTATCAGTCAAACCCATCCATCCATGGCCGCCCATCGGGTATGAAGGGACACCCGTCAAGCCTGTCGATCTGATATAAGTGCCACTTGTCATACCCATCTATCAGGCATTGCTTGTCTTTCCATAGCTGCCCGTCGATCATGTAGGGATGACCGTCAGTCACCTCTATTTTGTCTATATGGTTTATTTTGATTTCGAATTGAATCGAAACCTTTTAGGTTTCATTTAATACATGTTTAAAACAATATAGCGGGTATCTAAGTAATTAATGTATGGAATGTAATTATAAGTAAGGTAATTAATGTGATATAATGCATGTTAATATTATGTGAACTAATAACGTGAAAATATTTGGATAACAATATATGGATACATTTCTGAAGAATGCAAAATGATGAATTTATGTATATTAATGTATATGAATGTGAAAAGTATGCTTGGATGCCAACGTCTTATTGAGACTTTAAATATGATTGAAATAATATTGTACTAATATAACATTGTTACCTAATGAATAATACGTTTATATAAATGTGTCATATGAAATTATATGAGAAACTTGCTAGGGTTAACAAATGTATGTGATCATTATATGATCACAATAAGTGTACAAACATATATGGAAATGTGACAGTGGTTAACAAAAAATGTGAATAAATGTGTATATAGCCTGCATCAGCAGAGTCATGGATAGATAAGCATGCCTATTGTAACACCCCGATACCCCCATTGGAAGGATATACCAGGGCGCCACGTGCACAGACTCATATAAACTTAAATACATATACATATACTCGAATAAGTTAAGAAAACAAAATACATTTAATCAAAAGGTAACAAATCCATGTATATATAACCATATAGTTTTACAAAAAGGATAGTAAACATTAAATATATACATATACAAAATAAATCTTTTACAAAAATTACATTTCCAAAATCAGTTTCCATAAACAAAAATACAGCGGAAGACAAAAACAAACTCCAACTATGGACTTCTAGTGGCCGACCTGCAGATGTCCGACTCCAAAATGAACCTGCCACCTACACGGGAAAAGAGCTCGTGCTAAGCGATAACGCTTAGTGGGGAGGAACAACACTTGTATGTACATATAATTGCAATAAATATATATGTAAGCTTAAAAAAATAACAAAAGCATATAAACATATACTACTCAGGCTTATAACAATTATTCATCATACACATGTATATCGGAAAGTAACCATTAATATCCAAGTAGTCAATATTCATGTATCAACAGGAATATAATCATATAACCATTCATATCAGAATACAAGTATTACATTTCATCATGTCATAACGCATATACATATACCTGTAACATATATTCATATCATATAACTAATGGCTTCATATATCGATCTCATGTAATAACATCAAGTAATAGCCTGATTACTCGCTAACTAGTAGATATGGGTACTAATGATACTGATAGGACACAGTATCCCAAGCATATGGAGACATGAGTCTCAAAAAATTTTATAATCATGTATACCCGGAGGTATACCGGAGACCGAGGTCTCAAACATCTTAGATGACCAAAACGGGGCCCGCATATAACATATGACATATAGCAGCTGCACTCACAGCCTGATCCTTGATAAGCGCTTATCTATCCACAACTATGACTATCAGGCTCAGATAACTACTCAATCATGTTCAGAAATAATTATTATATAATAGAGAAACATAACAAGTATAATTATACAATTAACACGTATACATGTATATTTACCATTTAATATAGACATATTAACCATATACAAATCTTATTAAGAAAATATAATTTAGCAATTAATAGGCCATATAAGACAAATCATGTGTCATGTAATGAAAACCCATGTAAAAGAAGCTTATGAAATTAATTTTCAAAACAGGGCTAGAAAGGCGTCACTGTCGCGCTTGCGACAGTAGCCAAGGAAGAGAGGCTAGTCACGAGTCGCACATGCTACCGCGACTCGTGACGCTAGCATCTCACAGGGAAGGGGTGGTCACGAGTCGTGATCCTCTCTCACGACTCGTGACGCCAACGCTTCACAGGAAAAAGAGGTCACGAGTCATGATCCCCACTCACTACTCGTGACGCCAGGAGAAAAAGGGCACGAGTCGTGATCCTCGCACACGACTTGTGTCCTTCTCTCCCACAACCTCACGTGTCGTGAGGCATCCTCACGACTCGTGAAGATGGCAAGTGACTTCCTCCAAGTCGTGCTACCCCATCACGACTCGGATCAATCTTCTACAGCACAGGCGAAATCTCACAATTGCGAGAAGTAAAAATTGCGGTTCTGTCGCGCTCGCGATTGCGACAGAATCGTAATTCCCAAAGCCGATGAAAAACACAGAGACTCTCAAAACTTAAAATCAAAACCCATTTTCCTAAAAATCATATAAGATGCTAAAACACATAAAAACGTACCTCCAATGCTCTCCAATCATGCTTAGAACAAATATAACTCAATTTACACAACAATTACACAAATTAAAACAAAATATATTAAGGTTGCATAAACCCAGAAATTCATCTCTTATTCATGTATGTTCAATCAAAATAGACATGCAAACACTTATAACTCTATCATCTCAACTCATATACCCCAAATCTATTAACACATACTTTTACATGTATCAAAAACACACAATTAACAAATAATTGCATATCAACTTAAGATCCAAAGAGAAATGGACAACCATTCTCAAACATACACAATCAAATGCAAACTCCCAAACCAATTTTATCCACAAATAACTCCCAAACCTGGTATAGAGCTTCAAAACTCCACTGTCTTCAAGCTACAACCTTTCCTTTTCCTTTATCCTTCCTCCTCTCTTCAGATTCTTACAAGCAACCAACCAAAACCAAAGCTTAGTTAATCCATAAACAAAACCAAACCATACAGTCCAGTATCAAACCCGCAGAAGGAGAAGAAGAAGAAGATCCAAACCAAATAACACAGCCCCTTACCTCTTGGAACTCCTCAAATCTCAAACCCTAACTCAAAGATTGAAGAACAGCACATGCAAGACTTGAGAGCAGAAATGGAGAAGAGAAAAAGCAAAAGAACGTGAGAGAGAAAAGGAGAGGGGCAAAACCAAATAGCTTGCACGGGAAGCTAAGATTTCCAGCCTTCCCTCTCTCTGCTCCTTTCAAATCCCCATTAATGCACCCAACAACCTAGCCACTTGTCACTCATTCATTGGACCTCTTTTACAACTTTCTTGACTTTTGCTTCAAGTCCTTGGTTTTTCCCTTATAAATCCTTATAAATTACCAATTGATCACTAATAAAAATTCTTTCTCTAAATACTTTAAATACTCTTCAATTAAGTCCTTAATCCACTTGCATAAATTACAAAAATACCCCTTTAATAATCCAATTACAGATGCAATTTCTACTAGGCAATATTTGCGATGTGATAACTCTCTCCCCCTTAAGAAATTTCATCGTCGAAATTTCCCCGCTAACCACTTACATCCCAAATACCAAAACCGAACTCAAACAGAAACTTAACCAATTAACACTTACCGGAAGGACCTGCAGCCTCTGGAGTATCTTCTCTAATCATCGCGTAGACTCTAGCCAAAGCATACTCTCCCGTAGTCCCTGGCCGATGCACGATTTCCGATGGCGCCTGAGGGGCTCTACTTCTATCCCGATTGCTTCTGGTTGTATTTGATCTACCTCCACCCGCTTTACTTCCTTGTTGACTCTTATTCTCTTGCCGATTGGGACAATTAGCAAACCGATGCTCCATACTTCTGCACTTGAAGCCTACATCTGTGATTTTGCGACATGTACCCCAATGGTACCTTTGGCAATGCTCACACTCCGGTGCTCTATTTCCTCTACTCGCGGGCGGTGCTACAGTTCCCACCTCAGAAGGCACTTAAGCAGTCCCTCTAGTTCCTTGTCCGATCGGGGCACCTTTGGACTTCTTGTTACTAGCAACTCCACCATCCGGTGCTCTCCTCTTCTATTCTATTCTTTGCTTCACCATTTCGGATTCTTCCAACTTTATCACTACAGCCACTAACTGATAGTATCCAACCGAATGCATAACTGCCATGGCTAACAATGGACCTCTAATGACTTCTCTTAAGCCACCCTGAAAATGTTGGCACTTAAAGTCTTTCGTCAGCAGCAGTTCGGGCACATACTTGGTCAATCGACTAAACACTTTCTCGTAGTCGCTGATCGATAAGTTTCTCCATTTCAAATTGATAAATTCATTCCACTTTTCCTCTCGGTAGGCCTTGGTCACATATTTCTGCTCAAACTCTTTCACAAAGAACTCCTATGTCAATTCAGCTGGTCTCTGGTGATTGAGAAGCACAAGGTTCCACCAATCATATGCTGATCCTTGCAAAAGCGATACAGCACAAGTCACTCGTTGATGCGGAGGGCAAGCTATCTCTTGTAGAATCCGATCAGTTCTCTTTAACCAGAATTCCGCCATATCTGATTCGTCCAAAGAGGTTCCATGGAATTCTTTAGCTCCCCTTTTCCTTATAAGCTCAGAAGGAGCCTTAGGAGCAGTCAATCTGTCTACCACTTGAAGTAAACCTTGCACTAATGTCGGATCAAAACCCTGACCTTCTACTGGTGCACGCTTACGTGCAGGCCTATCCTGTCCGACCGGATTACTTCCAACCGGATTCACACTTTCCATCTCGTCGCCCATAAACTCACTTGGATCCGACTCCATCTAGACACAACATAAAATAACATCTGCATTAGGCCATGACTCTAGACAGACTCTCATGTAAAGACTCTATACTCAAATAATCACATAGAACCAGAACTGACTAAACCGGTGCTCTGATACCAAGCTGTCACACCCCGATACCCCCATTGGAAGGATATACCGGGACGCCACGTGCACAGACTCATATACGAACTCAAATACATATACATATATTCGAATAAGTTAAGAAAACAAAATACATTTAATCAAAAGGTAACAAATCCATGTATATATAACCATATATTTTACAAAAAGGATAGTAAACATTAAACATATACATATACAAAATAAATCTTTTACAAAAATTACATTTCCAAAATCAGTTTCCATAAACAAAAATAAAGCGTAAGACAAAAACAAACTCCAACTATGGACTTCTAGTGGCCGACCTGTAGATGTCCGACTCCAAAATGAACCTGCCACCTACACGGGAAAAGAGCCCGTGCTAAGCGATAATGCTTAGTGGGGAGGAACAACACTTGTATGTACATATAATTGCAATAAAAATATATGTAAGCTTAAAAAAATAACAAAAGCATATAAACATATACTACTCAAGCTTATAACAATTATTCATCATACATATGTATATCGGAAAGTAACCATTCATATCCAAGGAGTCAATATTCATGTATCAACAGGAATATAATCATATAACCATTCATATCAGAATACAAGTGTTACATTTCATCATGTCATAATGCATATACATATACATATACATATACATGTAACATATATTCATATCATATAACTAATGCCTTCTTATATCGATCTCATGTAATAACCTCAAGTAATAGCCTGATTACTCGCTAACTAGTGGATACGGGTACTAATGATACTGATAGGACACAGTATCCCAAGCATATGGAGAGATGAGTCTCAAAACATTTTATAATCATGTATACCCGGAGGTATATCAGAGACCGAGGTCTCAAACATCTTATATGACCCAAATTGGGCCCGTATATAACATATGACATATAGCAACTGCACTCACACCCTGACCCTTGATAAGCGCTTATCTATCCACTACTATGACTATCAGGCTCAAATAACTACTCAATCATGTTCAGAAATAATGATCATATAATAGAGAAAAATAGCAAGTATAATTGTACAATTAACACATATACATGTATATTTACCATTTAATATAGACGTATTAACCATATACAAATCTTATTAAGAACATATAATTTAGCAATTAATAGGCCATATAAGACAAATCATGTGTCATGTAATGAAAACCCATGTAAAAGAAGCTTATGAAATTCATTTTCAAAACCGGCAGGAAAGGCGTCACTGTCGCGCTCTCGACAAGGAGTCGTGCTCGCGACAGTAGCCAAGGAAGAAAGGCCACTCACGAGTCGCACATGCTATCGCGACTCGTAACGCTAGCGTCTCGTAGGGAAGGGGTGGTCATGAGTCATGATCCTCTCTCATGACTCGTGATGCCAACGTTTTGCAGGAAGTGGAGGTCACGAGTCGTAATCCCCACTCACGACTTGTGACGCCAGGAGAAAAAGGGAACGAGTCGTGATCCTCGCTCACGAGTCATGTCCTTCTCTCCCACAACCTCACGTGTCGTGAGGCATCCTTACAACTGGTGAAGATGGCAAATGACTTCCTCCGAGTCGTGCTACCCCATCACGACTCGGATCAATCTTTTACAGCACAGGCGAAATCCCGCCATTGCGAGAAGTAGAAATTATGGTTTTGTAGCGCTCGCGATGGATGTCGCGATTGTGACAGAATCATAATTCCCAAACCCGATGAAAATCACAGAGACTCTCAAAACATAAAATTAAAACCCATTTTCCTAAAAATCATATAAGATGCTAAAACACATAAAAACGTACCTCCAATGCTCTCCAATCATGTTTATAACAAATATAACTCAATTTACACAACAATTACGCAAATCAAAACAACATATATTAAGGTTGCCTAAACCCAGCAATTCATCTCTTATTCATGTATGTTCATTCAAAATAGACATGCAAACACTTGTAACTCTATCATCTCAACTCATATACCCCAAATCTATTAACACATACTTTTACATGTATCAAAAGCACACAATTAACAAATAATTGCATATCAACTTAAGATCCAAAGAGAAATGGACAACCATTCTCAAACATACACAGTTAAATGCAAACTCCTAAACCAATTATATCCACAAATAACTCCCAAACCTGGTATGGAGCTTCTAAAATCCATTGTCTTCGAGCTACAACCTTTCCTTTTCCTTTATCTTTCCTCCTCTCTTCAGATTCTTGCAAGCAACCAACCAAAACCAAAGCTTAGTTAATCCATAAACAAAACCATACAGTCCAGTATCAAACCCACAGAAGGAGAAGAAGAAGAAGATCCAAACCAAATAACACAGCCCCTTACCTCTTGGAAATCCTCAAATCTCAAACCCTAACTCAAAGATTGAAGAACAGCACATGCAAGACTTGAGAGCAGAAATGGAGAAAAGAAAGAGCAAAAGAACGTGAGAGAGAAAGGGAGAGGGGCAAAACCAGATAGATTCCATGGGAAGCTAAGATTTCTAGCCTTCCCTCTCTCTACTCCTTTCAAATCCCCATTAATGCACCCAACAACCTAGCCACTTATCACTCATTCATTGGACCTCCTTTACAACTTTCTTGACTTTTGCTTCAAGTCCTTGGTTTTTCCCTTATAAATCCTTATAAATTACCAATTGATGACTAATAAAAATTCTTTCTCTAAATACTTTAAATACTCTTCAATTAAGTCCTTAATCCACTTGCATAAATTACCAAAATACCCCTTTTAATAATCCAATTACACATACAATTTTTACTAGGCCATATTTGGGATGTGACACCTATAGGGTCTTTTATTACTACAGCCTATGCGTTGGGCCTCGAATGGGTCCCTATGTGGCTCTCGATCCTGTTTGGATTCCTATGCATTTTAGATCCTATTTGGACCCCTATGTGTGATTATACCTTCAGGTATGTGACGCGCATCGAACCCCTGTGGGGCCTTTTTCCCATCGGCCATCTCTAGAAATAAAAAAAAAAGCTAAAAAATTCCAATTTAAAATATTCAAAGCTTAATTAATTATTTGGACCCCTATTTATCCTTAGTGATAAAGTGATTTTAAATAATATTTAGATATAAAATCCAATATCTTTAATTTATCTTTAAGGATAAATATCTTAATCTATTAGATTTATCCCCAAAAAAATAGAATCTGAATTATCTAAAATAAAAAAAGAAATCAACGAAAAAGAAAAAATTCAATTCCGGTTTCAAGTCTCGACCGACGGGCATCCCTTACCTGAGGGACGGGCGTCGATCAGCAGGGATTAGAAGACCTAACCTGTCTAGCGACAGATAGCTACTCGTGCAAGAGAGATGGGCATCCCTCAGATGGGGCACCCACTCAAGCGAGCGATGGGCGTCTCTTGGGTGAGAAACGGGATCCACCCAGCCTTCGACGTATCCAATGGGCCTCCTAGTTGATAGACAATGGCTAACCAAAAAAGAAAATTCTTTCGATGAAAAGGCATTTTTCCAAAATAAAAGAGACTCAAAAGGTATCGATATACTCATTGGGTAACTTTGATTCGGGCTGCCTCGGGACCCCGTATGTACAGTTTCCCCCAATTTTGGGAAAAATAGTGCACTAGTGTCTAGATGAGCCAAAATTCAGAGAAAAGGAAAGAAGCATGTACCTGAGGCAGTCCTTACCTTTCACATTGCTGTTTCAAGATCGCAAATTGTGGCTTATATTTATCTCCACAGAGTCATTCTGAAGACTTTAGTCAAATCTTTTCGGCATATGATTGTCGCCATCATGACCTTAGCATATGATTATCACCACCGATTCATCCTATAGACTACTCTTAAACCATCTAGCATATGATTGTGGCCATCAGGATATCTTGAAAACTACAGATAATCTATCTGGTATATGATTATCACCATCAAGATCTCGGCATATGATTATCGCCTTCATGCCGTAGGCATATAATTATCACCATGACTTGTTCTGTAGGCTATATTTTATCTGTCCAGCATATGATTGTCGCCATGACTTATTTTGTAGGCTACAGTTTATCTGTCTAGCATATAATTGTCGCCTTCGAGACATCGGCATATGATTATCGCCATAGAGCCATAAGTATATGATTTTGCCACATCTCATTTGATATACTGCAGTTGGTCTGTCCGGCATATGATTGTCAACTTTGAGACACCGGTAAATGATTGTTGCCGTAGAGCCATAGGCATATGATTGTTGCCACGTCTCGTTTGATATACAGTAGTTGGTATGTTCGGCATATGATTGTCACCGTTAAGCCATAGGCATATGCCACGTGTCATTTGATATACTGCAGTTGACGTAGCTTATCATTAACGCTACCGAGTTGTTATGGTGGGCTTCACTCTTGATTCGTGATATAGACTATTGAGGTGTACTCTCTGTAATTTCAAAGAATTGTCAATAATTTATTGCATTAACTAAATCTTCCAAAACATGCATTCAATCTCATGTTTATTTCCCATTTTATTATTATTATTATTATTATTATTATTATATTTTTTTTATTTTATTATTATTATTTCTTATTATGTACTTTTAAAGCAAAGTGAAATTTGAATGAAACATAAAAATGCAACTAAATAATGTAAATTTTATCCATCAAAAGATATATAAATACAAGTCTCCCTGAATGTATACTACAGTGGGGAATAATCAGAAGGCTCGTCCGGGTTTTGGTAGATATCCGACACATGAATAGGCTAAGCACTGGATGTTGTCGGCCCTGCCCAGGAGGATGGTCTGTCTCCGGAGGTCGAGGGGCCGACTCTAGAGGTTGAGGATCCGGCTCTGACGGCTGGCTGCTGGTGAGTGACATCCGCAGATCAAAGTGCTGCTCGTGGAGGGTACTGGAACTGAATCCGAGCATACCTCTCCAGAAAAGGTTATGCACAAGCCCTAAGGAACTGCAGGAACATGCTAACCACTCACATTAGCTCCGAAAAAGCCCCGTTATAGACTCTGGGTCTTGAGGCAGTTTGTATCAGAGTTACCTGATGAAGACATCAATGTCTTTTTTCAGACAAATGGATGAAAGTTGTGAGTTTTCATTCTCCGATTTTATAAGGATTGAGGATTTTTTCTCGACAATAGGAGATTTTGAGGAATCAGGGGAGTTAATATTTTGGAAAATAGGTTTTGCTCCACCAACAGGTATACCGTCAGTAAAAGCGACGGCCATCGCTGGGCGGCCCGTCCCTCGCTTGAGTGGCGTATGCCCCTCACGAGAAACGGGTCATCTCTCAAGGGAGCGATGCCCATCGCTCGCATGAGAGACCTGTCTCTCACGACGAGCACCGGCTGTTGCTCACTTGGAGAGCCCTATCTCTCACAGGAGCGATGCTCGTCGCTCATAAGAGAGACCCATCTTTCGCGACGAGCACCGGCTGTCACTCACTTGCGGAGTCTATCTCTCGCGTGGAACAACGGCCATTGCCCGTGGAAGAGATGCCCGTTTCTCGCGAGAGATGACTGTCTCTCTTGATTTCGTCTCTCGTGAGGGGCCCGCCGACTAAATGACCAAGCGTACCCCTATCAGCGACACCCATCGGTACTCCCCCGACGCCCATCGGTCGAAGATCTGATGTTATTTGAGCGAGATTTTCCAGATTCTTTTGGAGATCTCCCAATATTTCCAAAATATTTCCTAAATCTTTTCAAAATCTTTTAAATCTTTTCAAATATTTAAAAATCTTAGATTTGATTTTGAGGATATTCTGCAAATCATTCGGTTTTGATTTTGATTTTATAAATCTTTTTCAAATTTAAATTCTAAATTTAAATTTATTTGAATGGTTTTCCTAAACCTATAAATAGGGGACGGAAGCTCATTGTTCGGGGTTGGCAGTTTTGACCAAAAAGAATATTTAGCAATTTTTACAAAATATTTTCCTACAAAAGTTTTCTTGCTTTCATTTTTCATCAAAATATTCTTCCAATTTAGGCAAATCCGGGGGAACGACGTTAATTCGTTTCTATCTGATCCAGCCATTTTAGTATAAAAACGTCGAGAGAGAAAAATATAATTTTCTTTTCTTGATTTGTTTTCAAAACACGGTTTTTGTAGTCCAAAAATCTTCTGAAAATCACACATCACGGATCAATCCTTGTAGAACTCGAGGAATGAAAACCATGCAACATTCACCTTTAAAGGTAATATTCCGAGGGTAAACATTCTGGATCGATATCCTTCACATTTAATAATTTCATTCGGATTTTACACATAAAAACTTATTTTATTTAAAATAAAATAATTTTTTGCTTGAGTTGCTGCATTTTTCTGGATTTGGAGTGACCGACGGGTAGAGGATCCACTGATAGCTGTCGCTCACCCGAGCGACGGGTCATCGAGAGTTTCTACCTCCACCCATCGGTCAGCCCAAGGACGCCCGTCGCTCGCGTGCCATGGGATATCCCTAGGCCTTTTCTTCTCCCTTTCCTCCCTTTCTTTCACCACTTATTTTCTTATTATCTTTGTGATAATTCTTCACTTTTTTTTATATAATTTATTTTGCGTTAATTGTAGCACTAACATGATTCTTATTTTGTGAGTTTCATTGATTTATGTGGTGGATTTGGGTTATATTAAATGGAGGACACCGCAATGATTTGAGAATCTTCACTCGAGTTCATTCTCTTACCCTTATCCTTTTTTTTATCTTATGCATTATTATTGTAAATATTATTTCATTCCGCTAATACATGAAAATGGTTAAACATTTATAGTAATTGAATTTGGATTTTCATTAATAAATTGAGGACTAATGTCCTGTTTTTTCAGTTCAAATCGTTTTTGTAAAATGTGCATGCAAGGACCAATGTCCTCATTTTTAACGAGTATCTCGATTTATGTATGACTCAGATGCTATTTATAATGGGGGTTGTATTCTGCCCCTAGTTTTGTATTAATTTATTTTCAAATAATTTATTTTAATTTTGCTCCTATTTATCGCATTCCTTGTATGGCCAACTTGCACTTTAATTAATTTCATTAAATTGAATGAGAAATGGGATAAAACGTTAAATTCAAAACTCAATTATAACTTTAATTCAAGGTATGAATAAATGGAAAGTCTCAAACCTTCTCTAATCTTAGGCTCAACGAGGTTAGAGGACCATCTCAATGTTTCATTCGGATGGGGTCTCCAAAATATCTCTTGTTGCCCAAAAAAGGCCCAATTTGCATAATCCTAGGCTCCAAAAGGTTAGAGGAGCATCTCAATATTTTATTGGGATGGGGCCTCTAAAATATCTCTGGCTTGCCCAAAATGGATGCATATGCGCTGTCTTAGGCTCACTAAGGCTAGACGACATTTCTCAATGTTCTATTGGGTGGCGACTCCAAGAAACCTGCTTGTTGTCCAAAATAGATGCCCTTGTAATCTCTTGCAAGTTTTTATGAACCTCTCTCAATCACCCTAAGGGGGGGTTTTCGGGGCCTCTCGGGGTTCGGCGCACGTCACAATGGCGACTCCGCTGGGGACATAAATGAGACTTCGCTTTGAAAGTACCTTGATTAAAACATATTATTGAGTTTTAATTTAAAAATTTCATCCTTTTTCAAAATTTGCATTGCATCTTATTAGAGCCTTAGATCTATGCTAGTTTGGTCCCTCTTTCAACCCCGGTGCATTCCCGAAGCACGACCCTACGTGCACTCAATGTAGGGAAGTGTTAAGGATAATCACCAGCCCAAGCCTCGTACCATTATGGTATATTGAATGGAGACCCGACCGGTCGTTACGCTCATGATGAGCTAGACCCGTTGCTAGGAACCATGCTTGGGTAGCCCTAAAGTGACATCACCTTGACCAAAGCCCATGTAATGGAAATAGATACTTCCCATAGGTGGTATGAACCTTAATACTATGCTTGTTGTATGGATCGTCTTGTATTGGACAAAGTAAGATAATTTAATTAGTCACCTAATCAAAGGCTTTTATGCCCTGATAGGCCCATGTCAATTTATCCAGACTGCCTAAATACACAGCGATCACAACCCATACGTCTGTGCATTAGTTAGGAAAGGTTATACTGTCAGTCTTCCACCGTGCATCATACGTGTCCATCGGGTTCCTTATTAACCAATGGGCTAAGCCCACCTAGGAAAGAGACTATGACCTCGTGTGCAGGAGTGACATGGTTGGAAGGACTTAAGTGCTTGCATGTGATTTGTGGATGCTACATAGCACGACCATGCATTATATGTCATTCATACATCATCCTAACGGGTATATTTTGCAACCATCATAGATCTGCCCAGGTGGTCTAAAGGTCCCGACAGGCGACTAATCAGTGATTCATTTTTTCTTTTTTTATTCAAAGAGAAAAGAGCAGTATACGCAGGCTAAGAGAGCAGTGAGTCATACCCCTTTGTAGTGTTCAACAGAAAGTAACATGGTAGACCCATTAAGAAGGCCCAACGCAACTCATGCACTTATTATCGACGAAATGCATAGGAAGGCACAGGAAATTAAGAGGAGGCTTGGAGAGTTTGAAGCTAGGATGAGGACTATGAGGGGAAATTTCGCTACCGCGGTAATGCCATCCGCTGAGGCACAACGCACTATTTTTACCACATCGCATAACAAATATGACCCAGCTAAGGCTGCGTGCATACCACAAACTGAGTCTAGAGGAAATATGTCTTTTCCTCTGCTATCTAGGCGAAAAAGCAAAAGGCATGCTTCTAAGGGTCAGTGCAGGATGACAACAGGTGGCTCAAAAAGAAGAGTAGATATCCTCGAGGAAGAAATCTTGCGATCTAAGCGTGCTACTACCCAAGCCGCCTATAAGAGGCTCACTTTTAGTGCCACGGACTTGGAAAAAGAAAATTGCTTATGTAAATGTGATAGTTGCATAGGCATTCGGGAGGTGGAAAAAGTATCGGCAGCTGGAAAAGCCCAAAAATATTACTTTGGCTTAGGCGGACCTTTTCCTAAAATATTGGAGAAAAACCCACAAATGTGGTCAGCTAGATCAACCATGGGTCAGGGGCTAACGAGTCACCATCAGTATACCAGGGCCCGATTGATGATTGCCAAGTCTTGAGGGGGCAAATTTGGGATCTTGAGCCGCATGTAATCCCTGAAGGAGGAAATGATGGAAGCTCAAGTCGTGGCAATAGCCGAACTTTAAGAAAGCAGGTTCAAGGCCTCATTGATGAGGAGTTGAGAGAAAGGAGGGATGGGCCCTGAGGAGGATAATAAATCATCGGTAACAATATCTGTGTCAGCAAAGAGAGGAAAAGATGATAATTTAGATTTTCTTTTGATTTATATTTCTGAACTTTTCAATAATGTTGATGACATTTTGAGTTTTATTAATAACATGAACGCTTTGCTTACTTGTGTGATGTCTCTAATGATTTCACTATGCATAATCATGATCATAATTCATTTATATTTGACTTTGATTCAACCAATGCTACTCAATCTAATTTTAAAACTTTGGAGAACCCAAAGGAAATCTTAATAGCATCTAATATAGCTCCTGGTGAGAAGTTAAAATTTGAGAGAATACAAAAAAAAATCAAAAAGCCTTTGCCTGGACCTATGAAGGTACACCGACAGTAGATGGTGAAATCACAGAGCATACTCAGTCAAGCAGAAGCTCAGAAGACTCAAGCTAGAAGGGGCATAAAAGGTTAAAGGGAGAAATCCACAAGCAGAAGCGAGACCAAATTTTCTTATGGAAGCACAATACTCGACTTTTTTTTATCAAGGTTGTCCTAATATCGAGAAGAGGAGGAGTGTGTGTATGTCTAAATTATCAAGAATTTGAACAAAGCTTATCCACAAAAAAAAAAATAAAAAAACAAAAAACAAAAAAAATCAAAGTAAAATAAAACAAAATAAGGAAAAAAGAGAAAGAGGGAAAAATAATAAAAAAAGAAAAAAAAAAGAGAGAAAAGAAAAAGAAGAGGAAAAAGACAAAATACAAAAGAAGAGAAAAAAGAAGGAAAATAGTCCATATGTAGATCTGGCTGAAACTGTTGATATGAGGGGCAAAGGAAGGTCATCCTGGGGACAAACTTTGTTCAAATCCTGTTGATCTACACATACCCGCACTTTCCCATTCTTCTTGACTTCCAAAAAGGACCAAAAGGGTTCTACTGACTTATAATGGATACAGGATGCCCGAGCTTGGGAAAGACATTATGGGGGAGGTACACCCTACGGCCTCCAATGGATAGGGTCATCAAAAAGAATCTGATATGTCAATATGATTTCCCGCACCACGTAGGATTTAAGGACGGAAGGACAATTTATGGTTAAGGCTAGGGAGTTGTTCTAGAGGTATGGCATTAAAGACCACCAGTCCTCTCTGTATTGCACTCAAACCAATAGGGCAGGAGGAGATGCTATAGAACGACCGTCAGAAAATCTATGAGAGCCACACCGTATTCCTTAGTATATGGGATAGAAGTAGTACTGCTGGTTGAGATAGAACTCAGATCATTTAGGGTAGTTATGGAAGCTCAGATTCCAGAGACTGAGTGGGCACAACAGTGGTTGCAACATCTGAATATGCTGGATGAGAGTAGGCTGAGAGCCTATTGCCATAGTCAGATTTATCAGAAAGGGCTGGCCATATCATTCGAGAAGAAAGTCAAGAAACACACGTTAAATAAAGGGGATTTGGTATTCAAGCAAATGAGACCGAGAATACCAGATATAAGGGGAAAATTCAGACCAATGTGGGAAGGTCCTTTCATCCTCAAAAAGCTATTGTCAAAAGGGGTGATGAGTTCCAGGAGTTCAAGGAGCCAATTAGTATTGATAGACTCAAGAGGTTCCACGGCTAAAGACCGTAAATCAAAAGAAGAGAATAAAAGCCCCGCGAGGTGAAAATCGAAAAAAGGCGGCCTTGCTAAAATTGGGCACCTTGTCAGGGTGAAAATCGAAAAAAGGCATCCTGGGCAAAAATTAGAGGCTTGAGAGAAAATGTCCAATCAAGAAAACCCGTGAGGGCTGATTGGTAATAGGAGTTGATGCTATCGAGATTTGTTCCAGGAATAAATGTTGCTTTCCATTTTGAAATAGTGTTAAATGATGATTATGTATACTGAAATCATACTGAGATGTACACAATTTTGCAAAATGAAATAAAACTAAATTTATTCATTTACATTATTTTCTAGTTCTGTTTTAAAAAGAAATACATCGCTTAAAATGCATGCAAATCTGAACTAGGCTCTATCACTACTCTCGTCGGCCAGGTGTCTAAGTCGTCGAGTCATGTTATCAGCTGCGGGGCTAAGTACCCATCTCCTATATGCACTGGTAGAAGTGACAGAGTGATTTTTGAACGGGGGTATGATGGTCTTCACTGATAGTTCGACCCAGAGGTCATGATACCGGGAGGCAAAGGCTGAAGATAGAACTCCACCTCGAAAAGATAAAGGGAGTCGTACCACATCCTGGGTCAGCTCGAGTTGCCGACAGCAGTGGGCTGTGATGTAAAAAGTGGCTTCACGAAGCCCACATAGTGGGACACACCTCAAAGAGCCATCGACTACCACAACAGATAGGGGAAGCCAAGCATTCACGAAATTAATATCCTCGTCTGTTACCTCGCCAAATCTAGTGATGCCCTCGTCGAGAGTGGCGAATGAGTACAGTCGCTAATGGGGAAGGAAATGCCTCGGAGAATATTGGCTGATGACCTTGGGAGGTGGTTCTGATAGCAACTTCAACTTCTCTTGTAGCCATATTTGAGAAGAAAGAAAGAAAAACATAAAAGAAAGGAAAAATAAAATAAAAGCCGTTGGAGTGAGTTGGGTTCACCCCAGGCAAAAGTAAGGCATAGGGTTGTGTGAAAATCCAAAAAGGATGCACTTCCCGCTAAGAAATGGTAGTGTGAAAATCCACAAGGGACGCACTACCTTTCAAGATAATGACTTACCTGGAGTAATAAGGGGCTCCTAGAGAAGGAGGCAGAAGACTCAGCACTGGCAGAATCCAGACTAAGAATAGTGTCGGCAAGAATCAGTAGGAAAGGGGTCAGCCCGTGATGAAAGTCATCCAGAATCCCAAATAGATGAGAGTCACCAGTAAACTCCTCTGAAGTCACGATCAGATACCTTATGAGATAAAACAGGAAGGTGATACTCATACTGTATGGGGGAACATCAGAAAACTCATCCAATGCCTCAATCAGTGGCTCTAAGACAAATGTGGAACCCTGAGGAACTAAGCGAGCAACGTCAGAAAGAGCAATGCTTAAGACCAATGCAATGTCCCGGGTGTGAGTCAGACCGTAGCGGGGAATGCAGGGTAAGGCGCTGGGAGGATACCAGGTCCCGATAATGGCAGCAAATTCTTCAGGCAGGGGGCACAATTACTGATAGGTAAACCTGAAGACATGAAAGCGCAGGTCCCAGAAGCGGACTGCAGCCAAAAGGAGGTTGTAATCTATCCTAACCCTTCTCAGGAATTTCATACTAGAAAGCAGAGCAAGGGTGGAGTTTTCCCAGGTTTGGGGGTTATCCAGGATTCGTTGCATCTTAGTAATGGCAGACATAGACATTTCCTAAGGGTTGTAGCTAAAAAATAAAAGCTAGCAAAGTAAAGTAAAGAAGAAAAGAGAGAGGAACCTGAGAAAGAAGCTAGGGCTAAGACTCAGAGTGTCGAAAGTACACAAAATTCAAGGAAAAGGGAGTATTTATAAGGAAGAGATGACCGATGGGGTGCCCGTCTATCATTTACCCTACGGGAATCCCGTCGATCAACCTAGTTGACCACTGGGCAGTTTTATTTCTTTCATGTTTCATGCATATCACGCACACAAAATAATTTTTGCATATTTCTTTACCATTCGACAGGGGTGTGCACTAGACACGAAAATCGAAGCAAATATTCAGGGAGTTTTACATAAAAAAAAAGTATTTAATGAGTTTTCAATTCATTAATGGCTTATTAAATAGGCCATTAATGAAGGGGATGAAGACGAAGCGGAAAACGGAATTTTTAACGACCGACGGGATTCTCGTCGCTCGATGTTCCAACGAGAAGATCGTCGGTCATGAAAAATTATAAAAGGGACGCCCAGCGATGCCCCTTCAGTTTTCTTTTCTTCTTCTTTTCTCTCCTCGCGAAACTGATGCCCTCTCCCTCTTTTTTACACTTTTCTACTTCATTTGTTGTCCGTTTTGCGGACTGCTTGCGCCAAAACAACCTCGTACTGTCATGCACACTTAGGAGACTTCTTTTTTGTGTTTCTGCCAGATTTTTTTAAGTATATTTTCGTCGACTACTAGGTTAGTTCATTTTTTTTCTAATATTTTTTATCTCTTTTTGAACGATTTGCATGGAAAATGCATGTTTAGTATATTTTAGCAAAACGTAGGACTAGATTCTGCCCATTTATGCTTAGTTTGTGAGACCATGCATGAGGCATGACGTTAGAAATGTAAATATGCATGAACAAATAATAACAAAAAAATAATACAATAAAAAAAATCAAAAAAGGAGAATTAGAGACTTATGGACTTGCCCTGGACTAACTTAGTTTTAGGAGTAGTCCGAACTAAATAATACGTGAAAATAACATACAATGATGAAATTGTTGCTTGGGGCCTGAGGCCTATCCCTTTATTGTGTTTTTCTATGCATGAAATTGGGTACATCCATGCCAGGTGCTGCCCAAAAATTTTTAATTTTTTTTTTGGGTAGCCACATCCTTGCTGGGATGCTGCCAAAATTTTTTTTTGGATAGGTACATTTCAACCGAAATGCTGCCGAAATCTTCAAAATTCATAATCTTTGGATCAGCTGTTATTTCCAACAATAATGTAAATCTAACTTTCTTCTCTTCTCTTTTCAAGATGCCTCCATAATGTAACGTTCCCCGTGACCAGCCTGAGCCTTATACTCCCCTTTGGATGAGCAACGAGGCTAAGGAGAGATTCAGAGCATTGGCTCGCATACAGTTCCGAGCCAGTCGTGTTGTCTCAAGACCTTTCTTGGAGAGTATAGGGATACTGGAGGAGGTAGATGCTTTGGTAGCAGCCGTAGGATGGACGAAGTTCTTGTGGCCATCATTCCAGACTCACCCCGAGGTTGTCCACGAGTTTCTGGCTACCATTCACTATAGAGGATTTCAGAGATCAGACACAGAGGAGGGGGTCATACAGTTTTGGGTCAGAGGTTACCACTACAGCATTATGCGCCAGAGGTTCTCTGAGGTCATGGGATTGCCTTTTAGAGATAACATCATAGTTCCCTAAAGGCCTATTAGGAGGTAGCACTGGGAGATCATCGCCTTGCTGGGAGTGCTGTATGACCACGATACGGCGAAGAGTACGGTACATTCATCACAGGCACTGAGGTATGTGCACAGGGTGCTTTCTAGTTCTTACCTGGGATAGGTAGGTAATCTTGGGTCAGTGAATGGGGCCGAGATTTGGAGCCTCTGGGCGATGGTAACGGGTCGTCGCCTCAACATTAGACACGAGATTGTGGCTAACCTGGTCAGAGTATCATAAGGGGCAGCCCCTATAGTGTTTGCAGGAGGAGTGGTGACTAGATTGCTACTGCAGTTGGGAGCTACCTCCAAAGATTCTTAGGCCCACATTAGAGGAGAGTATCTATGTGGACACATCAGCAGCCTTGACCATGGGGATGATTGCCCAGGTGATAGGTTAGGCTGAGGAGTACTGGCTACTCTCCATACACGAGACCAGACATACATTCAGCCTCCCTTCGCTTTAGCCAGCAAAGGAGGGGCCTCAGGCAGAGGAGCAGCCTCTACAGCAGCCGAGGTATCAGGAGGAGCAGCCTCCACAGCAGTCGGGGTATCAGGAGGGGCAGCCTCCACAGCAACCAGTAAACGAGGAGCAGCCACAAACTCCCTTCGACATGGGTATAGAGTTTAGTGTGGACAAGCTGTTAGTCACTCCTCCAGCACAGAGACTACAGAGCCCTACTCCTCCTCCTTCGGCATGAGTATAGAGGACAGCACCCCAGGACACTGAGAGGTTCCATCCTTATAGTAGGGCAGGGCATCCGGGGGCATCTACCTCCACAGCACCGCCTCCCGTACCATCATCATTGCCCCAGCCAGTCCAGCCGAATATAATAGCAGCTATGACTTCTATACTCGCCTCCATGGAACGCAAATAGGAGGAGAGAGACCTGGTCCTTCTAGAGCGGATTGGTCGATACGAGGAGCGAGATCGGGTCATGCTAGAGTGGCTAGGCCAGCAAGAGATAGTCATAGAGGATCAGGGGAGGCTCATTGAGGAGCTAAGGCAGAGTTTGGTCGCCTCCCATGATGCCGCGGTTCAGAGGGTTGACACAACTATTCAGATGGTGGATGAGTTTGTCAGTGCCCTCAGGCTCAGGACAGAGGTATTGGAGGGTGCCATACCACCTATCTCCGAGTCCATCTGAGAGTTTAGAGAGCAGACAGAGGCTAGGCTCGGGGGCATCAGAGATGCGGCTAGGGATCAGACTATGAAACTGTCGAGGTCCTTCATAGAGCTAGGCGGCATAGTCAGAGACACCTTGGAGTTCGTCGAGGTTTACGCTCAGCCTACTCTGAACTCTGGTGTCTAGAGGCATCCCTAATCTCAATAAGCCGACCCTCCACCTGCTCATGTAACTCCCCCCGTCCCTCGGATATGGCTAGAATGGAAGTCTCTAATGCCTTAATAAAAAATCTAAGAGAGGTAACAGACTTATCAATAAGCTAAATGACCTCGCCAACCCTCTGAGCTGCTGCTGCATGCGAGGCACTTAAAACCTGCCTCAAATCCTCTATGAGCTGCTCCTACCTATCTAGGTGCTCGCCTAATATCCTATCGCTATCCTCCATATGCCGGTCCATAGCAGTGAGAGCAGTAGCACAGATGAGATGATCTCCTACTGCACAGTTGAGAGGGTGATAATGTGCTGGGCTGCACTAAAGGTCCACGGGCCTCTGGTGGTGGATGAGCAGCAGATGTAGATACTCCTGGATGCCTAGGCCAGCTGTATGGGTGATATCTCCTCTCTACCCAAATATCTATCTGCTATACTGATGGCGAAGAAGGGATAGGACCCTGTGCCTCTCCATGTCCTTGTTGGGAAATTGGAGTACAGAGCATGTCCTCAATGTCTATATCTATGTCGAAGTTCTATGGGGTGTGTGGCTGCTCCTACTTAGGCTGCTGTTGTTATGGGGCCTACTACTGTGTGCGATATCCCTCTGGCTGTGCCTCATTCTCTGGGCTCTTTGGTACTGGCTGGAGTGGAGGTAGATGGAAGAGACGTCCGATCTCTGCCACTATAAGTAGTCGGTACTCATTAAGACGGTCGGGTATCTGAATAACCATCCCCATAGTCTGTCCCACAGCCAAGTCAACGTAAACATCCTTAAGCAACAGAGGCCTAAAATTGGCTAGAGGAACCCTCAAATACATCAGTAGTCTGGTGATGACACCTCTAGCGCATATTAAAAGGGCTATTCCCCATGCATGTCTTACTAAATTAGCCATAATCTCATGGATAATGTTGAGTCGTCGGCCCGTCACCATCGTCCACAGACTCTAAATCTTGATGTAGTTAACCAATCTAGGGTTTCCCGCTCAACAAAGATAAGAACTGGACAGCACCCAGTGTACTTACCTTAAGGCCTGCGATGAGAGCATGGTGCTCTTCACCGTATCATGATCATATAGGGCTCCTGGAAGTGTAATAGCCTCCCAATGCTATCTCCAAATTGCCATCTCTAGCATTGAGGTAAGTTTTGATGTCATTTGAATTGTTAAAATATGAGTTTTTGGTTGTGTGCAAAGTTTGGGATTGAATTGGGAGCAAAGTCTGTGATTTCTAGAATTTCCAGAAGTCACACGGCGGTAAGGCCTTAGCTCACCGCCGTGTGGATCGAGGAAGTTCTTCGAAAATTGCAAGGCCATGGTTTTACACAGCAGTAAGGGAAGGACCATATCGCCGTGTAAAACGCTACTGCCCAGATACATTTTTTAGCTGTGAGTTTCACACGACGGTAAGGGTTTCCCCATGCAGCCGTGTGAAACGCCTCTGTTTAGAGCTGTGTAAAACATCTTGCACGACGGTAAGGAACGTTCCATACCGCCATGTAAAATGCCTCTGTCCAGCTATGTTGGACATGTTACACGGCGGTATGGACTAAGCCATACCCCCATGTAAACTGTCTTACACGGCGGTATGGATTAACCATACCGCCATGTAAAACGCTTCTGTCCTCCTTATATACAAATTTTTGACTTCCTTCCTTTTCACTCCTTTTCCACTTGTGTTTGGTTTCAATTATTAATTAGTGTTATTTTATTTATCTAACATCATTTAATTATGTGTTTTGATATGCTAAAATAGTATGTGTTATATGTAATAGTAAAGTGAGTTATGCTCAAGTATGAACTCTATATGTGATGAATATTGGAATGTAAATTGTGTTATGCATGACCTGCTAGAGTCTTGTAAGTGGATAGTTAGGCATGCCTAATAGAGTCTTTTAGCTATAGCCTCAGTTCAGTTTGGACCCCGATCATATCCCCGTTTGGTTCCTCGCGAACCCCTCCGTATCGGATCTTGTTTAAGGTCCCCTCAGTAAAATGTTTTGAAAGTGATAAAGTAAAACTGGTTTTCGATTCGTACCCATAAGGTACTGTCAGTTATCTATTCGTACCCGTAAGGTACTGTCTGCATACTCGTTATCCACTATTATGAGCCAGCAGGTGTTATGTGTTCTGTCTACTATGTATTACTCCGATATGATTATGCGCATGTGATATTCAAATGAGTTTAATAATGAGATGTATATTCAGTTAATATGATTATCCACATGATTACGTGATGCGGAATGTATGGCTTTAATATGTAAGCATGTTCATATATTTTCATATATGATGTTATGTTATGGATATTTGCATTTGCCATTATGAATGTGTTATGCCTTGACAACCATTGTGAGTGGCCGTCCATATCATATGTGTGTTTCCCCACTAAGCGTTTATCGCTTAGCACGGTGTTCTTACCCGTGCAGGTGCGGAGGATATTTTTGCTTTGGGAGAGTCGCCGCTAGTCAAGCCAACACAGGAGGGTGAGTTTTAGGGCTTTAGTCTTTTGTAGTAGGATGATTCTTTTTGTAATATAACTCTCTTATATCTTTATAGCTTCCGCATATGCATTAATCTTTTGGGATATGTAATCTTTTGTATTTTCAGCAGGTTGATCAGAATAGTAATGTAATAGATATTGTTATATTAATGCATGATCAGCTGTTCCCTATTTTGTTTGCAAAGTTTTTAATTACCCTGTGTTTATATATGTATGCTTTAGATGATTGTATGATTTGTACTGTCCTTGTGTGGTGGCACTTTGACTCATACGGCATCTCACTCCTTATCGGATGGGATCGCCTATGTATGGGTAGGGGGCATTATAGTTTTTGGTATCAGAGCCTGGTTTAGGCATTTCTGGGTGTTATTGATGTGTTGATGTGCATAGATGTGTATATGTCTAGACCTGTGTTGGCTGATGCGGTTGTCCTCTTGTTTATTTTAGATGGCTTCTAACTCTGTTCGTGGATCACTTGAGGAGTCCGCCGAGAGTGTGAACCCTCAAGCTGTGGATCCTTCGGTTTCTGTATCGGCTCAACATGCTAGGGTCCATCCCGAGGCCACTGCCATGCCTTTTAAAGTTATGTTCAGGCTATCACAGGACATGGCTACGGTCATGGAAAGAATGACTGCTCCTAGAGCCCCTATAGAGAACTTGAGAAGGGCTGGTGTTAAAGACTTCTATGGCATAGGTTTGGATGAGTCTGAGTTGGCTGAGAAATGGGTAGACAAAGTGAAGCGTGCTTTGAGAGAGGTTAGCTGTCCTCCTGACCAGCAGGCAGAGTGTGCAGTGGCTTTACTGCAAGGGTCTGCTTATGAATGGTGGAAATTGGTTTGTAGGCATCCTCAGCTACCTGATCCGATTACTTGGGATTTCTTTAAGGGAGAGTTCACGAAGAAGTATATAACTCAGACTTATAGGGATGCTAGATGGGCACAGTTTCTTACCTTGAAGCAGAGGGCTTTGTCAGTTTCAGAATTTGAGAAAGAGTTCAACCGGTTGTCTAGGTATGCTCCAGTGGGTATTATGACTGATGAGTTCAGATGTTGTCATTTTGAGGCAGGGTTGAATGAGTCCTTGAGGGTTATGCTGATTTCTTTGATAAGCACTCTAGGGGTGAGTTATTATCAGATTGTGGATGTTGCTATGAGGGCTGAGAGATCTGAGTCAGTGTTGAGAGAGACGACTCAGAGAAGGAACCCTTCTCGCGGTGGTTTATCTTCATCATCCTCGGGTAAGAGATCGAGGAACCCGTAGGATGAGTCATCATCTGGTCCAGCCACTAGAGGTAGGAGACAGGGTTCTGCAGCTATGTCAGGTTCTGGCAGGGGTGGTAGATCTGAGGCTATACCTATTTGTTCGCACTACAGTAAGACTCACCGGGGTGAGTGTAGGTGGCTCACTGGTGGGTGTTTTAGATGTGGGAGCACCAAGCACCTTCTGGCTAGTTGTCCACGGTTGAGTGAGGATTCAGGTCCACAGAGAGGGGCTAGCAGAGTTGGATCAAATGCTACTCAGGCTGCCCGTGGTAGAGGCCGAGGTAGGGGTCGAGGCGATCGACCTAGAGAGGGTGCTGCATCAGAGATAGTGGAGCGCCAGTTGCCTATTGCAGCTAGAGCATATGCTGTAAGAGCTAGAGAGGAGCAGGATGCCTCGGATGTGATTGCTGGTAAGTTCCTACTCCATGACACTGAATTGTATGCTCTAATTGACCCTGGTTCCACACACTCATACTTGTGCACATATAAGATTGTTGATAAGTTGCATGTGGTTGATCAGTTAGATTATGAGATATGTATGACCAGTCCATTAGGGCATAGTGTCAGTGTGAGTAGAGTTTATAAGAATTGTCCTTTGTTAGTTGAGGGAGTTGTATTTCCAGTGGATTTGATTGAGTTGCCTTTCAGAGAGTTCAATCTGATTCTGGGTATGGACTGGTTGGGTAAGCATCGGGCTGTGGTTGATTGTCATAGAAAGACCATGGTGCTTCGGGATAGAAATCGATCTCCTGTGTTTGTGAAAGGTTTGGGTGCTAGTTCCTTGAACAACGTGATTTCAGCAATGCAAGCCAAGAGGTTTATCAGAAAGGGTTGTGAAGCTTTCTTAGCGGTTGTTTTGGATTCCAAGAGGGATCAAGTTCGGATTGAGGACATCCCAATGGTACGGGAGTTTAGTGATGTGTTCCTGAGTGATTTGCCGGGTTTACCTCCAGAGAGAGAGGTTGAGTTAGCCATAGAGATTATGCCGGGTACCACAACCATATCAAGAGCACCTTATCAAATGGCTCCTATAGAGTTGAGAGAACTCAAAACTCAGCTACAAGAGCTATTGGATAAGGGGTTTATTCCACCCAGCATATCTCCATGGGGAGCTCTGGTTTTATTTGTCGAGAAGAAAGATGGATCCTTGCGGATGTGCATTGATTATAGGCAAATCAATAAGGTCACAGTGAAGAACAAGTATCCTTTTGTAACACCCCCATACCCCCGGTAAGGAATATCGGGGCGCTACGCGGACACTTACGTATGCATGTACATGCATTAGCGGAAGCGATAGCATAAACATATCCATTTAAAAGTAATTAAATACTACACTAGGGCCCAACATGCATTTCATATTCACTATACATATGTACTTCTTTCTCTTTATACATGTTCATATTACACTCTGTTTTCATTTAACTTTACATATACATTTACATGTGATTCTTTAACTTTTATTACATAATGATGTTACTAAAAACATCACTAGCTCTGTATCTAATCTATACAAAAGACCTGAATAATACTCCCTAGTGGCCTTGAACTACAGATGCTCGCTCACTATTCCAAACCTGTAAACCTACACGGAAATAAACATCCGTGCTGAGCGATAACGCTTAGTGGGGATGAAAACAATGCAAAGGACTTCTTTACGAAGTCACAAATAAATCACACAATTCATGTCACAAAATCAACTAGCTCATGCATATAGCTTTTATACATGTATGGGTTGCATGCTCAATTATCAAGTACTATGAATTCACGTGCATATAACATGTATTCATTTACCTTTTTATATACACTACAACTTGTGCATATCACGTATTCAAATGTGCGCTATCATGTGTCCATATACATGTAAACACGCTCATGTAATTATACACTTGTTTACAAAGCTGTCATGTAATTAAACATTACTATCATGTACTATGGCTTCATTCGAAGCAACACTATAATCATCTCAAGTTCACTGCACAACATTTAACAAAACAAGCCTGAGTTCCTCTCATGGTGGATACGGGACGCTCTATATAAAAACATTTTCGATAGACCGAAGTCACAAAACATTTTCATATATCTCTATTAATGACCATTCTCGGAGGTCGACCCGCTTCACCCAAACGGGGCGGAACGTTGGCAGCTGCACTCTCTAATCCCTTTATAAGCATGCTTATCTATCCACTATAACGGTAATCAGGCTCAATACCAACTCACACACTATACACAGAAATCAACTCACCAACTAAAAATTCAAGTGCATTTATCAAATTCAACAACTAAAAGGCATGTAACATTTAAATTCCATGCATTCACTCTTATATAACATCATCATATACATGTGTTCAGCTCATTACATAAACATATAAATCATGCAAAGCAAGATAGAAGAAAACACTCTCTTCAAAACAAATAAAACAGGATGCGAAGAGGTTCACTGTCGCGATAAGAAGTCGCGCTCGCGACAGAAGCCAAGTTCATTGTCGCGATCGCGACAGAAGATAGATTACAAAAAAGGCTCTATACTCTATACCAAATGCATTATATAACAATTCATATCACAGGGCATCACATGGTCAATGCTAACTCTTATGCCGTAGCATTGGTTACATAGCTAACTAATCCTATAATCATTGTTTAATCCTAAACATGTAAAGTATAAATCACGGAAACATTCCGGGGTAATACGGGTTCATTCTGGGGAGTAAAACATCAACAAAATATACAATTTAGTCAAGGGGAAGGGTCAGGGGTTGACCCGTGGAAAATAGGAGCTCAAAAAGGAGAAGAAAAAGCCTAAAATAAGGTGTTCTGTCGTGAGGTCGCAACATGTGTCGCGCTCGCGACAGAAGCTCCGCTTTGGTGCCTCACAAGACTGCTTTTTACCCTAAACTTGTATCATCTAAATGAACCTCTAAACGTATTTTTTTGGAAAAACGTTCTTCTAAACAATTGTTCTCTAGGATGTTATATTTCAAATGGAACAAGCTTCAGGTCGTTTGGACATCTATAACAAAAGATATAGTCTAAATAACATATACTGTTCCAGTGAACCCGCCAGAACAGGGTCACCTATGTTTTAATAAATTTTTGGGATAGTTAGGGCCAGCATTAGATCAAGCACCCTCTTAGACATTTTTAGACACGAATCTTATCTTTCATATGCAATTGGAACCAACACAATTGGTATCCTATAGCTCTACTTATCACAAATACAATACACAGAGGTCTGATGACAAATAAGCAGAATTTCGCAAAATCAAGCTCTATCATCAACACAAACATTCAAATGATCAGGTTACATACTTTAAACATATATACACTTGTCATGAGCACTGTAAGAAATCAAAATGAACATCTTGAGCTAATTAAAGCTCATCAAGCATCTCTTTATTACAACATGTCTCTATTCAAACATTTTTCATCTAAACACATGCAAAATTAACAAGATCGCACTCGATCCCTACCTTAGGTCGCTTAACCGATTCTCTCTCTAATCAATTATGAGATTCTCCTTTCCCTTCACTAGCCTCTTATCCACCGCTTTCTTGCAGAACAAACCAAAAGATCACTTAATCCATGGATTTCACTTTAAATCAAAAACAGAAAATAAACATAAGAAGAAGACCAATGCTAAAATCAAGCCAATTACCTTCTTCTTAAGAACCCATCTCAACCCTTGACTTCTCCTCTTCACACCATTCAAGTGACTCTCTTAAGAAGCAAATACAAATGAAGAAAAAAGGCAACCAAAAGATGGAGAGTGGAAGAGCACGGAAAAACCAAATAAAGCAAAAGAATAAAGAAGAGAGAAGGCCAAAAGTAAGAAAAATAAGATGGGAATAGGTAAGTGGCCGGTCAACTAAATCCAAACCTTCTCACATAATGCTCACCAAACCAAATAAATGCCAACCATCTCATTTAATCCATCCATATCCCAAGCCAAGCCAAGCCAAGCCAAGCCAAGCTAAGCCAAACTAAGCCAAGCCAAGCCAAGTGTCACCCTCTCAAGTTGCCATGTGTCAACACCCTATGATGCCACTTGTCACTCTCCTATGCCGCCAGTTGTCACTCTTTTACGATGACACTTGTCACTCTTCTATGATACCATGTGTCAACTCCCTACAACTCCAAGTCTCTTAGTTCCACTTATGCACACATCTCGTGAGGGGGTTCTGTCGCGCTCGCGACAGAACGGTCACGCCCGCACCAACAAGCTGAAGTTCGAAAACCGTTGGAGGGCTCTGTCGCGCCCGCGACACTTGTCGCGCTCGCGACAAAACTCTCGCACATAAACTTACCTTTTTTTTGAAGAAAACTCTGTAATTCTTCCAAGGCCAATTTGGGGTGTGACAAATCCCTCCCGCTTAAGAAATTTCGTCCTCGAAATTTCCCCGCTAATCACTTACACCATGCAGCTATCAAATCGAACACACTTTACACTTTCCCTAATGCACTGCACTCTAATCCATATACTTCTTCTATGCATCTTGCACTGAATGTATATCCTGTCAGCTTTTCTCAATGAAACGCATGCAATGATACTTTTTCACATACAAATGAGGGATGCGGATGAAATGGCCATGTAATGATTTACGTATGCAAAATAATGCGAAAATGCAATGTAAGCTACTGTAATGCACTTTTCCCATCCCCATGTTTCACTATGCTCATGTCAAATGATTTCAAGAAGATAGCTGACAGGAATACAGAGTGTCACCTCGAACTCTTACCAATTCACATTTGCTGCTGTCTCTTCTACGCTCTCACGCGAGTCGGACTCCATCTATACTTTACACGAACGACATCTGCATTGGGCCACAACTCTAGACAAACTCTGACATTAACCTATACTCTACATCTTATAGACCAGAACCTCTAACCTCGATCTCTGATACCACTAAATGTAACACCCCCATACCCCCGGTAAGGAATATCGGGGCGCTACGCGGACACTTACGTATACATGTACATGCATTAGCGGAAGCGATAGCATAAACATATCCATTTAAAAGTAATTAAATACTACACTAGGGCCCAACATGCATTTCATATTCACTATACATATGTACTTTTTTCTCTTTATACATGTTCATATTACACTCTGTTTTCATTTAACTTTACATATACATTTACATGTGATTCTTTAACTTTTATTACATAATGATGTTACTAAAAACATCACTAGCTCTGTATCTAATCTATACAAAAGACCTGAATAATACTCCCTAGTGGCCTTGAACTGCAGATGCTCGCTCACTGTTCTGAACCTGTAAACCTACACGGAAATAAACATCCGTGCTAAGCGATAACGCTTAGTGGGGATGAAAACAATGCAAAGGACTTCTTTACGAAGTCACAAATAAATCACACAATTCATGTCACAAAATCAACTAGCTCATGCATATAGCTTTTATACATGTATGGGTTGCATGCTCAATTATCAAGTACTATGAATTCACGTGCATATAACATGTATTCATTTACCTTTTTATATACACTACAACTTGTGCATATCACGTATTCAAATGTGCGCTATCATGTGTCCATATACATGTAAACACGCTCATGTAATTATACACTTGTTTACAAAGCTGTCATGTAATTAAACATTACTCTCATGTACTATGGCTTCATTCGAAGCAACACTATAATCATCTCAAGTTCACTGCACAACATTTAACAAAACAAGCCTGAGTTCCTCTCATGGTGGATATGGGACGCTCTATATAAAAACATTTTCGATAGACCGAAGTCACAAAATATTTTCATATATCTCTATTAATGACCATTCTCGGAGGTCGACCCGCTTCACCCAAACGGGGCGGAACGTTGGCAGCTGCACTCTCTAATCCCTTTATAAGCATGCTTATCTATCCACTATAACGGTAATCAGGCTCAATACCAACTCACACACTATACACAGAAATCAACTCACTAACTAAAAATTCAAGTGCATTTATCAAATTCAACAACTAAAAGGCATGTAACATTTAAATTCCATGCATTCACTCTTATATAACATCATCATATACATGTGTTCAACTCATTACATAAACATATAAATCATGCAAAGCAAGACAGAAGAAAACACTCTCTTCAAAACAAATAAAACAGGATGCGAAGAGGTTCACTATCACGATCGCGATAAGAAGTCGCGCTCGCGACAGAAGCCAAGTTCATTGTCGTGATCGCGACCAGAGGTCGCGCTTGCGACAGAAGATAGATTACAAAAAAGGCTCTATACTCTATACCAAATGCATTATATAACAATTCTTATCACAGGGCATCACATGGTCAACGCTAACTCTTATGCCGTAGCATTGGTTACATAGATAACTAATCCTATAATCATTGTTTAATCCTAAACATGTAAGGTATAAATCACAGAAACATTCCGGGGTAATACGGGTTCATTCTGGGGATTAAAACATCAACAAAATATACAATTTAGTCAAGGGGAAGGGTCAGGGGTTGACCCGTGGCAACTAGGAGCTCAAAAAGGAGAAGAAAAAGCCTAAAATAAGGTGTTCTGTCGCGAAGTCGCGACATGTGTCGCGCTCGCGACAGAAGCTCCGCTTTGGTGCCTCACAAGACTACTTTTTACCCTAAACTTGTATCATCTAAATGAACCTCTAAACGTCTTTTTTTGGAAAAAAGTTCTTCTTCACAATTCGTTTCTAGGATGTTAGCTTTCAAATGGGACAAGTTTCAGGTCGTTTCGACATCTATAAAAAAAAGATATGGTCTAAACAACATATACTGTTCCAGTGAACCCGCCAGAACAGGGTTACCTACGTTTTAATAACTTTTTGGGATACTTAGGGCCAGAATTAGATCAAGTACCCTCGTAGACATTTTTAGACACGAATCTTATCTTTCATATGCAATTGGAACCAACACAATTGGAGTCCTATAGCTTTACTTATCACAAATACAATACACAGAGGTCTGATGACAAATAAGCATAATTTCGCAAAATCAAGCTCTATCATCAACATAAACATTCAAATGATCAGGTTACATACTTTAAACATATATACACTTGTCATGAGCACTGTAAGCAATCAAAATGAACATCTTGAGCTAATTAAAGCTCATCAAGCATCTCTTTATTACAACATGTCTCTATTCAAACATTTTTCATCTAAACACATGCAAAATTAACAAGATCGCACTCGATCCCTACCTTAGGTCGCTTAACCGATTCTCTCTCTAATCAATTATGAGCTTCTCCTTTCCCTTCACTAGGCTCTTATCCACCGCTTTCTTGCACAACAAACCAAGAGATCACTTAATCCATGGATTTCACTTTAAATCAAAAACAGAAAATAAACATAAGAAGAAGACCAATGCTAAAATCAAGCCAATTACCTTCTTCTTAAGAACCCATCTCAACCCTTGACTTCTCCTCTTCACACCATTCAAGTGACTCTCTTAAGAAGCAAATACAAATGAAGAAAAAAGGCAACCAAAAGATGGAGAGTGGAAGAGCACGGAAAAACCAAATAAAGCAAAAGAATAAAGAAGAGAGAAGGCCAAAAGTAAGAAAAATAAGATGGGAATAGGTAAGTGGCCGGTCAACTAAATCCAAACCTTCTCACATAATGCTCACCAAACCAAATAAATGCCAACCATCTCATTTAATCCATCCATATCCCAAGCCAAGCCAAGCTAAGCCAAACTAAGCCAAGCCAAGCCAAGCCAAGTGTCACCCTCTCAAGTTGCCATGTGTCAACACCCTATGATGCCACTTGTCACTCTCCTATGCCGCCACTTGTCACTCTTTTACGATGACACTTGTCACTCTTCTATGATACCATGTGTCAACTCCCTACAACTCCAAGTCTCTTAGTTCCACTTATGCACACATCTCGCGAGGGGGTTCTGTCGCGCTCGCGACAGAACTGTCACGCCCGCACCAACAAGCTGAAGTTCGAAAACCGTTGGAGGGCTCTGTCGCGCCCGCGACACTTGTCGCGCTCGCGACAGAACTCTCGCACATAAACTTACCTTTTTTTTTTGAACAAAACTCTGTAATTCTTCCAGGGCCAATTTGGGGTGTGACAAATCCCTCCCCCTTAAGAAATTTCGTCCTCGAAATTTCCCCGCTAATCACTTACACCATACAGCTATCAAATCAAACACACTTTACACTTTCCCTAATGCACTGCACTCTAATCCATATACTTCTTCTATGCATCTAGCACTGAATGTATATCCTGTCAGCTTTTCTCAATAAAACGCATGCAATGATACTTTTTCACATACAAATGAGGGATGCGGATGAAATGGCCATGTAATGATTTATGTATGCAAAATGATGCGAAAATGCAATGTAAGCTACTGTAATGCACTTTTCCCATCCCCATGTTTAACTATGCTCATGTCAAATGATTTCAAGAAGATAGCTGACAGGAATACAGAGTGTCACCTCGAACTCTTACCAATTCACATTTGCTGCTATCTCTTCTACGCTCTCACGCGAGTCGGACTCCATCTATACTTTACACGAACGACATCTGCATTAGGCCACAACTCTAGACAAACTCTGACATTAACCTATACTCTACATCTTATAGACCAGAACCTCTAACCTCGATCTCTGATACCACTAAATGTAACACCCCCATACCCCCGGTAAGGAATATCGGGGCGCTACGCTGACACTTACGTATACATGTACATGCATTAGCGGAAGCGATAGCATAAACATATCCATTTAAAAGTAATTAAATACTACACTAGGGCCCAACATGCATTTCATATTCACTATACATATGTACTTCTTTCTCTTTATACATGTTCATATTACACTCTGTTTTCATTTACCTTTACATATACATTTACATGTGATTCTTTAACTTTTATTACATAATGATGTTACTCAAAACATCACTAGCTCTGTATCTAATCTATACAAAAGACCTGAATAATACTCCCTAGTGGCCTTGAACTGCAGATGCTCGCTCACTGTTCCGAACCTGTAAACCTACATGGAAATAAACATCCGTGCTAAGCGATAACGCTTAGTGGGGATGAAAACAATGCAAAGGACTTCTTTACGAAGTCACAAATAAATCACACAATTCATGTCACAAAATCAACTAGCTCATGCATATAGCTTTTATACATGTATGGGTTGCATGCTCAATTATCAAGTACTATGAATTCACGTGCATATAACATGTATTCATTTACCTTTTTATATACACTACAACTTGTGCATATCACGTATTCAAATGTGCACTATCATGTGTCCATATACATGTAAACACGCTCATGTAATTATACACTTGTATACAAAACTGTCATGTAATTAAACATTACTCTCATGTACTATGGCTTCATTCGAAGCAACACTATAATCATCTCAAGTTCACTGCACAACATTTAATGAAATAAGCCTGAGTTCCTCTCATGGTGGATACGGGACGCTCTATATAAAAACATTTTCAATAGACCGAAGTCACAAAATATTTTCATATATCTCTATTAATGACCATTCTCGGAGGTCGACCCGCTTCACCCAAACGGGGCGGAACGTTGGCAGCTGCACTCTCTAATCCCTTTATAAGCATGCTTATCTATCCACTATAACGGTAATCAGGCTCAATACCAACTCACACACTACACACAGAAATCAACTCACCAACTAAAAATTCAAGTGCATTTATCAAATTCAACAACTAAAAGGCATGTAACATTTAAATTCCATGCATTCACTCTTATATAACGTCATCATATACATGTGTTCAACTCATTACATAAACATATAAATCATGCAAAGCAAGATAGAAGAAAACACTCTCTTCAAAACAAATAAAACAGGATGCGAAGAGGTTCACTGCCGCGATCGCGATAAGAAGTCGCGCTCGCGACAGAAGCCAAGTTCATTGTCGCGCTCGCGACAGAAGATAGATTACAAAAAAGGCTCTATACTCTATACCAAATGCATTATATAACAATTCATATCACAGGGCATCACATGGTCAACGCTAACTCTTATGCCGTAGCATTGGTTACATAGATAACTAATCCTATAATCATTGTTTCATCCTAAACATGTAAAGTATAAATCACGGAAACATTCCGGGGTAATACGGGTTCATTCTGGGGAGTAAAACATCAACAAAATATACAATTTAGTCAAGGGGAAGGGTCAGGGGTTGACCCTTGGCAACTAGGAGCTCAAAAAGGAGAAGAAAAAGCCTAAAATACGGTGTTCTGTCGCGAGGTCGCAACATGTGTCGCGCTCGCGACAGAAGCTCCGCTTTGGTGCCTCACAAGACTGCTTTTTACCCTAAAATTGTATCGTCTAAATGAACCTCTAAACATCTTTTTTTGGAAAAACGTTCTTCTTAGCAATTCTTCTCTAGGATGTTAGATTTCAAATGGAACAAGTTTCAGGTAGTTTGGACTTCTATAAAAAAAGATATGGTCTAAATAACATATACTGTTCTAGTGAACACGCCAGAATAGGGTCACCTACGTTTTAATAACTTTTTGGGATACTTAGGGCCAGAATTAGATCAAGAACCCTCTTAGACATTTTTAGACACGACTCGTATCTTTCATATGCAATTGGAACCAACACAATTGGAGTCCTATAGGTCTACTTATCACAAATACAATACACAGAGGTCTGATGACAAATAAGCAGAATTTCGCAAAATCAAGCTCTATCATCAACACAAACATTCAAATGATCAGGTTACATACTTTAACCATATATACACTTGTCATGAGCACTGTAAGCAATCAAAATGAACATCTTGAGCTAATTAAAGCTCATCAAGCATCTCTTTATTACAACATGTCTCTATTCAAACATTTTTCATCTAAACACATGCAAAATTAACAAGATCGCACTCGATCACTACCTTAGGTCGCTTAACCGATTCTCTCTCTAATCAATTATAAGCTTCTCCTTTCCCTTCACTAGCCTCTTATCCACCGCTTTCTTGCACAACAAACCAAGAGATCACTTAATCCATGGATTTCACTTTAAATCAAAAACAGAAAATAAACATAAGAAGAAGACCAATGCTAAAATCAAGCCAATTACCTTCTTCTTAAGAACCCATCTCAACCCTTGACTTCTCCTCTTCACACCATTCAAGTGACTCTCTTAAGAAGCAAATACAAATGAAGAAAAAAGGCAACCAAAAGATGGAGAGTGGAAGAGCACGGAAAAACCAAATAAAGCAAAAGAATAAAGAAGAGAGAAGGCCAAAAGTAAGAAAAATAAGATGGGAATAGGTAAGTGGCCGGTCAACTAAATCCAAACCTTCTCACATAATGCTCACTAAACCAAATAAATGCCAACCATCTCATTTAATCCATCCATATCCCAAGCCAAGCCAAGCCAAGCCAAGCTAAGCCAAACTAAGCCAAGCCAAGCCAAGTGTCACCCTCTCAAGTTGCCATGTGTCAACACCCTATGATGCCACTTGTCACTCTCCTATGCCGCCACTTGTCACTCTTTTACAATGACACTTGTCACTCTTCTATGATACCATGTGTCAACTCCCTACAACTCCAAGTCTCTTAGTTCCACTTATGCACACATCTCGCGAGGGGGTTCTGTCGCGCTCGCGACAGAACGGTCACGCCCGCACCAACAAGCTGAAGTTCGAAAACCGTTGGAGGGCTCTGTCGCGCCTGCGATACTTGTCGCGCTCGCGACAGAACTCTCGCACATAAACTTACCTTTTTTTTTTGAACAAAACTCTGTAATTCTTCCAGAGCCAATTTAGGGTGTGACACCTTTACCTAGGATTGAGGATTTGTTTGATCAGCTTAGAGGTGCAGGTGTTTTCTCAAAGATTGATCTTCGGTCAGGGTATTATGAGTTGCGAGTTAAGGATGAGGATGTGGTTAAGACTGCATTTCGGACTCGGTATGGCCACTATGAGTTCCTTGTTATGCCGTTTGGTTTTACCAATGCTCCAGTGGCATTCATGGATTTGATGAACAGAGTATTTAGGCCATACTTAGATCGGTTTGTGGTGGTGTTTATAGATGACATCTTGGTGTATTCCAAGGATGAGAGTGAGCATGAAGAGCATCTCCGGTTGGTTTTGCAAGTATTGAGAGGGCATCGGTTGTTTGCTAACCTTAGCAAGTGTGATTTTTGGCTTCGAGAAGTGTCATTTCTGGGTCACAATATTTCGGCTAGAGGTATTCAGGTGGATTCGGCCAAGATTGAGGCGATAGTTGATTGGAAAAAGCCTAGGAATGTTTAGAAAGTGAGGAGTTTTCTTAGTTTGGCGGGTTACTACCGTCGGTTTGTTAAGGGTTTTTTAGTGATTGCCGCTCCGATGACTAGATTGTTGATGAAAGGGGTCAGATTTGAGTTGTCAGATCAATGCCAGGCTTGTTTTGAGCAGTTGAAGAAGTTGTTAGTTGAGGCTCCTATACTTACTCAACCCATCTCGGGTAAAGAGTTTGTCATGTATGGTGATGCATCGGGTGTCGGTCTTGGGTGTGTGCTGATGCAGGAAGGTAAGGTTGTGGTTTATGTTTCTCGGCAGTTGAAGCCACATGAGAGGAATTATCCGACACATGACCTAGAGTTAGCGGCTATTATCTTTGCTTTGAAGATATGGCGTCATTATCTGTATGGGGAGAAGTGTAAGATCTTCACAGATCACAAGAGCTTAAAGTACTTCCTCACACAGAAGGAGTTGAATATGAGACAGTGCCGTTGGCTTGAATTGTTTAAGGACTACAACTGCATTGTGGATTACCATTCGGGTAAAGCAAATGTAGTCGCAGATACTTTGAGTCGAAAGTCAGTTTCAGCCCTATTTCTGAGACAGTTTAGATGGAGATTTGGCTCAGATGGAGCTTTGATTGCTCAGTTGCGTGTGAAGCCTACCTTGAGACAGAGGATTGTGGATGCTCAGAGGGATGATGAGAGGCTACAGCGGATTGTGCAAGAGGTCAGATCGGGTAAGCAATCAGATTTCTTAGTTCGGGATGGAGTGTTGATGTATGAAAACCGCTTGTGTGTACCTGAGAATGAGGAGTTGAGGAGACAACTGTTGAGTGAGGCGCATAGTACGGTTTTTACTATGCATCCTGGCAGTGAGAAGATGTACCGGGACATGAAGCAGTTTTATTGGTGGTCTGGTATGAAGAGGGATATTGTGGATTTTGTATCCAAGTGCTTGACATGTCAGCAGGTAAAGGCTGAGAATCAAGTTCCTTCGGGATTGCTCACGCCTTTGTCCGTTCCCGAGTGGAAATGGGATGACATTGCCATGGATTTCGTGTCTGGTTTGCCGTTGACACAGAGGAAGCATGATTCTGTATGGGTGATTTTGGATACGCTTACGAAGTCAGCTCACTTCTTGCCTATGAGAGTGGATTATCCGATGGGCAGGTTGGCCAGCATTTATGTGGATGAGATAGTTCGGTTGCATGGAGTGCCGTTGTCCATAGTATCCGATCGGGACCTGAGGTTTACTTCCAAGTTTTGGAAAGAGTTGCAGAGAGCTCTACTAAGTTGAACTTCAGTACCGCATTTTATCCTCAGACAGATGGGCAGTCAGAGCGGGTCTATCAGATTCTGGAGGATATATTGAGGGCTTGTGTTCTGGATTTTTCGGGTAGTTGGGACAGATATGTGTCGCTTATGGAGTTTGCCTACAATAATAGCTATCAGTCGAGCATCGGTATAGCATCGTATGAGGCTTTATATGGTCAGCAGTGCAGGACCCCGGTTTGTTGGATCGAGCTATCTGAGTGTTAAGTCATTGGGCCAGAGTTGGTTAGAGATACAGAGGAAAAGATCAGAGTTATGCAGCGGAATTTGAAGGCGGCTAAGGATCGACAAAGGTAATACGCCAATCTGAAGAGGAAAGATGTGCAGTTTGAAGTCGGGGACAAGGTTTTCCTTAAAGTTTTGCCTTGGAGAAAGGTGCTTCAGTTTGGAAAGAAGGGTAAGCTTAGTCCTCGCTTTATTGGTCCGTATGAGGTTGTGGCCAGAGTTGGTCCGGTAGCCTATAGATTGGCTTTACCGATGGAGTTGGAGAGGTTGCATGATGTGTTCCATGTTTCGATGCTTCGTCAGTACCGATCAGATCCTTCACATGTGTTATCGGTTCAAGAGGTGCAAGTACAACCTGATTTTTCATATGATGAGGAACCGAGAGCCATCTTAGCCCGAGAGGTGAGACAGTTGAGGAGTAAGCAGATTCCGTTGGTGAAGGTATTATGGAATCACCATGGAGTCGAAGAAGCGACATGGGAACCGGAAGAGTCGATGAGAGCTCAGTATCCGCAGTTGTTCAGTTCAGGTGAGAATTTCGAGGACGAAATTCTTGTTAGTAGGGGAGAGTTGTCACACCCCGTTCGCCCCCTAGTAGAATGAGGCATATGTGTGTGCATTTGTGTGTATGTGTTTGGTATGTCATAAGGGTATTTTGGTAAAAATGCATGTTTTGTGGGTCTTGTTCATGTGTAGGTGTACATATAGAAATAAGATATACATTAGTAGAGTTGTGATAGTGTGTGCATGTGCATACCATAATAAGATATGCATTAGTTGGGCTTATGTTGTGTGTGAGTGTTCATACCTTGGTAGGGTGTTTTAAGTTAGGAATGCATGGTGTGTGTGTGTTCATTGCCTTGTTGGGTGTGAGTGGTTAAGTTCCACCACTAGGAAGTGGACACATAGTTAGGGCAAAGAAAAGAGAAAGAAAAAGGAAGAAAAGGGGGAAAAATTCAGATTGTATTCTCTCTTTTCATGTTTTTCCCCTTCCCTTATCTCCTTCTTCATTTTCTTTTCTTCAAAGAGCCTAAGTGTGGATTCAAATCTTAGTAGGTGGAAATTAATCATCCTTTGCATCCAATTTGGTAAGTGTGTGTTTAATCTTGCATTGGTTTTCTTTCTTCCATCTTTTTTCTTCTATTCATATTTTCTGGATTAGTTTTAACCTAGGGTTGTTCTTTGTGTGTGTTCTTGCTGGAAATGTGTTTAGCTGAGCCTCCTCACAATGCCAAAGGCAAGGATATTGTAGGGTCTAGTGGGACTAAGCATTAGGAGCTAAGGATTTTAGGTTTGGGAAAATTCTCTGTGTATTGGTTATTTGCATGTGGGTGTTGGTGCATGTATATGTATGTTTGTTGGAAATGTTTGATGTGTAATTGGTTTATTCCATGTGGATTTGAAATTAATGCTAAGCTCTGATGTATAGAAAGTGAAAGTCAAACTAATGTAAGGTGGTTGAATTCTCGCTGCAAATTCTTGAATTTTGTGATTTTAAAGTTTTAGTTGTGTAAATTGTTGAATTGTTGAATTAATGGTTGATATATGTCGGTTGTGGTTGGATGGCCAGGTTGAGGTAAGTTTTGATGTCATTTGAATTGTTAAAATATGAGTTTTTGGTTGTGTGCAAAGTTTGGGATTGAATTGGGAGCAAAGTCTGCGATTTCTGGAATTTCCAGAAGTCACACGGCGGTAAGGCCTTAGCTCACCGCCGTGTGGAACGAGGAAGTTCTTCAGAAATTGCAAGGCCGTGGTTTTACACGGCGCTAAGGGAAGGACCATACTACCGTGTAAAACACTACTGCCCAGATACATTTTTGAGCTGTGAGTTTCACACGGCGGTAAGGGTTCCCCCTTGCAGTCGTGTGAAACGCCTCTGTTTAGAGCTGTGTAAGCCATCTTGCATGGCGGTAAGGAACGTTCCATACCACCGTGTAAAATGCCTCTATTCAGCTGTGTTGGACATGTTACACAGTGGTATGGACTAAGCCATTCCCCCGTGTAAACTGTCTTACATGGCAGTAAGGATTGACCATACCGCCGTGTTAAATGCTTCTGTCCTCCTTATATGCAAATTTTCGACTTCCTTCCTTTTCACTCCTTTTCCACTTTTGTTTGGTTTCAATTATTAATTAGTGTTATTTTATTTATCTAACATCATTTAATTGTGTGTTTTGTTATGCTAAAATAGTATGTGTTATATGTAATAGTAAAGTGAGTTATGCTCAAGTATGAACTCTATATGTGATGAATATTGGAATGTAAATTGTGTTATGCATGACCTGCTAGAGTCTAGTAAGTGGATAGTTAGTCATGCCTAATAGAGTCTTTTAGCTACAGCCTCAGTTCAGTTCGGACCCCGATCAGGTCCCCGTTTGGTTCCTCATGAAACCCTCAGTATCGGATCTTGTTTAAGGTCCCCTCAGTAAAATGTTTTGAAAGTGATAAAGTAAAAATGTTTTTTGATTCGTACCTGTAAGGTCCTGTCAGTTATCGATTCGTACCCGTAAGGTACTGTCTGTATACTCGTTATCCACTATTATGAGCCAGCAAGTGTTATGTGTTCTGTCTACTATGTATTACTCTGATATGATTATGCGAATGTGATATTCAAATGAGTTTAATAATGAGATGTATATTCAGTTAATATGATTATGGACATGAGTACGTGATGCGGAATGTACGGCTTTAATATGTAAGCATGTTCATATATTTTCATATATGATGTTATGTTATGGATATTTGCATTTGCCATTATGAATGTGTTATGCCTTGACAACCATTGTGAGTGGCCGTCCATATCATATGTGTGTTTCCCCACTAAGCATTTATCGCTTAGCACGGTGTTCTTACCCGTGCAAGTGCGGAGGATATTTTTGCTTTGGGAGAGTCGCCGCCAGTCAAGCCAACATAGGAGGGTTAGTGTTAGGGCTTTAGTCTTTTGTAGTAGGATGATTCTTTTTGTAATAGAACTCTCTTATATCTTTATAACTTCCGCATATGCATTAATCTTTTGGGATATGTAGTCTTTTGTATTTTCAGCAGGTTTATCAGAACAGTAATGTAATGGATATTGTTATATTAATGCATGATCAGTTGTTCCCTATTTTGTTTGCAAAGTTTTTAATTACCCTGTGTTTATATATGTATGCTTTAGATGATTGTATGATTTGTACTGTACTTGTGTGGTGGCACCTTGACTCATACGACATCTCACTCCTTATCGGATGGCATCACCTATGTATGGGTAGGGGGTGTTACACATGAACTATCAAATACTGCTATTGTGTGCCATGGAACATTGAATAGTTGGCATATTATTGAACTAGTGTATGAGTGCTTATTGTTTGATTGTAACATGATGCGGAACCCTAGCCTATATGCAAACTAGAATGCCAACATACCATGACTATTGATCATAAACAAGTGAATAAATCCCCAATCTATAGAACCCCCAAACAAGATTGAATGGAAATGCTTAAAATGGATTGATTTAGAAAGTAAGAAGAATAAGAATCAAGCATACATTAATCATGCAAATTACCTAACTCTAATTCTTCATACAATAGCAAGAATCAATAGAAATTAACTCTCACAAATTCAGTCAATGAAAATTCATTAATCATAAGATATGCAAAATGTAAAGTACAAATGAAGAAGTTCATCCCTTTATATAGGCTAGGCAGCCACCCCTCCCTAGAGGAGTTATAATCAAACACTAACTATAAGAGATAATTAATAAAATAAATAACAAAGATAATTCCTAACCTTTATCTACATGTATTTGGCCATAATATGGACTAAGTACATGAATAAATAAAGATAAATACAATCTAAAAATAATCCTAAAAGCTAGTGATTATCCTAAGGAAAATGAATGTAGACTCAATTTTGGCTATAAGTGGAATTTGGCTAACTCACTCAAGATAAATTCATCCTATTATTTCTCCATCAAACTCTATTCAATAATATCCCAAAATAATAAGTATTTATCAAGGAAAACCCATTCCTAAAATTTAGGACCCCAAGTTCACCAATGTAGGCATAAAGCTAAATTTGACTCAAACCCATCCAAATTCAGCTCTTCCTTTAAAATCCGGCCCCCTCATGTTTTCTAAGCCTCAATTAGTTATTGGGGCCCAACTCTTTAGAAGAGATAAGCCAAACTTTAGCCTACCCACTTAAACTACCCAAAATACTCAAATAAGCCCAAAAATAAAACAAACCTAATTAAATAAGCCCAAAACGTTTTCTAAGGTACTAGACTGCCCAAATACATTTAATTTTATGTCATTACAAGAATAGAAGCTAAACAAAATAGCTTGAAAGCCCAATACACCATTTGGCCTCAACTTATCTTCATAGCCCAATTTAGCTTCTTTCCCCTCTTGAACTTGCATCTTCTCTATATAAGGTCTCATAAATACTTGTAGGACTTCTTTAAGTTTCTTTGACCTTGATTTTATGCCATTATGCTTGGCTGTGCTCATATCATCCCCTCCCTCTTTAGAAAAGATTCGTCCTCGAATCTTCGTCTTGTTCAAGTTGGGAATGGAAAATTGTGGAATAAATTTATCTTCATAGATGATCTTGTGAACAGGTAGAAATAAAATGAATGCTTCTTCAGAAAAGAACTCATGTTCCTGCAAGTCAACAAAAACACTAGACAAAACATGGTTAGTTCTTAATACAATCTTTTTGCTCTGATCATTATTCTCTTTATTTTTCACGTGCAATTCAGCCTCCTCAATTAATAAAGGAGCAATCATAAAATGCTGATCTTCTAACTCAATTACACAAACATCTTCCTTTTCACCTAAACAAGTGATAACATCTTCGTTTTCAATTGTCTCTTCATCATTGACCACCTCATCTTCACATAAATCTATAGCATCTCTTTCAACTTCACAAATAATTTCTGCTACTACAAATTCCTCTTTCTTTCTTTTCTCTTGTCCCATATACGTACTTAGTAGTGTAGAAAGTTGTTTAAAATGCAATTCCATATCTTTAGAATCTTCATTTTTACTATGAGTGTTAATTGATCTACGTCGGTTTTGAATTCTAGTAGACTTATCAATTATCTCCTCCACCCGATCCATCCTAGAATTCAACTTCTTAACCTCACTCAGGAATGTTTTATACATTGTTTTCACATCAGGCACACTTCCATCCTCCTCCTCATGCATTGTCTCTATTCTTCCCCTTCTTGACATGATTTATAAGATGCAAATAAATATTAGAAGGAAAAAGAAACCTCACAATTCACTCCCTCACATGTTTGTCTCGCAACTCATGACTTAATTTCTCGCAATTGTACTTCAGAAAAAAACTCAAACAAATGTGCACAATTAAGTAGTTTGATTTGGAAACAATGAATACTTAATAAGAACAACAACGAGTACTAATTCTAGAGACAAATTGACAAAAATTGAACAAACTTGGAAATAGCACACAAGAGATAAATTTCATGTGCTTTAGTATATAAAGATGTTTAACAATGTGCAATATGTTAAACTAGCATAGTTGGAACCAAAAATAGTTTAGACACACAAATTAATAACTTAGAATGAAAAGAATAGACAAGACGGATGCAGTTAAATGCGATGTTTAACCAAACCTAATGATTAGTTTAAACAGATTTTATATAGACTTAACAAAAAGAAAATCAAAGAAAGCATGCAATAATATCACCCAAAATAAAAAAAAAAACAACGAGTGCTTAACTTGATCTTTGAAGAAATCAAACCAATTATGGAAGTACTAGCTTAATTGATCAAATTTGAACTTAACAAGATAATAGGACCCGAAGTGAACACAAGATAATTTCTAATTTTTTTTATATGTATATAAATTTTCTTTTTTTTTTCAAATGTAAATCACACAACTAATGATCAAATACTTGAGATAGGTAAATTTAACACAATTGAGCAAGAACCAAATAAGGAACTAGATGCAAAGTCCTATTCGGCCAAAATAAAGAAAGAATTTCAAGAAGACAAAATTAAAGGATAGTTAAGAATTTATCACTTAGCCTAAGCTCTGATACCAATTAATGCGGAACCCCAGCCTATATGCAAACTAGAACTCCAACATACCATGAATATTGATCATAAACAAGTGAATAAATCCCCAATCTAATGAACCCCCAAACAAGATTGAATGGAAATGCTTATAATAGATTGATTTAGAAAGTAAGAAGAATAAGAATCAAGCATACATTAATCATGCAAATTGCCTAAGTCTAATTCTTCATACAATAGCAAGAATCAATAGAAATTAACTCTCACAAATTCAGTCAATGAAAATTCATTAATCATAAGATATGCAAAATGTAAAGTACAAATGAAGAAGTTCATCCCTTTATATAGGCTAGGCAGCCACCCCTCCCTAGAGGAGTTATAATCAAACACTAACTCTAAGAGATAATTAATAAAATAAATAACAAAGATAATTCCTAACCTTTATCTACATGTATTTGGCCATAATATGGACTAAGTACATGAATAAATAAAGATAAATACAATCTGAAAATAATCCTAAAAGCTAGTGATTATCCTAAGGAAAATGAATGTAGACTCAATTTTGGCTATAAGTGGAATTTGGCTAACTCACTCAAGATAAATTCATCCTATTGTTTCTCCATCAAACTCTATTCAATAATATCCCAAAATAATAAGTATTTATCAAGGAAAACCCATTCCTAAAATTTAGGACCCCAAGTTCACCAATGTAGGCATAAAGCTAAATTTGACTCAAACCCATCCAAATTCAGCTCTCCCCTTTAAAATCCGGCCCCCTCATGTTTTCTAAGCCTCAATTAGTTATTTAGGCCCAACTCTTTAGAAGAGATAAGCCCAACTTTAGCCTACCCACTTAAACTACACAAAATACTCAAATAAGGCAAAAAATAAAACAAACCTAATTAAATAAGCCAAAATATTTTCTAAGGTACTAGGCTGCCCAAATACATTTAATTATATGTCATTACAAGAATAGAAGCTAAACAAAATAGCTTGAAGGCCCAATACACCATTTGGCCTCAACTTATCTTCATAGCCCAATTTAGCTTCTTTCCCCTCTTGAACTTGCATCTTCTCTATATAAGGTCTCATAAATACTTTTAGGACTTCTTTAAGTTTCTTTGACCTTGATTTTATGCCATTATGCTTGGCTGTGCTCATATCATAACATGTCATCGCTAAATAATTGTATGTGAATGTTTGTATTAGTATTGTTTTGTTTACATCCCCACTAAGCGTTATCCCTTAGCACGGGTGTTTGTTCCCGTGTAGGTTAAAGCTTGGAATTCGTATTTTGAAGACGGTTTTATGCAGGGCACTATAGGAGTTTGAAGTTGTCTATCTAGGTTGATAATTTTGTAATGTTAATGCTTATTTCGAGCTCCAATTTATTTTTAAGATAAACATAAATGTATATGTAGTTTTTTTATTGTAATATGTAACTATAATGAACTAGTGCAATTGAAAGACTTAGTGATTATTAATGTATGATGATATGAATAGTGATCTAATAGTGGAAGTGAATAGAAATAATAATATTTATTTAGTGATAATAAGTAGATATTTGAGGTTAATTGGATTTAGTTTTAGCATGTTTGTCGCGTAGCGCTCCCTTGTCCTCCCAAGGGTTATTGGGGCGTTACACGCTAACCGCTATCGCTTAGCACGGATGTTCGTTTCCATATAGTTTTGTAGGTTCTGTACTGAGCGAGAGTCCCCATCTGCTGGCCACTCGGAGTTGTCTTTGAAGTGATTCTTTTGTGTGAGTTCTACTATTCCTTTTGTATAGGACTTTTGTACTTCATTTTGTAAACGTTTTGTAAGGCATGTAATTCTGATATTTGATGATGTAGTGATTTATATACATATATATATATATATATATATATATATATATATATATATGTTGTTCCTGAATGCTTCCGCTTATGTTCTTGTGACGCGCCCGAACCTCGCTCGGCATCCTGGTGGCCCTCAGGAGTCTGCTTTTAGGACCCGAGACCGAATGGAGTTTCGTTAAAACTCGTGAAAGCTGATCGTTTTGCAATGGACAGGGATTCACCCCTGTTCCATTGTTGGCAATCAACTTACGAGAACGTCTATTGGGTATCATAAGGCAGGTATCACGGAGTCGCCACCCAATAAAACATTGAGAAATAAATTCTAACCTTATGAGGCCAAAACCAGAGAGAGTTCGAGACCTCGCTCTTATTCATACCTTTGGCTAACGTTATGTGAATGGATTTTTGGAGTCAATTATTTTATCTCTTTTCTCACACGGTTCATGCAATAAATATAAAGTGCATTACAAGCATAAAAAGGCAATTAATAAAGCAATAAATAAAATATAATTACAATTATCCAAAAATAAATGCAAAATCCATAATAGCGTTAAAATAAAAATATATACATAAATCGGGCTAATCATTTAGACGGGAACATTGGTTCCCAACTACCTTTTTAAAAAAGTGTAAAGAGTTCTCAAACCAATTTTATGAAAATAAGATGAAGTGATCTTGTTTTGATGAAAACATAAACATTTCGTTTTTAGGATGAGAGCGAGGACATTGGTCTAATTTTGTTAACAAATATTCAATTTAATAGAAAACATTTGTGTGGTGGTTTTTTTTAAGCGCGGTCAAAAATCTTTTATTATTACAGTCCTTAAGCAAATGAAGGAAAATAAAATAATAATTACATATTTCAGAACAATAAATAAATCCTAAACTACTTGTCCCAACTATGCTTTGCCTAACTCCACGGGCGAGCCACATGCTCCTCGCATTGCGGTCAAGACAGAAAATAACATTGGTTAATAATGAATTAAATTAAATTAAGTAATAAATGAATAAATAAATAATTGAATTAAATAAATTGAGAATTAGTTTGGTATAGTGAAAATAAAATAAATGAATGGAAAACATAAGTGACAATTAAAATGATCAATGACAAATAAAAATAATGATGCTAATAATAATGATATCATAAAATAATAATGATAACAATAATAATAAAACAAATAATAACATCAATTATATCAACAATAACTAATAATAATATTATAACGAAATGAACATAGAGTAAATAATACTAACAATAATAATGACATAAAATAACAATAATACTATCAATAATAATATTAATAATGATAATAACAATAATAGTCACAATAATAATCTCAACAATAACATTAACACAACATTAATAATAATAATAATAATAATAATAATAATAATAATAATAATAATATAATACAATAATGCTAATAATAAACAAATAAAATAATACTAATAATAACAATAATAAAACAGAATATTACTAATAATAAATAAATAATAATAATAATAATAATATAAAAATAAATAAAAGAAGGGACTTCACCGGATTTCCTCGCCGGAGCCACCGAGGGTCGTCGGTGGTTGACACCGCCGGTACCGGAGGACAGGTCGCGACGCTGGGAGTCCCGTGCCGCTGGCCACGCACTGGAAAGAGGTTCCACATCGCCGGAAATCACGCTAGAAGCTCGCGCTGCCACTCCCTCTGATCTCCTTGTTGGCGGCGAGTGGGGGAGGCCGGTGGCTACCGCCTGGATTGTCCGGGTCTGCCGGTTCCTCCGGTGGGGTGCGTACGGTGGTCCGGCGCTGTGGCTGGCCGGCGGTGCCCCTCTCTTTCTCCTTTTCCGGCGTTTTCGTTGGCCCTGCGTGTCTCTCTGTTTTGCTTTTCTTTCACTTCTTTTCTCTTTCTTTGTTTGGCTTTCACTTTCTCCCTTTTGGTTTGTTCACTGTTCTTTGTTTCGTCTTCATTTATTTTTGCTTTTCTTGGCTTTCTTTGCCCTCTCTTTATTTTCTATTTCTTTCTTTGGCTTCGGGCTCCTCTGTGCTTACTCCTCTTTTTTCTTTTTGTTCTTCATCAGCCCTTCCCCTCTTTGTCTTCATATCTTTCTTTTTATACTCCCTCATTAGGGTTTTCTCCATAATCTATATATATATATATATATATATATATGTATGTATATTTTTTTTTAATTTAATTCCTACTTAAATTATCACATATTTTAATTAATTAAATACTACATATTTTTATTTTTTTAACTTTAATTAATTTACTTAAATTATCACACGTTTTACTTAATTAGACACTATATTTATTTTCTTTTTTTCAATTTTAATTATCCTACAATACTAACTAATAAATTAACTAATTAATTTTTAATATTGCATGCATATATATATTTTTTGTATTTTTAAGTTTTTATTTATATATTTTTCTCGGAGAAATTATATAGGAGCCTTGAGAGAGCTTGGAGAGCCATAATTGCCATTTCTTTGACAGATATTACCCTTGACTCAGTACCCGGTGTCTACAGTTGCCCCCAATTTTGGGGAAGCTAGTGCTTAGACGCCTAGGTGAGCCAAAATTTAGAGAATAATGGAAGCGGCACGTAAGCGGCACGTACCTGGGTCAATTGCTTTCCCAGAATGGATGGTGTTGTTGGAGCAGTTGTCGCCATATTATCGGCGTATTATCTTTTATTGATGTGGTAGTGCCGTGATCGTGCTAACCCTCCGTGGAGGGATAGTGTCGTCATCGTGCTAACCGTTCTGAAGCGGTAGTGCCGAAGTCGTGCTAACCTCCTGTAGGATAGTAGTGCCGCCATCGTGCTAACCTTTGTAACGTGATAGTGTCGTGGTCGTGCTAACCTCCTATAGGATGGTAGTGCCGCCATTATTCTAACCGTTGTGAATTGGTAGTACCGTGGTCGTGCTAACCTCCTGTAGGATGGTAGTGCTGCCATCGTGCTAACCGCTGTGAATTGGTAGTGCCGTGGTCATGCTAACCTCCTGTAGGATAGTAGTGCCACCATCGTGCTAACCGTTGTGAATTGGTAGTGTCGTGGTCGTGCTAACGTCCTGTAGGTGGCAGTGTCGCCATCGTGCTAACCTTTGTAACGTGGTACAGTCTGTGAGCCCTTTTGATTACTTCTTGAGAGGTCTTTTGTTGATGCTTGCCCCCTGAGAGGTCTTGGGTTGATGCTTGCCCCCTGAGAGGTCTTGGGTTGATTTGCCCCCTGAGAGGATTTGAAGGTTTTCCTTTTCAGAGGACTTCAGGAACGTCGACCTGTGAAGTCACGGTTAAGACTGATGTGCACCATCCAGTAGGTGCTAGGCATTACACATGTAGGGAATGCATATGAAAAGCTATGCATGTATGCATGTGTGAAATTTAGGCACATAATTATTCATACGAAATATCAAATATATACAAAAGATTATACCTGCAGGATGCTTAGAATGCTACATGAGACAACTGTAAGGTGTTGTGTATGTGAAGTGTGTACTGTGCGTACCGTGCATGGACTACGAAGATGAAATGTATGAAGATGAAATGCATGTGAAGAATTATGCATATGCCACAGTCGCGCGCATGGCTGGTATACATGTAAAAGATTATGGAATGTGTGCGAAGAATCAAATTCTGTGAAATATTTGCAAATGATCTTGAATGAGAAATATATGCAAAGGGATTTATATATGCAAAATATATGCAAATGCTCATGCTAGAGTAAAGAGTCATTCATCGGCATAGGTGTAAAGAATCATATGCCAAGATAGATGGAAAGTCATTATACACCTGAAGGCTATGTGAAGGATTGAGTGTGTGTGATGTGTGCATTGATAACTATGCATATGAAATGAATGCAGAAAGACTCATATATATGTGTGTGCAAAATGCATGCGGAAGATGTGCATGTGATATACATGCAAAGGATATGCCCACAAAATGCGTGAAAATAATTGGTTATAAAAATGAAGTTTAGAGAGCTATGTACGCAAAAGTATCTATGAAATATGCTCGCTAAAGATCTTATACCAGAAGACATGCACCAAGAATTATACATGTAAAACTATTTATAAGGATGTTTGCTACAGTTATGTGTAAAAATGGTTGCAAAAAGTATATGCACAAAAATATTGATGGAGGTATATGCAAGGTATCACTTTTATGAGTGGCGATAAGAAGTGCCCCAAGATTGTAAAATGAGTGCAACCTATTAGGTACCTCAAACTCGAGTTTCTAACTGCCTTTGAATGCACTGAATGAACCACATTCTCAACTGATTCAATCTCAGCCAAAGAATTCAAGAGTCATTCCCAATGAAGTGCAAGAAGATAATATGTAGACATCAAGGTTTACTAAACCAACATGTAAATACAAGGCATACCATGCAATCTCTGTGCGTATGTGCAAAAAGCCAACACAGAATTTTTCATCATTTGAAAGCAAATTATAAATGCAACGTTGGGGACGAGACTCAACTCGAATACATAAATGCACTTGTGGCTTCCCACATGAAGCTAAAGAAACACCATATGCCTCTTCCTACGTACCAAATCTTATTAAAAGGTCATCTCCGCTAATTAGATAAAGCTGAACCGAGAATCAAGAGGTCTTACTTCGATTGTAAATTTAGGCTTAGGTAGATGGTTACCAAGAAAGGATCAAGTTTCTAGAGAAAAACGGCCGCAACGTTCAATCGACGAATGAAATGACCATTTCCAGCCCGATTGCATATTGTCCAGGTATTTTTGAATTTGAATTTAGTAATACTTTAGCTCAACAAGCTCAGCATAAAAAATTAAATTAAAAAGATAACCACTGAAACTCATCAAGGGGTATCATCCTGAGCCCTCCTTCTCTTTTTGTTCTTTTGTTTTTTTTTTCTTTTTTTTTGTTTTTTTTTTTTTATTTAGTTTTTTTTTTGCTCTTTTTTTTTTCTTTGCCCTTTTTTGTTTTTTGCAAGCTTGTCTCTAATTATACAAAGAGTTTATCAATTATCAGACCCCTTTTTTGAAGTGTAGCCCATCCTTATCAGGGCAATTTTTTGTAGCCTGAAAAATTATCAAAAATTGAAGCTCTTTTTTCGAAGTGTAAACTCATCTTCGACAGGGAAATTTTTGATATCTCAAGAGAATATCGTAATGCACATCCATCCTTACTAGAGCGGCCATTCTTCTAAGGGAAAGCCAAAATAATTTTAGGCGAAGGGTAGTTTTAACATGTGTAACAATAAAATCGGTACGCATTTAGCATACCAAAATAAAGGCTCAATGGGCTCGCAAGCGATCGCAAAATAAGGGTAGGAAATAGTCATTTTGAGAGCTATACAAAAAAAATGGTTGCCTAAATAATTTTCTAGATTCAGCATTATCCAAGGGTCACTTTGACGGGTAATCGGAAGGTTCTAGCGCTCTTAGTGAGTTTTCATCTAATCCCCTAATTGCAACTAGTTTTTTCAGTTTGTTTTCGAAATGGGCCAAAAGTGCTCTGAACTTAGAAATTACATGGTATGGTCAAATATTTCCACGTGATCCAGCTCTCAGAGATCAAACATATTTACCCTTTGCTTAAGTCAAAATGGAATGAAACGCAGATTTCTAGAGTTGAGATCAAAGCCATTCATAGTTGAGAACTACTTAGACAGAGTCAGACTTTGAATCGAAGATACCCTAATAAGGTGCAAACATGTCAGCATTTTAGGGTACAACTTAACACAAATTTTACTTTATCAAAATTTATGTACACAACAATCACGTAGGCATATAAAGAATTGTTTGCAAAATACGTGCAAACTATGTGCTAAGAATTATGTATAGGGAAAGATGCATGCAATAGTGTCGTGCATATTAGTAATGTGTGTAAGGAACTATATGTGAAAAACATGTGTAAAAACCTATTGTATAGAAATGCATGTATGAAATATGTGTGAAGTGTGTATGTGTGAAACACCTAAAAAGAATTATAAGTGAGTGTGAGTGTGTAAACACTGCATGACAAATGATGTGCATGCATAAACTTGCAGTATACATGTAAGCCGTATATAATGAAGGTATGAGTACAAAATATGGTACAACATGAAAATGAATATTCATGATACATGGTGCATGTGCACACGGTATGATTTTAGACTTGATAGGAATATGTATGGGATGTAAGATGAAGATGATCCGGCATGATAATGTGTACTTGAGTCGTGAGGTTTGTCCCGGCATGATAATCTGTACTTGAGTCGCGAGGCATGGCCAAACTCGCATAGATAAAAGTGCAAAATATATACAAATAATGCACATGCCATGGGACACAATATACGAATGATTGTGTACCGTGAGTGGTGTATGTGTGCGACACAAGACATGTGATGAAAGTGATTGTAAGAAACGAATGGCATTTACAAGGTATGCGTATTTACGTGGCATCCACATGCGAGACATGCATTGGTATATATAATGACTAACATGTATGATGAAGAATTCATATGTGAATGGCATAAATCATATGTGATAATACATGTTCATGATATGGCATACAACGCGAAAGATGCAAGGTGTTTGCCGTGCATGATATGTATAATGACTGATCTAATGATGCCTGCTAATACAGCGGTATGCGTATGCTCTGGCACACGATGTTTATGTACATATGAAATGTGAGCCTACTGATATGTACATAGCATGACACATGATTAATGTATATTCTTTTTATTTGATTTGAATATTTTTTTTTTATGGTGGTAGTATGTCCGCACGTTCTATGTATGTTAATACACACATTCAGTGATGTATGTTGTATGTACAAATTATGGCGCATGATGGATGTCATGGATGTCATAAAGAATGTCAATATGTATGTGTTGCGACAAGTATTGTTATATACATGCATGACAAATACATATTATATTTATATTCACAAATTATGATACAAGCAATCTTATATACAAAGTGCAAAAGTTCTATTATTGTACATGAGACAAAATGCATATGCTTTATTTACTATTGTTGTTCATGAAAAATGCGAGAACATGAATACACACATACAAGAAAAAAAACTCCTCCCAACCGTTTTTCTCACACATGAGGTTGTGCGGTCTTTTTCCTAGGTGGGCTTGACCCATGGATTAACAAGGAACCCAATGGGCGCATACATTGAGCTGCGAAAAAAATAACAGCACAAACTCTCATTAATAAAAAGCGCATGCAGATGAATTTTTGGCCACCGTGTATTTAAACAATCCAAATAAACTGAAATACGCCCCTTGAGGTATGAAAACCTTTGAGGAGCGAACATCTAAATTTATTTGGATTTATTCAATACACAATACCCCACTCCACAAGCAACGTATTATGGCGCATGCCCCCTAGGGGAAGTAGCTATTTCCATTACTTGAGTTTAGGTCAAAGGTAGTGATATTTTAAGGTTACCCAAGCATGATCCCTGCCGATAGGTCTAGCTCGTCATGAGCGTAGCGACCGATCAGGTCATCATTTGATATACCATTTATTGGTACGAAACTTGAGCTAGTGATTATCCTGAACACTTCCCTACAATGAGTGAAAGTAGGGTCGTATTTTAAGAATGCATCGGGGTATATAGGGGACCAACCTAGCATAATTCTAAGGCTCTAGCATGACGCAATGCAATTTTAAAAAAAAAAAGATAAGATTTCTTGATCCTAAACCTATTTACATTAGATTAACAAAAAGTACTTTCGGAGAAAAATATCATTATATCCCCAGTGGAGTCGCCACTGTGACGCGTTCGAACCCCGCTCGGCATCCGGGTGGCCCTCGGGAGTCCGCTTTTAGGACCCGAGACCAGATGGAGGTTTGTTAAAACTCGTGAAAGTTGATCGTTTTGCAATGGACAGGGATTCACCCCTGTCCATTGTTGGCAATCAACTTACGAGAGCGTCTATTGGGTATCATAAGGCAGGTATCATGGAGTCGCCACCAAATAAAACATTGGGAAATAAATTCTAACCTTATGAGGCCAAAACCAGAGAGAGTTTGGGACCTCACTCTTATTCATACCTTTGGTTAACGTTATGTGAATGGATTTTTGGAGTCAATTATTTTATCTCTCTTCTCACACGGTTCATGCAATAAATATAAAGCGCATTACAAGCATAAAAAAGGCAATTAATAAAGCAATAAATAAAATATAATTACGATTATCCAAAAATAAATGCAAAATCCATAATAGCGTTAAAATAAAAATACATACATAAATCGGGCTATTCATTTAGACGGGAACATTGGTTCCCAACTACCTATTTAAAAAAGGGTAAAGAGTTCTCAAACCAATTTTATGAAAATAAGACGAAGCGATCTTGTTTTGATGAAAACATAAACATTTCATTTTTAGGATGAGAGCGAGGACATTGGTCCAGTTTTGTTAACAAATATTCAATTTAGTAGAAAACATTTGTGTGGTGGTTCTTTTTAAGCGCGGTCGAAAATCTTTTATTATTACAGTCCTTAAGCAAATGAAGGAAAATAAAATAATAATTACATATTTCAGAACAATAAATAAATCCTAAACTACTTGTCCCGACTATGCTTTGCCTAACTCCACGGGCGAGCCACATGCTCCTCGCATTGCGGTCAAGACAGAAAATAACATTGGTTAATAATGAATTAAATTCAATTAAGTAATAAATGAATAAATAAATAATTGAATTAAATAAATTGAGAATTAATTTGGTATAGTGAAAATAAAATAAATGAATGTAAAACATAAGTGACAATTATAATGATTAATGACAAATAAAAATAATAATGCTAATAATAATGATATCATAAAATAATAATGATAACAATAATAATAATATCAATTATATCAACTATAACTAATAATAATAATATAACGAAATGAACATAGAGGAAATAATACTAACAATAATAATGATATAAAATAACAATAATACTATCAATAATAATATTAATACTGATAATAACAATAATAGTCACAATAATAATCTCAACAATAACATTAACACAACATTAATAATGATAATAATAATAATAATAATAATAATAATAATAATAATAATAATAATAATAATAATAAAAACAGAATAATACTAATAATAAATAAAATAATAATAGTAATAATATAAAATTGACATAAAGCAAATAATACCCACAATGACAAGTATAATAATAATAATAATAATAATCATAATAATCATAATAATCATAATAATAATATAATACAATAATCTTAATAATAAACAAATAAAAAAATACTAATAATAATAATAATAATAATAAAACAGAATATTACTAATAATAAATAAATAAAATAATAATAATAATAATAATAATAATATAAAAATAAATAAGAGAAGGGACTTCACCGGATTTCCTCGCCGGAGCCACCGGGGGTCGCCGGTGGTTCACACCGTCGGTACCGGAGGACAGGTCGCGACGCTGGGAGTCCAGCGCCACCGGCCACGCTGTCACACCCCATAAGTGGCCTAATTGGAATTAGTGATTTTAATTGGACAATTAAGGCTAATTGGGTAATATTCAAGTGGAAAGGAGGATTAAATTGCAAGTATTAATAAAGTAATTAAATGGTAGATTTTATTTTGGTGAGTAAAAGGTAATTTGGCATGGAGCAATTGGTAAATTGGAGTAAGTGATTTGTGTCATTGTGCATGTGTGCCAAGTGGAAGAGGTGAGTGTGCGTGGGTGAGGGAAAAGAGGAGTTTGAACTTCTTTGGCTCCTGGAAAAAAACCAAAACTGATGAGGTTCTTCCTCTTTTGCACTCTCTCACGTTAGCCATTTTCTCCCTCTCCATTTGCTGTTTATTTTCATTTGCATGTGTATGAGCATCTGTTTTGAGAGCTTGGGTTGTGAGTTTTGAAGCTACAGAAGGTAAGTACTGTTTATTTTCGTGGGGTTCTTTTCTCATGTGGGTTTATAGAGATTCTGTTCTTGGTTAATGAATTTTGGTATTACTTGTTTGCAAGCTCCTGAAGATAAAAGAAAAGACAAAGGAAAGGATAAGATTTTGGACTGAAGTAGTGCAGTGGGCATTTTGGGACTTCAGTAACAGGTTTGGGAGTGTGTCTGTCTTGCTCATTTTTGGATCCAGATTGCAGTTTTGTTGCTAATATAGTTATGTGTGTTGGACTATTGAAATGCATGGGTTATGTAGTGTTCGATACATGATTACAGTAGGAAAAGAATGATATGAGTTTGCTAATGAGATGTTTATATATGTATATGAATGTGAAACTCTGGTTTGGGTCTCTTTCTGTTTATATTCTGTAATTATATGTTAGTATGAATAAAGTGAGTGAAATTGCTGTAATTGTGCTCAGAGGACTTAAAGGTATGTGTTTGAATGATTATTTCATAAAAAAATGGTTTTATACAAATGGGGTTTTGAATTTGGAGAGTGCTCTGTTTTCTGGATTTTCTGGGTTTTCTACGCTTTTTTGGAATTTGATTTTGAGAAGATGATGGAGTTTGGGAAGAGAATCAGAAATGTGAGAAGAAGGTCACGAGACGTGATGATGAATCACGCCGTGACCCCCTTCTCGGTTGAAGGTCACGAGGCGCGAAGCAGCTTCACGCCGTGACTCCTTCTTTGCTGAAGGTCACGTGGCGTGAAGCGGCATCACGCCGTGACTTTCGCCTTCTTCCTGTGACTTCTCTTCCTCTCCTCTCGGGCGTCACGGGACGTGACTGATGGTCACGCCGTGACTGCCTTGTTCTTCGGCGAGGCACTTGCGAGAAACCAGCGTCACGCGACGTGACGAATGGTCACGGCGTGACCGGCCTCTACCTGCTGCCCGTTTTCCAAAACTGAAGTTTAACTTCTGATTTCAAGAATTTTTGCACTACTTGACAAATATTTGATTTAAAATCTGTATTGTGTTTTAATAATTGCTTAATATTAGGTTTTGTATACATGATTAATGATTAATATACATGATTTACGTGTTTATAGTCTATTTAACAGGGACTTTTCAATATAAGCTATTTGTTCTTATTACCTCCTGTAGTTAATATTTATATGTTTAAATATTTCTGAATTTGATTATTATACAAGTATACATGATTTATAAGCTAGTATTTAATGAAATTCTCATGATTTGATACATGAATTATTGAATTGTATTCTTTGAGCCTGAATAAGTCATAGTAGTGGATAAGTAAGCGCTTACCTAGGTCAGTGTGTGTGCAGCTGCTATATGATAAAATGATATATGCGGGTCCGTTTGGATCCTTGTTTCGACCATGTTTGGTCTATATGGAAATAAAGCGGGACCTCGGTCTCTATATGAAAAGTACATGTTTGAGACTCATGTCTCTATATGCTTGGGATACTGTGTTCTATCAGTATCCATTTGACCGCATCCACTTCTAGAGAGTATTTTAGACTAGTCAGGCTATGAGTTTAAATGTGTTGCATATGTTGAGATGTATTGTTGACATGATTACAAGCATATGATGTACATGAATTCTTACATAGCTTTATAATATATACCTTGAATCTGTATACTTGGAATGATGAGATTGATAAATTGAGTACTTAATTATTGTATTGTTATAAATATTGTATTTGCATGTTGTTTGTTGTTTTGTTCCTCCCCACTAAGCGTTATCGCTTAGCACGGGCTTCTTTTCCCGTGTAGGTGGCGAGTTCGGGTTGGAGTCTGATATCTGCAGGTCGGCCACTAGGAGTCTTTTTGATCGAAGTTGTTTGAAGTCTTCCGCTGTAGTTTTGTATATGGCTTGTGTATAGCAAAATGAATCTTTTGTAAAGAAACAAACATTATTTTTGTATATGTATTTGCTTACGAGCCCTTTTTGTAAAACGATATTGATATATGTTATATGTAAACAGGATTTTACTATTATATGATTAAAAGTTTCTTTAAATCTCATTTGATTTTTGGTTTTCTTTTATTTATTTATACATGTGTAAATGTATATGATTATATGTGTTTGCCCGCGTGGCACTCCGGCATCCTTCCAACGGGGATGGCGGGGTGTTACAGCTTGGTATCAGAGCTCAGGTTTGGTGGTTATTGGTTATGTTGTGATTGTTTGAGTGTCGAGTCGAGTCTATGCATGAGAGTCAGTTTTGTATAGTGGCCTAATGCAGATGTCTTGTGTTTTGTAGAGTTTATATGGAGTCGGATCCAAGTGAGTATATGGGCGACACTATGAGCAGTTATAATGTGGGTCCTAGATAGAATCCAGTTAGAAGAGATGATCCAGTTAGACAGGATAGACATGAGCGGGAACCTGCACCAGCTGAGGGTGCAAATAGAGGTGTTGCTTTTGATCCAGCGTTAGTTCAGGGGTTATTACAAGTGGTTGATAGGTTGACTGCACCTAAGGCTCCAACTGAATTGTTAAGAAAGAGAGGAGCAGAGGATTTTCATGGGACTGCCTTAGATGAATCCGATGTGGCTGAATTTTGGCTAAAGAGAGTGGACAGGATTTTGCAAGAGATTAGATGTCCTGCTGATCAGAGAGCTTCTTGTGCAATATCGTTGCTTCAAGGACCAGCATATGATTGGTGGGAACTTGTGATGAGGAATCCTCAGCGACCAGCCGAACTGACTTGGGAATATTTCAAGAAAGAGTTTGAGCAAAAGTATATAACGAAGGCATATCAAGAAGCGAAATGGAGAGAGTTCATTAGTTTGAAGCAAAGGGGCATGACTGTCAGTGAGTACGACAAGGAGTTCAATAGGCTAAGTAAGTATGTGCCTGAACAGTTGTTGACAGATGAGTTCAGATGTAGGCACTTTTTAGAGGGATTGCGTGAGGTATTCAGAGGTCCCTTGTCTGCGATGATTGTCTTGCAGCCAGTTGGGTATTATCAGATTGTGGCTGCAGCAATGAGGTTAGAGGAATCTGAGGAGATCAAGCAGAGAATGGCTAGCAAGAGAAGAGCACCAGAAGGGGGAAATGTGAGTAATAAGAAGTCCAAGGGTACTCCAGTTGAGCAAGGATCTAGAGGAGGTGTACAAGTGCCTTCACAGGTTGAGAGTGTAGCCCCACATGGTAGTAAAGGAAATCGAGCACCAGAATGTGAGCACTGTCATAGGTACCATTGGGGTACGTGTCGCAAGATTACCGGCGCTTGTTTCAAGTGTGGAAGCATGGAACATCGATTTGCCTTTTGCCCTAGTCGACAAGAGAACCAGAATCAACAAGAAAGCCGAAAATCCAATGTTATCCAAAGCAATCGTGAAGGAAGTCGAGCTCCGAGAGCACCATCAGAAACAGTGCAGCGACCTGGTGCTACTGAGGATCATAATCAGTATAGAGGTTATGCTATGATTGCTAGAGATGCGACGGGTGCAGCGGGTCCTTCGGGTAAGTGTTTACATGTTCAGTTTTGTCTCGTTTCGGTTTTGATATTTGAGTTGTATTCGGTACGCAAGGAAATTTCGAGGACGAAATTTTCTTAAGGAGGGGTGAGTTGTCACACCCCATAAGTGGCCTAATTGGAATTAGTGATTTTAATTGGACAATTAAGGCTAATTGGGTAATATTCTAGTGGAAAGGAGGATTAAATTGCAAGTATTAATAAATTAATTAAATGGTAGATTTTATTTTGGTGAGTAAAAGGTAATTTGGCATGGAGCAATTGGTAAATTGGAGTAAGTGATTTGTGTCATTGTGCATGTGTGCCAAGTGGAAGAGGTGAGTGTGCGTGGGTGAGGGAAAAGAGGAGTTTGAACTTCTTTGGTTCCTGGAAAAAAACCAAAACTGATGAGGTTCTTCCTCTTTTGCACTCTCTCACGTTAGCCATTTTCTCCCTCTCCATTTGCTGTTTATTTTCATTTGCATGTGTATGAGCATCTGTTTTGAGAGCTTGGGTTGTGAGTTTTGAAGCTACAGAAGGTAAGTACTGTTTATTTTCGTGGGGTTCTTTTCTCATGTGGGTTTATAGAGATTCTGTTCTTGGTTAATGAATTGTGGTTCTACTTGTTTGCAAGCTCCTGAAGATAAAAGAAAAGACAAAGGAAAGGATAAGATTTTGGACTGAAGTAGTGCAGTGGGCATTTTGGGACTTCAGTAACAGGTTTGGGAGTGTGTCTGTCTTGCTCATTTTTGGATCCAGATTGCAGTTTTGTTGCTAATATAGTTATGTGTGTTGGAATATTGAAATGCATGGGTTATGTAGTGTTCGATACATGATTACAGTAGGAAAAGAATGATATGAGTTTGCTAATGAGATGTTTATATATGTATATGAATGTGAAACTCTGGTTTGGGTCTCTTTCTGTTTATATTCTGTAATTATATGTTAGTATGAATAAAGTGAGTGAAATTGCTGTAATTGTGCTCAGAGGACTTAAAGGTATGTGTTTGAATGATTATTTCATAAAAAAATGGTTTTATACAAATGGGGTTTTGAATTTGGAGAGTGCTCTGTTTTCTGGATTTTCTGGGTTTTCTACGCTTTTCTGGAATTTGATTTTGAGAAGATGATGGAGTTTGGGAAGAGAATCAGAAATGTGAGAAGAAGGTCACGAGACGTGATGATGAATCACGCCGTGACCCCTTTCTCGGTTGAAGGTCACGAGGCGCGAAGCAGCTTCACGCCGTGACTCCTTCTTTGCTGAAGGTCACGTGGCGTGAAGCGGCATCACGCCGTGACTTTCGCCTTCTTCCTGTGACTTCTCTTCCTCTCCTCTCGGGCGTCACGGGACGTGACTGATGGTCATGCCGTGACTGCCTTGTTCTTCGGCGAGGCACTTGCGAGAAACCAGCGTCACGCGACGTGACGAATGGTCACGGCGTGACCGGCCTCTACCTGCTGCCCGTTTTCCAAAACTGAAGTTTAACTTCTGATTTCAAGAATTTTTGCACTACTTGACAAATATTTGATTTAAAATCTGTATTGTGTTTTAATAATTGCTTAATATTAGGTTTTGTATACATGATTAATGATTAATATACATGATTTACGTGTTTATAGTCTATTTAACAGGGACTTTTCAATATAAGCTATTTGTTCTTATTACCTCCTGTAGTTAATATTTATATGTTTAAATATTTCTGAATTTGATTATTATACAAGTATACATGATTTATAAGCTAGTATTTAATGAAATTCTCATGATTTGATACATGAATTATTGAATTGTATTCTTTGAGCCTGAATAAGTCATAGTAGTGGATAAGTAAGCGCTTACCTAGGTCAGTGTGTGTGCAGCTGCTATATGATAAAATGATATATGCGGGTCCGTTTGGATCCTTGTTTCGACCATGTTTGGTCTATATGGAAATAAAGCGGGACCTCGGTCTCTATATGAAAAGTACATGTTTGAGACTCATGTCTCTATATGCTTGGGATACTGTGTTCTATCAGTATCCATTTGACCGCATCCACTTCTAGAGAGTATTTTAGACTAGTCAGGCTATGAGTTTAAATGTGTTGCATATGTTGAGATGTATTGTTGACATGATTACAAGCATATAATGTACATGAATTCTTACATAGCTTTATAATATATACCTTGAATCTGTATACTTGGAATGATGAGATTGATAAATTGAGTAATTAATTATTGTATTGTTATAAATATTGTATTTGCATGTTGTTTGTTGTTTTGTTCCTCCCCACTAAGCGTTATCGCTTAGCACGGGCTTCTTTTCCCGTGCAGGTGGCGAGTTCGGGTTGGAGTCTGATATCTGCAGGTCGGCCACTAGGAGTCTTTTTGATCGAAGTTGTTTGAAGTCTTCCGCTGTAGTTTTGTATATGGCTTGTGTATAGCAAAATGAATCTTTTGTAAAGAAACAAACATTATTTTTATATATGTATTTGCTTACGAGCCCTTTTTGTAAAACGATATTGATATATGTTATATGTAAACAGGATTTTACTATTATATGATTAAAAGTTTCTTTAAATCTCATTTGATTTTTGGTTTTCTTTTATTTATTTATACATGTGTAAATGTATATGATTATATGTGTTTGCCCGCGTGGCACTCCGGCATCCTTCCAACGGGGATGGCGGGGTGTTACACACGCACTGGAAAGAGGTTCCACATCGCCGAAAATCGCGCTAGAAGCTCGCACTGCCACTCCCTCCAATCTCCTTACTGGCGGCGAGTGGCAGAGGCCGGTGGCTACAGCCTGGATCGTCCGGGTCTACCGGTTCCTCCGATGGGCCGTGAGCGGTGGTCCGGCGCTGTGGCTGGCCGGCGGTGCCACCGCTTCCTCCCCTCTCTTTCTCCTTTTTCGGCGTTTTCGTTGGCCCTGCATGTCTCTCTGTTTTGCTTTTCTTTCACTTCTTTTCTCTTTCTTTGTTTGGCTTTCACTTTCTCTCTTTTGGTTTGTTCACTGTTCTTTGTTTCTTCTTCATTTATTTTGGCTTTTCTTGGCTTTCTTTGTCCTCTCTTTATTTTCTTTTTCTTTCTTTAGCTTCGGGCTCCTCTGTGCTTACTCCTCTTTTTTCTTTTTGTTCTTCATCAGCCCCTCCCCTCTTTGTCTTCATATCTTTCTTTTTACACCCCCCATTAGGGTTTTCTCCATAATCTATATATATATATGTATATTTTTTTAATTTAATTCCTACTTAAATTATCACATATTTTAATTAATTAAATACTATATATTTTCCTTTTTTTAACTTTAATTAATTTACTTAAATTATCACACATTTTACTTAATTAGACACTATATTTATTTTCTTTTTTTCAATTTTAATTATCCTACAATACTAACTAATAAATTAACTAATTAATTTTTAATATTGCATGCATATATATATTTTTTGTATTTTTAAGTTTTTATTTATATATTTTTTTTCGAAGAAATTATATAGTAGCCTTGAGAGAGCTTGGAGAGCCAAAATTGCCATTTCTTGGACAGATATTACCCTTGACTCAGGACCCGGTGTCTATAGTTCTATTTTATAAGCTTTCGCTTAGTTTTTGCATGTATGTATGTGTTTTCCGTGTGTAACATCCCGATATTCCTCCCGAATTGTGTTGGGGTGGCCTAATGCAAATATTTTCTTGTGTAGAGTTTAGATGGAGTCCGATCCCAGTGAAGAGATAGGTGAGACGGTGGGTAGTGTTAATCCTGCAAGGGTTAATCAGCTAGCACAAGATAGACCTCGGGCTAAAGGTTTGGGTCCAGCTTATTGTGATCCGGTACTGATGCAAGGAATGATGCAACTGATTGAGAGGTTAACTGCCCCTAAGGCCCCGACTTATTTGATTAGAAGGAAAGGGGTAGAGGAATTTAGTGGTATGACTTTGGATCTGTCAGATATAGCCGAGTATTGGTTGGAGAAGATGGGAAAAATTCTGCAAGAGATAAACTGCCCATTGGATCAGAGGGTTAATTGTTCAGTGTCCCTTTTGCAAGGTCCGGCTTATGATTAGTGGAAGCTGGTGTTAAGGAACCCCTAGCAACCTATAGAGATGACATGGGATTACTTTGTACAAGAGTTTGAGAAGAGGTATGTGACTAAAGCTTACCGAGAGGCAAAGTGGAAGGAATTCGTAAGCTTAAGGCAGAAAGTGTTATCAGTAAGTGATTATGAGAAGGAATTCTATAGGTTAAGTAAGTATGTGCCAGATTTGTTGCTAACCGAGGAATTCAAGTGTCGCCAGTTTGAAGACGGGTTAAGAGAGAGTATCAGGGGTCCTCTTTTAGTGATGGCTGTCATGCATTCGGTAAGGTACTTCCAATTGGTTTTGGCAGCGATGAAATTGGAAGAGTCAGAAGTGATTAAGCAGCATAAGGAACTTAAGAGAAAATCAAATGTTAGTGGTGTACCGAGTGTTAAGAAGTCGCGAGAAGTCGCTAGTAGGTAGGTTACCTGAGGATCAGGTCGTGAGCCGGTATCGAAGGATAGTGTTTTGGCACCATCAAGTAAGGGAAGTACAGTGCCTAAATGCGAGCAATGTGATGGGTTCCATTGGGGCACTTATAGGAGACTTTCTAGAGCATGTTTTTAATCTGGTAGCATAGAGCATATGCTGGCCAATAGCCCGGTTTTGAGGGAACGTTCAGTTCAGCCGAAAAGTAAGGGTAATATGGGAGTGACTGGATCTGCTAGAGGAGGTAAACGAAGTGGGCAGATAGTGCAAGCACCATCGGAGACGGTTGAGAAATCGATACCTTCGGGTGGTCCAGCTCGATGCTTCGCCATGATTAGGAAAAAAGAAAATGAGTAGGTGGGTCCTTCTTGTAAGTTCCTAATTGATTAAAGTTTGATTGATATGAGTTCTGTTATTGTAAGTGTATTGTTATCTATTTGGTATCGGGTGAAATTTTGAGGACGAAATTTCTTAAGTAGGAGAGAATTATAACATCCCGAATTACACCCTAGTACGATTAGTGGTGTTAATTCTGAATTTGTATGAGTTTAAGCATAATTGAGGACTTATTTGAGTGGATTTATTAGTTGTTGAGGGAAAAAAGGACTTGAGGGACTTAAGTGAGAATTTGCCATGGACTTGATGTGGAATTTAGCTTGAGTGGGACACTTGTCAAGTGTGAGGCAAGTGGCATGATGTGGGAGTCCCACCTAGGATTAGTGCATGCTTTATAAGAGGAGTTAGTGGATTTTTCTGTCCCTTTTGGGTTTTGCATGTAGTTTCCTTCTCTCTCTTATTCCTCTTCCTCACGTTTTCTACCCTTCATCTCTTCTTTCTTTGATTGTGTGGCTTGTGGGTTATTTTTGCTACTTAATTGGATTAATTGAAGAGTTTAATCAAGGATTTAAGTTGAGAGGTAAGTGTATTTGGGTTTGAAATTCTGCTTCTACCCTTTTCTTTGTGCTTTGTTGTTTGAGAATTTGGTTTAAAGGATTGTGTTTTGATTGGGTTTTGTAAGAAGCTGAGGATAGAAGAAGGATTGAAAAGGCCAAGGACAAGGTTTGAATTTGGGTATTTCAGCTGCTCCAAGAGGTTTGGGATCGTGTGCTCTTTAGTTGTGATTGTGTATTCGATGTATGTTTTGATATGGATGAGTTTTGGTTATATGCATGTGTTGTTAGTTGAGGTTGATGATTTTATACTCTGTTCATGATTTGTTGTGCATGTTTAGTTTTGTGCATTTAAGAGGCTTGTGTTCTTGTTGGGATGGGTTATGGTGCAGTTAGCAAAGCTGTGTCTTGGCAATTCTGCATAGGTCACGGTGATGACCAAGTGGTTGTGACCGTAAGGTATGCAAGAAATGCTTCTGCCTGGAAATTGTGTGATATGTCACGGTGACAACCAAAGTGGTTGTTACCATGAGATACCCAAGGTTGCTTTCTGCCTGGAAAGTGTGTGGTATGTCACGGTGACAACCAAAGTGGTTGTGACCGTGAGATACCCATGTTTAATTTCTGCCCCATTCAGTGTGAGGCATGTCACGGTGACAACCAAGTGGTTGTAACCGTGAAGTACCCTAGTTCGCATTCTGTTTTGTATTTGTGGTATGTCACGGTGACAACCAGAATGGTTGTGATCGTGAGGTACCCTTCATATATAAATGTTATGCATGGATATAAGTATCATTTTTAACCTTGTATAACACCATTCAATGAGGTTGTGACATACTAAATGCTATGTTTTAGTATGGAAATTAGTGTTGCATTGATTATATATGTTCATGCATTTTTAGCTTATGTTTTGCATTTTCTTATATATTTGCATAAGCTATGTGATGATTTTTCTTGACTAGTACATGAGTAGTTTGGTTTGTATCCTTGATGGGATACTTGGTGACATGTTGAGTGTATGATATTGTGATTGAAGTTGTTCAGCCTGATCGGTCATGGTAGTGGATAGATAAGCATCCTTATTAAGGGCTAGAGTTTTGCAGCTGCTCCTGTCGACCCGTATGGGTTAAAGTTTTAGACTTCGGTCTTCTGAAAACTAGACTTTGGTCTTCTATATTTAAGCTTTTAGACTTCGGTCTTCTAATACTGCTCGCTAGTATTCTGTTACCTGTATCCACCATCGTCATGATCTTAGGCTATCGTTGTGTTGTATACTTGTACTTGAGTAATAAGTAATTTTGTATCGGTTGTATGTTCTGCTATTCCTAAATGTTAGCAATTATTATTGCTTTCGGATCTGCTTTGACTTTGAGTATTGTACTTTCGTGCTTGTTATGTATACGATGAGCTTCTGGATTTTGATTTGAGTATATTTTACTGCTATGCATATGTTATGTTTTGCTGTGACTTCTTTGGAAGTCCTTTGCTTTTGTTCATCCCCACTAAGCATTATCGCTTAGCATGGATGTTTGTTTCCGTGTAGGTTTGCAGGTTCTGTTCTGAGATAGAGTCCCCATCTGCTAGCCACTAGGAGTTGTCTTTGAAGTGATTCTTTTGTATTAGTTATACTATTCCTTTTGTATAGGACTCTTGTATAGCGTTTTGTAAATGTTTTGTAAAGCATGTAATTCTGGTATTTGATGATGTAGTGATTTTGTGTGTATATATATATATATATATATATATATATATATATATATGTTGTTCCTAAATGCTTTCGCTTATTTTCTATTTTATAAGCTTTCGCTTAGTTTTTGCATGTATGTTTGTGTTTTCCATGTGTAATATCCCGATATTCCTCCCGAGGGGTGTTGGGGTGTTGCAAGTTGTGGTATCAAATCTCTGGTTAGATGATTCTGGTCTATAAGATGTTTAGATGCGTGTGAGTCTGTCTAGAGCTGTGGCAGTCAAAGAGCATCGCCACACACACACAGCACATGCACAAATAACTGAGTTAGATACAAAATCCTGAATTAACAAAGTTCTTTCAAAAGCAGCGGAATATATTTCAAAACTCATACCATTAAACATACTTTCTACTTATATTACATTTCACATTCAGTTATTATATCACTTCGCTTTACCTTTTGAAACTAATAATTACATATTATAAAAGACCGACACAAAACAATGGGCCCTAGTGTGTTGACCAGATAGTATGCGAAACTGTTCTTCAATTACGCCTCACTTCAAAACCTGCACGGATTAAAACCCGTGCTAAGCGATAACGCTTAGTGGGGAAACAACATACAATATCCACTTATAACAATCATTGCTTACAATCATAAACATGCCTCGTAATAATGCATACAAATGGTATATCATTTAACATACCTATGCATTCATATAACATCACTAATGAGTCAAATTCTCTTATTTTAAAATCACATATTATTTTAAGGCAAATGGCCCATTAGAAGAGGGTATATAAAGGCTGGAATATCATATTTCTTTAGAGAAATCCCTAGCAATCTAGCAGCCTCCTCCCTCTCTTCCTTAGGCCGTATTGTCTTCCATGTTTTTCACCAAGATCACTTCAATTCTTCTCATGTTTCTCCCTTAATCCAAGCCTCCTAAGTAAAGTTCAGCCTCTATACAATCTAGTGGTGGTGATTAGAGTTCATTTGAAGTGGAAGAAGTGGGAGAAAATAAGTGGAAAAGTTTATGTGTCAAATTGAGGTATGTAAAGTTGATATTTTTAAATTGGCTTAAAGGTCCAAATAGGTATTTTAGGATGTTTAGAGCATGTTTATGTAATTATATTACAAAAAGGAAGAAAATTTATGGTGTTTACTTTGGTGTTTATATTCAGCCACATGGAGAAGTTATGAAAAAGAAAGTGCTTTAATGGTGAAAGATGAAGAAAATGAAGATCTAAGTGTGGAGATTATGAATCTAAGGTTAGTGGATATAATATCCTTGACTTTCCATGAATTTTATTTAGATTTAATCTTATGTATGTGATGGAATTGTATGAACTATGCATGTAAAATTGAAATAAATGTTATAAGCATGTTAGTGGAGGTTAGAAATGATAATTTGAGTGATTAAAATTGAAAGAATAAATTTATAGGAAGAAACCTAATATTGGCCAAATGGTTTTCTTAAGTTTAACATGGATTATTTTAAGGTTTAATGATATTTAAGTATGTATTTAAGCTAATTTTCATGTAATTAAGTTAAATAAATGATAAAATGAAGGAAATTAAATTTGTATAAAAATTATAAGGTATGGTCGAATGGAAGTATAATGTATATTAGGGTTTATTTTATTAATTTAGGGAATGTTAGGCCATAAAATGAATGTATAGTTAAAGTAGAGTGTATAATAATTTATTTGGAATTCTTGGATTATTATTGAATAATAAATGGATTAGAAGTTTAATTGAATTAGAACTCTAAATGGATTAGAAGTCTAATTGTATTAGAACTCTAAATGAATTAGATGTTTGATTGGATTATAACTCCAAATGGATTAGAAGTCTACTTGGATTAGAACTCTAATTGGATTAGAATTCAAAGTGAATTATAATTTCAATTTGATAATTAATTAAATTATTTTTGGAAATATTGATTATGGAAAATAATGATAGTATAATGTAAATATTTTATTATGTATTAAGTGAATATTATGGAATAAGTTATGTTTAAGCAAAGGCACGACATAAGTAAGAATAATATGTAAAAAAATAAAATGGAATTGAATTTAATAGAAAAGAAATTAAGTTTATGAATGTTAATGTATCAAACAAGTAGTATGTGATTTTGGAATGGTTATTATGTAATAATCTTATGATATAAGTATAATAAAGAATTTAAGAATTAAAAAGGTAATGTACGTATGGTTATTCATTATTGTAAGAAATAAAATTGTATGTAAGAATAAAAGCAAGGTTATATTAAGATATGATATGAAATGAATATGGCTATTAAGAATATGAATATGTCTATTTTGGAATGAATATGATATAAGGAAAGATTATGGTTATTATGAAATAATTATGGTTATGGATATAAAGAATTAAAGAATTAAAATATGCAAATTGTTGCCCTTAGTATAATGGTAGAGAATCACTAGGACAGGATATAGTTGGCTAGCCATAGGGACATCTATATGGCGGTTCGAGTTAAAACGACTCGTATGTGTAGGCTAATTACGGTCTACTATGTATGGCACTATGCCATTATGGCTTAAGGAATTGACGGATTATTTTATGACTTAAAGTAGTGACTCTTAATGGTTACTTACTCTTATAGCACCTAGAGTAATGATCCCTAGTGGTCATTTACTCTTATGGCTCCTAGAGTAGTAATCCCTAGTGATTATTTACTCTTATGGCTCTAGAGTTAGTGATCCCTAGTGGTCACTATCTCTTATGGCTCTCTGTCCCATATATTCGGTTTACGGATTTCTACCGGATTGCTACTAAGGGCAAAATAAGGAAAGATGAATTAAAATGAATAAATATGAAATAATAAGAGAAATAAAGTAAATAAGGACTAAATTGTAAGAATTTATAAGTATTAGGGGTAAAATCGTAATTATCCTTAATAGTGTAAGAAAATAAAGTAATTAATGAAAATATGTAATTAATTAATAAAATAAGTAATATGATAGATAGATATGGATTAAACGTGGAAATATGCATAAAACGTAAGTTTAGGGGCTCAACGGTATTACTGCATGTTAAATAATAAATTAAGTATAAAATAAGAATAACTAATGGCATAATTGTAAATATAGTGAAGTTAAGTGGCAAAATCATAATTTAATGGAAAAATAAGGATTAAAATGTAATTTGACTTGAAAATAGTATTTTAAGGACTAAGTGGTAATTTATATGTCAAATAATGAAATAAATATAAAAATAAGAATAGATAATGGTGTTATTGTAAATAAGAGAAATGGAGGGTACTATGGTAATTTAGTAAAATGTAGGGACAAAATTGAAAAATGATAATAGTAATGTTAATTAAAGGATTAAGATGTAATTAACCATGAATAGCATTTAAATGTAAATGAAATTTTAAGAAATAATTAGAATTATTATATGTTAGTAATAATAATAATAATAATAATAATAATAATAATAATAATAAGGATTTTAATAAAGAAAAATAAGCAGGGATAAAAATAAATGTTATATATATGTATAGTAATATTTGATATGGAAAATAATGATAAATTAACTAATAAGAATAATTGATTTATGTGGTATGCTTATTAAAGGACAAAATAAGAAATTGGTTGTATGGACATTAATGCATAATTAACTATAGTGAATATGAGTTATGAATATAAATGTGAAATAAATAATGTGAAGTAATTAATTATATAATGAGTGCATGTTAATGAATAAAAGTAATGTATGTAAGCTTTTAAATTATGCATGCGTATATGAAATTAGTTGTGGAAAATTTAGGATATGTATCCACGACTAGGCATTTTTAATACTCAGCGCATAGAGTGTTACTGCGTGCAGGTTAGGGTAGATTTTGATGTGGCCAAAGATGTAGTGACGACCGAAGGAAGTATTTGAGAACAAGGATAGAAGGACTGGCATGGCATGTATATGACCGCAGTTGATGAAAGTAGGGATGTATGGTATAAGTTTATGAATTGTGTGTTAGTGCAACTATTATGTTATTGTATATGTATGATTGTTATTGTTTAAAAAAAAAATCCTACCGATCTATTAAGTGCGTTGTAATGTATATCAGTGCAGCGCTGTGACATCCAATATCCGTACCACTTACGGGTATAGGGTGTTACAGGAATGACGCCGAAGGATCACTACATCACTTTCATATAACATATAACGTATGACATATGCCGTGTAACATATAATAGAGGACTATGGGAGACCATCGTGAATCTGCCATAACAAAGCAAGTCGCCATGAGTTGCACCACGGTATAGGTGTCCTTATTGCTAGCCAAACATATACTGAACTAGATTTAGACCGCCAGACAATACTAAGGGAAAAACTTTCTCAATCATATTAAATCCACTTTTCATACTTTTATCACTTTCATTTACTTTTACATTACACTTTCATTTCATTCACTTCATTATCGTTTCAAGTGATCGATTAGGCACAATTCTCATCATATACTTATTGTACATAAGTATACTCAATCCAGTAAGTAGTTGTAAGTTCATTTCAAAGCCACTCACCGTCTTTTCTTATCATTTCAATTTCAATTTTTCATTTCAATATACTTGTTAGTTAACAAGTTCAACATTTATGCACATTTCTCATTATAGTTCATCATTTTCACCTTAAACATACTATAACATTATACTCACAAATATTAATGTATATTCCATAAATTCCAAATAAATTCATGGATGCTTCTTTTCATTACTAAATTCATTTTAGACCATTAACTTTAATTTTACACAATTTATACCCTAGTACACACTAAGGTACCATTCGGCCAAGGTAGGCACTTTACTTTATAAACTCTTTTAATTTCATTTAGGCATTCTAAATGTCATTTTAAAGGCACTTAAGTACTTTTCTAAGCTTATATTCAATTAAGCTTGTATTTAACACAATTTCATTTAAGTCAATTATCCGATTTTCATGTGTTTCTTTTCACTAAAACCTCTCTTTCACTTCTAAGTTATTCATTTAACCAATTTCTATTTCATATAACATGTATACTATATAACATACCATATCTTTTCTTCTTAAACCATTCGGCCACATTACAATTTTTCTCTAACATTTTATTTATCACTCAATCATTACTTATTCCACTAGATTAAGCCTCAATTCACATGTATATACCCTTTAATTACACTTAATCATAAGGTATATCTTAGATATACCTAAGTATACCATTATGCTTCATTATGGCCAAGCTTGTACTTAGTTTTCTTTCACTTTAATCTCTCTAATTAGCTTATTTAACCTCCTTAAACTAATTTATCACACCAATTTCAAATATACAAGCTTTTTCACATATAGCCACTATTTAAACATAAGGTAAAACCCTAATTTTCAAATGAAAATTCTTGGATTTTATAATCACAAACCTCATATCCATGCTCTAGCCTTCACAAGCTCCTCAATTCCTTGTCTTTAACCTTTAAAAAGCCATTTCCCTTTTATTTTCCCTCAATGGCCGAAAATACACAACAACGAAACATCAATTAATTTCTTCCTTTTATCACATATAACCTCATAAACATACTCTAGACATTCTAGAGTACTCATAAAAACCATTAAATCAAATTAAAACACCTAATTTTCCTTACCTCCATTTGAAGATATACACTTGAATTCTTGATTTTCCTTGCTTTTAATCCACTAAATGAATACTAGAGGTTGCTATAATCTTATAAAGGAGGCTGAATTACATTTACAATGCTTGAATTAAGGAAGAAATTAGAGCAAGAATGAAGAAAATTGAGAGAGGAGGAAGAGAGATGGAATTCGGCCAACTAAGGGAAGAAGAAGGGCTGAAGGGATAAGGACTACTCCACCACAATTCTTCCATTTAAGTGCTTTTATAGTTGACTAAAGTGGTTCAACCTTGGTCCAACCAATGGTCCAACTTATAAAGGCCCAATTTCAATTTTAGCCTATTATGCAATTTTTCTATGATTTTCTCACTTCCTAACTCCAAATTTGATCCAAAATTCATATCATGTAAAAATTAGGCTGTACACAAAATTTCAACTCAATCGGAGTCCATTTTCGGTCTGGTTCAACCAAATCAGTCTAGTTAGCAAATTTTCGGTGTCCTCCAAAAATTTCCTTTTCACTACCAAAAAATTCTACATATTATTTAGAGTTTATCTAAATTTTCTGATCAATTTTGAAAATCATATGCTATTTTTAAAGTCTCGGCCAAACCTCCAGTTAACCCAAGTACTATTCAAATCAAAATCATAACTTTTTCTTATTTTCTAAGCTTAATTCCTCATAAAAATGACTCCATTATTCTTAACATATATTCATTAGACTGCAATAATACTTTGGCATCAATCGGAAATCATTTATCGGTCCGATAATTATTTACCAGTTCGATAACCCAATTTTCTAGTGTTACCAAAAAATTAATTTTTCATTACCATATAATTCTACTCATCAATATGAGTACATCCATATTTTCAGTTTTTTTTTTTGAGGTCCGTAGCATCCTCTACGGTCCAGTCAAACCCTCAGTTAACTTAGTTACTATTTAAACCGAAACTGTTACTTTTTCTTATTTTTGATTTTTGAGGACCTATTTGACCTCAAATCTACTCCAAATTTTAACCTCAAACTCAGCATGACTTATATTTTCCACTAATCTAATAAAACATTTTCACCTCCAGGTGTACTTTTCACCGCTGGGTGTAATATTCACGGCTAACCCGGTATTGGGGCCATTATAGGTTCAACACTTTCTTCCATAAAGAGCTTCATAAGGTGCCATGCTGATACTCATTTGATAACTATTATTGTATGCAAATTCCATCAATGGAATGTACTTATCCCAAGTTTTAGAAAAGTCCAAAACACAAGCTCGAAGCAAATCTTTTAACACTTGAATCACTCTTTCTGACTGTCCATCAGTCTGCGGATGAAAAACTGTACTGAAATGCAGTCATGCACCAAGTGCAGATTGTAAGCCTTTCCAAAACTTCGAAGTAAACCTCGAGTCTCTATCAGATACAATGGATAAAGGAATACCATGTAGTCGCACAATCTCATTTACATACAATTCAATCAAATGATCCATAGAGTAATCAAGTCGAATGGATATAAAATGAGCAGACTTGGAAAATCGATCAACGATCACCCATACAGAATCGTGTTGTTTTGATGTTATTGGAAGACCTGTTACGAAATCCATGGTAATATTATCCCATTTCCACTGTGGAATCAAAATAGGATTCAACAAACCTGGTGGAACTTGATGTTCTGCTTTCACTTGCTGACAAGTTAAACACTTAGAAATATACTCAACCACATCTTTCTTCATACTAGGCCACTAATAAAACTGTTTCAAATCCTGATACATCTTATTCCTCATAGAAGTATGGTAAAGACTGTATTATGAGCTTCATGCAAAAGCTTCTTTTTTGACTCGTTATCATTTGCTACATACAACCGATCCCGGTAATACAGAACACCTTCCTCATTCATTAAATAGTCAGTCTTGTCACCATTTCTAACTAACAACAGAATCTCTTGCAACTTAGGATCATCATTATGTGCATCTACAATCTCTTTCCTCAAACTAGGTATTGCTTTCAATTGAGCTATTAAAGCCCCATCAGAATCAAATCTCCATTTAACACGTTGCAATGTCAAAGCGGAGACTGACTTTCTACTCAAAGCATCAGCTACTACATTAGCTTTGCAAGGATGATAATCTACAATACAATCATAGTCTTTAAACAACTCAAACCATCTCCTCTGTCACAAATTTAACTTCTTTTGTGTAAGCAAATATTTGAAACTTTTATGATCAGTGAAAATCTTACATCTTTCACCATACAAGTAATGAAGCCAAATCTTTAAAGCAAATACTACAGCGGCTAATTCAAGATCATGTGTTGGGTAATTCTGTTCATGAGGTTTCAGCTATCTCGATTCATAGGCTACCACTTTCCCATCCCAATCCAATTCCAGAAGCATCGCTATACATGGTGTACTCTTTACCTGAAATGGGATGAGTCAGAATCGGCACTTCAACTAACATCTTCTTTAACTGTTCAAAACTAGCTTGACACTTATCTAACCATATGAACTTAACCCCTTTACGAAGCAACTTTGTTGCATCCTTATACCCGCAAATGGTACGGATATTGGATGTCATCACACTATATTGTAATGCACTTATCAGATTCAATGAAATTTTTTTTCGTACAATCACAAACCTGCATATACAATAATATAACAATTACACTAACACACCGTTCATATACTCTCCCTGTACAATCTCGTGTTCACCCATTGTAGTCGTGTACATGCCATGCTTAATTCTCCTTACCTTTGCTTTCAATTCCCATCTTCAATGTCATCAAACCTCGGCCACTTTAAACTTCCTATCTTTCTATAACCTGCACGCAGTAATCACACTACGCGCTGAGCATTAAAATACCCAGTGATGGATACATGTCCTAAATTTTCCATACCATTACTACATGCATGCACACACAAGCATATATCTTTTATCTATTATGTGAACATTAATTCTTAAGATTCTTAGATAATTTATGCCTTACTTTTAATGTCCTAGCCAATCTTTTGCTTTAATCAATTATCTTATACCTTCTTCATTATTTTAACAACCATACTTTAACATTACTAATACTGTTATCAGATTCCTTATTATCTATACTGTTAACTCTAACATTAATACTATTATATTCGGTCCGTTAATTCAATGACCAGTTATATTAACAACATTTGTAAATATCTTATTATCTTATTCATTTGTTTTTCATCATCTGTTTATAACCTATATATCAATTACAGTCTATACTTGGGCACAATATCGATTACTGACATATCTATTAAACAGTCATCATTGCTGTTATTAACAATCTGATTAGTCATTATCATTTCCTTTATATCCTCAATATTTAATTTACTCTTTCTGTTACATTAATCTTTTTACGTTTCCTATACATTTTATTATCTTTTACTTAATCATTTCCTTACAGTATCATTTTTAAAACTATTAACATAATATGTATTTACTTTATCCTCCTACTTAATTTTACTCAGTTATATTTCATCTTATATACTTGAATTGTCAATGCTATTACTTAATCCACTAACTTATTTGTAGGCCTAACATCATTACTCTCTTAACTTTATATAGAACTTCTATTAACATTACTTCATTAAATATCTATCGATACCATTTTACATTAATTTCCTTATTCCCATGCCTAACAGTACTATTTTTACACCAGTACCTGAATTACCCACATTGTTAATTTATCATCATCCCAATAATTATCATTTCACTATTAACTTTCAACACTTACTGACAGTTCTACTCTTTTTCATGTCTTTAATTTCATTACTAACATTCTTAGATGACCCCATTACTAAATTTCTCACGTACAATATTATAAAAATTATTAATTATCATATTTTATACTTTAGATAATTAACCCAATCTATAATACTTATATCAATTCTATAACAATGTCTTTTACATATTTCTATTCTTATCTTCAATTAAATTAGATGGATTTAAATCTACATCTCGGTTATTTCTAACCAATAACAATAATCCTTTACTAGTCCAAAGGCATTCTTATTCGTTTATTAATGTTAATATTACTCGTCTATTTTCTTTTCATTTAATACTATTGCCATATCCATGATATTAGCTTTAACAATAATATTTCTATTAATATTAATATAAACATCATTGTTTTCTCTATTGTCAATTTGACAAATTTATATTTAAGTTCCTAGATTTCCATTAATTTACAGTACCCTTTTACTTTTCACTTATTTATAATAATGCCATTACTTAACTTATTATTATCCTTATTTCATTATCTAACATGCAATAATATTCTTAATGTCAATTAAATCACTCATTTATGGACATATACATTTATAGCACACATAAAATTACATATTTGCATTTGGGTCCCTTAACTATGGTATAATTGCAATTAGGTCCTCATATTATATCATATTTATATCTAGGTCCTTTAACTATGCCATATTTACACTTAGGTCCTTTAACTATTGTTAAATTATGATTTTACCCCTAACTTTCTCATATTTACAATTATGCCACCAAATTAATTTATCAATTTAATAAAATTACAATTTAACCCCTAAATATGGCAAAATTACAATTAAGTCCTCAAACTTTACCAAAATTACAAAAATGCCATTAATTCATCTTATTTACCTTTTTAAACATTATTTAATTATCTAAAATATTCAAATTATGCTATCATTATTTTCCTTAATCATTTTCTCTATCAATAATTTAATTAAATATCAAATTAAAATTCTAATTCACTTTGAATTCTAATCTAATTAGAGTTTTAATCAAAATAGACTTCTAATCCAATTAGAGTTCTATTCTAAGTTGACTTCTAATTCATTTACAATTCAAATCCAAATTGACTTCTAATTCATTTAGAATTCTAATCCAAATTGACTTTTAATTCATTTAGAATTCAAATCCAAATTGACATCTAATTCATTTAGAATTCTAATCCAAATTGACTTCTAATTCATTTAGATTAGGGTCCTTAAATTTCATTCAAATTGTAATTTTACCTTTCTTGTTTACCTCAAATACAATCATGCCACTAATTTGGCTCATTAACTTATTCAACTTCTTATTTAACATATAAATTACCATTAGATCCTTAGAATATCATTATCATGCCAAATTACATTTTAGTTTTCATAGAGTGACAAATATCCATATTTAACCAATTAATTATATTTTTATCCTTATTAATCTTTTTATGGTCAAAATTATCATTATTCCCTCAAAACTTTTTTTATTTAATCCAATTATATCCATTTTTCACACAAATATCATTTTAATCACAAATCAACCATATCAAGCTTACTTTTGCCATTTGCCCTTGTATAAAACTGGCAGACATCTATAATCAGGATAAACGAAACGTGAACCCCAAAGCCTCACAAACATACCAAAGGGACCCCGAAGGACCACCCCTGTCTTTGCCAGAGGGACCCTGAAGGACCACCCCTATCTTTACCAGAAGGACCCTGAAGGACCATTCCTATCTTTAAATACAAACAATAGAAATACAGATTAATATTGCATTAAGACAGAATAATACATAATAGGACCATAATTGGCCTATAGTAAGTGAGATGCCATACTCACACCAGCGGTCTTATGTCGCTATGGCTAGCCATCATATCCTGAACTAGACTTGACTACCAAATTACTACATATGGCATCATTATACCACTTTTCACATTTTTCAAGTCGCCATTCATACATTTTATGGAATTTCATCATCCTTTTCTATTCTTTTTCATTTAAATCAAACATTATACATTTAATTTCCTTCCATATGCCATTCCATACCACAAAATCCATTAAATCATCCAAGTACACATGGATGCATACATGTATCCCATTCGGCTATGATATCAATTTTTCAAAATCAATTCTTTTCATCACCTTTAACACTTATTTAGGTAATTTACATGTCAAATAACATAGTCATGCCATTATTTCACATCAGAACACATCAAAACCACATTTTTTTACATGTATATTCAATTTGGCCAACATGTACATCATCCGTCATGTGAATTTTTCTTTCTCAAATTTATTCCATTAGCTAGATTACATGTTAATTTATTTAGTTATACCATTAAATCACATTAAAACACATAAAAAACTCATTTTTACATACAAATACCATTCGGCCTACATGTTATACCCCATTTTCTCCCTAGTAGTTTGAGCCATGTGTATGTGTGCATGTGTTAGTGTTTTGGTATGTGTTAAGGGTATTTTGGGTAATATGTATGTTTTGTGGGCTTTATTAGAGTGTGGGTGCATATATGATATTAGTGTGTGCGTGTATGGGTCTTGCTAGTGTGTGCATGCTCATAGGGGAGTAAGGTGTGCATTAGTGAGGTTAGTCTTATGTGTGGTGCCTTGCATGTGTGTAGCATGTGAGTGGTCAAGTTCCACCAATCCTAGGGTGACATGTGGCTAGGGTTTTTGAGAGTTGGTATAAATAGAAGGAGAGAGAAAAAGGGGACAACTATTTTTGCTGCCTTTCTCGTTTTTCTCCTCTTCCCTTTATTTCTTCTTCCACTTTTCCTCCTCAAGTTTGGTGGAAATTGATCACCTCTTAAGCTTTGATTGGTAACTTTTTAGTGGGATTCTCCTCTTCTTCATCTTCTCTTTTGATTTGATTGCATGTGTTCTTAACTTAGGATTTTTGTGTGTTTGTGAGGTTCTTGGATTTTTCGGGTTTAGAAGCGCCTACTCGAGATGCCAAGGGGAAAGAGAAGGCGAGTGAAAGTGGAGCTTGCCACTAGGAGCATAGGAATTTTAGGTTTGGGAATTGGTTTGAATTTGTGCAATTTATGATTTTGGTATGTTGAATGAATATCTGGAAATTTGAGGTTTGATAAGGCTTATGTTTGTGCTAATGTTATGGGTTTTGGTTTGATTTAACTTATAATGCATGAATCATGAGTTATTGGGCAAATTTCAAAGTTTGATGACTTTTGTTGAAAATTTCTGGGTTTGTTATTTTTGAGAAGTTTTATTTTGTTAATTCATGATTTTGATTGTGTTAATTGTTGATTAAAGTTGTGTTTTATATTATTTATGATGATGTGAAGGTTGTTTTGAGGTAAGTTGAAGTTTAGGTTGATTTGTGTTTGAGATTGGAGGTTTGGGTGTTTTGGAAGTGTGAAATTCTGCAGAAATTCGCGTAAGAGCTGCAAATCACGACTCTGTGGCGAGGTCGCGACAGAGCTTTGTGAATTTAGCCCTTGCGTGTGGCCGAGCGGATTTGCATGGCTAAGCGGATTGGGCTGCCGAGCAGCCGCAGCGAGAGCTCTCTGTCGCTAGCGTGACGTTTGTCGTGAGCGCTCGGCTTCCAAGCGATTTTAGGCAGTCCCCTGTCGCTAGTACGACGACCGTTGCGTGCGTGACAGTGAGTTGTGCTTTTGTGTCTACGCAAGAGCAAACACTGCCGCAATCGCGACAGGGGGGCCATTTTTGCCTCTTTCGCGAGCGCGACAGACGTAGCGAGCGTGACACCCCTGGCTTCAATTTGAGTTTCTTCTGTGATTTTTGATGTTTAATTTTCGAACTTGTGATGCTTTTAAGTTTATACATGGACTATTTTATGAAGTATATCAATATAATTGGATGTATTATGCATGGATAACTTTATGAATTATATAAATGTGATTTGATGAATTATGCATGACCTGCTAGAGTCAAATAAGTGGATAGTTAGGCATGCCTAATAGAGTTCAGTAGCTGCAGCCCTTAGCTCTGTTCTGGACCCTGATCAGGTCCCTATTTAGTTCCTCGCAAACTTTAATGTATTTTGATCTTGTTTAGGATCCCCTCCATAAATTGTTTTGTAATGAGAAAGAAAATGTAATGTTGCTTTTCGATTCATACCCGTAAGGTACCACCATGCGTTCACTCGCTATCCACTACTGTGAGTCAGCAGGTGTTGTGATTTGTTCTGTTATGCTTATGAGAATGTGAATCCAAATGATTATGATTTATAAGTATGTAAATTTGAATGACTCTAGTTATGAGCATATGAATCAGTTAGCATATGAATGTCATTGTGAACCTTTGAATGCTTACAAATGTGATTCGATCATGGTTATATCTTATATGATTATTAGTATATGCCAATGTGCATGTGTTTTTCCTCGATGAGCATTGTGAATGGCCGTCCATATTATTGTTGTTTGTTTCCCCACTAAGCGTTATCGCTTAGCACGAGTGTTTCATCCGTGCAGGTGCGAAAGGTGTATAGCTTTTGGGAGAGTCACCACAAGTCAAGCCAACACAGAGGGATTGATGTTAGGACTTAGCTTCTTTTTGTATTATGATTCTTTCTGTAATAGTTATCTCTGAGTGTATTTAGTCTTTTGTTCCGCTTTCGCTTTATAACTCTGAAAGATGTAATTATTTTGGTACTATTAGTATAGTTTTGTAATGAATATTGTTATTCTATCTATGAGTATTTGATCAGTTTGGTTTTAAAGTTTTAATTTTTGCTGTATTTCTGTATGTTTATATTATGTGATTGAATGTTATTGTACCATTTTACTTGGTGACAACCCTGCTCATACGGGTTCTCACTCCATTGCGGATGGGTTCTCCTACGTACGGGAAGGAAGTGTGAAAGTTTTTGGTATCAGAGCCCCAGTTCAGGCATTTTCTGGGTATTATTATGCATAGATATATGTCTAGGACTGTATTGGCTGATGCGGTTGTCTTTGTGTTTATTTTAGATGGATTCTGATTCCGTGCGTGGGTCACTTGAGGGGTCCGCTGAGAGTGTGAATCCTCAAGCAGTAGATCCTTTAGCTTTTATTTCGGCTCAAACACCGAGGGTTCAGCCTGAGGCCGCAGCCATGCCCTTTGAGGCAATATTGAAGATTTCTCAGGATATGGCTCGTGTCTTAGAGAGAGTAACTGCTCCGAGAGCCCCTTTAGAGAGCATGAGGAAAACTGGTGCAGAGGACTTCTATGGAACCAGTTTGGATGAGTCAGAGTATACTGAGAAATGGATAGAGAAAGTAGAGCGTGTTCTGGATGAGATTCGGTGCCCTTCGGATAGGCAAGTAGAATGTGTTGTGGCTTTGCTTTAGAGATCCACCTACGATTAGTGGAAGTTGGTCCGTAGGCATCCCCAGTTGCCTGACCCAGTCACATGGGAGTTTTTTGAGAGGGAGTTTACCAGTAAGTATGTGACTAGGGCTTACAAGGATGCTAAGTGGGCACAGCTCTTGAGTTTGAAGCAGAGGGCTATGACTGTTTCGGAGTTTGATAAAGAGTTCAACCGTCTTTCTAAGTATGCTCCAGAGGGTGTTCTGACAGAAGAGTTCAGATATAAGCACTTTGAGGCTGGTTTGAATGAGTCCTTGATGGCTATGCTGATTTCTTTGATGAGTACTCCGAGCGTTGGTTATTACCAAATAGTGCAAGCAGTAGTGCGAGCCGAGAGATCCGAGTCAGTTTTGAGAGAGAGAGCTCTGAGGAGGAATCCCCCTCATGGAGGATCGTCATCATCTTCGGGTAAGAGGTCTAAAAACCCACATGATGAGTCTTCCTCAGGTCCTGCTTTGAGAGGTAGGAGGCAAGGTTCTGCCATGGGTTCTAGTGCGGGCAAAGGTTGTTCTGGTAATAGGATGGAGGCATTGCCTGATTGTTCTCACTGTAGTAGGCACCATCGGGGTGAGTGTAGGTGGCTCACGGGTGGTTATTTCCGATGTGGGAGCACTGATCACTATTTGGCTAATTGTCCGAATTTGAGTGAGGCTTCTGGTGATCAGCGTGAGGCTAGTAGAGTTAGATCTAATGCACCGTAGGCCAGTCGTGGTAGAGGCTGAGGCAGAGGTCGAGGTGGTCGGCCTAGAGAGGGAGCTCCATCAGAGTCAATTGATCGTCCTTTGACAGTTCCAGCTAGAGCTTATGCTATGAGAGCTCGAGATGAGCAGGATGCTATGGATGTGATTGCTGGTAAGTTCCTACTCTTTGACACTGAGTTATATGCTCTAATTGACCCTAGTTCCACACACTTATATTTGTGCACGAGTAAGTTATTTGATAAGTTGCATGATGTTGATCAGTTAGATTATGAGGTTTGTGTGACCAGTCCCTTAGGGCATAGTGTCAATGTGAGTAGAGTGTATAAGAATTGTCCTCTTTTGGTTCAAGGTGTCAAGTTTTATGCGGATTTGATCGAGTTATCATTTCCAGAGTTTGATCTGATCTTGGGTATGGATTGGTTGAGTAAGCATCAGGTTGTGGTGGATTGTCATAGGAAAGTGATTGTGCTGCAAGATAGAGATCAATTTTCTATCGTGGTTAAAGGTTTAGGTTCAAGTTCCTGGAGTAATGTGATTTCTGCGATGCAAGCTAAGAGATTCATGAGAAAAGGTTGTGAAGCATTTTTAGTAGTGGTGTTGGATTCTAAGCGTGATTAGGTTCAGATTGAGGATATCCCAGTTTTTAGGGAGTTTGGTGATGTATTTCCAAGTGAGTTGCCTGGGTTGCCTCCCGAGAAAGAAGTGGAGTTGTTTATAGAGATAATGTCAGATACTTCACCCATTTCGGAAGCACCTTATCGGATTGCTCCTGTAGAGTTCAGGGAACTTAAGACTCAGCTACAAGAGTTTTGGATAAGGGGTTTATTAGACAAAGAATATCTCCATGGGGAGCCCCAGTGTTGTTTGTTAAGAAGAAGGATGGTTCATTGAGGATGTGCATTGACTCTACGCAAATTAATAAGGTCACGGTGAAGAACAAGTATCCTTTGCCTAGAGTTGAGGATTTGTTTGATCATCTCAGAGGTGCAGGCATTTTCTCCAAGATTGATCTTCGGTCGGGTTACTATCAGCTTCTAGTTCAGGACGTGGATGTGGTTAAGACTGCATTTTGAATGAGATATGGCCACTATGAGTTCCTTGTGATGCCATTTGGTTTGACCAATGCACCTGCGGCTTTTATGGATTTAATGAATCGAGTTTTTAGGCCATATCTCGACCAATTTGTAGTAGTGTTTTCGAAGGATGAGAGTGAGCATGAAGAGCATCTTCGGTTAGTGCTGCAAGTTTTGAGGGAGCACCGTTTGTTTGCGAAGCTCAGTAAGTGTGACTTTTGGCTTCGAGAGGTGTATTTCTTGGGATACATTGTGTCAGCTGAGGGTATTCAAGTGGATCTAGCTAAGATTGAGGTTATTGTGGATTGGAAAGCGCCTAGGAATGTTCCTGAAGTGAGAAGCTTCCTTCATTTAGCAGGCTAATACCATCGGTTTATGAATCAGTCATTGCTGCTCCTATGACCAGATTGTTGAGGAAAGGAGTCAGATTTGAGTGGTCGGGTAAGTGCCAGCTGTGTTTTGAGCATTTGAAGAGGTTGTTAGCTGAAGCTCCTCTACTGACTCAACCCATCTCGGGTAAGGAGTTTGTAATGTACAGTGATGCTTCAGGAGTTGGACTCGGATGTGTGTTGATGCAAGAGGGTAAAGTTGTGGCTTATGCATCCCGTCAGTTGAAACCTCACGAGAAGAACTATCCGACGCATGATTTGGAACTGGCAGTTGTGATCTTTGCTTTGAAGATTTGGAGGCATTATCTGTATGGGGAGAAGTGTAGGATTTTCACGGATCAGAAAAGTTTAGAGTTAAACATGAGACAGCGTCGATGGTTGGAGTTATTTAAGGACTATGACTGCATTGTGGATTATCATCCGGGTAAAGCCAATGTGGTTGCGGATGCTTTGAGTAGGAAGTCGATTTTGGCTTTGTTCTTGAGGCAGTTCAGATGGAGATTTAATTCAGATGGGGCTTTGGTTGCCCAATTGACAGTGAAGCGGACCTTGAGACAGTCGATTGTGGATGCTCAAAAGGATGATGTTAGATTGTAGCGGGTTTTGCTAGAAGTTCAGCAGGGTAAGTAGTCTGAGTTTTAGGTTTTGGATGGTGTGCTTATGTATAGGAATCGTTTGTGTGTGCCCGAGAGTGATGAGTTAAGGAAGAAGCTTTTGAGTGAGGCACACACTATGGTCTTTACTATGCATCCTGGTAGTGAGAAGATGTATCGGGATATGAGGAGTTCTATTGGTGGTCTGGGATGAAGAGAGACATTGTGGAATTCGTGGCAAAGTGTCTGACTTGTCAGCAGGTAAAGGATGAGCACCAAGTTCCTTCGGGATTGCTCACTCCTTTATCCGTTCCTATGTGGAAATGGGATGACATTGCTATGGATTTTGTATCGGGTTTGCTAGTGACTCAGCAGAAGCATGATTCAGTTTGGGTGATTGTGGATCGGTTTACCAAATCAGCTCATTTTCAGATGGGGCTTTGGTTGCCCAATTGAGAGTGAAGCGGACCTTGAGACAGTCGATTGTGGATGCTCAAAAGGATGATGTTAGATTGTAGCGGGTTTTGCTAGAAGTTCAGCAGGGTAAGTAGTCTGAGTTTTAGGTTTTGGATGGTGTGCTTATGTATAGGAATCGTTTGTGTGTGCCCGAGAGTGATGAGTTAAGGAAGAAGCTTTTGAGTGAGGCACACACTATGGTCTTTACTATGCATCCTGGTAGTGAGAAGATGTATCGGGATATGAGGAGTTCTATTGGTGGTTTGGGATGAAGAGAGACATTGTGGAATTCGTGGCAAAGTGTCTGACTTGTCAGCAGGTAAAGGATGAGCACCAAGTTCCTTCGGGATTGCTCACTCCTTTATCCGTTCCTATGTGGAAATGGGATGACATTGCTATGGATTTTGTATCGGGTTTGCTAGTGACTCAGCAGAAGCATGATTCAGTTTGGGTGATTGTGGATCGGTTTACCAAATCAGCTCATTTTCTGCCGGTCCGAGTGGACTACTCGATGGATAAGTTGGCTAGTGTGTATGTGGATGAGGTAGTTCGACTGCATGGTGTGTCGTTGTAACACCCCCATATCCCCGGTAAGGAATATTGGGGCGCCACGCAGGCACATACGTATACCTATACATATACATGCACTAGCGAAAGCAATAGTATTAAAACACATCTGTTAAGAGTAATAAAATAAAATAATACTACACTAGGGCCCCACATACAAGTCATATTAACTACTTATATATATATTTATCTTTATACATATTCATATTACAATCTGTTTCCATTTAACTTTACATATACATTTACATGTGATTCTCATACTCATTCCTGTACATATACCTTTACATAATGATGTTACTCAAAACATCAAAAACTCTATCTCTAACTTATACAAAAAGGATGAACCAAAACTCCCTAGTGGCCTTGACCTGCAGATGCGCGCTCTCACTGAGTCCAAACCTGTAGCTACACGAAAATAAACATCCGTGCTAAGCGATAACGCTTAGTGGGGATGAAATAATGCAAAGGACTTCTTTCCGAAGTCACACATAAATCATTCATTTCATATGACAAAATCAAATAGCTTATGCATAAAATTTCCACACGTACACAAATCATTTATTCAAATACACAAGAATCATGTGCTCACATTCATGCAATACTTCTCATGTGCTATAGCAGTTAATCAGAACAATCCTCTACATCATTTCATGTTCACTATATCCTATTAGTAAGCCTGAATTCCTTTCATGGTGGATACGGGTAACTCTGGATACTATTTACAACATTTTGCATATGGAGAATTAGCTCAAAACTCTGTGGAATACACAAGGTATTCCGAACTCTGGGCACAATTAAGACTAACTCTAGCAGCTGCACTCTAACCCTTTATAAGCATGCTTATCTATCCACTATAACAGTAATCAGGCTCAAAAAAAACTCAATTACTATACACAGATACCAACTCATCAACTGTAATTCAAGTGCATTCATCAAAATTCAAAGACATTTAATTAATGTACAACTTCTATTAATCATGTACATTTAATATTACTAATCATGCAAGAGGTTTAAAAGATAATTTTAAACCAAACACGGACCAAATGGTGACATGCAACACTCATATAAACCTATAATAGCTCAAAACAGGAGCAATAGATCAAAACAGGACAATCAGAGAAGGAGAGGCAAGAGCACGACTCGTGCTCACTCCTCCTTTTTCCTGGAGCACGTTACGTGCTCTCACTTTCCTCTCTCTGTGAGCACGACTCGTGCTCTCGCTTCCTTTTCTCTCCAAGTCACACTACACAACACGACTAGGACAACACCCCACTTAATGAAGAAAGTGTCTCTGTCACGATCGCGACCACTGTCGCGCTTGCAACAGAAAGGCTCCGTCAGGAACCTTTAGGAGACTGCTTTTCACCTCTAAATTGTATCATCTAAACTGACCTTTAAAAGTAATTTTCAGGCAACACTTTCTTCTTAACAATTGTTCCCTAGGATGTTAAATTCCAAATGGGACAAATTTCAGGTAAATTGGACATCTATAACTCTAGATATGAGCTAAACAAACTATACTATTCCAGTAACCCAACCCAACCAGAGACACTCCGGTTTTTAACATTTTGGAGGATTATAGAGCCAGATTTAGCTCCAGCGCTCTCTTAGACATTTTTAGCGATGGATCTTATCTTTCAGATGAAATTTGACTCAACATGTTTGAAGCTCTATAAGTCTACTTATGACAAAAACAATACTCAAAGGTCTAATGAAACCTAAACATAATTTCTCTAAAATCACTCTTTACACACAAAACTATATGAAAACCATTTAACACATCCAAAACTCATACACCATGATCCAATACATGATCACAAACATATATACATATATCATGAGCTCACTGCAGGTAATCAAAATTAGATTCGCACACGATCCCTACCTCTAGGAAACTTAAACTCTATGCTCTATTTAGCTTCAACCCTTTCCTTTCCTTGTCCATAGCTCTCATGCATTACTAGACCAAAACACTTAGGTTAACCCTCTTTTCACTTTAAATTAAAAACAGAAAGAAAAAGGAGGTCAGATCGGAAAATAAACCCAACTTACCTTCTCAAGGGTCCAAGTCAAACCCTTAACTCACTCTCTTCAAACCAATCCAAGAAATTCTCTTAAGGAGCAAACCAAAAGAACAAAAAGAAAGAACAAGAGAGGGAGAACGACTGAAGGCCAAGGAAAAAGAAAGAAATGAAGAACAATAGGCCAAAAGTATGAGCAACGTGGGAAAAAGAAGGGACAAAGAATTCAGCTGGTCAATCCTCATCCAAACCAATTAATGTGCCACAAACACAGCTGTGTAAATCCAAAAGCACAGTTGTGCTTTCCACTCCCTCATCCAACATTAAATATTCCTATTAAATGCCACTTTCCCTCATCAATACATGTATATCTCTTAATCAAATACATGTATATCTCTTGCCACTTCTCTCACTCCTACGCTGCCATGTGTCACTCTCCTACGATGCCACATATTCGATACACATCAAATAATCCAACTCAAATAGGCTTCACGTGACGCATTCTGTCGCGCTCGCGACAGAACCCACACACAAGCCACTTACCCAAATACACTCTCTTATACACACAAACTCTTGAATTCCTGAACAAAAATTCCAAAATTCCACTAGGGCCAAATCGGGTTGTTACAGTCGTTGTCTATAGTGTCAGATCGGGATCCAAGGTTCACATCTAAGTTTTGGAAGGAATTGCAGAGAGCTTTGGGTTCAAAGTTGAATTTCAGCACGGCATTTCATCCTCAGACATATGATCAGTCCGAGCGGGTTATCCATATTTTAGAGGATATGCTTCGGGCATGTGCTTTGGATTTTTCTAGCAGTTGGGATAAGTATGTGCGGCTTATGGAGTTTTCCTACAACAACAGCTTTCAGTCGAGTATTAGGATGTCACCATTTGAGGCTTTGTATGGTCGACCGTGTAGGACTCCGGTTTGTTGGATAGAGTTGACCGAGCGATCTTTTGTTGGGCCAGAAATGATTAGGGATACAAAGGAGAAGATTAGAGTTGTGCAGTGGAATCTGAAAGTGGCTAAGGATAGACAGAGATCCTATGCCAATCTGAAGAGAAAGGATATTCAGTTTGAGGTCGGGGATAAAATTTTCCTTAAGGTTTCACCTTGGAGGAAAGTATTGCAGTTTGACAAGAAAGGTAAACTTAGTCCTCGGTTCATTAAGCCTTTTGAGGTTTTGAAGAAAGTTGGTCCGGTAGCCTATAGGTTGGCTTTACCGATGGAGTTGGCTAAGATGCATGATGTCTTCCATATCTCCATGCTTCGTCGGTATAGATCGGATATGTCGCATGTGTTGTCAGTTCAAGACATTCGAATTCAACCGGACTATTCTTATAATGAGGAACCGAAAGCCATTGTAGCTCGGGAAGTGAGACAATTGAGAAGCAAGCGAGTTCCTTTGGTCAAGGTTCTTTGGCAGCATTATGGAATTGAGGAAGCGACTTGGGAACCAGAGATGACGATGAGGATTTAGTATCCACAGTTGTTCATTTCAGGTGAGAATTTTGAGGACGAAATTCTTATTAGTAGGGGAGAGTTATCACACCCCATTTTCCCCCTAGTAGTTTGAGCCATGTGTATGTGTGCATGTGTTAGTGTTTTTGCATGTATTAAGGGTATTTTGGGTAATATGTATGTTTTGTGGGCTTTATTAGAGTGTGAGTGCATATATGATATTAGTGTGTGTGTGTATGGGTCTTGCTAGTGTGTGCATATTCATAGGGGAGTAGGGTGTGCATTAGTGAGGTTAGTCTTGTGTGTGGTGCCTTGCATGTGTGTAGGGTGTGAGTGGTCAAGTTCCACCAATCCTAGGGTGACATGTGGCTAGGGTTTTTGGGAGTTGGTATAAATAGAAGGAGAGAGAAAAAGGGAACAACCATTTTTGCTACCTTTACCATTTTCCTCCTCTTCCCTTTATTTCTTCTTCCTCTTTTCCTCCATAAGTGTGCCCTAAGCTTGGATCTAAGTGGTTTTGGTGGAAATTGATCACCTCTTAAGCTTTTATTGGTAAGTCTTTAGTGGGATTCTCTTCTTCTTCATCTTCTCTTTTGATTTGATTGCATGTGTTCTTAACTTAGGATTTTTGTGTGTTTGTATGGTTCTTGGGTTTTCTGGGTTTAAAAGCGCCTACTCGAGATCCCAAAGGGAAAGAGAAGGCGAGTGGAAGTGGAGCTTGCCACTAGGAGCATAGGAGTTTCAGGTTTGGGAATTTGTTTGAATTTGTGCAATTTGTGATTTTGGTATGTTGAATGAATTTTTAGAAATTTGTGGTTTAATTAGGCTTATGTTAGTGCTAATGTTGTAGGTTTTGGTTTAATTTAAGTTATAATGCATGAATGATGGGTTATTGGGCAAATTTCTAAGTTTGATGACTTTTGTTGAAAATTTATGGGTTTGTTGTTTTTGAGAAGTTTGATTTTGTTAATTTATGATTTTGATTGTATTAATTGTTGATTAAAGTTGTGTTTTATGTTATTTATGATAATGTGAAGGTTGTTTTGAGGTAAGTTGAAGTTTGGGCTGATTTGTGTTTGAGATTAGAGGTTTGGGTGTTTTGGAAGTGTGAAATTCTGTAGAAATTCGCGTAAGAGCTGCAAATCATGACTCTGTCTTGAGGTCCCGACAGAGCTCGGTGAATTCAGCCCTTGCACATGACTAAACTGATATACGTGGCCGAGCGGATTGGGCTGCCTAGCGACCGCAGCGAGAGCTCTCTATCGCGAGCGCGACAGAGCGCTTGGCTACCGAGCGGTTTTGGGTAGTCCCATGTCCCGAGCGCAACAGCCTTTATTGGCCGCTCACTATCGCGAGCGTGATGACCGTCATGAGCGCGACAGTGAGTTGTGCTTTTGTCTCCGCGCGAGTGCGAAGACTGCCGCGATCGCGACACCCCTGGCTTCAATTTTACTTTTCTTTTGTGATTTTTGGTGTTTAATTTCCGAACTTGTGATGTTTTAAGTTGTACATGGACTATTTTATGAAGTATATCAATCTAATTGGATGTATTATGCATGGATAACTTTATGAATTATATAAATGTGATTTGATGAATTATGCATGACCTGCTAGAGTCAAATAAGTGGATAGTTAGGCATACCTAATAGAGTTTAGTAGCTGGAGCCCTCAGTTCTATTATGGACCCTGATCAGGTTCCTGTTTAGTTCCTCGCGAACTTCAATGTGCTTGGATCTTGTTTAAGATCCCCTCCGTAAAATGTTTTGTAGTGAGAAAGAAAATGTAATGTTGCTTTTCGATTCGTACCCGTAAGGTACCGCCATGCGTTCACTCGTTATCAACTACTGTGAGTCAGCAGGTGTTGTGATTTGTTCTGTTATTCTTATGAGAATGTGAATCCGAATGATTATGATTTATAAGTATGTGAATTTGAATGACTCTAGTTATGAGCATATGAATTAGTTAGCATATGAATGTGATTATGAACCTTTGAATGCTTACAAATGTGATTTGATTATGGGTATATCTTATATGATTATCAGTATATGCCAATGTGCATGTGTTTTGCCTCAACGACCATTGTGAATGGCCGTCCATATTATTTTTGTTTGTTTCCCCACTAAGCATTATAACTTAGCACGGATGTTTCATCCGTGCAGGTGCAGAAGGTGTATAGCTTTTGGGAGAGTCGCCGCAAGTCAAGCCAACACAGAGGGATTGATGTTAGGACTTAGCTTCTTTTTGTATTATGATTCTTTTTGTAATAGTTATCTCTCAGTGTATTTAGTCTTTTGTTCAGCTTCCGCTTTGTAACTCTGAAAGATGTAATTATTTTGGTAATATCAGTACAGTTTTGTAATGAATATTATTATTATATCTGTGAGTATTTGATGAGTTTGGTTTTAAAGTTTTAATTTCCACTGTATTTCTGTATGTTTATATTATGTGATTGAATGTTATTGTACCATTTTGCTTGGTGACTCCCCTGCTAATATGGGTTCTCACTCCATTGCCGATGGGTTCTCTTATGTATGGGAAAGGGTTGTGACACTACATGTTGTCCATGGTATATATTTTGTTTCTTTTCATTTTAATCATTCAAAATCTCATTTTTAATCTTTCTAAGCATGAATATATGGTTTGATTCAATTAAACATGCATATTTCACATACTTTATGTTCAAATATAATTAAAAATCATACTTTTAACATGGAAAAAGAAGGATATTGTATCCACTAACCTTATTTTCTTGTTCTCCACATCTTAAACATCCTTTCCTTGCCTTAGCTACTTAAAACACCATCACTTTCCTTATATTCCTTAAGTGGCCGAATAGAAACATCAAAGAAACCACCAAAAATTTACTTCCTTTTTGCAATATAATCACATAAACATGCTCTAGACATCCCAAAATACCTATTTGAACCTTTAAACCAATTTAAAAATATCAACTTTACATACCTCAACTTGACACATAAACTTTTTCACTTATTTTCTTCCACTTCTAGCACTCTAAATGAACTTTAATCACCACCATCAGATTCTAGAGAGGTTTAACTTTACTTAGGAGGCTTGAATTTGGGGAGAGATGAAGAGAGAATTGAAGAAAATGAAGGAAGAATCAAGATGAGCAATTCAGCCTAAGGGAGAGAGGGAGGAGGCAGCTAGATTTTTAGGGTTTTATCTAGAGAACTCTGGTGTTTCAGCCTTTTTATAGCCTCATCTAATGGGCCAAGCCATGGCCCAATAATTTGGGCCAACCCAAAAGCCCATTTAGGTTAATAAACCCATTTTTCAACCCAAAATTATTTTTATTAATTCCCAAGGTCAATTTCTCCCAAAATCAATTTCATAATTTTTAAAATATATAATTTAGCCTCCACATAAAATTTCAGGTCAATCAGAGACTGTTTCCCGATCCGATAATTTCTTACCAGTCCGATAACTCAATTTTTTGTCTAACCGTAAAATTTATTTTTCATTACCATTTTATTCTCCATAATATTTCAAGAAAATCCATGATTTCAGATAATTTTTCTGAGGTCCATAACTCTATTTAGAGTCCGGTCAAACTTTGGTCAAACGAGTCAAACCAAAGTCAACTAGTCCGACCAGTCCAATTCACTGGTTGAACCGGTTCGGTTCACTTTCCATCCTTAACACTTTTTTCACTCTTAATAACCCATTTAACCTTGGTTTCATCTCAATTAGGGTCCTTATCCGGTCCGGTTCAATTGGTGATACTGAAAAATGGATTAATCGTTCCGGTTCAATTGAACCGGTCCGATTAATCCATTTTTCAGTATCACCATAAAATTACTTTTTCACTACCAAACTATTCTACAGACTATTCTGAGTCTAAGTATGCCTTCAGATAACTTTTCAGAGGTCATTACTAACTTTAAAGGCTCGGTCAAATTTTGGTCAAACCTAGTTACTATTTGAATTGAACCGAGGCTTTTCTTCAATTTGACTTTTGAGGACCTATTTGACCTCATTTTCACTCCAAATTGCATCAATGGACTCAATTTAACAAACACTTTTCAACATTCCAATAAAATAATTTTCACTACCGGCTACCTGGGAGGTCTCCCATTAGGGCTTCCCTAGCCTGAGCACTTTTAACCTTTCTCCTCTACTACTTTTTTAGGTACAATCACTGATATTTTCATACAAAATTCACACTATAGATTATATAGATTTCACTGATTTTTACTGACCCGGTATTCAGGCCATTACAAACTTGGTGAGTAGAGAAGCAATAATTGAAAACCCTTTTACCAAACACTGATAGTAACCCGCTAAACCCAAGAAACTTTTAATGTTAGGCACATTTCTGGGCAGTTTCCAATTCACTGCTGCTTGTATCTTAACTGGATCAACTTTAATGTCTTCAGAAGAAATAATGTGACCTAAGAAAGATACTTCTTTAAGCCAGAACTCACATTTACTAAGCCTAGCATACAACTATTGTTCTCTTACGGTCTGAAGCACAATTCTCAAATGTTGCTCATGTTCTTTCTCATTCTTCAAATACACTAGTATGTCATCAATGAAAACCACTACAAATTGATCCAGAAACGGTCTGAACACTCCATTCATCAAATCCATGAATGTTATAGGTGCATTGGTCAACCCGAATGGAATTACTAGGAATTCATAATGACCATATCGAGTCCTGAATGAAGTTTTCAAAATATCTTCCTTCTTTACTTGCAACTAATAATATCCTGATTGCAAATCAATCTTTGAAAACACACAAGCTCTTTTCAACTGGTCAAACAAATCCTCAATCCTAGGCAAAAGATATCGGTTTTTCACTGTTACCTTATTAAGCTATCAATAATCAATGCACATTCTCATTATGCTATCCTTCTTCTTAATAAACAGGATTGGAGCTCCCCAAGGTGATATACTCAGTCGTATAAAACCCTTAACTAACAACTCTTGCAAATGAGTCTTTAATTCTTTCAACTCAGTAGGAGCCATACGTTAAGGTGCCTTAGAGATAGGTGCGGTACCCGGCACAATCTCAATGGACAAATCCACTTCCCTTTCGGGTGGTAAACCAATCAATTCTTCTAGAAACATGTCAGGAAATTCTTTCACTGCAGATAAATCCTGTATTCTAACTTGTTCCCTCTTAGAATCTAACACAAAAGCTAAGAAAGCTTCACGTCCTTTTCTCAAACACTGATAATCTTGCATAGCAAATATTACATCTATTATAGGTTTAGAATGTACACCCTTTATAATCATTTTAGACTGTTCTGAACTTCTAAGCACAACTATTTTCTTTCTACAGTTAACAATAGCCCGATGGTTACTCAACCAATCCATTCCCAAAACCAGGTTAAACTCATGAAAAGACAATTCTATCAAATCTACAGAAAATTACTAACCTTGAACCACTAAAGGGCAATCTTTATACACCTTATTCACATTAATACTATTTCCCAATGGACTAGTCATACACAAATCATAGTCTAAATAATCAACTGAAGACATTCTATTACATAAATTCTTAAAACATACATATGAATGTGTAGATCCAGGATAAATTAATGCAAATATTTCCATCTCAAAGAGTAGAAATATATCAGCTATAACGTCTGACGCATCCTATTCCTCATGAGCCTTCATAACATATGCCCATGCTGGTGCTGTAGCAGGTCGATCAATTGATTCCGACACTGCACTACCTCTAAACTGGCTACTTCTTCTACATCCTCTACCTCTACCACAGTTTGCTAGAAGTAGATTAGATCCGCCTCTACTTGCTTCCTGCTGATCCCATCTCACTTCATAGGCTTTAGGACAATTAGCCAAAAAATGTTCAGTGCCCCCACATCGAAAACACGCACCAGTCAATTTCCAACATTCACCCTTGTAACGTTTAAAACAATAGGGACACTCAGGTACATCGCTTCTATTACCAAACACACCTCTACCAATACCGAATGCAAAAGAAGATCCTTGCTTTTTACCTCTGGTAGCTGGATTACTAACTGATTCAGCTTGAGGTGCCCCTTGAGAATTTCTCGATCTCTTTCCCGAATAAGTACCACCTCTAGAAAAATTTATCCTCTGTACTCTTTCCCTTCGAATTGTTTCTGATCTTTCGGCTCTTATGGCTGCATGGACTATCTGATAATAGCTCACATTCTGAGAGGTAGTCATGGAGATCAAAAGTGCCTTTATTGACTCATTCTGTAACACCCCCATACCCCCGGTAAGGAATATCGGGGCGCTACGCGGACACTTACGTATACATGTACATGCATTAGCGGAAGCGATAGCACAAACACATCCATTTAAAAGTAATTAGATACTACACTAGGGCCCACTTGCATTTCATATTAACTACATATACATTTACATGTTCATATTACATCTGTTTCCATTAAGCTTTACATATACATTTACATGTACCTTTACTTGTGATTTTTCTACTTATATTACATAATGATGTTACTCAAAATGTAAAAACTCTATCTCTAACTTGTAAAAAGATAAAAATATAACAAAACTCCTAGTGGCCTTGACCCGCAGATGTCCGCTCACTGTTCCGAACCTGTAAACCTACACGGAAATAAACATCCGTTCTAAGCGATAATGCTTAGTGGGGATAAAATAATGCAAAGGACTTCTTTACGAAGTCACATATAAGTCACACATTTCATATCACACAATCACTATCTCATGCATATAACTGGTATATATGTATAGGTAGCATGCTCAATTACCAAGTACTCTGAACTCCGGTGAATATAACATGTATTAATTTACTTGTTCATATACGCTACAACTTGTACATATCATGTATACAAATGCACGCTATCATGTATCCACATTTATATAAACACACTCATGTAATCATATACTTGTATACAGAATTATAATGTACTTAAACATTACTCTCATGTACTGTAGCTTTATTCGAAGCAACACTATAATCATCTCAAGTTCACTGCACAACATTTAACAAAACAAGCCTGAATTCCTTTCATGGTGGATACGGGACGCTCTATATAAAAACATTTTCGATAGACCGAAGTCACAAAACATTTTCATCTATCTCTATTAATAACCATTCGAGGAGGTCGTCCCGCTTCACCCAAACGGGACGGAACGTTGGCAGCTGCACTCTCTAATCCCTTTATAAGCATGCTTATCTATCCACTATAACGGTAATCAGGCTCAGAGACCACTCAATTACTATACACAGATACCAACTCATCAACTATAACTCAAGTGCATTTATCAAATTCAGAGACATTTAATTCATGTACAATCTTTAATCATCATGTTCAACAACTACAAAGCATGTAACACTCAAATTCCATGCATACACTCTTATATCACATCATCATATACATACATTTATAAGTTCATACATATTTATCATGTCATTTATTATACTTCACACAATTGTACATTGTTACTTTATTAGTTAAATTACTAACTTTAATCATACTCAAATGCATTTCCCGTTAATAATGACTTTATAGTCATTTGCTAACCCCAAACATGCATAATAAGCTAAGGGGAAGGGTAAGGGGTTGACCCGTAGCAACTAGGAGCTCAAAAAGAATAAGAAAAAGCCTAAAATGAGTTGTTCTGTCGTGAGGTCGCGACACGTGTCGCGCTCGCGACAAAGGCTCCGCTTTGGTGCCTCACAAGACTGCTTTTTACCCTAAACTTGTATTGTCTAAATGAACCTCTAAACGTCATTTTTTGGAAAAACTTTCTCTTAACAATTGTTCTCTAGGATGTTATCTTTCAAATGGGACAAGTTTCAGATCGTTTGGACATCTATAACAAAAGATATGGTCTAAACAACATATACTGTTCCAGTGAACCCGCCAGAACAGGGTCACCTACGTTTTAATTACTTTTTGGGATACTTAGGGCCAGAATTAGATCAAGCACCCTCTTAGACATTTTTAGACACGGATCTTATCTTTCATCTGAAATTGGAATCAACCCAATTGAGATCCTATAACTCTACTTATAACAAATAATATACACTGGGGTCTAATGACAAATAAGCAGAATTTCGCAACATCAAACTCTATCATCAACACAAACACTCAAATGATCAAGTTACATACTTATAAACATATATACACATGTCATGAGCACTGAAATCAATCAAAATGAACAATAAACCAATATACACTAAAAGAGCAATTGAGCTAGTTAATGCTCATCATATACATCTACATCTAGTCATGGTTCCTTTTAAACACATATCATTCAATCACATGCCAGGAAACAAAATCGCACTCGATCCCTACCTCTGAATAGCTTAATCTTGTGCTCTCTACTCAGCTCCAATCTTTTCTTTTCCTTTATCAACTCTCTTGCCTCCAACTTGCAGCAAAACCACACACAAAACATTTGGGGTTACTCTTCTATTTAAATCGAAATAGAAACCAAGTAGTAGAAGAAGACTAAATAATAGTACTACTTACCTCTTCTAAAAAATCTACTCTCTTCATCCCAACCTAAATGATTCTCTTTAGGAGCAAATGAAAAAGAGAAGAAAAGAAAGGAAAGTGGAGCACGGCAACTAAGAGCAAAGAAAACAAAAAGGAGAATTGAAAGGCCAAATGAAGGAATTGAAATGGGAGTAGGGAAAGTGGCCGGTCAACTAAAGGAATTAACAAATTAATTACCCACTAACCACATTAAAAGCCAACCATCTCATTTAATTCATCCCTATCTTAAGCCAAGCCAAGCCAAGCCAAGCCAAGCCAAGCCAAGCCAAGCCAAGCCACACTAAGCCAAGCCAAATGTCTCTTCCCTACAATTACACTTAGCACACTCCTACAATGCCACTTGTCACTCTCATATGCCGCCACTTGTCACTCTTCTACGATGCCACTTGTCACTCCTCTACGATGCCACTTGTCACTCCTCTACGATGCCATGTGTCAACTCCCTACAACTCCAAGTCTCTTAGTCCCACTTATGCACACATCTCGCGAGGGGGTTCTGTCGTGCTCACGACGTTTGTCACGCTCGCGACAGAACACTCACGCCCGCGCCAACCAGCTGAAGTTCGAAAACAGCTGGGGGCTCTGTCGCGCTCGCGACGGAACTCTCGCACATAAACTTACCTTTTTCGAACAAAACTCTGTAATTCTTCTAGGGCCACTTTGGGGTGTGACACATTCAAACCTTCTTCAAACTGCTGGCATTTGAATTCTTCTGTAAGCATGCCTTCCGGTGCATACTTACTGAGCCTATAAAACTCTTTCTCATATTCTGCCAATGACAAAGTTCTCTGCCTTAGATTCAAAAATTGCTTCTAGTTTGCTTTTCGATACGCCTTGGTAATATACTTGTTGCGGAATTCTTGAACAAAGAACTCCCAAGTGATCGGAGTAGGAAGCAAAGGATGTCTTAGGACCAACTTCCACCAATCATAGGCAGGTCCTTGCAAAAGAGATACCACAAATTCTACTTTATGTTCAAGAGGGCATCTGATTTCATCAAGTACCCTCTACACTTTCTCGATCCAGAATTCTACTTTAAAAGACTTGTCCAGACTTGTACCATGAAATTCCTCAGCTCCATGCTTTCTTAACAAATCCACTAGAGCTTTCGGTGCTATCATATGATCGAACACCCTTCCCATATCTTGAGACATCTTAAGTAAAGCCTCCATCGGTACCATTGGAACATCCCGTTCCACACTCATAGGTACAGAAGGACTAGACACAAACAACTCTGGGCCTCTCGAATTAACACTTTTTGTGGTCTCCTCTCTAGCTTCTTGAGAAGGATCCATCAATCTAATACATACACAAGGACGTCCGCATTAGGTCAACACAACCATACGCATTTCAAGAAATGACTAAACCTATGCTTTGATACCACAACTTGTAGTCCCCCTCCCCGACCACACACATAGCCTCGCCACACACATACAACACATGCACAAATAATTGAGTTAGATACAAAGTCTTGAATTAACAAATTTCTTTCAAAAGCATCGGAATACATTTCAAAACTCATACCATTAAACATACAATCTACTTATATTACATTTCACATTCAGTTATTATATCACTTCGCTTTACCTATAAAAAATTATTACATATTACAAAAGACCTACACAAAATAATGGGCCCTAGTGTGTTAACCAGAAAGTATGCGAAACTGTCCTTCAATTACACCTCACTTCGAAACCTGCACAGATTAATACCAGTGCTAAGCGATAACACTTAGTGGGAAAACAAAATACAATATCCACCTCTAACAATCATAAATATGCCTCGTAATAATGCATACGAATGGTATATCATTTAACATACCTATGCATTCATATAATATCACCAACGAGTCAAATTCTCTTAATTTAATATCAAATATTATTAAAATTATGCATAAGTTCGCATTGAGTTACTATCAATTCAATACTCATCCTATTGTTCATATAATGCATATCGTTCACATCACTTAGATAACAATACATCATTCATTCATTTCTTACCTTGCCTGTATACTCTTAGTAGTGGATAACAAGATAACGCATTAATATTCATAAGTACCGCATATCACATTAGTATCCGTAGACATAGCACTTTCGCATTAGTACCCATAGGTACCGATTTAGTCATATATTTATATACAAATACTTATGTGAATCCAAACGGATTCTATACACGTTGGGGATTCCAAACGGGAATCAAAATGCATTAACTGCAGCACTTGACCTTATAGGCATGCCTATCTATCCACGACTCGACTTGCAGGCTAAATTATTAATCCATTTCATCTTTATATTATCGCATTGTATAACATCCATATAGCCACATTAAGCAATATCATATAATTGGATATCTTGTACACACATATGGCTTATCAATCAAGCCCATATTTCATTATATATATATATATTCACATGGTTTAACACATTTATAGCTCATATGCATAATCATTCATAGATCAAATACAATATTTCGCACAAATTAAGACAACCAGAAAGCATTCATAACATATAGTTTTATCGCGCTTGTGACCCTTGTCACGCCCACGACAGGCCCCAACATAACCTTCCATCACGCTCACGGCATAAGTCGTGCTTGCTATAGGACACGAAAGACTTCTATCGTGCTCGTGCTCCATCTCGCGCTCATAACAGAACACAATTTGGTGAATTCTTCCCTATGGAGTCCTCTCTCATACTCGCAGCCCTTGTCCTAAAGTATATGTTCAAACTCCCGTTTCACAAACCTCTTTTCAAGCACTTTCCTATATCCACATATATGGCTTCCAAAAATCAACCAAACATTATAGTCATCCAACATGGACTTCTAACCAAATGATCACCTGCCTGTTAACTTCCCAATGGCACAACCTCAACACATTTGGACTCAAAACCAAGGAGTTATGGTCAAGGGAACACAACTGCTCTAGAGACCTTCCTACAGAACTTCAACCAAACATATGGGCAATTTGAAGACCTCTTCAAAATAAAAGGACCGTTTCTATAGCAATTATAGTCACAAATATTAGGATTCCAATCCAATTGACCTCATATAATTTAAAGTTATAAAACTCATCTTATAACACAGACAACTCAAATAGGTCATAATGACCTCAAAATCGATTTTACACTATCAAGCTCATCAACCTTGAAATAAACTAAATTGGCATAACCAATTCTCTAAACTCAATCTAAACCACCTATACACATGCATGATCATTTTAGCACATTCAATTTTACAATAGGTATTCATTACTTCACAATTACACAGCAATTTCTCAATCTTCCAAAAATAGAATATCATGCTTATTAATCAAAAAACTCATAGCAATCAATTCAACATAACAAATCCATATTTTTAATTCAATTCAACACACAACATAATTACACATTTCAGATATATCAACTAACAATTTAGCACATAAACACATAGTTTCCCAAACCTCTAATTCCTTTGCCCCAAAGAGCTCACTTAGCACTTGGCTCACCAATCTTCTCCTTTCCATTATCCTTTCTTATTTCTTCCACTGCAGCACACATCCAATTTCTAGAATTGGACAAAGGAATCAATACCAATTCAACATAGAAAAGAAAAAAGAGAAGAAGAACAATCTAACACAATCACTTACCTTGACTTGCCAAGAACTCAACATAACTCAAAAACTAATTGATCCAACAACAAAAATTCAATGAATTAAAACATAAGAAGAAGGAAGAAGAAGAAGAAGAAGGAAGAAGAAGAAGAAGAAGAAGAAGAAGAAGAAGAAGAAAAAGAAGAAGAAGAAGAAGAAGAATATAAATGGAGAACAAAATCGGACCAAAAGATGCAAAATAAGACAAAATCTGCCTCTCTAATCCTCTTTATGTTGCATGTAATAGATGAGTTGGCAAAGCCCTTTCATGACACTTGGAATGCACTTACTTCAATTAAGTTAATCTAATCTTGATTAACCTTAATTAATCCTTCCCTTTATTAATTACGCACAATTACTTTTTAGTTACTTAACTAATTTATTTCATGTAATTAAGTCCTCTTTTCCGATTACACTTTAGTCCAAAATTAGAAACCTTAAATCAAACTCATCCAATTACCCTAATTAAGCTAAAACTAAGGTAGATTTTGGGTCATTACATGTTGTGCTGACCTTAGCATTTCCCCTTCAACTGCTGCTAGATTGGCGCCATAGGATGCCTCCTTTGTTTTAGACCCGCTGATTGAGGGTATGAAAGGTTTCTCCGATATGCCCACATAACATGTTAGTGTTGTTCTACTATTCTGTCTATCTAGATATGTAACGATGATTTCAGAGGTATTAATTAGCGATTATTGCTTTTGTGGTGTTTTGGAGGGTATACGTCGTGGGCTGACTCTATTTTCGCTGATTCTAGCTAAGACGATCTTAGGCCTAGATGCAGTCTATTCTGACCCCGCTAGTTTTTTTCTGGCAGCCCCTTACGGCTTCAGGTGAATAATTTTTTTATCATTGGAAGGAAACCCTCTTAATAAGCATTCTACTATTGAAAATCGATCAAAGCTCTGCATGACATAATAGGCCTTATCTAAATCCCCTTTGTTTTTCAAATATGGCTGTAGAAGAAATTGAGATTATTATCAGACCCTCTCCCTAGAGTGATCGGTACCTACTCTATAAGGCATTTCCTCCCTAGATGGCAACGTATGCCTTTGAGTCTCTTGATGAGGGTTTTGGTTAGTAGGCCATAGTGACAGATGGGTATTGGATTTATGTGTCCTTAGTTACCTCTTTCATTCACGATTCAAAATGATCCATCGGGATGTGTTCCTTTGTGTCGACTTTATAGGGCTACTTTTTATGTCGCTGCTCGCTGTGCTCGACAGTTTGGTGGGCAGCAGGGTATTGTGAGATGCCCGTTGACTTTCCAACGTGGCACCTTATCTTCTGCCTTTACCTCCAGATACCATGATCTATGGACATGACTACCTATGAGGACATATGTAATGACCCAAAAACTGCCCTAGTAGCATGTTGGCTTAATAAGGGTAACTGGATGAGTTTGGTTTGGGATTTCTAATTTTGGACCTAAGTGCAATTAGAAATGAGGACCTAATTACATGAAATAAATTAAGTTAAGTGACTAAAGTGTATTTGTGCATGATTAACTAAGGGAATGATTAATTAAGTGCTAAGTGGGATTAGTTTAAGTTAATCATGATTAGAAGGTGAGTGTTGTCCAAGTGTCTTAGTTTGCCTTTGCCACCTCATATATTACATGCAATAAAAAGAGGAGGAGGAGGCAGATTTTGGTCCCGGCCATTTCTTCCCTCTACTACCCTTCCTTGATCTTCGTCGGTTCTTCCTCTTCTTCTTTAACATTTGGTTGGAAGTTTATGTTGGATAAAAGTGGCATTTTGGTTGGTTTTAGAAGTCATATATATGGTAGTAGGGAAGGGTTTGAAAAAGGTAGGCTAAATGCTTTTGTTTTCCATTCTACCTTAGAAATTGCATATGTCATGGTCCTATTTGGTTGTCACCATGATGTATGCTTGTTTTCTATTGTGCATATGTCACGGTCACAACCATTTGGTTATCACCGTGAAGTACCTGAATTTTAGGTAATTCTTTATAAAACACCATCTATTGTTATATGAGTGCATAAAATGGAATTCAATCAAGTTTAGCAAAATTTAATGGAATATATAATGTGTTAATCCATGTGAATATGTATAATAAAGTGTGGGCTTGTTTGATAAGTCATGTGTGTATGTAAGATATCTAACAATATTATATTGCTTCATGTGGATATATGGAAATTATTAATGTATCAATTCAGGTGAGTATATATTTATATATCTCGTTGTATGAATTAAATAATGAGAGTACGATTGATAATAGGTTGTATGCGTATGGAAATGAATAGTATATGACTTATTTGATAATTGTATAACGCAGTGTTGAGGATGTTATATAACATGTTAATGCAAATAAATAATTGGATTAATAATTTAGCCTGCAAGTCGAGTCGTGGATAGATAGACATGCCTATAGGGTCAAGTACTATAGCTGAAGCATTTGATTCCCATTTGGAATCCCCAATGCGTATAGAATCTCATTTTGATTCAAAAAAGTATGTATCTTCGGATACAAATGCGAAAGTGTGTATTCTCGGATACTATTGTGTAAAGTGGTACTTTTTTGTACTGATGTGATATCCCGTTATCCACTACTAAGAATATGCAGGCAAGGTGAGAAATGAATGATGAATTATTAATAAGTGATGTGAATTTTATGCGTTATAAGAATAGTATGCGTTATGAGAACGGTATGCGATATCAGGCAAAGTAATAAATGAATGATGAATTGACAACAAAGTGATGTGAACATTATGTGTTATGAGAACAATTATGTAACACCCCCACCGTCGTCCCCGTTGGAAGGACGCCGGCGGGCGCGCTACCCGACGCTCACTCACACACATGCACACATACACTAAGCGGAAGCATACATTCATACAACATACATACGAAAATACAGCGGAAATTAAAACTTTAAAGAAACAATAGCTGAACATACAATAACTCACATACATATATATAATCATTCAGCGGAAGCATAAGGCAAAAGATAAAACGAAGGAATAACTTAATACATATATATACAATAACATTTACATAACCCAAAATAATATACAAAACCTTACAGATACATAAGACTACAGGAATAACAAAAATCCAAAATACAGAAGCTGATCACAAAACAAAACTTTAGCCTTCTACGTGGCCGACCTTGCAGATGCGTGACTCGAACAGAACCAAATCTGCCACCTGCACGGGAAGGAATCCGTGCTAAGCGATAAACGCTTAGTGGGGAGAACATACAAGAAACATGGACGGCCATTCACAATCATCGCCAAGGCATAACACACTCACAATGGCTAATGCGAACATTCATAACACATATATAATCAGACTTGCATAGCAAGGGCATTCATTCGAGAACTCACATCTATATCCATATACTTATGTTAAAATAAGCCAAAGCAAAAGCAATACCATACATAGTACAGATATCATCATGCAGAACTACATACAATCTCACATGCATATACTTACTGGTTCGCCGAGGCATCAGATAGAAACACTTTACCATGCATAATCTCTTGAAAATTACACATGCAAATATCATACCAAGGTACCCTTACTTTAGTGGAACCCATTCACATGTAACACAAATACCAAGTAATATTACACCCAACCATCATGCACTATAAAGAGGTAGTAGAACATACTTTGTATCATGTCACAAGACGCATACACTAAATAAAACCCAGTGTATAGCATCAAACCACCACACTTCCACTACTCAACTCTAACCCATACCATATCATGCCATGAATTGCAACCACACAACAACGTACCAAAAACATTGCGATAACTGAGTTCAAAGGAACATATAGCATATCATTACATCATGGCACATGCACTTATCGGGCATCGATCCATATGCATTGCATCACAATATGACAAATACTTGTTCACACATTTAACCATAGTATTCAATGATGCAAGCCAGCGTACTTATACATACTAGTTTGCATGCTTACACTCCCAACTGATCAATTAAATCCATTCACAATACAATATAAGTGGGAAAGCATATACAAATACATACTTAAGTCACATTCAGACCACTCAGACTTTCATGATCACATTCAGAAAGATAGCTGATTCACATTACTGAGATCTTAACGGTTATCATATTCTCATATTCATATCAAACAAAGCGAACAGAATACCTGCTGACTCAAAATAGTGGATAATGAGTATACTATAACCACCTTACGGGTGCGAATCGAACTATCACCACCTTACGGGTGCGAATCGAATACTATCATATAATTTTATTCAAAACATTTTCTGAAGGGGATCTTAAACAAGATCCAAACACATTAAAAAGGATCGCGAGGATCCGAGCACATAAAGGGTTCGCGAGGAACCAAATGGGGGACCTGATCAGGGTCCAAACATTCAAAGGGCTGCAGCTAAGAGACTTCATTAGGCATGCCTAACTATCCACTAGACTGACTCTCGCAGGTCATGCATAATACAATCATGCCTCACATCATGGCTCATAAATTAACATATCACATTCACATAATTAATAACATTGTCCATGCATAATACATCAAATTATATTAATGTACTTCATAAAATAGTCCAAGTATAAACCTAAAGGTATCACAATTTCGGAATTCAAACATTGGAATCACAAAAGAAAATTCAATTTTTGAAACCAGGGAGCGTCGCGATCGCGATGGATGTCGCGCTCGCGACCGAGGCGACTTGCCCCGGTTCGCGATCACAGCAACCTTCGCGATCTCGCGAGGGAACTATACACATCTCATTGTCGCGCTCGCGATAGGCTCGAGCGCTGCTAGCCCAATCTGTCACGCTCGCGCTGGAGAGCACGCTCGCGACAGAGGATCGTCCAATTCAGATCGGCAGACGAGCTCTCTGTCGCGCTCGCGACAGGCATCGCGCTCGCGACAGATGCTCTGCTGCACGGCTCGGCAGCGAGCTCGAACGCGTGCGAGGACTGCTTTCACCGGGCTCTGTCGCGACCTCGCGACAACGTCGTGCTCGCGACAGAGTCATGAATTCCAACCCTTACACAAGAAATCTTTAGAAAAACCCAACTTCACAAACCACACATCAAAACATCCACTTACCTCATCTCCAGCAAGCCACACATCATTGACAACATAAAACACAACATCCATACCAAGAATTCCAAATAATCATGCCACTAACAATATCCATTTACACAATCTATAATAAAAGCACTGTTTGGCATTCATCTCAATCGCACCCATGTTAATATTCATTCATACATATGGTACATCATGCTTAGGTTACTCATGAGATCTACACATATTAATACTCATCCATATGCCATCCTTCACAAAGTTATATCTATTGTTATTTACTAGTTAGATCACCAATCTTAATCATACTCATAAGTTTTCCCAAAGACAACTACTTATATAGTCATTTTATTACCCTAAACATGCATAATAAGCTGAGGGAAAGGTACGGGATTGATCCAGGTCAACCCAGGGCTCAAAAATAAAGAAGAAAAGGCTTAAAACAAGTTTTTCTGTCGCGAGGTCGCGACCCTATCGCGCTCATGACAGAGGCTCACCTCTGATACCTAAAAAGACTGCTTTACGCCCCTGACTTGTGTTGCCTAAACCAACCTCTAAATCTCATTTTTAGCCAAAACTTCCTTCTTAAAAAATGTTTCCTAGGATGTTAATGTTCAAATGAAACACATTTCAGGTCAAAATAACATCTATAACTCTAGATATGATCTCCACAATCCATACTGGTCAAACAACCCAACACAAAAAGAGACACTACGGCTTTATCCAAATTTTAGGGTCTTAGGGCAATAATTTGCCCAAGGCTATTTCTAAGACTTTTAAATAAATGTAAGTCATGGTTCTAATGGATTATGAATCACACATTTTAAAGGTCTAAAACTCTACTTATGATAAAAACAATCCATGGAGGTCAAATAAAAACGGAACAAAATTGCCAAAACTCATACATTTCAAAGCCAACCCTCATATACATTTATCTCAATCACTAACATGGATTACTAACATATTTACCCAAATTAATTCATGCATAAACTCATATCAAAGCACTCAAATTTCCAGAAAGCAAGGAACAATACAAACTCATGATCCAAGGAGGATTAGGCAATGACAACTCAAAGTTCAAATGTAGAAATCACAGCTCCCAAACCTCTTGTAGACCAAAACCCAGCTGATCTTCACTCTTGAACCTCCTCCTTGCCTTTGTTCTTCTTCTTGCCACTCAATTGTTGCACAAATCCAACCAAAAACACACTCAATCAAACTAGAAATTCTTCCAAAACTGAACATAAATACAAAGAAAAAGAGAAGATGAAGAAGTCCAAGACAAACCCAAGCACTTACCTTTATAAATCCCAACTCTAACTCAAAATTCCAACCTCAAATCTTGAAGAAATGACACAAGGAAAGGAGTTAGGAGCAGAAATTGAAGAAAGGAAAGGGAGGAGAGAACGGGAAAGTGAAGGGAGAGGGGAAAAGTGATAGCTTCCAAGGGGAAGCTTCCCCAAAATCTGCCCTCCTATACCTCTCTCTTCCTTTTTCCATAAATGCTCACCTACCCCAAGCCAAGTGTCACTCTCCAATTGGTCCAAACAACCACCCACTTGACTTATTCCTTCAATGCACCATACACAACACACACACAATCATCTCTTACATAAATATCTCCATGGCACCATACTCCACTCACACCATAACATTTCTGAAAAACCCACTTACATCCTACTTCCATACACTACAAGCACACCATAAAATTCCTCCACTAAACTTATTTTACTAATTCCTTTGCAATATAGTCCTTATTAACCAATCTTTCTCATGCCCAAATTACTGAAATACCCTTCAATTCCCGACTTCGCGTGCAAATTCCGACTAAGGCCATCTTGGGTTGTTATAAATTAAATGAGTAATGAACTAATAATTAAGCAGTGTGAACTTATGCATGATGTGAACGACATGCGATATTAAAATATGAGCATATGATAATATATATATGTAAAGATGTGATAATTGATATACCATGTGAGTACATTTCTATGAAGCATACTTGTGATGATATTCTATGCCATATGTGCATATTACTAAGAAGTATGTGATATATTGATGATGTTATATGAATGCTTACGTATGATAATGGTTATACCTTATGAGTGCAATATTTAGAGGCATGTATATATTGATATTCAATGACTATTATAAGTAGATATTGTATGTTGTCTCCCCACTAAGCGTTATTGCTTAGCATGGGTGTTAATCAGTGTAGGTTTCGAAGTAAAGCACATTTGAAGGACGGTTCTGCATCTTCTCTAGTCAAACACACTAGGGTTCACTGTTTTGTGTAGGTTTTTTGTGATATATATAATGTAATTATCAGTTTTGGCATGTAAAGAGAAGTGATGTAATAACTAAATGTTATATGTAATATAAGTTGACAGTATGTATAAAGTATGAGCTTCGAAAATGTATTCCGCTGTATTTGAAAGAAATTTTTTAATTCAGGACTTTGTATTTAACTTAGTTGTATGCGCATGTGCTTTGTGTGTGTAGCAACGCTCTTTGACTGCCATGGCGATGCTATGCTTGCTGTCAGGGAGGGGCGTTACAGGTAGTAGTATCAGAGCATAGGTTTAGTCATTTCTGGATAAAGTGTAGAATAGAAATGTGTATAGTTGTGTTGACCTAATGTGGATGTCCTTGTGTATGTATTAGATTGAGGGAAATAAAAGTCTTCTGAGAAGAATGAGGTTATAGCGTTAACTAGGTAGATTATGATCTATCTGTTTTGAGATCTTTTGTTTGTAAGAGATCTTAACTGTGTATACTAAATGAGTTATAAGAGATTCCGTTAAGAATTCTCTTCAACATGGTATGGATTTCTGGAAGGGTTTTTTAGTGTAAAATTCTAAGTTTTGTTGATTGATGACCATCCCTTGGGAAAAGTGCTCGTCAACCATTTTTTTTGTCCCGATTTATGTACGATGCGGCAGGAATAGTGTGCTATATAAGGCATGGATAATTCTGGAATTAAGTATAATGTAAAATATAAGGGAATGTGGTGACGCTCTGTACGCTTGTCAGCTATCTAATTGGAATCATTTAAACATGAGCATGTTGAAACATGGGGATGGGAAAAGTGCATTGGTATCGCATAAGTAGCATTTTTACATTATTTTGCATATATACATCATCATATATTCATTTCATTCACATCTATGTGAAAACATTTGTGTATGTGTCCCATTTGGAGAGAAAGCTGATGGGGTGTACATTGAGTGTTTGGTGTTAAAAAGGGGCTTAGTGAGGAAGAGTGAAGTGTTTATTAATGAAAGTATAAGGTATGAATAATCAAAGCTAAGAAGATGTAGTTATTTTTGAAACTTATATGAGAAAGTGTGAATAAGATTTTGAACGAAGAATGAGTGATATGAGTGGAGGAAGTAACAGGTGTATTTTGTAAATTTGATGTGTCAATGAGTTGTGCAGTGGGAGAATATAAGTAGAATTGTTTAAATGTGAAGTGTATACGTTTGAGTTTCTGAATAGTGATAGAGATAGCAATTATTCTGATAATTATGGTTGACCTAGAAGTATTTTAATGTGAATAAGGTATATATAGAGATTACCCTTTAGTGAAGCAAGGTCAGGAATTTCCTGTAGATTTGTTAGAATTGCCTTCTCATAAGTTGATAAGATTTTGGGAATGGATTGGTTGGGTAAGCATTGAGCTATTGTTAATAGTGAAAGGAAAATAGTTGTGCTTAAAAGTTTAGAATAGTCCAAAGTGATTGTGAATAGTGTATATTCTAACCCAATAGTAGATGTGATTTCTGCTATGCAAGCCTATCGATGTCTGAGAAAAGGATGTGAAGCTTTCTTAACTTTTGTGTTGGATGTAAAGAGGGAACAAGTTAGAATATAGGATTTACCTATAGTGAAAGAATTTCTTGATGTGTTTCCAGAAGAGTTGACTGGTTTACCACTTGAAAAGTAAGTGGAACTGTCGATTGAGATTGGGCCAGGTATCGTACCTGTCTCTAAGGCACCTTATTGTATGGCTCCTACTGAATTGAAAGAATTAAAGACTCAGTTGCAAGAGTTATTAGATAAGTGTTTTATACGACTGAGTGTATCACCTTGGGGAGTTCTAGTTCTATTTGTTAAGAAGAAGGATGACACAATGAGAATGTGCATTTATTACCGACAGTTTAACAAGGTGACAGTGAAGAACAGATATCCTTTACTTAGGATTGAGAATTTGTTTGATCAGTTGAAAGGAGCTGGTGTGTTTTCAAAGATCGATTTGTGATCAGGATACTATCAGCTACAAGTTAAGAAAGAGGATATTCCGAAGATTGCATTCAGGACTCGATATGGTCATTATGAATTCCTAGCAATGCCATTCAGGTTGACCAATGCGCTTGCAGTATTCATGGATTTGATGAATCGAGTGTTCCGACTATTTCTGAATTAGTTTGTTGTGGTGTTTATTGACGACGTACTTGTGTATTCGAAGGATGAGAAGGAACATGAACAATAATTGAGAATTGTGCTTTAGACCTTGAGAGAACAACAATTGTATGCTAAGATTAGTAAATGCGAGTTCTGGCTTAAAGAAGTATCTTTCTTGAGTCATTATGTCTCTTCTCATGGCATTAAAGTTGATCCAGCAAAGATAAAAAGCAATAGTGAGTTGGAAGCTACCTAGAATTGTGCTTGAGATTAGAAATTTCTTGGGTTTAGCGGGTTATTATCGGCATTTTATAAAAATGTTTTTAGTTGTTGCTTCTCTGCTCACCAAGTTGCTTCATAAAGGGGTTAAGTTCATATGGTCAGATAAGTGTCAAGTTAGTTTTGAACAATTAAAAAGGATGCTAGTCAAAGCACATATTTTTACCCAACCCATTTTAGGTAAAGAGTACGCTATGTATAGCAATGCTTCTGGAACTAGATTGGGATGTGTACTAATACAAGACTGGAAAGTGATAACTTATGCTTCGAGACTATTGAAACCACATGAACAAAATTACCCAACTCATGATCTTGAGTTAACTGCTGTAGTGTTTGGGTTAAAGATTTGGTGCCATTATTTGTATAGTGAGAAATGTAAGATTATTATTGATCATAAGAGTCTCAAGTATTAACTTACTCAAAAAGTGTAACACCCTTATACCCGTAATGATACGGATACCGAATGTCACAGCACTGAACTGATAGCCACTACAATGCACTCGATGATTCTATAGATTTTTTTTTTTTATAATAACAAACATAAATATATATATATATATATATGTATATATATATATATATATATATATATCAAATCGTAACAATACAGTAACATACACACCACAAACTTACACCATCTTCCATTGCTCCTCTCTACTGCGGACGTATACATGCCATACCAATCCTTCAATCCTTGCTGTCGACCATTTCTTTTATTGTTACCACGCCTTCGGCCATGACTAAACTATCATAACCTGCGCGCATAACATTTTACGCGCTGAGTATTAAAATGCCCAGTGGTGGATATATATCCTAAGTTTTCCATACTAATCCTACATGCATGCACACGTAATTATTTTCCTTTATTTAGATTATGGAAATATTTATTCTTGAGTCTCTTAGACGGTTATTACATACTTTTACGGTTCTCATTATTTTTACCTTTATCACTTTATCATTATAATCACATTAATTACTATTATGCTATTGTCACTATCATTTTCACTTACATTACCCTTTTCATTCTATGATCACTATCATTATTATGGGCACCAATAACTCTTGTTATTTTAACTTTTCGTTCGATTTGTCACTTTACAATCAATTCCATATATAATTCTTTTTATTATCTTATCTACGTTAATAAACTTTGAATTCTTCCTTTAACCGATATACCCAATTACATTCTAATTTCGAACATTATATTGTTTACTGAATTAATTATTAAATAGTCGTAGTTTTTGATATTAGTGACACTGTTTTAATGCTATTATCTCTTTACGCTCTCTACACTTTCTTTACTCTTTTACATTAATATCTTTTACTACGTTAAATCTTTCACTAGGTTACTCACTTTAATCAATTTCGAGTCATATTTATTCTTGAATGGTTTACACTTTAATTTAATCACTAACTTATTTGAATACTTACTATCCTATTATTATTATTATTATTATTATTATTATTATTATTATTTTGACTTCTTCCCTAATTAAAAACTATTTTTATTATTACTAACATAGTTATCATTCCTACCCTTTATTTAAACAATTCCTTCTCAACTATTCAATATTACAAATTTAACATCAATCTTAACAATCATCTAATCCACATTTTATATCATAGTAGTTCTTGCAGTTTTACCATTAATACGTAGATTTCTTTCCAATTTTGTTTACTTATATAACTAACATTATAATGGATCCATTAATTTCTTTTTATTTAACACTTCCTAATATTCACTCTAACATTTATCACTAATACCTTTAGATCCATATTTTCCATTATACTTAATTAGATACTTTTAACACTCCAATAGCAACCTACACAATTAGTTTATCAATCCTTTATAACTTTTCATTCGGTAATCTTACACTATATCTTAGTTCATTAAAGCCTCTTTTTAAAAGTCTTACTATAATAATTAACAATTTAGTCGTCTGCAATTACATAATTTCAATTTTATGTTTCTATTTCACTTTACTAAAATTTATCATTATTATTTACATTGTTAGTTTATTAATTTCTGTGTCATTCCCTAGTTTACCAATATATATACAAATCAATATTTTCATCACTTCACTTATGAGTCAATTTCCCCAGTTAATGTGGTAGTATTTTCAATTAATAGTTCGTCCTTTATTTAATGTAATATCTGATCTCTATATTAACACTATTCAAACAATTTACTTTTATTTTACTTACTTCCACTTATTCACATTAGTGTCACTAATTCACATTTTTGCCCCTGCTTAAGATTTATTTACAATTCTATCACTTCATGAATCAAATTAAATTACACACACATGTCTAATTATACCTTAGATTAATTTAAAAACATTATTTAATTAATAATTAATTGTGTTACAATATTTTGATTTCATTGATTATTTAATCACTAATTATCAAATGTGCAATTAATATCGGTGTCAAGTATTAGTTACATTGTAATATCTTAATTAGTCCTACTATTATAAATTTACGATTTGGTCTCTAAATTTTATATTAATATACCATCTTACCCTTATTTGTCTCATATTACAAAAATGTCACTTTGTAATTCCATTATTTCATTTATTTATTATTTAACATTTACTTTGTCATTTAGCACATACCATAACATTTTAATTTAAATTACACTTTTGTCCTTGCTTTACCTTAAATTTAAATTTTACCACTTCAATTCTCTATAATTACAATTAGGCCACAAATGAATCTTAATTTTACTTTTAATTTCTTATTATTATATTCTTATTAAATCATTAATCACATTTAGCCAATAAATTTATCAATTTAATTACATAATCACTCATTAAATAATATTATTCACTATTTACATTTTAATCCTTTAATTAAACTTATTATTTTCATTAATTTCATTAATCACATTTCATTATTTAAATTACACACACATGTCTAATTATACCTTAGATCAATTTAAAACCATTATTTAATTAATAATTAATTGTGTTATAATATTTTGATTTCATTGATTATTTAATCACTAATTATCAAATGTGCAATTAATATCGGTCTCAACTATTAGTTACACTGTAATATCTTAATTAGTCCTACTATTATAAATTTATGATTTGGTCTCTAAATTTTATATTAATATACCATCTTACCCTTATTTGTCTCATATTACAAAAATGCCACTTTGTAATTCCATTATTTCATTTATTTATTATTTAACGTTCACTTTGTCATTTAGCCCATACCATAACATTTTAATTTAAATTACACTTTAGTCCTTGCTTTACCTTAAATTTAAATTTTACCACTTCAATTCTCTATAATTACAATTAGGCAACAAATTAATCTTAATTTTACTTTTAATTTCTTATTGTTATATTCTTATTAAATCATTAATCACATTTAGCCAATAAATTTATCGATTTAATTACATAATCACTCATTAAATCATATTATTTACTATTTACATTTAATCCTTTAATTAAACTGATTATTTCATTAATTACATTTAAATCCTTAATCTTTTTCCTTAATTTGCAATTATGTCCACATTTTTTCCATTTATTCCATCTATGCACCCACTTTTGCAACAATTCCATCTATGTCCCTTCTTTTTAATAGTTCCATTTATGCCCTCATTTTCCATTTAATTACCATTATACCCTTAATTATACATAATTTATAATTTTAACCTTTCTTATTCTTATTTTCCACTTTTACCCTTTTTAATTATTCTTAATTACAAATTTACCGTTTATTACACTTAAATTCCATTTTTAACCTTATAAATTTACCAAATTACATTTAGGTCCCTAATTTGCCACTTTTACACTAAATTACCATTTCAACCTCATATTTTTTCCAAATTACGAAATTACCCTTAACATTACACATTTTACCTAGTTAATGTCAATTTATCATTTTACCCCTAAACTTTCTATTTATTCCAAATTAGTCCCATTTTCACTCATTTTCTTATTTATCACTATTTTAATCAATTTTATCACTTAATTACCATTATGCCCCTAGTATACACCCGGTAGAAAATCTACTGACCAGATATGCGGTACGTGGATCCCACAGATCCACTACACTATAAAATGATCCCAATAGGACCATTTCTCATTGCACTGCACTATACTGACACTTTATTCACTATACATTGTGACAGGCCGTCATTAGCCTATCAATAGCGAGTCGCCATGACTCGTACTGCGGTGTGAAATCCCTATGCCTAACCAATTATATCATGGACTAGATTTCACTACCAGACAACTACAAAGGGCAAATATCATCATCATTTCACTTGAATTACGCATTCACACTCATTTATCATCTCTTAGCCATTTTATGCATTTATATGCCATTTGATACCAACATACACATTAAGAACGCTATGTATACCATTCGGCCAAGGTTATTAATTTTCATTAAGTCCTCTTTAATTCTGTTTAACCACTCAATCATTTAAATTACATGTCATATATGCAATAAACGCCATTTATTTGCCTTATTACACAACATACATCATTATATCCTTTAATAATCCATTCAGCCAAGCCTATTTAAATTTATTATGTTTCTTTTTCAATCTTTTAACCATTCCATCATGCCTTACACAAGTTATACACATTATAATCATCATTTATATGCCATAAAAGACATATATACAATATATTTTCCTTAGGTCTCCATTCGGCCTACATGTGGGTTTTCATACCATAATGTTTTAATTTATTATAAACATGTTTATAGACTTATTTAAGTCCACTAATCATATTTTTCAAGTTAGATCAGAATAAACATGTCTTAATCACCAGCTCACACTTAAACATAACCTAAAACTCATACATAATCAATGGAAAAAGAAGGATATTGTAACCACTAACCTTATTTCCTTGCTTTCTATGCTTAGAGCTTCCTTTTCCATGTATTAATCCTTTGAAACACCTTCCACCATAAAAATTCCTAAAGTGGCCGAATTTACAAGGACACAAAACTATAATTTCCTTTGCTTCTAAATTCAATATAACATCATAAACATACCCCCCACACCTTAAATTACATATATGAACCTTCAATTTAAATTATGGAACCTTAAATCACTTACCTCAATTTTGACACATAACCTTTATCACTAACTTTCTCCATCCTCTTTCACTTCAAATGAGCTTTAATAACCCCTACTATGTTGTAGAGAGGTTTAAATTTGATTAGGAGGCTTAGATTTATTTAGGATATCAAATTTGGTAGGATTTAGTGAGAGAAAATGGAAGAAAATAAAGAGAAAAATGAAGAAATACCACATGGTTTGGGAGAGATGAAGAAAACGTGAGAGCTCTCTAGCATTCTCTGATTTTTCAGCTATTTATAGCATTCCTAGATGGGCCAAATCATGGGCCAATCAATTAGGCCAAACCAAAAGCCCATTTAGGTTAATAAGCCAATTTTTCAACCCAAAACAATTTCTCTTACTTACAAATCTCAATTTCACTCAAAATAAATTCCATAATTCTTATAATATATAATTTAGCATCCACGTAAAATTTCAGCTCAATCAAAGACCGTTTCCCGATTGGATAATTTCTTATTAGTTCGATAACTCAATTTTCTGTCTCACCGTAAAATTTATTTTTCACTACTATTTAATTCTCTGTAATATTTCAAGCAAATCCATACTATCAGATAATTTTTTGAGATTCATAGCTCCATTTAGAGTCCGGTCAAACCTTAGTCAAACTAGTCAAACCAAAGTCAACTGGTCCAATCGGTCCGATTCACTGGTTAAACCGGTTCGGTTCACTTTTCATCCTTAACATCATTTTCACTCTTAATAACCCATTTGACCTTGGTTTCATCTCAATGAGGGTCCTTATTCGATCCAGTTCAATTAAACCGTTCCGATTCACCCATTTTTGAACGTCACTATAAAATTACTTTTTTGCTACCAAACTGTTCTACACACTATTTTGAGTATATCTATGCCTTCAGATAACTTTTCAAAGGTCATTTACTATCTTTAAAGTCTCGGTCAAATATAAGTCAAACTAGTTACTATTTGAATCGAATCAGAGGCTTTTCTTCAGTTTGACTTCCGAGAACCTATTTGACCTCATTTTCACTCCAAATTATACCACCAAACTCCTTATAACCTTACTTTCCTATAGTCCAATAAAATATTTTTCACTTCCGGGGTTCCCGGGAGGTCACCCATCAAGGGGCTTTCCTGGCCTGAGCACGTTTAACCTTTCTTTTTTACGGCCTTTTTGGATCCAATTACTGATATTTCCACCTGAAATTTACACTACATGCTCTACAAATTTTACTGATCACTACTGACCCGATATTCGGGCCATTACAATTCTCCCCCACTTATTAAAAATTTCGCCCTCAAAATTTTCTTATGTATCACAATCGTGGTTCACAACTACTACACCGTATGGATATCCAGTTCGGGAGATTAATTTACTTTCATCAGCCATCATACTTTACGTTCACTTACAATCCTACGAACCTATGAAATCCTTATATCTCCGCGGATACCTTTACGCACTTCTATCATTAATACCTATTCATGGCATGTATACGTATCACTTCGTCCTCATTACACTATCTCTGATCTTATGACCGCCTAAACCTTTTCTCTGATCCCAAAATAAATGTAACACCCTTATACCCGTAATGATACGGATACCGGATGTCACAGCACTGAACTGATAGCCACTACAATGCACTTGATGATTTTGCAGATTTTTTGTTTACAATAACAAACATAAACATATATATATATATATATATATATATATATATATATATATATATATATATATATATATATATATATATATATATATATATATATATATATATATATATATATATATCAAATTGTAGCAAAACACTAACATACAAACCACATACTTAAACCATCTTCCATTGCTCCTCTCTACTGCGGACGTATACATGCCATGCCAATCCTTCAATCCTTGATGTCGACCATTTCTTTTATTGTTACCACGCCTTCGGCCACAACTAAACTATCCTAACCTGCGCGCATAACATTCTATGCACTGAGCATTAAAATGTCCAGTGGTGGATAGATATCCTAAGTTTTCCAAACAATCCTATATGCATTCACACGTAATTATTTTTCATTATTTAGATTATGGAAATATTTATTCCTGAGTCTCTTAGACAGTTATTACATAATTTTACGGTGCTCGTTATTTTTACCTTTATCAATTTATCATTATAATCACATTAATTACTGCTATGCTATTGTCACTATCGTTTTCACTTACTTTACCCTTTTCATTCTATGATCACTATCATTATTATGGGCACCAATAACTCTAATTATTTCAACTTTTCGTTCGATTTGTCACTTTACGATCAATTCCATATATAATTCTTTTTATTATCTTATCTACATTAATAACCTTTTAATTTTTAATTTAACCGATATACCCAATTACAATCTAATTTCGGACATTCTATTGTTTACTGAATTAATTATTAAATTGTCGTGGTTTTTTATATTAGTGACACTGTTTTAATGCTATTATCTCTTTATGCTCTCTACACTTTCTTTACTCTTTTACATTAATATCTTTTACTATGTTAAATCTTTCACTAGGTTACTCACTTTAATCAATTTCGAGTCATATTTATTCTTGAATGGTTTACACTTTAATTTAATCACTAACTTATTTGAATACTTACTATCCTATTATTATTATTATTATTATTTTGACTTCTTCCCTAATTAAAAACTATTTTTATTATTACTAACATAGTTATCACTCCTACCCTTTATTTAAACAATTCCTTCTCAACTATTCAATATTACAAATTTAACATAAATCTTAACAGTCATCTAATAAACATTTTATATCATAGTAGTTCTTGCAGTTTTACCATTAAAACATTGATTTCTTTCCAATTTTGTTTACTTATATAACTAACATTATAATGGATCCATTAATTTCTTTTTATTTAACACTTCCTAATATTCACTCTAACATTTATCACTAATACCTTTAGATCCATATTTTCCATTATACTTAATTAGATACTTTTAACACTCCAATAGCAACCTACACAATTAGTTTATCAATCCTTTATAACTTTTCATTCGGTAATCTTACACTATATCTTAGTTCATTAAAGCCTCTTTTTAAAAGTCTTACTATAATAATTAACAATTTAGTCGTCTGCAATTACATAAGATGATTTTGGTATGCTATGCATGATATCTCGTGGATTGCCTCGGTAAGTATTTCTGTATGTGTATGCACCTATATTTGCATGACTTGTTGAATTTCTGTAATGTGTTATGGTTCCTTTTAAACTTGTGTATCGGTTTGTGGTTAGCATTTCGGTATTATTATATAATAACTACTTGTTTAGATATCTTAGTGTTTGCACATTTTTGCATCCTATGATTCTGACATTTTTAATGAACCTGGTTTATGCTTGCAATTTATATGTATTGTGCATGATTATAGTCATATATTGCATAGTGTCCTTTTATTTTTGTTCCCCCCCACTAAGCGTTACCGCTTAGCCTGGGTTCTTTTCCCGTGTAGGTGGCAGGTTTTTGGTTTTCGCTCGAGTCGTGCATCTGTAGGGTCGGCCATGTAGGATTTCAAGTGTTTTGTTATATTTTTGCTTTTAGCTCCTGTATTTTGAATTCTGTATTTCTGTATCTATTTGTATATGTCTTTATATGTAAGATCGGAGGGTAGTATTTGGAGATGTAATTATTTAGTTTACCAGTTGTGATCAGGCTATTCTCGTAATGAACGTTTCGTGCTCCCACATTTCTCTCTTTGTGAGCACGACTCGTGCTCCTTGAGCAATACTCATGCTCACTCCTTCCTTTTCCTGGAGCACGTTACATGCTCTCACTTTTCTCTCTCTGTGAGCACGACTCGTGCTCACTCCCTCCTTGTCTCCCAGATGTGTTGCACAACACGACTAGGACAATGCCAACTTGCTGAAAAAATGTTTATCCATCGCGATCGCGACCACTGTCGCGCTCGCGACAGAAGGCTCCGTCTACTTCTCACCTCAAACTTGTATCGTCTAAACCGACCTCTATACATCATTTTTAGTCAAAATTCTCTCTTAACAATTATTCTCTAGGATGTTAAATTTCAAATGGAATAATTTACAGGTCAATTGGACATCTATAACATTAGATATAATCTAAATAAGCTAAACTGGTCAAATGAACCGGCCAAGGTAGAGACACCTCAGTTTTGGCCAATTTTTAGGTTCTTAGAGCAAGAATTTGCTCAAGGTCATTTCTGTGACTTTTGTAGGCATTAAAGTCTTGGCTCTAATGGATCAAGAATCACTCAATTTAGAGGTCCATAACTATACTTATAACAAACACATCACACAGAGGTCAGATGTCAAATAGGCAGAATTTGCCAAATCAAACTTTATCATCAACACACACACTCAATTGATCAATTCACATACTTATAAACATATACACACATATCATAAGCACCGCAAGCAATCAAAATGAACATCTAACAAATATAATCTAAAATAATAGTTGAGCTAATTAAAGCTCATCAAGCATCTCTCTATTCAAACATGTCTCTATTTAAACATAATTCATGTAAACACATGCAAAAACAATAAGATCGCACTCGATCCCTACCTCTAGGAAGCTTGAACTCTATGCTCTATTCAGCTCCAACCTTTTCCTTTTCTTTATCGAATCTCTTGTTCATAGCTTCCACAAATCACATAGAAAATACTTGAGTTAAACTTTTTCTCACTTTAAATTAAAAATATAAAGAAAAAGGAGGTCAGATCGGAAAATCAACCAAACTAACCTTCTCAAGGATCAACTCTACCTTTCACAACTCTCTCTCCAACTAACCCAAGAGGTTCACTCAAAGAGCAAGGCACTTGAAGAAGAAAATAAAAAGAAATGTCAAGGCAAGAGGAGCACGGCCAAAAACCCAAGAGCAAAGGAAGAAAAGAATAACAAAAGGCAAAAGGCAAAGCAACTAACGTGAGAAAAGAAGAGGAGCAGCTGGTCAATGCTCATCCAAAAATTTAAATTCCCACCTTCTAAAATTAAATACATGTTTATCTCTCTAGTTCCCTGATTCCTTTTAATTCATATGTATATTTCTTTTCTTAATAAATACATACATGTATTTTGACCAAACCACAAAATATCCCATGCCACATGTCACCCTCCTACAATGCCACTTGTCACACTCCTATGCCGCCACGTGTCCGGTACACCCCAAATAATCCAACTTAAGTAGGCTTCCCGTGAAGCATTCTATCGCGCTCGCGATAGAACCCACACACAGCCACTTACTCAAATACACTCTCTTAAACACACAAACTCCGAAATTCCCGAACCAAAATTTCGAAATTCCACTAGGGTCAAATCGGGTTGTTACATGTTCCATTTGAAATGTAACATCTTTGGTAACAATTTTTAAGAACTGAGTTTTTCTAAATATGTTGTTTAGGTGTCAGTTTAGGCTGAACAAAAAAGAGTAGTGAAGCAGTCCTGAGTTTTGCTTATGTTTTGCTTAATTTTGGTATGTCATGGTCACAACCAATTCATTGCCACCGTGACCAATGCCGAGATAAGGCAAAATTACGTGTAATTGGACCTCACGATCACAATCAATTCATTGCCACTGTGACACTACCCAGTTTTGTGTATTTTGTGTGTTTTTCTTTGATGATTTTACAGGAAGAGCCTCATGAAAAGAGTGATGACGGCATAGGATTCTGCTTGTTTGATTAGGAGCTCATTTGAGTATGCACAAGCCCTATGTTGGTTATAACAGTTAAACAATAGTTTATATTTGTTTTGTCGGTACAAATACATTTAATTTTTTGCATTAAGTAGTATTTTTTTATTTAATTGACTTTTTGTTTAAATAAATACTTTATATTAGTTGATCGACATTTTTTTTTATAAATTTAATTGATTGTATGACATTAAATTTAAAATGGGTCATTTTTAATACAATGCATATATAACAAGTATATTTGTCATAATTTGTCGACTTGTTAGTTCATAAATAACGATATAATGTTTACAATTATGATATTAATATTGTAATAAAAAAAATATAATTTAATGACAATAAAACATTGTCACTAAAATTATTTATTGTGACAATTATTTTTGTCCGTATTTATGTCACTAATTTGTAAAGTAATATGACGATTTATATTCATCATTAATATACATTAATTTAATGACGAAATCATTTTTCGTCACTTAAAATATTAGATTTAATGATGATATTAAATATTTTATGACGAAAATTATATTTATTTATAACGATAATTACGTAATCAATATTTAGTGCTTTTAACTAGAAACAGAGTTTCGTCATTAAAAATATTTAATTTCATGACGAATTTTAAATTTGTCATAAAAAATGTAAATATTTTGTGACGATAAACAATATAATGCGATGAAATATAATTTTATTTATGACATAATTTTTGTCGTGAAAAGTAAGAACTAAAGATGACGAAAATTATTTTCATCACAAAAAAGATACTTACGGTGACGAAAAAGTAAATTGTCACGTAAACTTTTATGTTACGCGTCTATCGTTACGTTCTCTGTGATGATAAAAATTCGTCATCTTATCTTTTTAGCGATGAAAAATGAATTTTTCATGACAATTTTTTGCGTCATAAAAGGTGTAATCTCTTGTAGTGCAAGAATGACACTTCCCGAAGCCAGAAGTCACACTTACTGAGTTTCGCAAACAACTGATGCTCCCTCAACACTTGCAAAACTAACTAGAGATGCTCCTCATGCTCACTCTCATCCTTCGAGTAAACCAAGATATCATCTATAAACACCACTACAAATCGATCAAGATATGGCCTAAACGCTCGGTTCATCAAATCCATGGAAGCCTCAGGTGCATTGGTCAAACCAAACTGCATCACTAAAAACTCATAATGGCCATATCTAGTCTGAAATGCAGTCTTAACTACATCAGCATCCTTAACTCGAAGCTAGTAATAACCCGACCGAAGATCAATCGTCGAAAAGACACCCCACCCCTGAGTTGATCAAATAAATCCTCGACTCTAGGCAAAGGATACTTATTTTTCACTGTGACCTTGTTGATCTGCCTATAGTCAATGCACATCCTCAAAGAACCATCCTTCTTCTTAACAAACAAAACCGGAGCTCCCCATGGAGATATGCTGGGTATGATAAACCCCTTATCCAATAGCTCTTGTAGCTGAGTTTTGAGTTCTCTCAACTCTACAGCAACCATCTGATAAGGTGCTTTCGAAGTAGGCAAAGTACCCGGCACTATCTCTATGGATAACTCCACTTCCCTCTCAAGAGGCAAACCAGGCAACTCACTTGGAAAAACATCTCCAAACTCTCGAACAACTGGGATGTCCTCAATTCTAACTTGATCCCGCTTAGAATCCAATATCAATGCTAGAAAAGCCTTACAACCCTTCCTAAAGAATCTCTTCGCTTGCATAACGGAAATCACATTGCTCAAAGAACTAGCACCCAAGCCTTTTACAACCACAGGAGACTTGTTTCTATCCAGAAGAACAACCGTTTTCCTATGAAAATCAACCATTGCTCGATGCTTACCCAACCAGTCCATACCCAAAATCAGATCAAGCTCTCTGAAAGGCAACACAATCAAATATGCTGGAAACTCAACTCCCTCAACCAACAGGGGGCAATTCTTATACACTCTACTCACATTGACACTATGCCCTAAAGGACTAGTGATACAAATCTCATAGTCAAATTGATCTACCTCATGCAACTTATCAATTATGTTATCGATGCACAAATATGAGTGTGTGGAACCAGGATCAATTAGAGCATATAATTCAGTGTCATGGAGTAGAAACTTACCGGCTATCACATCTGGAGCATCCTGCTCCTCCCGAGCTCTAACTGCATAGGCTCTAGTTGGCACTGCCAAGGGACGCTCAACTGACTCTGATGCAGCTCCCTCTCTAGGTCGATCGCCTTGACCTCTACCACGGCCTCTAGCGCGACTAGCTTGAGTAGCATTCAAACCAACTCTACTGGCCTCTCGCTGATTACCCGAAGCCTCATTTGATCTTGGACAATTGGCTAAAAAGTGCTCGGTGCTCCCATAGCGGAAACACCCACCTGTGAGCCACCTGCAATCACCTCCGTGCCGCTTGCTACAATGGGAATATTCCGGTAACATCTCAGTCCTTCCACCCGAATTACCTATACCAGAACCAGATACCATAGATGAACCCTGTCTTCTACCTCTCATGGTTAGGCCTGCAGATGACTCATCCTGCCAGTTCCTTGACCTCTTACCCGAGGATGAAGAAGATGAACACCCACGAGAGGGGTTCCTCCTCAGAGCCCTCTCTCTCAAGACTGATTCAGACCTCTCAGCCCGCACTGCAGCTTGCACAATCTGGTAGTACCCCACTCCCGGAGTACCCATCAAAGAAGTCAACATCGCCCGCAGCGACTCATTCAAACCTCCTCAAAATGCCTACACCTGAACTCCTCTGTCAAAATACCTTCTGGTGCATACTTCGCCAAATGATTAAACTCTTTCTCAAATTCAGATACTGTCGTGGCTCGCTGCTTTAAACTCAAGAACTACGCCCACTTCACATCTCTATAGGTCTGAGTCATATAATTATTTGTGAACTCCCTCTCAAATAACTCCTAAGAAATTGGGTCAGGCAATTGGGGATGCCTACAGACCAACTCCCACCAGTCAAAAGCAGACCCTTGAAGCAAAGCCACTGCACACTCCACTCATTGATCAGGAGGACACCGGACCTCCCTCAAAGTACGCTTCACCTTATCTAACCACTTCTCAGCATACTCCGACTCATCCAAACCGGTCCCATAAAAATCCTTGGCACCATCTCTTCTCATACTCTCAATCGGGGCCTTAGGGGCTGTCACTCTCTCCAAGACTCGAGCCATGTCCTGAGGTATCTTAAGCATCGCCTCGAAGGGCATGGCTGTAGCCTCAGTCTGTACCCTAGCAGGTTGAGCTCATATAGAAACAAAAGGATCAATAGCTTGAGGGTTCACACTCTCGGCGGACTCCTCAAGTGACCCACGCACGGAATCAGAAGCCATCTAATCAAATAAAGACAACCGCATCAGCCAATACAGTCCTAGACATATATACACATCCACGCACAACAACACCTAGAAATGCCTAAACCTAGGCTCTGATACAAAAAACTGTAACACCCCCTACCCATACGTAGGCAAACCCATCCGGATCGGAGTGAGATGCTGTAGGAGCAGGGGTGTCACACCGAACCGATCGATACAAGCAAACATTCATACATCAAAAACATAAAGAAATACAGTGAAAATTAAAACTTTTGAGAAACATCATCATACTCATACATTAATATAACAACATTCATTACAATAATGTTCCGATCAAACCGATATTACAAAATAATTACATATCCAAAATATACAAGCGGAAGCTTACAAAAAATGTTGATACAATGAGAGTTTTGTTACAAAAGAATATCAACAGACCAGAAAATAAGCCCTAACACTAATTCCTCTGTGTTGGCTTGATTGGCGGCGACTCTCCCAAGCAAAAACGCCTTCCGCACCTGCACGGGTAAAATGCCATGCTAAGCGATAATGCTTAGTGGGGAACACACAACAAGATAGTGGACGGCCATTCACAATGGTCGTCAAAGCATAACACATACGATATGACATATGCAGAGAATCATATCACATATATAATCATGCTTGAGTCACACACACACACACACACACACACACACATATATATATATATATAACATCATTCGGAAGCTCATAAATACATTAATACACATATAATCTGATGGCTTATACTTGTCATCATACTCATTCGGATATCACATTCATATAATCATATCAATTTCAGTAAAGCAAAACATAACACCTGCTGACTCACAATAGTGGATAACGAGTAAACAGTAACGATACCTTACGGGTACGAATCAAAAAGCATTTTGATTTATCACATCCAAAACATTTTATAGAGGGGACCTTAAACAAGATCCAAAACTTTTCAGGGATCGCGAGGATCCAAACGGGGACCTGATCGAGGTCCAAACGGAACGGAGGGCTACAGCTAAGAGACTCTATTAGGCATGCCTAACTATCCACTAGACTGACTCTTGCAGGTCATGTATAATCCAAATTACGCTCAATGGAAACATATAATTTATCATAAAGAAATCATAGCAGTGCACATATATAAACATAATTATTCCCATACAGTAGTAGAAACTCAAAGAGAAGTGATACAAAAATTCATTTTGGAAGGAAAGGCAAAATCGAATAAACAGGGCATGAAGAAGGTCACTGTTGCGCTCGCGACATAGGCGAACTTGCCCCAGGTCGCGATCGCGGCAATTTTTACGATCTCGCGGAGAAACGAACACATCTCACTGTCGCACTCGTGACAGTGAGTAGCCAGCCCGATCTGTCGCGCTCATGTTCAAGCGCGTGCTCGCGATAGAGGATCGCCCGAAATAGCTCGGCAATCGAATGCTTTGTCTCGCTCGCGACATACGTCTGCTGCTCGGCTCGGCAGCTAGGTACGCCGCCCGGCAGAGGGTTCAGACGCGTACGAGAGCTGCTTTCACTGGGCTCTGTCGTGAGCTCGCGACAATGTCATGCTCGTGACAGAGTCGGGATTTCCAGCTCTTACACAATTCTGCAAAATTTTCCAAAAATCCAAAACACCCAAACCTTCAATCTCAACTACAACTCAACCCAAACATCAACTTACCTCAAATTCAGCAACCCAAACATCATTAACAACATAAAACACAACATTTATGCCAAGAATTCCAATTAAATCATGCCAATAACAACATCAATTTACACAATTTAAATCTCAGCACTATTCATTCATCAACTCATCAAATGCACAATTGGGCTCAATAACTCACATTCAAGGCTTTATAAATCATCTAAATCAAAACCCATAACATATAAACTATTATAAACATCAAGAAACATCAGATTTCCAGAAATTCAACCAAACACGCAAAACCCATAAAATGCTTTAAACACAATAACTCCCAAACCTTAAACTCCTATGCTCTAAATCACTTGGTGCCACTTCCTCCCGCCTTCTCCTTGCCTTTAGGATCGCGAGGAGGATCAACTAACAACCAAACCCATAAATCACACAAACGACAAACCCTAGATCAAACTCAAAACCAGAAATGGGAGAAGAAGGAGAAGAAAAAGATGGAAATGCAGCAACTTACCCAATAAACTCCTCAAAATTACAAAGATCCACCAATAATCCAACCAAAAAGAAGGAAACCAAGGTGAGCAAGAGAAAGAGGAAGAGGAGGAGAATGCAAAGAGAGGGGAAGAGAAGAACGGGAGAGCAGTAATTCAATTTCTGCTCTCTCTTATTTCTCTTTCCTCACTAATACCCTCCACTATTCTCTTTCCACATGGCACCCCAAGATTGGTGGGTCTTAATAATTCACACCCTACAAGCAAACACCACAATGCACACAAGGCTATCTCACTTATTCACATCCTACAATGGTATGACCAAACACACACCATCACAACCCAACTTACCACACCCTAATACCATGCATGCGCTCACACAATAACAAAACCCTCAAAACATGCATTTTGCCCAAAATGCCCTTATCACATGCCAATACACACACAATGCACACGCACAAACATTGTTCAAACTTTTAGGGGGCAAATGAGGTGTTACATAAACTCCATATCAATTCACGATCTTACCCTTAATTTCCTCATATTCACAAAACTGCCACTACTTAATTCTATTATTTCATTTATTTATTTTTTGGCATACAATTTACCATTTAGTCCTTAACATAACATTCTAAATTACATTACACTTTAGTCCTTGTCTTACCCTTAAATTCCAATTTTACCTTTTCAATTCACTATAATTACAATTATGCTACTAACTAATCTTAATTTCACTTTTAATTTGTTATTATTATTTTCTATTAAATCATTAATCACATTTAGCCAATAATTTTATCAATTTAATTACATAATCACATATTAAATCATATTATTCACTATTTACATTTTAATTCTTTAATTAAACTTACCATTTCATTAATTACATTTAAGTCCTTAATCTTTTTCCTTAATTTCCAATTATGTCCACATCTTTTCCATTAATTCCATCTATGTCCCCACTTTTGCAATAATTCCATCTATGTCCCTTCTCTTCAATAATTCCATTCATGTCCTCATTTTCCACTTAATTACCAAAATACCCTTAAATATACTTAATTTACAATTTTAACCTTACTTATTCTTATTTTCCATTTTTACCCTTTTATTTATTCTTAATTACCAATTTGCCTTTCCTTACACTTATATTCCACTTTTAACCTTATAAAGTTACCAAATTACACATTAGCCCCTAATTTACCACTTTATACTAAATTACCATTTAAAATTTTTTTTTTTGTCCAAATTGCCAATTTACCCTTATGTTTACACTTTTTACCTAACTTTACCACTTTTTACCTACTTAGTGTAAATTTACCATTTTATCCCTAAACTTTCCATTTATTTCAATTTAGTCCCATTTTCACCCATTTTCTTATTTATTACTATTTTAATCAATTTTATCACTTAAATCACATAGTATATGAAAATACATCATTTGGCCATGTTATCATATTTTCATACAAATTTACATACACACTCATTTATCATTATTTTGTCACTTCATGCCACTTTATGCATTCAAACATCCAAATACACTATATTATGCCAACATAACCAATTCGACCAAGGTGCACATTTTTCCACTATGATTTTACTTAATTTATTTAATCAGTCTAACATCCCATTTACATGTTATACTCGTCATAAATACCATTTATAGGCATTATCAACATACCCTAATAATCTCTTTATTTTTCCATTCGACCTAACTACCACTTATGCATTATATTCACTTTTCATCCATTTACTCACTTGATTAGTTAAATCTCATGTTATACACGTCATTTACATCATTTATATGCATTATAAACCAAAATACATTAAAAGTTCCCTTAGTGTTCAATTTGGCCTAGGTTAAGTTTTCCATACCATGTTTCTTTAATTCACTTTAAATACATACACATGCTTATTTAGTCCCACTAATCATGTTTATCAAGTGAGATTCAATTATACATGTATATTTCACATACTTTATGCTTAAACATAACCTAAAATCATGCATCCTTAATGAAAAAGAAAGGATACTGTATCCACTAACCTTATTTTCTTGTTCTCGACACCTTAAGTATGCTTTTCATGCCTTTGCTCCTTGAAACTCCGTTCTCTCCATTACCTAAAGTGGCCGAATACATACATCAAGATCTACTTAAAACCTTGCCTCCTTTTTGTAATATAATCACATAAACATCATCTACATACCCTAAAATACCACCCTCAAATAAAATTATAAAACCCTAAATCACTTACCTCATTTTTAGGGCATAACCTTTACCACTAACTTTTACCAACTTTTTTCACTTCAAATGAGTCTTGGAGGCTATTATCATTGAAAAGAGAGGCTGTAAATTACTTGGGAAGGTTGGACTTGGTGAAATTTAGGAGAGAGAAATGAAGAAATCATGGAAGAATGGAGAGAACACCATTCGACAAAGAATAGGAGAAAGAAGGGTAGAGAGAAATCTGGAAAATGGGAGACTTTTCTGCCTTATATAGGGGTCTTGAGTGAGCTTGGGCTTATTACCAATTGTGCCAACCCAAAGGCCCATTTAAGTTAATAAGCCCATTTTCCAACCCAAAATAATTTCCCTCATTTCCCAAGCTCAATTTCTCCCAAAATCAATTTCATAACTCTTAAAATATATAATTTAGCCTCCACATAAAAATTTAACTCAATCAGAGATCGTTTCCCGATCCGATAATTTCTTACCAGTCCGATAACTCAATTTTCTGTCTCACAGTAAAATTTATTTTTCACAACTATATGATTCTCCATAATATTTCAAGCAAATCCATGCTTTTAGATAATTTTTCTCAGATCCACATCTCCATTTAGAGTGCAGTCAAACCTTGGTCAAAATAGTCAAACCAAAGTCAACTGGTCCGATCGGTCCGGGTTAATGGTTAAACCGCTTCGGTTCACTTTTCATCCTTAAAATGATTTTCACTCTTAATAGTTCATTTGACCTTGGTTTCATCTCAATGAGGGTCCTTATTCGGTCTGGTTCAATTAAACCGGTCAAATTCATCAATTTTTTAATGTCAGTATAAAATTACTTTTTCTCTACCAAACCATTCTACGCACTATTCTGAGTCTATCTATGCCTTCAGATAATTTTTTAGAGGTCATTTACTATCTTTAAAGCCTCGATCAAACTAGTTACTATTTGAATTGAACCAGAAGCTTTTCTTCAGTTTGACTGTTGGGGACCTATTTGACCTCATTTTCACTCCAAATTACATCACTGGACTCCATTTAATAGGCACTTTCCAATAGTACAATAAAATATTTTTCCCTACCGGCTTCCCGGCAGGTCACCCATTAGGGGTTTCCCTAACTTGATCATGTTTAACCTTTCTTCTTTACTATTTTTTTGGACCCAATTACTGATATTTCCACCTGAAAATTCACACTGCATACTTTACAGATTTCATTTATCACTACTGACCCAGTATTCGGGCCATTACATGCCTCCGAATAGCTGTCCAGGGAATCATCACATCAGCTCCGTGGGGAAACCCTATGGCCTCCGCAAAAAATTGGCGTGTGATGCTATAATGGTATCCTCTGATCCAGAACTAGATGACCCCCACCTGTCTGTCCGACCTCTGGAATCCCCCGTAATGAAGAGTGGCCAAGAACTCTCGGATAACCTCTTGATGGATTTGGAAAGAGGGCCACAGAAACTCTGTCAACCCTACCACCCCTATGAGAGTATCGACCTCCTCGAGCATTCCCATACTCTACAGAAAAGGCCTAGATATGAAGCGGCTGGCGCGAAACTGTACATGTGCCAAGGCTTGGAACGTCCTTCTAGTCTCATCGCTCATCCATTCGGAAGCCTGAGGCTTGACCTGATCTTGAGGGACGTTATGTCATGGAGGCATCCTGAAAAAAATAAAAGTTAGCTTTGCATCACCATCACAAGTAAGCTAATCAACAGATTGAAAAGTTTTGCAAATTTCGGCAGCATTTCGGCTAAAAATGTTCCTCCTAAAAATTTATGCAGCATCCCGGCAAGGATATGCCTACCCAAAAAATTTTAAAAAAATTTAGACAGCATCCCCGCAAGGATGTGCCCAACTCCCTGCATGAAAATACAAAAAAAGGCAGGTCTCAGGCCCCAAACAATAATTTTATTTGGTGTAATTACTTTATCTAAGGATCAATTATTTGTCCGATCAGTCTAGTTTAGTTTCTCAATCAAGGGCATATTTTTAAATCCTACATATTATCTATTATCATCGATTTGTGCTTCAGTTATCATGGAACAAGGTCCAAAAATATTGAAAATAAATGGATAGAATTTATCCTACATTTAAAGTGTATAAACTTATCATGCATTAAAAGTGAAAATTAAGCAAGAATAAAAAAAAGGAGGAATTATGGAAAAACTAACCTGAGAGTCGACGAAGTGGACTGAAAATAAACTAAAAAAAACTGAAAGAAATTTGGTCCTACACGTGCGCAATGAAGCGAGGATCGTTTTGGCGCAAGTGGTGCGCAAAACGGATAAAAAATGAGCAAAAAATGGGTGAAAAATCGAGTAGGGGCGTCGGTTCGTGAGAAAGAAGAAGAAGAGAAAAAGGAGGAAACAGAAGTGAAGGTGTGCGGTTACATGTACCTTTTATAATTTTGGCTAACCGATGGGCTTCCCGTCAAAAAACTGAGCGACGGGAATCCCGTTGGTCGTTTAAAATTCTCCCTTTTTCTTTTTCTTTCTTCTTTCCTTCCTTTTTCCAAAATTTTTTGAAAACACAAATACTCCCTGAACATTTTGCTCCCAATTTTCGTGCCCGGTACACGTCTTTTCAAAATTTTTTCACTGTAAAATAAAAAGACGACGAAAATATGCAAAAAAAAAAATGCGTGCGATATGCATGAAGTGTGCAGGAGGATAGATCACCCAAGGGTCAACTAGGTTGACCGACGGGCTCCCTGTCAGAAGACCAACCGAAGGGTAGCCGGTATATCGGTATTTCTCTTTAAATAACCCTTATTTTCCTCGAATTTCATGCACTCAACACCCCAGACCTCAACCAGAGCTTCTTTTCTAGGTTTTTCTTCTTTTCCTCTTTTCCTTTTCCTTTTATATATAATTTTCGCTCCGAAACCTTCAGAGAATGTCATGTTTTGCCCTCCACAAGATGCATCGAGTCCTAGATGACTCCTTGAACTTGGGAAAATACCCTTTTAAGTCCTTATTCCCATCTGAAATTTCTGAGGAGGATTAGATTAGACCATAATCCCTTATTACCCGCCATATGTTTCTGGGACCCTTGTTTTCATGTCTTCAAGTTTACCTATCACGAATTTTGCCCTCTACCTAAAGAGTTCGCCACTATCATCGAGGTGAGGTTTCTGCCTGGTACACAACCTTGCATCCCGGCTTACGACTTCGTCCATGCGAGGGACATAGCATTGGCTCTAGGCATTTCTTCTTCAGTGGCCACTAGATTAGCTCCCTGAGGGACCACCTTTGCTCTTGAGCCCTTAATGGAGGCATTAGAGGACTTTTCTACTGCTTTAACTTATTAGGCCAGCGTAATCCTTTTATTTTCCCTTTCCAGAAATCTGACTGTGACTTCTGATGAGCTGATTGGTGACTTTAGACTGTTTGGGATAGTGGACAGGATCCACCATGGGCTGACCCCGTTTCCCCTGATTCTGGCTAAGACGATTCTGGGCTTAGATTATGTTTACGCCGACCCTTCTGTTGCCTTTATCGATAGTCCCTTATAACTCCAGGTATGTCATTGTTTTTTAAAGGTAGTGCAGTCCTTGTGGGTTTTCACACTAACTTTTCTTAGCAGGAAATGTGTCCTTTTGGATTTTTGCATAACCTTATTCCTTATTTTTGCCTGGAACTGACTTCTTGATTTGCAGGTGTGGCTACAAGTGAAGTTAAAGCTTTCATTAGAGCCCCCTCCTAGGGTGATTGGCCAGTATTCACTGAGGCATTTCCTACCTCGACTTTAATTGTATTCTTTTACCTCTCCCGACGAGGGTGTTGTTCGATTTAGTGAGATGGCAGATAAGGATATCATATTCATGAGCCCTTGGCTCCATCTTACTGTTGCGACCACCGACGGTTCCTCGGGGTGTGTTCCGGTGTGCGAGCTTCGTAAGGCTACTTTTTACATGACTACCCATTGTACTCAACAGTTCAGGGGACTTAGGACGTCATGAGACTCCTTTTAGAATTTTAGGGTGGTGTTCTATCCTCAGCCTTCACGTCTAGGTATCATAGTCTCTGGGACAAGACTACAGGTGAAGACCATCCTACCTTCTATTAGAGATTGCTCCACCATTTCCACTAGTGCTTACAAGAGATGGGTGCTTAGCCCTATGATTGACAATAGGACCCACCGACTTTGGCATCTGGCTGGCGAGAGTAGTAGTAGAGTTTAGTTTTGATTTACATGTATATTATAGTGAACGATGTTTTTCTTTTTATGAAAGAACTAGAAAATAATGAACATTTGAATGATTTCTGTTTTATTCCTTTTCTGCAAAATTGTGTAAATTTCGATATGATTTCATCATACGTGATCATCCTTTAACATAGATTTACAATGCACGACTACATTTATTCTCAAGGTAGATCCTAATAGCATCCAACTCCTGTTACCAATCAGCCCTCATGGGTTTTCTTGATTGGCCATTTTCTCTCGAGCCTCTAATTTTTGCCCAGAGTGCCTTTTTTCGATTTTCACCCTGACAAGGCGCCCAATTTTAACAAGGTTGCCTTTTTTAGGTTTTCAACTTGTGGGGCTTTTTATTCTCTTCTTTTGACTTCTATGGCTTTAACCGTGGAACCTCTTAAGTCTGTCGATATTGACCGCAATACAGCTTCTATCCCATACACTAGAGAATAGGGTGTTACCCCTATAGATGTTCTGGTTGTGGTTACATAGCCCCATAGTGCGAAAGGCAACTTCTCTGCCCAGTCTTTGTAATTCTGAACCATCTTGGCTAGAATCTTCTAAATATTCTTATTGGCAGCCTCTACTACTCCGTTGGCTTATGGGAGATATGGAGAGGACTTATGATGCTCAATGTCATATTTCAAGAGTAGCTTCTTCATTTTAGCCATGAAGTGGACCCCATTATCAAACACTATTGGTGTGGGAGATCGTATCTTCATATCAGATTCTTTTCGATGAATTTAGCCATATCCCACACATCGACCTTCTTGAATGACTCAACCTCTACCCACTTAGTGAATATTCAATGGTGACTATGATGAACCTATGACCATTAGAGGCTGTAGGGCATATCTCTCTCCTATAATGTCTATCCCCTAGCTACGAATGGCCAAGGCGACGTCAAACTCTGTAGCTTCGAAACTGGCAAATGCCTCAAGTCCACATACTACTGACACAACTGGCACTACTTCACACACCTTGAGCAATCTGTATCCATAGTATGTAACGACCCGATTTGGCCCTAGAAGAATTTTGGAATTTCATTCGGTAATTTGAGAGTTTATGTGTATAAGAGAGTGTATTTGAATGAGTTTCCTATTTCATTAAGGTTAAAAGTTTTGCTATAAGAAAATTATTTTGAGAAGATATATAAGTGGCCTGTGTGTGGGTTATGTCACGAGCGCGACAGTATCGCGGGTGCAAAAGAATGCCTCACGGGAAGCCTAATTTAGTTGGATTAATTTGGGATGATTAGATGTGTATTGGACACGTGGCGACGTAGGAGTTTGACAAGTGGCAACATGGGAGTGTGACACTTAGCATGGGACTTTTGTTTTGAGTGGATAAATGGGATGAGCAGCATTAAAGGAAATGGGTAGTGGCATTAAGGGCAACTTGTTGGGCATTTATGTGAGAGAATTTGGCTTTATTTTGATTGGATAAGGCTTGACCGGCCACTATCTTCATTATTCCTTTCCATTTTTTTCTTTTGGCCTTTGCTCTTCTTTTATTCTTTTGCTTTCTCTTTGGTTTTCTGCCGTGCCCCTTTGCCTTGCCAACTCTCTCTTCTTTCTTCTATTTTTTCCATCTCTTTTTATTATTCATTGAGTGAACCACTTGGATTGGTTTGAAGAGTAGGAGAAGGGTTTGTCTTGAGGTAAGTGTGATTTTATAGTATTGGTCTTCTTCTCCTACTTGGGTTTTCTATTTTTGGTTTAAAGTTTAAAGCTTGGTTTAAGTGTTCTCTTGGTTGATTTGTTCATGTAAGCTGTGGACAAGAATAGGGAAAGAGGAGGATTGGAACTGATTAGAGAGACGTGGTCAAGCTATTCGAAGGTTGGGATCGAGTGTGATTTCAGTTAATTTGCATGTGTTTAAGATTAAGTAATTTATGCTTGAATAAAGATATGCATGAGTTGTATACTTATTTATTGCTCATTTTAATTGCTTGCAGTGTTCCTATGATATATGGTTATGATTATGAAATTTGATCATTTGCGTGTGGGTTGATGACAATAGATGATTGGCATATAGTTTTTGAGTGTAAGATGATTTTGGGGAAACTCTTTTCATTTTTCATCAGACCTCCGTTTAATGTTTATGTCATAAGTATAGTTTTTACAACTAAATTGAGTGATTATTGAGCCTTAGGACCATGACTTCAATACCTATAAAATTCTCAGAAATTACCTTAAGCAAATTCTAGCTCTAAGAACCTAAAAATTGGCCAAAACAAAGGTGTCTCTACTTTGGCCGGTTCATTTGAGCAGTTTAGATTGTGCAGATGATCTCTGACGTTACTGATGTCCAATTGACCCGAAACTTATCCCATTTGAAAGATAACTTCCTAGGGAACAATTGTTGAGAAGGACATTTTCCCTAAAAATGATGTGTAGATATCGGTTTAGGTGATACAAGTTTGAGGTAAAAAGCAGTCTCGTGAGGTTCCTGTTGGACCCTACTGTCGCAAGCGCGATAGAACATTGTAAGCACCGTGTCCTGGAACAGTCCGGATCAGAGGTTACCCTATGAAGAAATCAATGTTCGAGGCCTGTACAGGAGGCTGAAGTTGGAGGTTTTAGTCCCGCGTTCCGTGAGAAATGAGGTTTTTCTACACTTCAGGGGCAGAGGGGGAGGAAACGGGAGTTTTCTGAGCCAAAAGGGTATTTTGTCCTCCACAGACGGCCAGCCCGTCTGTGGAAGTAGCCCGTCGCTTTGAGTCACCGACGGCTTGGGGGATTTTCCGACGCCAGTCGGAAAGTCACCGCCCCTGTCAGGAGCCGCCTGGTTTCCCGGGGCACGCAACCGTTCCGACGCCCGTCGGTGAAGGTGGCAGGGCCGTCGGAAGTGTCCTTGTGTCAGTAGGATTCTTCTGACGCCCGCCCCTACGCACCGACGCCCGTCGGTCGTGTCTGGCTATATAAGGTCCGGATTTCCACTTCAAAAGGGTTGGGAAATTTTTCAGAAGGGGAAACTCTGCCAAAATTCGAGCACGTTTTCTCTCTCTTCCAAAACACACATTTCCCAAAGAATTTTACTTAATCAAGGATCAAATCGATCAAAGGAACTAAAAACTAATTAGTTTTCTTTAGATTTGGACTCCTAAATCGACTTTCTGAAGGATCAGAGGTGAAATAGCTCATTTTCTCTCTCTAATCTTTCATTCTCCTATTTTCTCGTGGAACGCGCGGGGATCTAACCGACATCAAAATTCTACCCAAGGCAACTATCTGAGGGTAAATATTCTGGATTCTCTCTCTGTCTTCATCTTATATTTAATTATTTATCATTTATTCATTCATTCTGTGAAATTTTTGAATACCTGTCATTACTTTTCTTCATTTTGACTCCCTCGTCCCCTTCTTGAATAAAACCTTTTTTTATTTTCAAAAGGCCCTTTTCTCCTTTCTGTTTTTTTCGAGACAGAGGTGACTGACGGGTCATCTTAATGACCGACGCCCGTCGGTCACCCACCTATAGACGCCCTCCTTGAGTGACAAACGGGCGTGTGGAATAACTAAACCGACGCCCGTCGGTCAACCAGGAACAGGCCGTCGGTGGGTTCTGCTTCCATTGTTTTGACCATTTTTCATCTCTATTCAGTCTTTTCGATTTCTCATGTGTTAATTTCATGAATGTTAACATCTCTTAATTTTCTGTGAGTGTATATTGGTCCTCATTGATAACTTCGAGCTTGAGTGGCTGCCTACCATGCATGGTGGATTTCGTCCGGTTTAGTTTTCTTAAACCTCTTGATTTATTTTCTCTCGCTTTTTCATTCATTGATTATTTTATGTATATGAATAAGCTCTTTTTTTCTTGTTAAAAGTAAAAATAGACCAACAATTTCTACTTAAATAAAAGGGGGTTTTGTACAAAAATGCAAAAGGGTCCCAACGCCCTATTTTCATCCAATAAAGATCATCACATATAAAATATCCCATTTTTGATAACGATGCATGCGAGGACCAAAGTCCTCAAAATAAACAATGCCCCGATTTATGCATGATTCGCACATTTATAAAAGGGAGTTGTATTCCGCTCCTTGTATTATTGTACTTTATCACTTCATTATTTATCCGCTCATTTATTGCTTTCCGAATGTGAATAAATGCGCCTTTTAATCAATTGCATAGTGTGGAGAGAGAGCGAATTAATGACATTAAAATTTGATCATAAAATAATTGAGGTAGAAATAGATGAGAAATCCCGGACCCAGCTCTGGTCTTTGGGCTCGAGAGGTTAGAGGTTATCCTTCAAGATACTTCTTGAGTCACGAGACTTTAGCGCTAATCCTAGGCCTCATGGCTCAATATGGATAAAAAGCGCAGTCTTAGGCTCTCCGAGGCGAGAGAAACTTTCCCAATGTTCTATTGGGTGGCGACTCCATGAAACCTCCGTGTTGCTCAACATAGACGCACTTGTGATTTATCGCAAGATGCCAACGGACCCGCAATTGCCCCGATCGCCCACGTGCGGGCGGTCGAACGGGCGGCGCATCGGGATCCGGCGCGCGTCACAGTGGCGACTCCGCTGGGGACGTTTATGGTTCGAGATTTTGATTTGAAAATACCTCTTTTAACATTTATGATTAAAATTTAATTCATGAATTCACTTTCTCTCAAATTTGCATTTGCATATCATTAGAGCCTTAGAATACGCTAGTTTGGTCCCTCTTTTTAGCCCCGGTGCGTTCCTGAAGCACCTCCTCATTTTCACTCAATTTGGGGAAGTGTTAAGGATAATCACCAGCCCAAGCCACGTACCTCAATGGTATATCAAAATGATGACCCGATCGGTCGTTACGCTCGTAATGAGCTAGACCCGTCGGCAGGGATCATGCTTGGGTAGCCTCAAAGGAACATCTCCCTTATCCAAAGCTCATGTAATGACTGTAGCCACTTTCCACAGGTGAAATGATCCTTAAATCTCATGCTTGCTGTATGGATCCTTACGTATTGGACGAATCCAAATATCTCACTTGGTAACCTAGCCAAAGGCTATCATGCCCCGGTAGGGCCATGTCGAAATTTATGGAGCGTCCGAATACGTGACGATCATTATCCATCCGCTTGTACATTAGCATAGGAGTGTTATGCTGCCGGTTTTTCGCCGCGCACCATACGCGCCTATTGGGTTCCCTGTTAACCCATGGGCCAATCCCACCTAAGAAAGAGACTGCACGACCACGTGTGTGGGAGAAATAAGGGTGGAAGGACCTACTTGCTTGCTTGTGCTCTGTAAATGATGCATATCACGATCATGCATTATACCTACATTTCATGCATCATTCTAACTTTTGTCCCTGCAGCCATCATAGATCTGCCCAGGTGGACTAGATCACCGACCGGACGACTGATCCGAGTTCTTGAGCTGTCAGATAGAGAGGGTCTGCCCGAGATTTTATCAGAAGTAAGTGGCACGGTATCTCAGATGGCAAATTCACCCAGGGGGGAAGATGCCACCAGGGCCATGATTGCCGAAGAAGTGGGCCGCCGTTTCTAGGAATTGGAGGGTAGAATGATGAATATGTTAACCGCTTTAGCACAGCAGAATGCTCAGCCGAATGCTCCACAGAATCCTCCTCCTCCTCCTCCAATAAGACTGAACGAGCCTGAAGAAGAAAGGTTTGAAAGGCGAGAGGAGCCCGTTAGGCCGCCACCGGTAGAGTTGAGATCAGTGGCTTCGGGAGAGCTGAGAAGAAGGCCAGTGTTGAGAATTGATGACGATAGAGATATCGAGGATGATAGGTTGAGCATGGCATCCGAAAAGGGGAAGGCACCTCAGGCTGATGATTTTATTTTGAAAAAGATGGAAGAGAGGTTCGAGGCCATGGCTCGTATGATAGGTAGAGCCCACGGGATGAATCCTGAGGATAGGGAGCTGGACGGAGAGGATCCGATCCCTTATAATTTCAAAATGCCGGATGTGCCGAAATTCGATGGTACTTCTGATCCTACTGCACATGTGAAGCAATATTCTCTAGTCATGAAGGGGACCACGTTGTCCAAGAAGCAGAAAGTGGAATACTTTTGTCTGAGTCTGACCTCTCATGCCATAGATTGGTATCACGGCCTTGACCGTCGCACTAAAGAAGATTGGGATCTGCTCACTGAGGAATTTCTGAAATAATATGACTGTAACACCAGAATGGAGGTGACTCTAAAAGATCTTGAGTTGCTCCAACAGAAGGCCGGGGAATCCTTCCATGAGTACCTTACCCGATGGCGGAACCGAGTAATGGAGATGCGCCGAAAGCCTGATACCCAAGATCAGATTCGTCTTTTCATTAAGAACGCGAGCCCGTACTTGAAGGAGGGACTGAGGATGAAGGGGATATAGCAATTGAAGCAGAAGGGGAGTTTTTGACCCGGAAAGCTAACAATGATAATTTTGCCAAAAGGGCTAACCCCGGTCAAGGAGCTAGTAGGCCGGTAGGCCCCAGTAACAGCACTAGAAGAATGGGTGAAGTGTCTGCTACTGAGGTAGCAACCCCGAGGAAGTTTTCGAACTTAGGGAGACCATTATCCTGGGTCTTGAAGAGGCTGATGAAGGAGGGAAAATTGCGTCCTCTAACTCCTAGGCCAGCTCCGACACAAGGGAAACCGGGACATAAGGACAACGAATTCTGTGCATTCCACCAGTACTCGGGCCATGTGACTGATAAATGCAAAGCGCTTCGGCACTCGATTCAGGACTTGATCGATAGCAAACAAATCTCTGACCCTGAGAGGAGAGAAGTTGAGAAGAGGCCTGGTTATAATGTTGTACCCCCACCTGTGTTCATGATCCAATCTAGCCTGCCAGAGTGGTACGTGCTACAAGATCTGTATGGGAATGAGGAATCTACTGTCGGTAACTCCGAGGATCAAAAGGAGAGAGCAGTTGTGGCGACTCTTGATTGTTGGTCCAGCAGTGAGAGCGGTGGAGAAGCCGAGGGTGAAGAAGGATTGAACCTTGATCTGTGGGGCTCCGACGAAGAAGAGGGAGAGGTAGGCGCTGTCACTAGAAGTGGAAGGGTGATCCCTGAGATTGCAAAGCTACCTGAGCCAGTACAGCCAGTGGCAGAGAAAGGGCCAGAGGAGGAGCAGATTATAAAGCAATTGAAGAAGACCACAGCTCAGATATCCATTTGGGATTTGTTGAGGCAATCCCCCTCTCATAGGCAGAAGGTAGTAGAGGCTTTGGTTGAGGCCACAGTTGCCACCACTATTTCCCCATCAGAGCTTTTGGGTCTAATCAAAGGAGGATCCGAGGAGAGGTTGATCTTTTCCGATGTCGACTTACCGGCAGAAGGCCGTAATCATAACCGACCCTTATACATTAAGGCGCAGATTAGCGGCAAGCACACTGCTTGCGTTATGGTGGACGATGGGTCTTCTATCAACGTATGCCCTTTGATAGCTTTGCAAGCTTTTGGCTTAAGCGAGGATATGCTCAGCGGATCCGACCTGACTATCACGGCCTACGATAACTCGAGGAGGCAAGCCTCGGGAACCTTCAAGACCTTGGTCAAGACAGGACCTATCGAAGTGGAGGTTGAATTTGTGGTTCTGCCCATTCCTGCTAATTTCTCGGCTTTGCTAGGGAGACCCTGGTTTCATAAATTAGGGGGAGTGCCATCCACACTGCATCAGATGATAAAATTCCCGCACGGAGGAGAGGTGGTAACTATCAAGGCGGCCAGGGAGAACCAGGTCTCAGCGCTAGAAATTGCCAATCAGCCTTTCAGCGGTTTTCATGTATCTATGATAAAGGAAGAGCACGGATCAGGAGATTGCCCGGCTGTTGTTAATATGATGAGGAAGATGCACTATCTTCCTGGGGCTGGATTGGGCAGAAACTCCCAAGGATTGCAGACCGCGATCACCACTCGAGGGCAAAAGAACCGGAAAGGTCTGGGGTACAGAGGTGGTTTTAGCAAGAAGAGAGTAACAGACAGGATCCCCCACATTTCAGAAAGCTTTGTCCCCGCATCCTCAGTATGTGCTTATACTGGCGTAAATGAACCGCAGTGGGTAGATGGGAGGATTGTCCCTGGCTTTGAAATTTTTAATGATGTGTATGACTGGAATGTCGGGTTTGTCAAGACCGCTGAAGGCTTTTGGGATGAAGAAGTCATGACTCAGGGGATCATTTGGGACAAGTGCGAGCCTGAGGAGGTTGTTACTGAGAAAATGGTAGCTGCCAGGCTGAAAGGAAAAGGGAAGATAGCAGATTTAGAGCTGGAAATGGAGGATTTGAAAATCTCTTCCGACGTGCCTGAAGGGCCTCTGCTAGATCAGAAAGTCAGTAAGCAAGCTGCAACGGCGTCAACCTCGGGAGCGGCAGAGGGAGACTCTAGCCTAGATTGTCTTTTTATTCCAGAACTCTTTTATGATGTAAATGATAACAATAATATTATTAATAAGATGAACAATTTCACTTATTTGTGCGATGTTTCTGATGATTTCAACATGCATGAACATGATCATATTCCATCAATTTTTGACATTGACTCTACTGGCACAACGCCTTTCAATCTTGGAACCTCGGAAAATCCGAGAGAAATTCTAATAGCATCAAACATAACTCCTGAGGAGAGAAAAAATTTTTAGAGAATAATAACAAAACATGAGAAAGTCTTTGCCTGGACCTACGAGGATATGCCGGGGATTGACCGAGCCGTGGCGGAGCATGCCATCCCGACTTACCCAGATTGCAGGCCTGTGAAGCAGAAGTTGCGAAGGCTGAGGCCAGAATGGGCTGACAAGGTTAAGGAGGAAATCCGACAGCAGATCGAAGCTAAGTTTCTGGTGGAAGTCCAGTACCCTACTTGGTTGGCGAATGTGGTTCCTGTGGCTAAGAAGAACGGAAAGGTCAGGGTATGCGTGGATTATCGAGATCTTAACAAAGCCTGTCCTAAAGATGATTTTCCACTACCTCATATTGATGTATTGATAGACAGCGCCGCCTTGCGCGATGTACAGCTTTGGGGATGGATATGTGGGCTACAACCAGATCCTGAACAAGATAGCTGACCGGGTTAAAACCGCTTTTATCACGGAGTGGGGTACCTATGCTTATCGGGTTATGCCTTTCGGCCTGAAGAATGCAGGGGCCACATACCAAAGGATGGCAACCAAGATCCTAAGCGACCTGATTCACAAAGAAGTGGAGGTATATGTCGATGATATGATGGTCAAATCGGCCACCCGAGAGGGGCACTTTGAAGCTCTAGAGAAGTTCTTCACCCGAATCGACAAGTATAATCTGCGACTTAATCCCAAGAAGTGCATTTTCGGGGTGACTTCAGGAAAGCTGTTGGGACATGTCGTCAGTCAGAGGGGGATAGAAATTGACCCCGATAAGGTGAAAGCCATCAGAGAGATGCCTGTACCACAGAAGGAAAGAGATGTAAGGAGTTTTCTAGGCAAGTTGCAGTATGTTAGCCGGTTTATTGCCAAGCTCACTTCGATATGCGAACCTATTTTTAAGCTGCTTAGAAAGAACCAGCCCGTAGTCTGGAATGAAGACTGTCAGAGAGCCTTTGATAATATCAGGGAGTACCTGTTAAATCCGCCAGTACTAAGGCCTCCGCAACCTGTTAAACCGCTTATTCTGTACCTAGCAGTAGAGGACGGTTCAGTGGGCGCCATGATGGCTCAAGAGGATGAGTTTGGGGTGGAATTTGCAATTTATTACCTCAGCAAGAAGTTTCTGGCTTACGAAGTAAAATATGCTGAAGTGGAAAAGATCTGCCTTGCAGTGATTTGGGCGTCGAGGAAGCTAAGGCATTACTTCCACTCATACAAGGTTCAGGCTGTAGCCAAGCAGAATCCTTTAAGATATTTGCAGGAGGCACCGTCTTTGCTTGGAAAGATGGGGAGGTGGCTGCTCTTGCTACAAGAGTTTGACGTGCAATACATCACCCGCAAGACTATTAAGGGGCGAGCTGTAGCCGAATTTCTTGCTGAACATCCTATCCAAGGGGACACCCCCGAATTTATCTTTCCTGATGAGAGCATAGGCGCGATTTCTGTTCAAGGATGGCAGTTGCACTTTGACGGGGCGGTAAACAACAAAGGAGCCGGAGTCGGAGTCATCCTGACGACCCCAGATAATGAGAAGCTTCCTCTCGCTAAGAAACTGAGATACAAAGCAACCAACAATGAAGCTGAGTATGAAGCGTGCACTTTCGGGTTAGAAGCTTTGGCTGGGTTGGGGGCAAGAAATGTAGAGGTATTTGGTGACTCGTCCTTGGTAATAAACCAGATCCGAGGTGAGTGGGCTGTTAAGGAAGAGAGACTGGTCCCCTATGTTCAATATTTGAAAGAGATGTGTGGACAGTTTGAGACTTGCACCTTCCACTTCGTGCCCAGAGATGAGAACCGTTTGGCTGATGCGTTGGCAACCTTAGTGTCAATATGGGATAATCCTGAGGGAGTGGTCATGAAACCGGTGCTAATTTCGAGCTCTGATAGGCCCAGCTTTGAAACCGAGCCCGTAATGGAACTAGAGGCGTCAGATGGGAAGCCATGGTACTTTGATATCATGAATTACTTGGAAAGCGATAGATTTCCAGAAGAAGCCACTGAAAAGGACCAGAGGATGATACGCAGGTTGTCTACTCAGTTCATATCCTTGGAAGGGGTGCTGTACAAAAGACGGCCAGATGGGATTCAGCTCAGATGCTTGAATGAAAGGGAAGCGCACAAGATAATGGAGGAAACCCATGCGGGGGTCTGCGGGGCCCACATAAATGGTTTGACTTTGGCCAAGAAGATCATGAGGCAAGGCTTTTATTGGCTCACGATGGACACTGATTGTTCAAAGTATGTCAAGCAATGTCAGTTATGCCAATAGTATGCGGATTTGAGACACCTGCCGGTATCAGAGCTACATAACCTAACATCTCCTTGGCCGTTTGCCGCTTGGGGGATAGATATCATCGGAGAGATTCGCCCTACGGCGTCCAATGGGCACAGATATATCATAGTTGCAATCGACTACTTCACCAAATGGGTCGAAGCAGAATCCTTCAAGAAAATTGATGCGAGGGATATGGCCAGGTTCATAGAGAGGAACTTGATCTGCAGATATGGTCTCCCTCACCACATAGTGTCTGATAATGGAGTGCAGTTTATGGGGGAAACCAGAAAACTTCTCGGGAAATATGGTGTGCAGCATCATAAATCCTCTCCTTACCGACCACAAGCGAATGGGGCAGTAGAAGCCGCCAATAAGAATGTGAAGAAGATTCTGTCCAAGATGGTCCAAACCTACAAAGACTGGGCTGAAAAGTTGCCCTTCGCCCTGTGGGGATACAGAACGACAGTAAGATCATCTACAGGCGCTACTCCATTTTCCCTGGTGTACGGAACAGAAGCAGTATTGCCGGTAGAGATAGAACTCAAATCTCTAAGGGTGGTCATGGAAGCCCAAATCCCGGAAGTCGAATGGGCGCAACAGAGATTGCAGCATTTGAACTTACTGGATGAGAGTAGGCTGAAAGCTTATTATCACAATCAGATATATCAGAAGAGATTAGCGAGAACTTTCGTGAAGAAGGTGAGGAAGCATCCGTTAAAAGAAGGAGACTTGGTTTTCAAGCAGATGAGGCCAGGGGTACCAGACATCAGAGGGAAGTTCAGACCTACCTGGGAAGGGCCGTACATCCTTAAGAAGTTGTTGACCAGAGGGGCTGCAATCTTATCAGACAGCGATGGGAACGAATTTAAAGAGCCGATCAATGTCGACAGACTCAAGAGGTTCCACGGCTAAAGTCCAAAATAAAAAGAAGAGAATAAAATGCCCTGCAAGTCGAAAACCGAAAAAAGGCGGCTGTGCTAAAATTGGGTGCCTCGACAGGGTGAAAACCGAAAAAAGGCATCCTGTGCAAAAATTAGAGGCATGAGAGAAAATGTCCGATCGTGAAAACCCGAGAGGGCCGATCGGTAACAGGAGTTGATGCTGTTAAAATTTGGTTTCATGTATTGATAGCGCATAAGCAGCTGAGTGAATGCCAAAACTGATCATGTATGCTGAAATTATCTGGAAATATACACAAAGCTTGTGAAAAGGATGAATATTATTCTTTTCACTTCTGTCATTTTCTAGTTCTGCATTAAAAAGAAATGTAGCACAAAAAGAAATACACATGTAGGCTAAGCTAGGTCTTGCTGCTGCTCTCGCCGATCAGATGCTTGAGCCCTCGAGTCCTATTATCGGAGGTTGGGCTGAGGATCCACTTCTTGTACCCGCTGGTTGAGGACGCAGAATGATCGCCAAACCTCGGGATGACGGTCTTCACAGGTAATCTACCCCATAGCTCGTGATACCGGGAAGCAAATACGACCGAGAGATCTCCTCCTCGGAAGGACAGGGGAACCCTCACTATATCCTGGGTTATCCCCAGCTGCCGTAAACATCGCGAGGTAATGCAGAAGGTGGCCTGGCGGAGGCCGCAGAGAGGGACGCAACCTGATGGCCCATCGGTGACCGCATGAGACAGCGGGAGCCAGGCGGATGTAAAACTGATATCATCATCTGACAGCTCACCGAATCTGGTAATGCCTTCACCAGTCACAGCACACCCATACAGTCGCTGGCGAGGCAAGAAATGGCTCGGCATGTACCGCGAAATGACTCGAGGGGGTTGTTCAGACAACATCTTCAGTTTTTCCTGTAGCCAGATCTAAAAAAAAAAAAAAAAAAAAAAAAAAAAAAAAAAAAAAAAAGCCGCTGGAGTAAGTAGGGTTTGCTTCAGGCAAAAATAAGGCACAGGGTCGTGTGAAAATCCGGAAGGACGCACCTCCCGCAAAGAAAAGCTAGTGTGAAAATCCATAAGGGACGCACTATCTTTAAAATAATGACGTACCTGGAGTAATAAGGGGCTACCGGTAAAAGTTGTGGTGGACCCAGAGCTCACAGCGTCCAGACTCAAGATGGTTTCGGCCAAGACGAGTGGTAGAGGGGACAGTCCCAGATGAAAGTCGCTCAGAACTCCAAGCAGACGAAAGTCACCTGTCAAGCCTCCTGGAACAACAGTAAGGAAGTTCACCATACAGAATAGGAACGTGATACTTACCCGATAGGTGGAGATGTCAGTGAATTGATCTAGGGCCTCGATCAGTGGCTCCAGAGAAAAGGAGGAACTCGAAGGAATCAGCCGGTTGGCCTCCGAGGGGGATATGCCCAGAGCTAGGGCTACGTCCCGGGTCTGAAGTAGGCCGCAGCGGGGGATGCAAGGCAGAACGCCAGGAGGGAACTGGGCTCCCAGGATGGAAGCCAATTCTTCAGAAAGAGGGCACAGTTCCTGATAGGTGAACTGGAAGACGTGAAATCTAGGGTTCCAGAAGTGGGTTGCCGCCAGGAGGAGGTTCTGGTCAATTTTCACCCGACACAGATATTTCAGCCCAGCCAGAGAGGAAAGGGCGCCTTCTCCCCAAGTGTGTTTGTCATCTAGAATACGGTGCATCCTTTGAAAAGGAGAGGAAAACATTTTTGAGAAGAATAAAAGCCCAAGGTGCTGGGAAATGAAGAGACAAGAAAATCTTGCGGATTTTATAGGAGAAGGTCACCGACGGCCTACCCGCCCCTATACAGAGACGGTCTGCCCACCTCTCTACGGAGACGGCCTGACCGCCCCTCCATAGGGACGGCCTGCCCGTCGGAAGTCCCCCGGGCAGAAACACGCGTCATCATTTCATCACGCGCATTAAATTGCATTCATTTCGCGACAGACGGCCAGACCGTCGGTCGCTTTTACAGACGCCCTGCCCGTCGGTCACGAAATTCTATATAAGGACGAGTGACAGACGGCGCAAACGTTGCTGTCCCTTTCTTCTTCCTCTCTCAAGCGGTTTTTAAGCAGTTTTTAGCGATTTTTGAGTCTTTTCTTCTTATTTTTTCGCGATTTCTTCATTTTTTCGCATTATATACTCACCCGGTGCTCGGATATTTGTGTTTCTCTAGTTTCTACACTTCTCCGGATTACAAGTAAGTAAATAATTACTTCTTTAGTACTTTTTATTACTTTTTTTTATTTCTACATTCTTTCTTTTAACTTTAAGAAAGTTTTAGATAATTTTAGAATTTAGGGGGAAATGCTGCCAATTTTTCTATATTATTCTGTAATTAAATCCGAACTTTTTGCATGATCACATAGAAATAGAGTTTTTCTATAATCTTGATGCTTTAGAATTGCATCCTTTTAGCGCACCATTTTTGTGCATGATTTGCTTTTGTGGCCTGAGGCTGCTATTTTGAGTTGTTGGGGGCACACTCTTGCCGGGGTGCGCCCCATTTGCATGCATATAATATTGCTAGGGCCTGAGGCCTTTTGTCTTGCTTTTTCACGCAGGAGGTTGGGCACATCCCTGCCGGGGTGCTGCCCAAATTTTTTTTATTCTATTCTGGAATTGAATATTTATTTACCTTTCCAAGTATGAAGCATGCCTTAGGACTTAGAAAGCCCATCTTTATTCGCTTTAATTATCTCCGTAAGGATTACATGTTCCTTTGCCATGATGAGTACAAGGCGTGATAGGGTACTTCCGTAGCCGGGATGTTTGCTATTTTTATCTGTCATTACTTTTTTTATCCTATGTTGGGCCTCCGTTACCCATGATAAGGCCCAGATGGACCTTAAATTTTGGAAAATAAAACTGATAGTGTTTGTTTCGCCAAGTTTTCGCTATCTGACTCTTTCCTTTTTTTTACAGGATGCCTCCCAGACGTAGAGCACCACAGGCCCAGCCCGAGCTTGAGGCCCCGGCTTGGATGGATGACGAGTCCGCCCAGAGGTATAGGGCGTTGGCTCAGGTGGAGTTTCGGGCCAGCCGCTTTGTATCTCGCCCTTTTCTGGAGGCCCTCGGGTTGGCCCCGGAGTTCGATTTACTTGCCGAGGGAGCGGGTTGGACAGAGTTTCTTGAGCCTGCCTTCCAGACATTCCCAGAGGCTACCCGCCAGGTGTTGGCCACTCTCCGCTACACGGGCTTTCAGAGTGCAGATACTGACCCGGGGGTGGTACAGTTTTGGTTTGATGGCGACCATGTCAGCATCACCAGGCAGAGGTTTGCTCAGGCTATGGGACTTCCTTCGGGAGAGGAGGTTGAGATCCCGCGGCGAGCGGTGAGACGCGTCCATTGGGCGGCTATTGCTATACCAGGAGTGCTGTATGATCACGATACAGCGAAGAGCACCGTACTGGTGTCTCAGGCACTCCGGTATCTGCACAGAGTGCTTTCCAGCTCGTACCTCGGTCGAGCTGGTAATCCAGGGTCGCTTAACGCGGCCGAGATCTGGAGCCTCTGGGCTATGGTGGCAGGCCAGCGTCTCAACATTAGCCACGAGATCTTGGCCAACCTGACCAGAGTGGGCAGAGGGTTGACACCGGTGGTGATGGTAGGAGGAGTCATCACCCGATTACTGTTGGGATTGGGGTTTAACCCCGAGAGGCTGAGAGGACCTCTACCGGAGGGTATCCATGTAGACGCTGCAGCCGCAGTTCAGATGGGGATGATCTCTCAGATTCCAGGTCAGGCGGAGGCTTATAGGGTGTTGACTATCCATGAGACCCGGCGACTGTTCTCGCTTCCACCCCTGGGGGCAGACCCTGATCACCCAGAGCACCAGGAGGGGCAGCCTCCACAGCCCGAGCTGCAGCCTCAACCTCCGCAGGTACAGCCGCAGCCTCCACAGACTGAGCCTCAGCCGGAGCATCAGCCTCCTCCACCTCCTCAGTCACAGACAGTGCCTCCGCCACAGCAGCAGGAGCCTCCTAGGACCCCCTTGGATTTTGATTTTGGGATCACGATGGACGATCTCTTTGCCTCTTCACCGGCATCTAGGGCCCCGACTCCAGCCCCGTCGCCGGGTACCAGGGTACAGAGGCCTGCCCGCGAGCCCTCCGAGAGATACCATCCGTACTCCCGGGGCGATCCTGGGGCATCCACTTCTTCGGCACCACCACCAGGGCCAGCGCCACATCAGCCAGCTCAGCCGGACTTGTCCCAGCTCCTCTCCTCCATGTTTATAGCCTTTGAGCGGCGACAGGATGAGAGGGATAGAGCCATTCATGAGAGGTTGGATCGCCAGCAGGCTGCTATCCAGGAGCAGTCTCAGGCGGTGGAGCGACTATCCCGAGAGCAGGCAGGCTACATGGAGCATGCAGCGAGGGAGCAGGCTCGGGCCATGGATGCCCTTAGAGATGAGCAGACTCGGGTTCTGGAGGCCTTCAGAGGAGAGCAGATGAGGCTATTTGAGCAGATTGCTCAGGGGCAGAGGGAGCTCAGGCAGCAGCTCGCTCATGATGTGAGGACGTCACAGGACCAGGCGTCTCAGAGGGTCGATATGACCCTTCAGATGATTGATGAGTCACTTGACTCTCTGAGATCCCGCGTCCAGGCGATGGAGGGGATTCTCCCTCCTCTTTCTCAGACCATGAGGGAGTTTAGGCAGCAGATGGAGCAGAGCTTAGAGCATAGGAGGACGGCCGCCGCAGAGCAGACCACTCAGTTGAGCCAAGCCTTCAAGAAGTTGGGGGACAAGATCTCTGAGACCTTAGGGTTTCTGGGCACTTGTACCCAGCCCTTCTTGGACGGCTACGATCAGGTTCAGTTCAGGCGAGCCCACGATCACGAGGCAGGACCCTCTACAGCTCCGCCACCCCCTCAGGCCCGTCCACCTCCGCCAGGGGCCGTGCATATCTCGGATGATGAGGATCCCGATGAGCCCTCAGACTGCACACCTCTCTGAGTTTCAGGGAGTTATTTTGTATCTCTTGTATTATGTATATGCATTGTACAAAAATGACATTTTTAGTGGAAAAACTTTTGCTTCATTATTTGCATGTTTTTCTTTTCTTTTTCGGTTAATTGCTTAAATAACACCACAGAACGTGTATTTTCTCCTATTTACTCATGTGTCGATAAAAATGACGATAAAAAATAATAACATGAAACCAAGACAAGCAACAAAAGAATGATAATCAATAACAGGTCAAAAGATGACTACTCAAACAGGAATTAACGAAATCCTTTATCTCACAGGTACAGAGAAATATCGATCTGAACACAGACATCGATTAAAAAGATCTCCTTGAAACGAGGAAACCGTCGGAGTTTCCACACTCCAAGATCGAAGCTGCAGTTCAAGAAACACTGCTCTTCACCCTGGAGCTGCGGTTCAAGAAACACCGCTCTTCATCAGATCGAAGCTGCAGTTAAAGAAACACTGCTCTTCACCCTGGAGCTGCGGTTCAAGAAACACCGCTCTTCATCAGATCGAGGCTGCAGTTAAAGAAACACTGCTCTTCACCCCTGGAGCTACGGTTCAAGAAACACCGCTCTTCATCAGATCGAGGCTGCAGTTCAAGAAACACTGCTCTTCACCCCTGGAGCTGCGGTTGAAGAAACACCGCTCTTCATCAGATCGAAGCTGCAGTTAAAGAAACACTGCTCTTCACCCTGGAGCTGCGGTTCAAGAAACACCGCTCTTCATCAGATCGAAGCTGCAGTTAAAGAAACACTGCTCTTCACCCTGGAGCTGCGGTTCAAGAAACACCGCTCTTCATCAGATCGAGGCTGCAGTTAAAGAAACACTGCTCTTCACCCCTGGAGCTACGGTTCAAGAAACACCGCTCTTCATCAGATCGAGGCTGCAGTTCAAGAAACACTGCTCTTCACCCCTGGAGCTGCGGTTGAAGAAACACCGCTCTTCATCAGATCGAAGCTGCAGTTAAAGAAACACTGCTCTTCACCCTGGAGCTGCGGTTCAAGAAACACCGCTCTTCATCAGATCGAAGCTGCAGTTAAAGAAACACTGCTCTTCACCCTGGAGCTGCGGTTCAAGAAACACCGCTCTTCATCAGATCGAAGCTGCAGTTCAAGAAACACTGCTCTTCACCCTGGAGCTGCGGTTCAAGAAACACCGCTCTTCATCAGATCGAAGCTGCAGTTAAAGAAACACTGCTCTTCACCCTGGAGCTGCGGTTGAAGAAACACCGCTCTTCATCAGATCGAAGCTGCAGTTCAAGAAACACTGCTCTTCACCCCCGAAGCTGCGGTTCAAGAAACACCGCTCTTCACCAGATCGAGATGGGATCTAACTGGCAAAAGGCACGGAAGGTGAAAAATCGTCGAAGGTACGCTTTCTTTCCAACCTTTCTCTGAGTTTTGGCTTATCTAGGCACTTGCGCGCTAGTTTCCCCAAAACTGGGGGCAACTGTAAGCACCGTGTCCTGGAACAGTCCGGATCAGAGGTTACCCTATGAAGAAATCAATGTTCGAGGCCTGTACAGGAGGCTGAAGTTGGAGGTTTTAGTCCCGCGTTCCGTGAGAAATGAGGTTTTTCTACACTTCAGGGGCAGAGGGGGAGGAAACGGGAGTTTTCTGAGTCAAAAGGGTTTTTTGTCCTCCACAGACGGCCAGCCCGTCTGTGGAAGTAGCCCGTCGCTTTGAGTCACCGACGGCTTGGGGGATTTTCCGACGCCCGTCGAAAAGTCACCGCCCCTGTCAGGAGCCGCCTGGTTTCCCGGGGCACGCAACCGTTCTGACGCCCGTCGGTGAAGGTGGTAGGGCTGTCGGAAGTGTCCTTGTGTCAGTAGGATTCTTCCGACGCCCGCCCCTATGCACCGACGCCCGTCGGTCGTGTCTGGCTATATAAGGTCCGGATTTCCACTTCAAAAACGTTGGGAAATTTTTCAGAAGGGGAAACTCTGCCAAAATTCGAGCACGTTTTCTCTCTCTTCCAAAACACACATTTCCCAAAGAATTTTACTTAATCAAGGATCAAATCGATCAAAGGAACTAAAAACTAATTAGTTTTCTTTAGATTTGGACTCCTAAATTGACTTTCTGAAGGATCAGAGGTGAAATAGCTCATTTTCTCTCTCTAATCTTTCATTCTCCTATTTTCTCGTGGAACGCGCGGGGATCTAACCGACATCAAAATTCTACCCAAGGCAACTATCTGAGGGTAAATATTCCGGATTCTCTCTCTGTCTTCATCTTATATTTAATTATTTATCATTTATTCATTCATTCTGTGAAATTTTTGAATACCTGTCATTACTTTTCTTCATTTTGACTCCCTCGTCCCCTTCTTGAATAAAACCTTTTTTTATTTTCAAAAGGCCCTTTTCTCCTTTCTGTTTTTTTCGAGACAGAGGTGACTGACGGGTCATCTTTATGACCGACGCCCGTCGGTCACCCACCTATAGACGCCCTCCTTGAGTGACAAACGGGCGTGTGGAATAACTAAACCGACGCTCGTCGGTCAACCAGGAACAGGCCGTCGGTGGGTTCTGCTTCCATTGTTTTGACCATTTTTCATCTCTATTCAGTCTTTTCGATTTCTCATGTGTTAATTTCATGAATGTTAACATCTCTTAATTTTCTGTGAGTGTATATTGGTCCTCATTGATAACTTCGAGCTTGAGTGGCTGCCTACCATGCATGGTGGATTTCGTCCGGTTTAGTTTTCTTAAACCTCTTGATTTATTTTCTCTCGCTTTTTCATTCATTGATTATTTTATGTATATGAATAAGCTCTTTTTTTCTTGTTAAAAGTAAAAATAGACCAACAATTTCTACTTAAATAAAAGGGGGTTTTGTACAAAAATGCAAAAGGGTCCCAACGCCCTATTTTCATCCAATAAAGATCATCACATATAAAATATCCCATTTTTGATAACGATGCATGCGAGGACCAAAGTCCTCAAAATAAACAATGCCCCGATTTATGCATGATTCGCACATTTATAAAAGGGAGTTGTATTCCGCTCCTTGTATTATTGTACTTTATCACTTCATTATTTATCCGCTCATTTATTGCTTTCCGAATGTGAATAAATGCGCCTTTTAATCAATTGCATAGTGTGGAGAGAGAGCGAATTAATGACATTAAAATTTGATCATAAAATAATTGAGGTAGAAATAGATGAGAAATCCCGGACCCAGCTCTGGTCTTTGGGCTCGAGAGGTTAGAGGTTATCCTTCAAGATACTTCTTGAGTCACGAGACTTTAGCGCTAATCCTAGGCCTCATGGCTCAATATGGATAAAAAGCGCAGTCTTAGGCTCTCCGAGGCGAGAGAAACTTTCCCAATGTTCTATTGGGTGGCGACTCCATGAAACCTCCGTGTTGCTCAACATAGACGCACTTGTGATTTATCGCAAGATGCCAACGGACCCGCAATTGCCCCGATCGCCCACGTGCGGGCGGTCGAACGGGCGGCGCATCGGGATCCGGCGCGCGTCACAAACATGTCATAAGAGTGATTTTCCTCTTGATTTAGAGCCCATGGTGGGCATGAATCAATTCCCCACCTTTACCCTCAACTAATTTGTATATTTTTATGTGTTTTTGTTCCCGAATTGAACCCATTTTACACTGAAACATTTTCGGGGTATATGCCATGCATGTTTAAGTTTATCAAATTATTATAAGATTAGTTATCTAGATAATAATGCCACGGCATAAGAGTTAGTGTTCAACACGACATGCCATGTATATTGATTGTTGTTTAATGGTTGAGTTGTTGTAATGCATTTGGGTATAGTATATAGAGTCTTTATGCAATCTGGCTTCTGTCACGGGTGTGACTTCTTGTCGCGATTGCGACAGTGAATCCTCTCCCATTCTACTTTATTTCTGAAAAATGTTTTCTTCTGTCTTGCTTTGCATGTTTTCTCTCTAGTGTATAGTATATGCTTACTTGTTCATCCTTTACATTATAATTAGAGTTTTGTATTCGTAAATATATTGACATGATAGTATTTTGAATTGTGATCTTAGTAGTATTAAGTATTCTATTTTGAGTTATTGAGTCAAGCCTGAAGTGTCATAGTAGTGGATAGATAAGCATGCTTATAAAGGGTTAGTGAGTGCAGCTGCCTGTGACGGCCCCGTTTGGGCTAAGCGGCCGACCTCCGAGATGGTCATTTTAATAAAGATAGAGAGAGTGTTTTGAGACTTTTGTCTTCCGTTTCAAAATGTACCCGTATCCACCATTAATGAGAATTCCGGCTACTTTATGTTTTGTAGTGTTTTCCAGGCGACTGTAGGGTCTGTAGTGTACAAGAAGTGTAGTAGAGACTTGCATATGTATAGCGATTCATATAAATATACATGAACATAGCATAACATGATATCGCTATTATTTTTGCCATATTGCTTGGATATTTGCATATGAATATAGCAAGACATGAATGTAGTAGAGACTTGTATATGAATATGAACATAACATAACATGACATCGCCCTTGTTTGCTATACTTGGATTTTTGCACATGGAACTGATTAGTGTAAATGTTATATGTTACAAGGTTGTGTATATGGTTATTTGTGAATGACATAACTAAGGATATACATGTTATATATTTGTGACTTCGATCGAAGTCTTTTATTTCTGTTTATCTCTACGAAGCGTTATCACTTAGCATAGGTGTTTTTCCCGTGTAGGTTTTTAGGATTGGATCAGAGGGTGCACATCTGTAGGTCGAGGCCACTAGGGGCTTTTATAGAAACCTTTTTGTACTAGATAGAGTTTCTTACATTTTGAGTAACATCATTATGTACATAGGAAGCATAGTATTATAATGTATATGTTAACTGTTTTGTATATGTTCCGAAAATGTATATGTAATAAGTATTAAAATTTTGTTTATGTACAGTTTATATATATGATATAGGAGCTTTTGTTTTGCCCAAGTTATTTATTTATTGTTTTCGCTTCCGCCTTTGTGTATGCATGTGTACGAGTATGTGTGTGTTTGGCTTGTGGCACCCTAATATTCCTTCCCGGGGTTATGGGGGTGTCACATTAGTGGTATCAGAGCATAGGTTAGATGGTTCTTATCTATAAGATATAGAGTATGGATTAAGTGTCAGAGTTTGTCTAGAGTCGTGGCCTGATGCAGATGTTATCTTGTAGAGTATATATAGAATTGGATTCGAGTGAAGTTGTTAGTAAGTATAGTCTGCTCATATGTATAGTAGCGGGGAAATATCGAGGACGAAATTTCTTAAGGGTGAGAGATTTGTACCGACCCGATTTTGCCCTAGAAGAATTTCGAAATTTCGTTCGGTACTTCGAGAGTTTATGTGTATAAGAGAGTGTATTTGAATGAGTTTCCTATTTAATTAAGGTTAAAAGTTTTGCTATAAGAAAATTATTTTGAGAAGATATATAAATGGCTTATGTGTGTGTTTTGTCGCGAGCGCGACATTTTCGCGGGCATGACAGAATGCCTCACGGGAAGCCTAATTGAGTTGGATCAATTTGGGATTATTTGATGTGTATCGGACACGTGGCGGCGTAGGAGTTTGACAAGTGGCAACATGGGAGTGTGACACTTGGCATGGGACTTTTGTTTTGAGTGAATAAATGGGATGAGTGGCATTAAAGGAAGTGGTTAGTGGCATTAAGGGCAAGTTGTTGGGCATTTATGTGAGAGGATTTGGCTTTATTTGGGTTGGATAAGGGTTGACCGGCCACTATCTTCTTTATTCCTTTCCATTTTCTGCTTTTGGCCTTTGCTCTTCTTTTATTCTTTTGCATTTTCTTTGGTTTTCTGCCCTTCCCCTTTGCCTTGCCAACTCTCTCTTCTTTATTTTATTTTTTCCATCTCGTTTGATTGTTCCTTGAGTGAAGCACTTGGATTGGTTTGAAGAGTAAGAGAAGGGTTTGGCTTGTTTCTTGAGTAGAGGTCAGTGTGATTTTATAGTATTGGTCTTCTTCTTCTACTTGGGTTTTCTATTTTCGGTTTAAAGTTTAAAGCTTGGTTTAAGTGTTCTCTTGGTTGATTTGTGCATGTAAGCTATGGATAAGAACAAGGAAAGGGGAGGATTGGAACCGATTAGAGAGACGTGGTCAAGCTATTCGAAGGTTGGGATCGAGTGTGATTTCAGTTAATTTGCATGTGTTTGAGATTGAGTAATTTATGCTTGACTAGAGATATGTATGAGTTGTATACTTGTTTATATGTTCATTTTGATTGCTTGCAGTGTCCCTATGATATATGGTTATGATTATGAAATTTGATCATTTGCGTGTGGGTTGATGACATTAGATGATTGACATATAGTTTTTGAGTGTAAGATGATTTTGGGGAAACTCTGTTCATTTTTCATCAGTTCTCCGTTTAATTTTTATGTCATAAATATAGTTCTAAAATTCAAAATTGCGTGATGGTTGAGCTTTAGAACCATGACTTCAACACCTATAAAAGTCTCAGAAATGACCTTGAGCAAATTCTAGATCTAGGATCCTGAAAATTGGCCAAAACAGAGGTGTCTCTACTTTTGTCGGTTCATTTGAGTAGTTAAGATTGTGTAGATGATATCTGACGTTACAGATGTCCAATTGACCTGAAACTTATCCCAATTTAACGATAACTTTATAGGGAACAATTGTTAAGAGGACATTTTTCCAAAAAATGAAGTTTAGACATTGGTTTAGGTGATACAAGTTTGAGGTGAAAAACAGTCTCGTGAGGATCCTGTTGGAGCCTACTGTCGCTACCGCAACAGGGGTCATGAGCGCGACAGAACATGTCATAAGAGTGATTTTCTTATTGATTTATAGCCCATGGTGGGCATGAATCAATTCCCCACCTTTACCCTCAACTAATATGTATATTTTTATGTGTTTTTCTTCCCGAATTGAACCCGTTTTACAACGAAACATTTCCGGGGTCTATGCCATGTATGTTTAAGTTTATCAAATGATTATAAGATTAGTTATCTGGATAATAATGCCACGGCATAAAAGTTAGTGTTGAACACGGCATGCCATGTGATATGGATTGTTGTTTAATGCTTGAGTTGTTGTAATGCATTTGGGTATAGTATATAGAGTCTTTATGCAATCTGGCTTCTGTCGCAGGCGCGACTTCTTATCGCGATCGCAACAGTGAACCCTCTCGTATTCTATTTTATTTCTAAAAAATGTTTTCTTCTGTCTTGCTTTGCATGTTTTCTCTCTAGCGTATAGTGTATACTTACTTGTTCATCCTTTACATTATAATTAGAGTTTTGCTTTGGTAAATATATTGACATGATAGTATTTTGAATTGTGATCTTGGTAGTATTAAGTATTCTATTTTGAGTTATTGAGTTAAGCCTGAAGTGTCATAGTAGTGGATAGATAAGCATGCTTATAAAGGGTTAGTGAGTGCAGCTGCCCGTGACAGCCCCATTTGGGCCAAGCGGCCGAACTCCAAGATGGTCATTTTAATAAAGATAGAGAGAGTGTTTTGAGACTTCTGTCTTCCATTTCAAAATGTACCCGTATCCACCACTAATGAGAATTCAGGCTAATTTATGTTTTGTAGTGTTTTCCAAGAGACTGTAGGGTCTATAGTGTACAAGAAGTGTAGTAGAGACTTGCATATGTATAGAGATTAATATAAATTTACATGAACATGGCATGGCATGATATCGTTATTATTTTTGCCATATTGCTTGGATATTTGCATATGAATATAGCATCACATGAATATAGCATGACATGAATATAGTAGAGACTTGTATATGAATATGAACATTATATAGCATGACATCGCCGTTGTTTGCTATACTTGGATTTTTGCACATGGAACTGATTAGAGTAAATGTTATCTGTTACAAGGTTGTGTATATGGTTATTTGTGAATGACATGACCAGTGATATGCATGTGATATATTTGTGACTTTGATCGAAGTCTTTTGTTTCTGTTTATCTCCAATAAGCATTATCGCTTAGCACAGGTGTTTTTCCCGTGTAGGTTTTCAGGATTGGATCAGAGGGTGCACATCTGCAGGTCAAGGCCACTAGGAGCTTTTATAGAAATCTTTTTGTACTAGATAGAGTTTCTTACATTTTGAGTGACATCATTATGTACATAGGAAGCATAGTACTATAATGTATATGTTAACTATTTTGTATATATACCGAAAATGAATATGTAATAGGTATAAAAATTTTGTATATGTACAGTTTATATATATGATATAAGAGCTTTTGTTTGGCCCAAGTTATTTATTTATTGTTATCGCTTCCACCTTTGTGCATGCATGTGTATGAGTATGTGTGTGTTTGGCTTGTGGCACCCTGATATTCCTTCCCAGGGTTATGGGGTTGTTATATAGTAAGCCAGTAGAACCCTTGTCTCATGATCTTCTTTGCCATCATTAAACCATTCATGTGGACTCCATAAGCTCCAGGGTGAGTTTCCTCTATTACACTCTCGGCTTCTTTCTCATCCAGGCACCTCAGTTAAATGCCGTCGACTTGTCATTTGTACAACACACCATCTATGCTAATAACCTGAGTGGATAGTTTACGGATCAATCTCTTGTCTTTTTTAGTAGCCTTTTCTTGGAACATTGTATTTTCTAAGTAATTCTTGATGTCATGGTACCATGGCTTCTCGTCCACAACTTCAATTTCCATGACCGGATTGGACTCAAAACTGGGCTTCTCAGAACTGGAGATCAAAATAGGCTTCATGACTACCCCCTTCATGTTTTCCCATATTGATACTAAGGTTGCGAGCGCATCTGCTAACTGATTTTCATCCCTCGAGACAAAGTGGAAGGTGTATGACTCAAACCGATTACCCATATCCCTTAAGTGCTTCACATTTGGTATTAGTCGCTCCTCCTTAATAGCCCATTCACCCTGAATCTGATTGATCACTAGTTATGAATCTCTAAATACCTCTGCGCTCTTTGCCTCAAGGCTATCAAGGCTTCTAACCCGAAAGTGCAAGCTTCAAATTCGGCTTCATTATTAGTGGCCTTATATCTCAGTTTCTTAGCTAGCGGGAGTTTTTCATCATCTAGGGTCATTAGAATGACTCCTACTCCTGCCCCCTTGCTATTTACTGCTCCATCGAAGTGTAATTGCAAACCTTGTACTGTGATGGCTTAGACGTCCTCATCTGAGAAGTTGGACTCAAATGAATCTCCTTGGATAGGGTGTTCTGCCAGAAACTCTGCTACTACATGCCCCTTAATAGTCTTTCGAGTGATGTATTCATCATCGAATTCTTGCAATAGCAACAACCATCTCCCCATTTTCCCTAACAAAGATGGAGCTTCCTATAGGTATCTAAGAGGGTTCTATTTTGCAACTGCTTATACCTTGTAAGAGTGGAAATAGTGTCTCAACTTCTTAGAGGCCTAGATTACTGCGAGGCAAATCTTTTCTACTTCTGCATACTTGACTTCATAAGCAAGGAACTTCTTATTATGGTAATAGACTGCTAACTCCACTCCAAACTCATCCTCTTGAGCCATCATGACACCTACAGAACTATCCTCTATTGCTAGGTATAGGATTAATGGTTTGACTGGTTGGGCTGGTCTCAGAACTGGGGGATTCAGCAAATGTTCCCTTATGGTATCAAAAGCTTTATGGCAATCTTCATTCCATCTTAAAGGCTGATCTTTTCTGAGTAGCTTGAAAAATGGCTCACAAATTGTGGCAAGTTTGGCATTGAACCTGCTGACATACTGCAACCTGCCCAAAAAACTTCTGACATCCTTATGAATTTGGGGTACTGGCATTTCCCTAATGGCCTTGACTTTGTCCGGGTCAATTTCAATCCCTCTCTTACTGACTACATGCCCTAATAGCTTTTCTAAAGTGACACAAAAAATGCACTTCTTAGGGTTCAACCGCAAGTTATACTTACTGATCCTCTGAAAGAACTTCTCTAGAGCCTCAAAGTGACCTTCCCTGGTGGCTGACTTGATCATCATGTCATCAACGTATACCTCCACTTCCTTATGAATCAAGTCATCGAGGATTTGAGTAGCCATCCTTTGATAGGTGGCTCCTGCGTTCTTAAGCCCAAACGGCATCACTCTGTAAGCAAATGTTCCCTATTCGGTGATGAAAGCCGTCTTGATCCGATCAGCTATCTTGTTGAGAATCTGATTGTATCCTGCATACCCGTCCATGAAACTGTAGATCATGCAAGCAGCTGCGCTGTCTACTAACACGTCGATGTGTGGTAGTTGAAAGTCATCCTTTGGACAAGCTTTATTTAAGTGTCGGTAGTCCACACATACGCGTACCTTGCCATTCTTTTTGGCTATCGGAATGCCATTGGCCAGCCAAGTCGGGTACTGCACTTCGATCAAGATCTTGGCCTCGATTTGCCTATGGATTTCTTCCTTTACTTTCTTTACCCATTCTGGCCTAAGCCTCCTAAGCTTCTATTTGACCGGCTTATGGTCAGGATATGTTGGGATGGCATGCTCAGTGATTTCATGATCTACTCATGGCATATCTTCGTAGGTCCAGTCAAAGACTTTTTCATATTTTCTTAAAATTCTCTCAAATTTTGACCTCTCCTCAGGAGTTGCATTAGATGCTATTAAGATTTTCTTTGGGTTTTCTGAAGTTTTGAGATTAAATAGAATGGCATCAGTTGAATCAATGTCAAATATGAATGAGTCATGATAATGATTATGCATAATGAAATCATTAGAAACATTGCACAAGTAAGCCAAATTGTTCATATTATTGATTGAACTGGAAAAGTCGTCAACATTATTAAAAAGTTATGGGATAAAAAGAAAGTCTAAATTATCATCTTCTTCTCTCTCTACCGATGCAGATGTTGCAGCTGACAGTTGTGTATTGAATGGGCATCTTGGAGGCACTGCAGCAACCCCCTGTGTAACTTCACTTTATTCCGCTGTAGCTTCATCCTCTATCTTCTCTTTAAGCAATGAACTTCTCCGTAATAATCTCTTCGGGAGATTTTTGTTCCCAGATGGTCCCCATTGTCATGAGTTATTCGTCCCAATAACCCTCTGCTGGCTTGATTACTCCAATGTCCAAATTTAAGACATCATTAAAGACCTTGAATCTCGGTACAATTCTTCCCTCCACCCATTGAGGCTCGGCTTCTCCAGTGTATATGCATAATGAGGCGGCCAACAAAAAAGTGTTTTTGATGTGAGGGATCCCATTCACTGCTCTCCTGCTCTTCAGTGTACTGCCCACATATCCAAGGCCCTTCCTATCCTTCTAACCTCTTGAAGGGGTTGATTTCACTCACGGTCACTCAACTTATAACTTATCGCGCAAAAGTAACCGACTTTTTTTTTTCTTACTTAAATGTCACTGAACTTTTAACATTTTTTCAAAAAAGTCATTTTAACCGAAATCCGGCAAGTACCCTCGCCGGATTGATGACATGGCATGCCATATCAGAAACTACATGTCGTTTAACAATATCTACAACAAATGTTACATTTAAATCAATTTCACTCATGGTTACTAAACTTATCATTTATCGCGCAAAAGTAACCAATTTTTTTTTCCAAATTAAATATTACTGAACTTCTAACATTTTTGCAAAAAAGTCATATATTTACTATTCGTTGCCACGTGTCATATGCCATGTCATCAATCCGGTAAGCGTTCTCGCCGGATTCCGGTAAACATGACTTTTTTGCAAAAATATTAGAAATTCAGTGACATTTAAGTAAGAAAAAAAAAGTCGGTTACTTTTGTGCGATAAATGATAAGTTGAGTGACCATGAGTGAAATTGACCCCCTTTTGAAGTTATGGTAGTTTACGGCCCTTGAGAACTTTTACCCTAACCGGCCCCAGGGAGAAAAGACATCCTCTTCATCATGTTTACTACCTGAGGGCTCCCCTAGATGTGCTCTTCCTTGGCAATCACAGCTACATGAAAGCCATTGAAAGGTTGCCTGGCGAAATCAAAAATGGAAACCTGATTCTCCCTAGCCGCTCTGATTGTCACTACTTGGCCCTCGTAGGTAATCTTGATCATCTGATGTAGAGTGGATGGCACCCCTCTAAGCTTGTGGAACCGTGGCCTGCCCAGAAGGGCTGAGAAGTTGGCTGGAATGGGAAAAACTACAAACTCTGCCTCAGTCTCAATCAGCCCAGTCTTAACCAATGCCTTAAACTTTCCCAATGCCTTTCTGCGGGAGTTATCATAGGCTGTGATTGTGAGGTTAGACTTACTCAGCATTTCTTTCGACACTCTGAAAGCTGCCATTACCACCAAAGGGCAAACATTTATGGAGGAGCCATCGTCCACCACTACAAAAAATTACACCTTTTATGACGCAAAAAATTATCATGAAAAATTCATTTTTCGTCGCTGAAAAAATAAGGTGACGAATTTTTATCGTCATAGAGAACGTAACGGTAGGCGCGTAACATAAAAGTTTACGTGACAATTTACTTATTTGTCACCGTAAGTATCATTTTTTATGACGAAAATGATTATCGTCATCTTTATTTCTTACTTTTCATGACAAAAATTATGTCATAAATAAAATTATATTTCGTCACATTATATTGTTTATCGTCACAAAAGATTTGTATTTTTTATGTTAAATTTAAAATTCATCATGAAATTAAATATTTTTAATGACGAAACTCTGCTTCTAATTAAAACCATTAATTATTAGTTACGTAATTTTCCTCACAAATAAATATAATTTTCGTCATAAAATATTTAATATCGTCATTAAATCTAATACTTTAAGTGACAAAAAATGATTTCGTCATTAAATTAATGTATATTAATGATGAATATAAATCGTCATATTATTTTACAAATTAATAACATAAATACGGACAAAAATAATTGTCACAAAAAATAGTTTTAGCGATAATTTTTTATTATCATTAAATTATATTTTTTTATTACAATATTAATATCATAATTGTAAGCATTATATCATCATTTATGAACTAATAAGTCGATAAATTATGACAAATATACTTGTCATATATGCATTGTACTAAAAATGACACATTTTAAATTTAATATTATACAATCAATTAACTTTGTAAAAAAAAAAATTGTCAATCAACTGATATAGAGTATTTATTTAGAAAAAAGATCAATAAAATAAAAAGATACTACTTAATACAAAAAATTAAAGGTATTTGTACTGACAAAACAAATATAAACTATTGTTTAACTATTATGACCAACATAGGACTTGTGCATACTCAAATAAGCTCCTAATCAAACAAGCTAAATCCTATGCCATCCTCACTCTCTTCTTGAGGCTCTTCCTGTAAAATCATCAAAACAAGTCACATAACAATTAGAAATTTCCACCCTACAAAAATAATTTGAAACCGCATGCCTACTCAACTAAAACTTGAGAGTGAATATGCATAATTTAATATTTTTAATTTGAAATACCATTTACCTTGATATTTTGCTCAATATCCTATGGTAGCATGGAAGAATTGGTTCCATAAATCTGGCAATAACAGTAAATAGGAATTAGCATCAAGAACTACATAAAAAGCAAAATATTTCCTAAAACAACAGAATCACACTGAAAGATTATGATAAATTGTAGTCTCTATTCTCTTACAAGTAATGTTACACGAGCCTACAATTTATAAGCATTCAGAGACTATGAATATAAATAAACTTGCAAGAATTAATTTATGAATAACTCATAAAATTAATATTTTATTTACATATATATATATATATATATATATATATATAATTTCCTATTGCGTGAATGAATACTGATGTATTACTCATAAAAAGCTAAAGGGATAATAGGTAGAAAGGTAAACATGAAATTTTAATAACTTCAAAAACTTCCCTATAGCTGTTGAATCAAGACTAGTAAGTTATTTTCAAGAGCATCCTTCGTGAAGCAAATATTGCTGCCCATATTATGGCAAAATTGGTTTTGAATCAATTCTTGCTTGTTTTACTTCATTTTTAATTCATATATATATATATATATATATATATATATATATATATATATATATATATATATATATATATATATATATATATATAAACTATTAGCCCCGAATTTTTATGTATTTTTACACAAAACTTAACAAAAAGCTCCTGATTTTTAAAATTTTTATTATTAAATATTGAACATTTATTTCTAAGCATTGAGTCTGATTTTTTTTTTCAGCTCCTTGTTGCTATTTTATACTTTTTAAACTACTAAAATGTTAGGATCTATACATTGCTTACAAGTGGTGAACTTTGAAATTCAAAGAGCATGACTTATATATACTGCAATTTAATAAACTTATACATTTAGAGGCATTCACATTACTCAATGAGCAGCAACTCCAATCATGAAATAATAATTGTTGGAAACGATGAACTAGAACTATTTTTTAGCTTCTTCGAACAAGAAAATAAATTGAAAATTGAGCACATAAAACGATATCAAAGGAAATAAAGAACTATGAACTTTCACTAAAAGTTGTAACATTAATTTGGTTCTACAAGTATTGATATTCCTTTCATCTTTAGGTATATTAACCCATAATGACAAAACTGAAATTTAACTGTCCTCAAAATAAAAAAACAGTCAGCCAATATAACCCACCCAACCTCATATATGATTTGCTTCCTATAAAGTTGATGAAAACAATAATATTGAAAGACCATAAAAATACACAACCTCCACTAAAATCATGCATACCAGCAATTACTAGGATGAAAGATTAAATAAAAGATACTTTGATTTGAAAGTTCCATATTTAAACTATAAGCAGCAGTTGAGCATAACAAGAGCATACCTTTCTGCCATCTTCCAACAGGGGCCTTAATACTGTGACCAAGATAAATCTCTCGATGTTTTTCAACCTTCACATCTTCCTAAGTAAATTCTACGCATAAATTTATCCATTAACTATTCAACAATCACATCTTCATCCACAAACCAATTACCCAGCAATTCCACATGATCGATCTAATATGCATCCAAATTGTTCATATATACTGCCAAATTCCACATGGAGGATACCATTAGCATAATTCGGTCCTAAGATTTGGAATACAAATAATAACTAATTTTCTATAACAAATTGAAGAAAAAAATAAAATAAAAATTTAAAAACTGATTGAATATTCCATGAATGTGCAATACATATATATAATTTCTATATATAATACAATATAAGTTAGAGTTGGATTATCACATTCAAAATAAAATACATAAAATTGAAGAAGTCCAGCCAAATGCAATAATAATATGGCCTGCTAATTAACCTCTTTGGATCTATAGTACATATATAATGACAACAAGAAAGTATGAAAAAGTGCCATTAAATATGATATCATCACATATTTCTTCCATAGAGATTTCAAATGTTAATTACAGATGCATAATCATCAGCATGCAAACCTCAATGGTAAATCGAGAAAGAGATTCTGTAAAAAATGGATTGAAACAGAATAGCAACAAGAAGAACAAAGCTAAGGAAGGGATCAGAATTAGAGAGGGGAAATAATAGGCGTCCGAAGAAAAAATAAATAAAAATGAATTGATTCAATTCTACCCAATTTACATAAATAGAAAATATTCAGATACAATATTGTTTATTTATTTTTACTTAAAACAGATAATAACAGTCCGATAGGAAATGTCGAAAAGAGATGAGATTGTAGCTAGCCGGCCGCTGTGGACCGTGAATAGAATCACTAATATACATATCCTTGCTCAGACCCACATCAGAATCACTAATATAGATATGGGCAGAGATACAAACACATGTAGAAACAGGACAAACAGATTGATTCATGAGTAAAATTCTAATAAAACAAAATCAAACAAATATACAAAATCAAAAGGAAAACTCATAATCCGAAAATAAAAATCAAACAACTCACAGTTCTAAATAGAAACTACAAATTTAAATACAGATGGTTAAAATACTCATATACTTCGATGGCTCCAGTTTAACAATTCCGGCAAAGATAAGTTTAATGGCAGAATCATAACAGAAAGGGGAAAAAAATCGAACCTGAAATTGGATGAAATCTGGTGGGCATTGACCTCACGGAGGCGATGCAGTGGTGTGAACTCTTTACTTGATTTGAAGAACACTTTGGGGTTTTCTCTTTAGACTTAACAGTGAGATTAAGAGAAACGATTCGAAGTCGGCGCTAGATATCAGTGAAAGTTGCCGGTGGGTGGGGGACATGGAGGTCGGCAGGGGTGGCGGAGATGAGAGTCGCTGGTGGCTGAGAGAATGAGATAGAGGGTGGTTTTTGTGGCACCCCAATACCCCTTGGGAGGATATCGGAGTCGCTACAACGCATGCACATACAGAACACTCATGCGAAAGCGAAGATAAAATCATACAATCACATGCAGCGGAATAATGGTCTTTAACATAACAAAAACATGCCAAAAAGCAAACTCATATATTCGTGTATATATTCAAAATGAAACTGTCCTTTTACATTATAACATTTACTTTACATTTATATACTGTAAACAAAATACACTTTGCTTTGCCAGATACATGTCCTATACAAAAGTCGCTTTACTTTTACATATGCCAAGCTATACAAAACGCTAGAACATGTATACAAAACTATGCGATATACAAAAAGACTTCAATATATACTCCTAGTGGCCATGACCTTGCAGATGTGCAACCCTCCGAACCTGTAAACCTACACGGGAAAACACCCGTGCTAAGCGAAATCGCTTAGTGGGGATATCACATATAAAAGACTTCTAATGAAGTCACAAGCATAATCATTAAGCATATCATTAGACGATATGCCAATCATATATAAGCATATAAGGATATAAGCATTTATCATACTTGCAACATACTAAACATATAGTCATTCTGCTATATAACATATCTACTAATCTCATGTAACCTAATACATGTTCATGTTCTTCTAACTCTAATTTTCAGCTCATGTAACATATAATATCATGTTATTGCATATCATGTCCATTTATTTACATATAAGCATAAAAGCATACTTATAGCATATCTTGTACAAATAGTAACTTCTCATATACATGTAAGCTCATATAAGCGTTTCAGATATACGATAGCCTTATACTTCTCTAGCCATGTACTATAGCTTTTTAACATTTAAATATCTCTTGTACATATAGACATCATTTCTTATACATATAACATTATCATCTCTTGTACATATAACATCAATTCATATACTTTTACATTTTACACTTAGCCCATTGTCATAACATAAGTGGATACGGGTACATATAGATACCAAGTAATGGTACCAAAACATCTAGAGACCATAGTCTCAAGCCATCTAGAGACCGTAGTCCCAAACATCTAGATACTTTAAGTATCAACATCTAGACATCCGTCGATGCCAAACATATAGACACCTTTCAGTGCCAAACATCTAGCAGCTGCAAATCATCTAACCCTTTATAGGCATGCCTATCTATCCACTTGTATGAGCATCTAAGGCTTATAACCATTATTCCATATCAAAACATGTATGGTCATTCATATACATTTATTTAAACCCATGCTAGTCATGTAATCTACTCTATATCCTACAATAAATACATACATGTCATTCTAAACTCATTCACATGTAACTCTATATGCATATCATTGCATACATGGTTCACCATGTTCAAGATATTTTAAATATATGCTTGTTAATACGTATCATCATTTATGATTTATCATACTTAATTTACACATGGATATACTCATATATATGTATTAGCACGTTCATGGTTATACGCATTCACATTTACACTTATTCACCTTCACATTCTTGTTGTACGCATCCATATTCAAGACTATACATATTCGCATTCAAAACTATAGCATTCGCACTCATGATTTATCATATTCGCATTCACATACTTAATTCATCACACTTAGAACACTTATAGCTCATATATATATTAGTATGCATAATTTATCATACTTAGGATACTCATTTTATAATGATAAATATGTATTGGACAAGTCATGGGAACTCGTGGTGAAGTTCGGGTGCATTTCGGGAAGAAAAACACCCTAAAAAGACAAAACAGGGAGGGGTCATGGTGGTAATGGCCTTGTTGTGACCGTGAGGTCCATAAATAGGCATTCTACCTGCTAAAAACATATGTTATGGTGGTAATGAATTTCATTGTGACCGTGACATACCAAAATAAGCAAAACAGAAGCTAAACTTCAGGACTGCTTCTCACCAAAATTTTGTACAGCCCAAACCGAAGTCTTACACTTAATTTTAGGCAAAGGTCCCTTCATAAAATTTCTTCCTATATGTCTTATCTTTCAAATGGGACATGTTTCAGGTCAATTGGATTTGTAAAAAATCAGATATGAATTAAATAATATAGACTATTCTAGTGAACCCTACAAAGTAGAGACACGTCTGTTTGTGCTATTTTTAGGGGTCTTCGAGCCAAAATTAGCTCAAAGTAATTCTGACAAATTTATAGGTATTGAAGTTATGGTTAAAATGAAGCAATAAAAACTCAATTTGGAGTTCTGAAACTCCAGTTATGCTAAAAATACTATACGGAGGTCTAGTAAGCTATAAGCAGAATTTTCCCTAACACTAGGGTTCATACTTTTCATGCTTATACACTTAATATGCTCATGGATTTTGTTCAATACTCATCACACATCATGTGTACACTTCAAGTACACCTCTATCAATTAAAGCATAATCATGCATCAATTACACATCACAGCCAACTAACCAACACATATAATCAAATAAAATCAACATAAGAACACATAAGAACACATATATCCCAAACCTCAAAAGTAGGTTACTGGACACTCTCTCACTATCTAGAGCTTCTCCTTGCCCTTAGGCTTCCTCTTATCCAGTAATTCTTGCATAATCAATCAAACACCTACTCTTAGTCCATAACTCAAATCACTTAAACCAAATCAGAAATGAGTTGAAGAAAGAGATGAACACAACTTGTTAACCACACTTACCTTCTTCACTTAATTCTCTTCTTCAAACTAATCCACATGCAATCAAATTCCAGATTCAAGCATTAAGAAACCAAGTTAAACTCAATGAAAAGAGAGAGATGAATTTTAGAAAATGGAGAGAGAGATGGCCGGATTTCATTATGCTCAAATCCAATTTTTTGCCTCTTCATATTCTTAAATTGCATGCAAGAAGATTGGCTGGCTCAAGGGAGGAGCCACATGTGGATTCCACTAATCCCATCCACCAAAGTTGCACCTTAATCCTAGGATATTAACCATTTAATCCCTCATAATAATTATGTCCTTTAATTGTAACTTTTCCTTTTTCAATTACACCCTTGGCCCATTAATTACTCACTTAATCCAATCTGATTAACACCCTAACATGCAATTGACACTATAATCCGACTAGGGTACACTTTGGGGTATTACAGTTTTTTCGAGAGAAATAAAGATCGGTGATTTGAGAGAGACAGAAATTGATTTTATTAATTAGGGTTGTTTTCTTGATATATTTGTTTATCATAAATTTAATTATTTTTAATAATATAATTTATTTTTCTTATATTAATATAATAATTAATTGTGATATAATATTATTAATATCATAAATTCATTTTATTGGCTACGAAATTGAATTATTTTTTGTCAATAAAAAAAATTTATTAAAAGTATTTTTATTAAAATATAATTTAGTTATAATATATTTTTATTATAGTGGATTGTGACAATTTAGTGTAGGGGGATAGAGCGAGCACTCAACGGCCGTGAGGCAACGACTACAGTAGTAGACTAAGGCAAACATATCACAAATCACGAATCAAATAGAGAAAAAAAAATTGGGTTTCAATATAAATCACACCCACCTGATGAGGGCAGTGACAGAGGAGAGAATGCAGCGAAAACGATGGACAAACACTCGACAGAGGCAAGGGAGATATCAGAGATCGACAGCGACAAATGCAGAGGGAAAAAAATTGAGATAAGAGGAGATACAAATGGCGAGGGTTCCGTACATCATTTAGGGATTTAACTGAAGTGACCACAATGTAATTAAATGTTGTGTACACTTCGTTTCTAACATCGGTTATTAATAGATAATTGGCGTGTAAAATATAATTTTTATAATTTTTTAATTTATATTTAAAAAAAAGTAGATGATAAATTATTTTTAGTCATTAAAAAATTTATCATGACATAAAATAAATTATTTATAATATGATTTAACTGTAACACATTTTTATTACAGTTGACTGTGATAAAATATTATAGTCGCACAAACTGGTTGTATTATAATAATGAACTTATATTTGGTCGCAATATATTCTTTTTTGTGACATATTTGTTTGTCATAAATTCACTTTTTTTTATGACATAATTTATTTGTCGTATATTAGCATTACAACCAATTGTTACGAAAAATTATTATTGTCATAAATTGATTGTATTGGTGACGAAATTGTGTTTCGTCGTAATATATTCCTTTTTTGTGACATATTTATTTGTCATAAAAAAATTATTGTGACGAAATAATTTTATCGTCACTAATTCATTAAATTGTGACAAATATAATTCATATCACAAAAAATAAGTATTTGACGACGAATTTATGTGTCACAAATAGTTAATTTTTTTTTTTCTATCAAAAGAAAAAGGTTAAAAAAATTTTCTCCATATCAAAGGTGACGAAATTGTACCTCGTCAAAGTATATTTATTTTTGGTGACATATTTATTTGTCATAAATAAAATTATTTTTTAAAATAAAATTTTTGAAAAAAAATAATTAGGAATATTCTTTTATATCGATATCTTATTTGTGATGAAATGATTTTATTGTCACTAATTTATTTAATGATGACAAAAATAATTCGTCACAAAAATTAAATATTTTGTGACGATTTTATACGCTGTAATAAGTTATTATTTTGTCATTAAATTTTTTCCCTAAAAAAAAAAGGTGGGAAAATTTTCCTCCTAAAAAAACCATGACGAAATATATTTTTCGTCACAAAATTAATCTATTAGTGACGAAAATTAAAACATAAAATGATACAAGATAATTTTGTCATAGTAATAAATAGTATGGTGACGTTTTAAAAAATTTGTCATTGTAAGTTATAATTAGTAACGAAATTTTATGCGTCATTAAAAAATTTGTCACAAAAAGTAAAATTTCTTGTAGTGCACCATGACACATGCCGTGTGCTTCTCATTCACCTGGGCCCTTATGTATAATGGGCAATTGTGGTTGCGGCCTTTAGCCGGCAAATCTGCACTTGAGTAAACCAAGTTCTCGCCAGCACTCCCGTTTACTATATCTAGCAACTCTGTGGGGGAAATGGTGGTCGCCATTGTGGATTTGCATAAGGTTTCTACCAATTTGTGCCTGTGCAAAGGAGACTGCCTCAAAAGATCCCAAATCAAAATTTGAGCCGGCGTCCTTTTCAATTGCCTTTTTATAGGGTCTTCTTCTGACTCCTTTTCCTTTTGCACAGAGTCACTGCAGACCTTCTCATCATTATCCCTCTTCGAATCATTCTTCCTCTCATCCTCTTCATCTTCGTCTGAACCCCATGGGTCTGTAGACTCGTCATCACCAAAATTATTATTTTTATCTCTACTGTTATCAGTGGACCAATAATCTACCATTGCCATGGGAATCCCTTTTTCATTTGCCCCCTCTGGGCAAATGATAGCAACGCTCTCACTTCTGTATAAGTCTCTCAATACATATGACTCGGGCAAGCTGGACCCAATCATAAACACCGGTGGGGGCACATTATTTTACCCGGGCTTTTTTTAGCTTCCCCTCTTCTCTAGATCTGTTATTAGCTTTGAGTGAATCAGATCCTGGATGGCATGCCTCAGCGCCTTGCAGTCATCTGTTGTGTGCCTGGTGTGTTGGTGGTAAGAGCAATATTCATTATCCTTGTGCCCGGGTTGCCCCTGGGTCCTGGAGTGTCTAGGTGCTAGAGGTTGCAACTTCCCCTCCTTTATTAACCTTCTCAGCACCCAAGAGAGAGACCTCCCCAAATTCGAGAAATGCCTTGGATCGGCACTTGCAACTGAAACCTCGGCCATCTTGCCTAACCTGCCGCGACTGCTTGAACTTGCTAGCCTACTTGCCCCTTGACCGCCACTGCTCTTCTTATACGTCTCATTGCTGGCTCTCCTTTCCAGATACTCCCTTCACCTTCAATGGCTATGTCCTTCAGCGACTCCCAATCTTTTTAACCCTTCATCTTCAGCCCATCTTTCAGATATGGGCTAGCATTCTTGATAAAGAGCCTTATCTGATCCTGGGTATCTAGCTTTCTTTTCATTTCCATCACCCGATTCCTCTACCGGGTCAGACACTTGTGAAACAACTCCCTGAACTTTTGTTGTAAAAGTTCCAAATCTTTCAACGTCACTTCCATCCTTATACTATAGTAGTACTACCTCAGGAACTGTTCCGTCAATGGGTCCCAATCCTCCTTAGTCCTCCTATCTAGCCCATGGTACCAATCTACTGCTAGGCCTGTTAAGCTCTTCTGCCTCTTGGTCAAAGTAGTACCCTTCATCACCAACGAGTACTTATTTACATGCGTAGTAGGGTCTGAGGTGCCGTCAAACTTTGGGACGTCCGACATCTTAATGTTTTGAGGGATCATATCTTCTCCCTCCAACTCCTTATCTTCGGGGTGCATCCCTCGCCCCCTCGTCAACATCCTCGACATCGCTTCAAAATTTTCTTCCATCTTCTTGCAGATGGCTTTCTCCAGCTGAGGTGCTTTTCCTCTAACCGACATATGCTCCTCGTACTCATCCTCTTCCAAGTCTTCTTTTATCCTATGGGCCGTGCCTCTTCTCAGTCTCGTAGCCGTGTTAGACCTTAAATCCACTGGTGGTGGGAGAATCTCTTCTTGTTGATCTTCTCTAGCCTCCTCTTGTTCATTTTGTCTCATAAGAGGGGCAGCTGGGTTCTGTGGCGCAGGCTGGGCCATTGTTGCCATTATGGCCATCATTCTGTTCTCAAATTCTTCAAATTGCCTCCAAAATTCCTTGGCTATTATGGCCCAGGTGGCATCCGTTCCTCTTGGTGAATTAGCCATTTTGCTGTTTATAGAAAATTGAGAGGAGGTAGCGTGACTGCTCTCGAAAAGTGAATCTGAATATTCTACCCTTTCTGGTAGCTCAAAGAATGGATTTCTACGTAGCTGCCAGCGGGCACCTCTTGACCACCTAGGTAAATCTATGATGGCTGCAAAAAATATCTGGTCAGGATGATGCATGAATGGCATATGATGCATGATCGTGCTATGTAGAATTCACAACAACATGTAAGCAAATATACCCTTCCAACCTTGTTACTCCCAGACATAAGGCTGTATAGTCTCTGTCCTAGGCGGGCTTAATCCACGGGTTAATAAGGAACCCAATGTACGTGAATGGTGCACGACGGGAAACTGACAGCATAACCTCTCTTAACTAATGTGCATGTGTATGGGTCCTAACCTTTATGTATGTAGGCAGTCCGAATGAATCGACTTGGGCCTATCGGGGCATGAAAGCCATTGATTAGGTGACCAATCAGATTATCTGGGCTTGTCTAGTACATAATTGTAACACCCCCTACCGATACGTAGGGGAACCCATCCGCGAGGGAGTGAGAACCCGTACGAGCAGGAGTGTCACACCAAACAGAACAGTGCAAAACATACATTCACATAATATAAACATACATATAAACAGTGGAAATTAAAACTTTAAAACCAACTGAGCATTTATTCATGATATAACAATATTGAATTACAAAACTGTTCTGATACCATCATAATTCCATCATTCAGAGATACATAGCGAAAGCTTACAAAATACTAAATACAAGAGAGATCACTATTACAAAATAATGATGATACAAAAAGAAACTATGTCCTATCAACAAGCCCACTGTGTTGGCTTGACTGGCGGCGACTCTTCGAAAAGTTATACACCTTTCGCACCTGCACGGGTGAAACACCGTGCTAAGCGATAACGCTTAGTGGGGAAACAAACAACAATATATGGATGGCCATTCACAATGATCGTCAAGGAAATTCACATACGTAATGGCATACTAATAATCATAAAGCATAATCACAAAAGAATTCCATTCATAACCATTCAAAGTTTCAAAAAATATATTCATATTGTAACACCCCCATACCCCCGGTAAGGAATATCGGGGCGTTACGCGGACACTTACGTATACATGTACATGCATTAGCGGAAGCGATAGCATAAACACATCCATTTAAAAGTAATTAAATACTGCACTAGGGCCCAACATGCATTTCATATCAACTATACATATGTACTTCTTTCTCTTTATACATGCTCATATTACACTCTGTTTTCATTTAACTTGACATATACATTTACATGTGATTCTGTAACTTTTATTACATAATGATGTTACTCAAAACATCACTAGCTCTGTATCTAATCTATACAAAAGACCTGAATAATACTCCCTAGTGGCCTTGAACTGCAGATGCTCGCTCACTGTTCCGAACCTGTAAACCTACATAGAAATAAACATCCGTGCTAAGCGATAACGCTTAGTGGGGATGAAAATAATGCCAAGGACTTCTTTACGAAGTCACAAATAAATCACACAATTCATGTAACAAAATCAACTAGCTCATGCATATAGCTTTTATACGTGTATGGGTTGCATGTTCAAATATCAAATACTATGAGCTCACATATATATATAACATCTACTCTTTTACTTATTCATGTACACTACAACTTGTACATATCCTTTATTCAAATATACGCTATCATATGTCCACATTCAAGTAAACATATACTTGTATATAAACTGTCATGTATGCATATAACTTTTACACACTTGTACAGGGCATGTAATAAAATATAGCAATTACCATGTATTCGCATACATGTAATCATGTACTTCTATATAGAATATTCATGTATTTAAACATTACTCTCATGTGCTGTGACATTTAATCAGAACAATACTTTTAATGATCTCATATTCACTGTACAAGAACAATAAGCCTGAATTCCTTTCATGGTGGATACGGGTAACTCTGGATACTGTTTACAGTATCTTACATGTGGAGAATTAACTCAAACTCTATGGAATACACGAGGTATTTCGAACTCTGGGCACAATTAAGGCCAACATGTAGCAGCTGCACTATAGCCCTTTATAAGCATGCTTATCTATCCACTACTATGGCACTCAGGCTTAACATAAAGACTCTATGCACTATATCATGTACATTACCCTCTCAAGCATTATAACATGATTCAATCATATGCACATTCTATATCACACGATAAGTCATGTTCAATCATCACAAAGCATGTAGCATATAGGTTCCATTCACAAACTCATATATCCTAGCATCATTTACATATAATTCAATATCACATGGCATATCCTGTTCAACAACTAAAAAGCATGTAACACTTAAATTCATTACATAAACATATAAATCATGCAAAGCAAGACAAAAGGAAACACTCTTCAAAACAAGTAAAACAGGACGAGAAAGGGTTCTCTGTCGCGATCGGGACAGAAGACAGATGGCATAAGGGTTCTATACTCTATACCAAATGCATTATATAACAATTCATATCACATAACATATCATGGTCAACGCTAACTCTTATGCCGTACCATTGGTTACATAGATAACTAATCCTATACTCATTTGATAACCCTAAACATGTAGGGTATAAATCACGGAAACATTCCGGGCTAATACGGGTTCATTCCGGGGAGTAAAACATCAAAAAAATATACAATTTAGTTAAGGGGAAAGGCGAGGGGTTGACCCATTCCAACTATGAGCTCAAAATGAAGAAGAAAAAGCTTAAAATGAGTTGTTCTATCGCGAGGTCGCGACATGTGTCGCGCTCGCGACAGAGACTCGCCTCTGGTGCCTCACGGCACCACTTTTTACCCTAAATTTGAATCGCAGAAACCAACATCTATACCACATTTTTAGGCAAACTGGTCTTCATAACAATTGTTCCCTAGGATATTTTATTTTAAATGGGATAATTTTTAGGTAATTTTGACATCTACAACTTAAGATATGATCTAAATAACCTCTACTATTCCAGTGAACCCGCCAGAATAGGGTCACCTACGTTTTAACTACTTTTTGAGATACGTAGAGTCAGAATTAGCTCAAGCACCCTCTTAGACATTTTTAGCTACGGATCTTATATTTCAGATGCAATTTGAATCAACTCAATTGAAGCCTTGTAACTCTACTTAGCTCAAATACAATACACAGAGGTCTGATAACATTCTGAACAGAATTTACCCACAAACACACTTTACACATGCAAGTTGTATGTAGACCATTTAACACACATATAATCACAACATATCCATATACATACACCATAAAACACTACAAGCAATCAAAATGAACAATAAAGATCGCACGCGATCCCTACCTTAGGTGGCTTAACCGCTTCTCTCTAATCGATTCTAAGCTTCTCCCTTTCCCTTCACTAGCCTCTTATCCACATCTTTCACAAATCACATAGAAAACACTTGGGTTACTCTCTTTTCACTTTAAATCAAAAACAAAGAGAAAAAGGAGGTCAGATCAGAAAACAAATCCAGCTTACCTTTTGAAGAGACCTAATCAAGCCCCTTCTACACTCTCTTTAGCCCATCCAAGTGGTTCTCTTATAGAACAAAGCAAATGGATGAAGAAGAAAAACAAAGAAATGGCAAGAAGGAGGGACACAACAACTAAGAGCAAAGAAAATAAAAAGGAGAATTATAAGGCCAAATGCAGAAATTGAAAATGGGAGTAAGAAAGTGGCCGGTCAACTCTTATCCAACCCAAATAAAGCCAAACCCTCTCACATAATGCTCACTTACAAGCCATAAATGCCAACCATCTCATTTAATCCATCCATATCTTAAACCAAGCCAAGCCAAGCCAAGCTAAGCTAAGCCAAGCCAAATGTCTCTTCCCTACAATGACACTTGGCACACTCCTACAATGCCACTTGTCAAACTCTTATGCCGCCACTTGTCACTCTTCTACGATGCCACTTGTCACTCCTCTATGATGCCATGTGTCAACTCCCTACAACTCCAAGTCTCTTAGTCCCACTTATGCACACATCTCGCGAGGGGGTTCTGTCGCGCTCGCGACGCTTGTCGCGCTCGCGACAGAATGCTCACGCCCGCACCAACCAGCTGAAGTTCAAAAACCGCTGGAGGGCTCTGTTGCGCCCGCGACACTTGTCGCGTTCGCGACAGAACTCTCGCACATAAACTTACCTTTTTCGAACAAAACTCTGTAATTCTTCTAGGGCCATTTTGGGGTGTTATACATATGCTCATAAATAGAGTCATTCAGATTCAAATACTTATAATCATACTCATTCGGATTCATATACTTATAATCATATCAGAACAAATCATAACACCTGCTAAATCATAGTAGTGGATAACGAGTAAACGCGCAGCGGTACCTTACGGGTACGAATCGACACATAGCGGTACCTTATGGGTACGAATCGAGAAAACAATATCATATTTTCTCTTTTCAAAACATTTTACAAAGGGATCTTAAACAAGATCCGTACACGTAGAAGTTTGCGAGGAACTAAACGGGGACCTGATCAGGGTCCAGAACAGTACAGAGGCTACAATTAAAGGACTCTTTTAGGGATGCCTAACTATCCACTAGACTGACTCTTCCAGGTCATGCATAATCCATTAAATCATCTTTATAGAATTCATCTAATTAACCATGCATAAAACATCCAATTATACTCATATACTTCATAAAATAGTCCAAGTATAAATCTAATAGCAACACAAGTTCGAAAAATAAACATTGGAAATCACAAAAGAAAACACAATTTCAAAACCATGGGTGTCGCGCCCACAACATCTGTCGCGCTTGTGACAGAGGCATAGCTTGCCCCATACGCGATCGCGGCAGTCCTCGCACTCGCACAAAACAAAACACTTCTCACTATCGCGCTCAAGACGTTCGTCGAGCTCGCGACAGTGAGCTGCAAATAGAGGCTATTGTGCTTGAGCGCAGGCGCGCGCTCATGACCGGGTACTACCCCAAACTGCTTAGCAACTGAGCGCTCTGTCGCGCTCATAGCAGCGAGCTCCTACTGCACCCACTCGGCAACCCAATCCGCTGGCAGCGGAGCGCCCTGTCATGCTCACAATAAGCTTCGTGCTCGCGACAGAGAGCTCTTGCTGAGAGCGTTCGGCAGCCTAGCCCCTCGGCCATGCTAATCCGCTCGGCTTCACACAAGGGCTAAAATTACCAAGCACTGTAAAAACCTCGCGATAGTGTCCCATTTATAACAACATCAGGATTTCCAGCTCTTACGTGAATTTTCTGTAGATTTCCACATTTACAAAACAACCGAGTTTCCAATCTCAAACACAATTAACCCAAACATCATCTTACCTTCAATAAACCTCCCACCATCACATATAATATAAAACACAACTTAATTCAACAATTTACACAATTAAAATAATGTATTAACCAAATCAAACTCCTCAAGAAGACAAACCCAGAAATTTACAGCAAACATTCATCAAATTTCAATAATTGCTCAATACCTAAATATTCATGCATTAGAACTCAAATCAATTGAATATCCATAACATTAGCACCATAATATGCCTCATTAAACATCAATTTTCTAGAAATCACATGTAAAGGCATAAATCACAATATACACCAAAACAATCAATTTCCAAACAGAACCCAAACAAAATCCCAAACCTGTAAAATAGGAGAAAAGATGATGAAGAAGAAGAAATGCAGCAAAACTTACCAAATATAGTTTGTAAGATGATCAATTCTCACTAACATCTCTTGGATCCAAGCTAGGGCACTCAAATGGAGAGAAAAGGAAGAAGATGAATTGAGAGAAGAGGAGAAACGGGGAAAGAGATAGGAATTTCTGCTTTCCCTTTTCTCTTTTTTCTTCTATTTACCTCTTTCCTAACCCTAGCCACATGTCACTTCCTTTTTAGTGGGATTTGATCACTCACACCCTACCAAAATGCACTACACCCTCACTAACTCACACCCTACTAACATGTGAGCATGCACACACTAACACAACCCAGCACTCACACCCTAATAACATATATGCACCCACACAATATTATAGCCCATAAAACATGCATTTTACCCAGAATGCCCTTAAAACATGCCAAACTCTCACACATACTCACATACATATGGCAATCATGGCTCAAACTGATAGGGGGAAATTGGGGTGTTACAACTCTCCCCTACTAACAAGAATTTCATCCTCGAAATTCTCACCTGAACTCAACAAATGTGGATATTGAATCCTCATCGTCGCCTCTGGTTCCCAAGTCGCTTCCTTGACTTCGTGATGTCGCCAAAGAACCTTGACCAAATGGACTTGCTTGTTTCTCAACTGTCTCACTTCCCAAGCTATAATAGCCTTCGACTTTTCATCATAGGAGTAATCCGGCTGAATCCGAACATCTTAAACTGACAACACATGCGATGGATCCGATCTATACCGACGAAGCATGGAAACATAGAAGATGTCATGCATCTTAGCTAACTCCATCGATAAAGCCAACCTATAGGCTACTAGACTAACTCTATTCAAGATCTCAAAAGGATGAACTGAGGACTAAGTTTACCTTTCTTGCCAAACCGTAAAACTTTCCTCCAAGGTGAAACCTTAAGGAAAACTTTATCCCCGACTTCAAACAGAATATCCTTTCTCTTCAGATTGGCATAGGATCTTTGCCTATCCTTAGCCACCTTCAAATTCTGCTGCAGAACTCTGATCTTCTCTTTGATATCCCTAATCATCTCTGGCCCAATGAAATATCGCATGGTTAACTCTGTCCAAAAAACTGGAGTCCTACACGGTCGACCATGCAAAGCCTCAAACGGTGACATTCTAATGCTCAACTGATAACTGTTGTTGTAGGCAAACTCCATAAGCCGCAAAGCACAAGCTCGAAGCATATCCTCTAAAATCTAGATAACTCGCTCGGACTGACCATCTGTCTGAGGATAAAATGCTGTGCTGAAGTTTAACTTAGTACCGAAAGGTCTCTGTAATTCCTTCTAAAAATTAGATGTGAACCTTAGTTCCCGATCTGAAACTATCAATAAAGGCAGACCATGAAATCTAACCACCTCATCCACATACACACTGGCCAACTTATCCATCGAGTAGTCCACTCTAACCGGCACAAAATGAGCTGACTTCATAAGCCAATCCATAATAACCCAAACCGAGTCATGCTTCCTCTGAGTCACTGGCAAACTCGATGCAAAATCCATGGTGATATAGTCCTATTTCCACAGAGGGACGGATAAAGGAGTGAGCAATCCCGAAGGGTCATGATGCTCAGCCTTTACCTATTGACAAGTCAAACACTTTGCCACGATTTACACAATAGCTCTGTTCATTCCAGACCACCAGTAGAACTGCTTCATGTCCTGATACATCTTCTCACTACCAGGATGCATAGTAAAGACTGTAGTATGTGCCTCACTCAAAAGTTTCTTAATTAACTCATCATTCTCGGGCACACACAAATGATTCCGATACATAAGCACCCCATCCAAAACTGAAAACTCAGACTGCTTACCCTGTTGAACCTCTTGAAAAACCCGCTGCAATCTAATAACATCCTTCTGAGTGTCCACAATCGACTGTCTCAAAGTCAGTTGCACTCTCAATTGGGCAACCAAAGCCCCATCCAAATCAAATCTCCATCTGAACCGCCTAAAAAACAAAGCCGAAACTGACTTCTGACTTAAAGCATCCGCTACCATATTGGCTTTACCCAGATAGTAATCCACAATGCAGTTGTAGTCCTTGAACAACTCTAATCATTTGCGCTATCTCATGTTCAACTCTTTCTGCGTGAGGAGATATTTAAAACTCTTATGGTCCGTGAAAATCCTACACTTCTCTCCATACAGATAATGCCGCCAAATCATCAAAGCAAAGATCACAGCCGCCAATTCTAAATCATGTGTCGGATAGTTCTTCTCATATGGTTTCAATTGATGAGACGTATAAGCCACTACTTTACCCTCTTGCATCAATACACATCCGAGTCCAATACCCAAAGCGTCACTGTACATCACAAACTCTTTACCCGAGGTGGGTTGAGTCAGTACAGGAGCTTCAACTAACAAACTCTTCAACCTATCAAAGCATAACTGACACTTATCTGACAACTCAACTCTGACTCCTTTCCTCAACAGTCTAGTCATCAGAGCAGCAATAACCGAAAAACCCTTCACAAATCGATGGTAGTAGCCTGCCAAACCAAGGAAGCTTCTCACCTCCGGAACATTCCTAGGCACTTTCCAATCTATAATTGCCTCAATCTTGGTTGGATCCACTTGAATACCCTTAACTGACACAATATGACCCAAGAAAGACACCTCTCGAAGCCAAAAGTCACACTTGCTAAGCTTAGCAAACAAACGGTGCTCCCTTAACACTTGCAACACTAACCGAAGATGCTCTTCATGCTCACTCTCATCCTTTGAGAAAACCAAAATGTCATCTATAATCACTACTACAAATCAGTCTAGATATGGCCTAAACACTCGATTCATCAAATCCATAAAAGCCGTAGGTGCATTAGTCAAACCAAATGGCATCACCAGAAACTCATAGTGGCCATACCGTGTCCGAAATGCAGTCTTAACCACATATGCATCTTGAACTGGAAGCTAATAATAACCCGACCGAAGATCAATCTTGGAGAAAACACCCGCACCTCTAAGCTGATCAAACAGATCCTCGACTCTAGGCAAAGGATACTTGTTCTTCACTTTGACCTTGTTAATTTGCCTATAGTCGATACACATCCTCAAAGAACCATCTTTCTTATTCACAAACAAAACCAGTGCTCCCCATAGAGATATGCTAGGTCAAATAAACCCCTTATGCAATAACTCTTATAGTTGAGTTTTGAGGTCCCTCAACTCTACAGGAGCCATCCGATAAGGTGCTTTCGAAATGGGTGAAGTACCCGGCAAAATCTCTATGGACAACTCCACTTCTCTCTCGGGTGGCAATCCAGGCAATTCACTCGGAAACACATCACTAAACTCCCTGATAACGGGGATATCCTCAATCCCGACTTGATCATGCTTAGAGTCCAAAACAACTGCTAAGAATACCTCACAACCTTTCCTCATAAACCTTTTTGCTTGCATTGCGAAAATCACATTACTAAAAGAACTCGAACCCAAACCTTTAACCACTACTGAAGACTGATCTCTATCTTGCAACACAACTACCTTTCTATGACAATCAACCACTGCCCAATGCTTACTAAGCCAATCCATACCCAATATCAAATCAAACTCCCGAAAAGGCAACTCAATCAAATTAGCAGGAAACTCAACACGCTGAACCAAAAGGGGACAATTCCTATGCACTCTACTCACATTGACACTATGCCCTAAAGGACTGGTCACACAAACCTCATAATCTAACTGATCCACATCATGCATCTTATCAAACAATATACTTGTGCATAAATATGAGTGTGTGAAGCCAGGGTCAATTAGAGCATATAACTCAGTGTCAAGGGCATCTTGCTCATCTCGAGCTCTCATGGCATAAGCTCTAGCTGGAACTGTCAAAGGACGATCAACAGACTCTGATGGAGCTCCCTCTCTATGTCGACCACCTCATCCTCTACCTTGGCCTCTACCATGACTAGCTTGCGGTGCATTAGAACCAACTCTGCTAGCCTCACGTTGATAACCAGAAGCCTCAATATACCTCAAAAAATTTGCCAAGTAGTGATCAGTGCTACCACATCTGAAACAACCACCCATGAGCCACCTATGCTCACCCCAATGGCACTTACTGCAGTGAGAACACTCAAGCAATAAATCATTCCTCAAACTAGAACCACCTCTGCCAGAACCAGAACCCCTGGCAGAACTATGCCTCCTGCCTCTCAAAGCCGGACCTAAAGACTCATCATACGGGTTCCTTGACCTCTTACTCGATGATGATGGCGATCCAGATCCACCATGAGGGGGATTCCTCCTTTGAGCTCTCTCTCTCAGAACTGACTCAGATCTCTCGGCCCGCACAGCCGCTTGCACTATCTGGTAGTACCTAATGCCCGGAGTACTCATCAGAGAAATAATCATAGCTCTTAATGACTCATTCAAACCGACCTCAAAATGCTTACATCTAAACTCTTCAGTCAGAGCACCTTCAGGAGCATACTTGGCCAAACGGTTGAACTCTCTCTCAAACTCTGATACTGACATGGCTCTCTGCTTCAAACTTAAAAACTGTGCCCACTTAGCATCCTTATACTCCCTAGTCACAAACTTATTGGTGAATTCTCTCTCTAATAACTCCCATGTGACCGGGTCAGGCAACTGGGGATGCCTACGGACCAACTTCCACCAGTCATAGGCAGACCCCTGAAGCAATGCCACAGCACTCTCAACTTGCCTATCAGCAGGACACCAAGTCTCCACAAACACTCTTTCTACTTTCTCAATCCATTTCTTAGCTCTCCTTATACTCTCAAAAGGGGCTCTCAGAGCAATCACCCTATCCAAGACTCGAGCTATGTCCTGAGATATCTTCAACATTTCCTTAAAGGGCATGCCTGCGGCCTCAGGCTGAACCCTAGGTGTTTGAGCCGAAATAGACACTAAGGATCAACTGCTTGGGGATTCACACACCTCAAGCGACCCACGAACAGAATCAAAATCCATCTAAAAGAAAGACAAAGACAATCGCATCAGCCAACACAGTCCTAAACATATATTTACACATAACAATCACCAAAAAAATGCCTAAACCGGAGCTCTGATACCAAAAACTATAACAACCCCTACCCATACGTAGGGGAACCCATCCATGAGGGAGTGAGAACCCGTACGAGTAGGGGTGTCACACCAAACAGAACGGTACAAAACATACATTCACATTATATAAACATACATATAAACAACAAAAATTAAAACTTTAAAACCAACTGAGCATTCATTCATGATATAACAATATTCAATTACAAAACTGTTATGATGCCATCATAATTACATCATTCAGAGATACATAGCGGAAGCTTACAAATTACTAAATACAAGAGAGATCACTATTACAAAATAATGATGATACAAAAAGAAACTATGTCCTATCAACAATCCCACTGTATTGGCTTGACTGGCGGTGACTCTCCCAAAAGCTATACACCATCCGCACCTACTTGGGTAAAAATGCCATGCTAAACGATAACGCTTAGTGGGGAAACAAACAACAATATATGGACGGCCATTCACATTGGTCGTCAAGGCAATTCACATAAGTAATGGCTTACTGATAATCATAAAGCATAATCACAAAAGAATTCCATTCATAACCAATCAAAGGTTCAATGAATATATTCATATGCCAACTGATTCATATGCTCATAAATAGAGTCATTCAGATTCAAATACTTATAATTATACTCATTCGGATTCACATACTTATAATCATGTCAGAGCAAATCATAACACCTGCTGACTCATAGTAGTGGATAACGCGTAAACGCATAGCGGTACCTTACGGGTATGAATCGACACGTAGCAGTACCTTATGGGTACGAATCGGGAAAATAATATCATATTTTCTCTTTTCAAAACATTTTACAAAGGGATCTTAAACAAGATCCATACACGTAGAAGTTCACGAGGAACTAAACGGGGACCTGGTCCAGGTCCAAAACAGTACAGAGTCTGCAGCTAAAGGACTCTTTTAGGCATGCCTAACTATCCACTAGACTGACTCTTGCAGGTCATGCATAATCCATTGAATCACCTTTATAGAATTCATCTAATTAACCATACATAAAACACCCAATTATACTCATATACTTCATAAAATAGTCCAAGTATAAATCTAATAGCAGCACAAGTTTGGAAAATAAACATTGAAAATCACAAAAGAAAACATAATTTTAAAACCAGGGGTGTCGCGCTCGAGACAGAGGCATAGCTTGCCCCCTGTCACGATCGCGGTAGTCCTTGCGCTCGTTTAAAGACAAAACACATCTCACTGTCACACTCGTGACGATCATCGCACTTGTGACAGTGAGCTACCAATAGAGGCTGTCGTACTCGTGTGCAGGCGTGCACTCGCGATAGGGGACTGCCCCGAACTGCTTTGCAGCTGAGCGCTTTATCGCGCTTGCGATGGAGAGCTCCTGCTGCGCCCGCTCGGCAACCCAATCTGCTCGCTAGTCCAATCCGCTGGGTAGCCGAGCGCCCTATCGCGCTAGCGACAGAGAGCTCTTGTTGCGAGCGTTCGGTAGCCCAGCCGTTCGGCCACGCAAATCTGCTCGGCTTTGCGCGAGGGCTGAAATCACCAAGCCCTGTCGCAACCTTGCGACAGTGTCATGCTCACGACAGCATCGGGAGTTCTAGCTCTTGCGTGAATTTTCTGCAGATTTCCACATTTACAAAACACCCAAGTCTCCAATCTCAAACACAATCAACCCAAACATCATCTTACCTTCAAATAAACCTCCCACCATCACATATAACGTAAGACATAACTTAATTCAACAATTTACACAATTAAAATCATGCATTAACAAAATCAAACTCCTCAAGAACACAAACCTAGAAATTTATAGCAAACATTCATCAAACTTCAATAATTGCTCAATACTTTAACATTCATGCATTATAACTCAAATCAATTGAATACCCATAACATTAGCACCATAATATGCCTCATCAAATATCAATTTTCAAGAAATCACATTCAAAGGCATAAATCACAATATACACCAAAATAATCAATTTCCAAACAAAATCCCAAACCTGTAAAATCGGAGAAAAGATGATGAAGAAGAAGAAATGCAGCAAAACTTACCAAATATAGTTTGTATGATGATCAATTCTCACCAACATCTCTTGGATCCAAGCTAGGGCACTCAAATGGAGAGAAAAGGAAGAAGAGGAATTGAGAGAACAGGAAAAACGGGGAAAGAGATAGGAATTTCTGCTTTCCCTTTTCTCTTTCTTCTTAAATTTGCCACAGTGCACCATACGCATCCATTGGATTCCCCGTTAACCCATGGATCAAGCCCACCTTGGAAAGAGATATCATTACCTTCTGTGTGGGAGTGATAAGGTTGGAAGCATCTACTTGCCTGTATGTGGTTGTAAATGTCGCATAACACACGATCATGCATCATATATGTCATTCATGCATGATTCTAATTAACAGTTTAAATCTTTTAGCCACCATGGATTCATCTAAGCGGATTAAAAGTTCTGACAGTCAACTAGTAAGGACAAATTTGCACTTTGAGTTGCCGAAATTGGTGTCTAATTGGGGTCTTGAGTCGCTCTCAATAACCAGCGAAACATCTTCTTCACGATGTACTTCAAATTTAAAAATGGCCAATCTACCGAGAGAATCTGATCCAACTCGTACCCTGACTGCTGAGGAGCTAGATAGGAGATTAAAGAAGATTTTAGGCATGATTAGTGAGAGAATGGCTGTGTAACATCCCAAAAACGGCCTAGTTGGAATTTGCATGTTTAATTGGATAAATAAGGGTATTTTAGTAATTGTGCAAGTGAAATTCGTTTTAATTAGGGACTTAATTGAAAGGGAATAAAAGCATTAAAGTGAAAAATTTATTTTAGTGACCAAGTGGTAATTATCAAGGACTTTGTGGAGAAAAGCCAAGGACCAAAGTGAAATAAGTTAAAGATTTTTATCTTGGACAAATGGGAAGTGGACACCTAGGAAGGGTAGATGTGAGCATTTAATGAAAGGAAAGAAAAGAAGAGGAGAGAGGGAAGAGCAAAAATCTGCTCACTCGTTCCTCTCTCTCTCTCTCTCGGCCTCTTTTTCTTCTTTTCCTTATCCATTTTCTGCTCCATCTTCTTCTTCATGGGTGGTGTTTGCAAGTTATGGTTGCTTTGCTAGGCTTTGAGCTAAATTGTGAAGAGGTAAGTTTGATTTGGAAGTTGCTTCTCCTTCTTCCTTTTTCCGTTGGTTTGGGTTTTATGGATGATTTTGAATTTGCTTGGTTTGATTAAGTGTTTGTTTTGCTGGCTTTACATCTGCAAGAATCCGGTGAGAAGAGGCTTGATAAGGGAAAGAGAAGGTGCTAGCTTGAAGAAGAGCTGGGTTATGAGCTTCAAGAGGTTTGGGAGTCGTCATGCCCTTTTCTCATTTCGGTTTGTTGTTGAGTTTTAGATTTTTGGAATTTTGAGTGTTATGTATGTGTTTGTTTGAGTCGTGATATTGGCATGAAATGCTAGGGTTATTATGGTTTGCATGTTAAGTTTTGAAGAGTATGAGCATGAAATGAATGCAAAATTCCTTGGGTTGTATTTGATGGTGTTAGTCTCAAGATATGTTATGTTTAGGTGTATTATAAGTGTGTTTATTAATTTAGAATGATCATTAGCTTTTTTTGGAATGCATTTGAGTTGTGGTTTAGTATGGCATTGCATGAAAGAATGGTTTCTGAATGGTTTGATTTGAGAGTACAGCAGAGAAGCAGAGTTTCTGGGCAATTCTGGGCTCTGTCGTGAGCGCGACGAATGTCATGAGCTCTATAGAGTGCGGAATAGCCACCGGTGTGCTGAGGTGCCCTCTGTTGCCAGCGCGATCCTTATCGCGAGCACGACAGAGAGCTCGATAGGTCGAGCTTTCAGTGTTGAGGTGCGCTGCTCCGAGTCTTGAAGGCCAGCACGAATTGGCTAGGTGTTTAGCACTGTCACGAGTCATGATGCCTGTCACGAGTTGTGACAGTCAGCCAGCATGACTAGACAAGTGAGGTTTGTCGCGAGTCGTGACTTCCTGCATGACTCATGATAGCTTCCTATGTGAGGCTGGCTTCATTATGAGTCGTGATGTCACGAGTCGTGACATCATGCACGACTCGTGACAGCCTCCTCTCCCGTAGCACATCTCTTGCTACTGTCGCCAGCACGACCCCATCACGAGTGCGACAGTAACCCCATCCTGCCTGCCCTATTTTCTGAAATGGATTTTCTTGTCTCATTCTGCATGGTTTCTCACTAGTGCATGGTTCATGTTTTTGGCTAATGCCTTAAGAATATAAATGTTTTAGATTTATGTAAGTGATTATTGATATGATAGTGTTTTGACTTGTGATTTTTTGTACTGTCAAGTGTTATATTCCGAGTGAGTGAGTTGAGCCTAAAGTGTCATAGTAGTGATAGATAAGCATGCTTATAAAGGGATAGTGAGTGCAGCTGCCTATGTTGGCCCTATTTGGGTCTTACGGCGACCTCCATTATGGTCTTAGGGAAAAATGTTTTGAGACTTCGGTCTCCCTTACTACCTTCGGGTATGACAATGTTTATTTTGAGCCTTCGATCCCCCTTCTATTGTTCCCGTATCCACCACTAGTGAAATTCAGGCTAGTGTATAAGATGCTTGATTTTATGATAAGTGAAGTGTTAAGCCTTTGTATGAATGGTATTCAGTTAGTGTTTATTCATATTATGATTATGATATTTTTGACTTTTGCTATTTCGGTATGCTTATGTTTATATTCGCATGATCTTCTTAGTATTCATGTATAGTGTTTGTGCTCTTTTGTCTATGTTCGTCCACACTAAGTGTTATCACTTAGCACGGGTGTTTTCCCGTATAGGTGGCAGGTCTGGTTCGGTTCGTGTCACGCATCTACAAGGTCGGCCACTAGGAGCTAGAAATGTTATTTTTATTTTCACTACAAGAAAATTGAGTTTTAACGACCAGAGTCTCAAAACATTTTATCACTACACGGAAAATGACCATCTCGGAGGTCGGCCGCTTCGCCCAAACTGGGCGGACCCGGGCAGCTGCACTCACAAACCCTTCTTAAGCATGCTTAATTATCCACTACCTTGATACTTCAGGCTTGACAACTCACACTCAATCAGAACATTTACTACACAAGTCTCGAATCAAAACTCCAACATCACATTAATTTACTACAATGAGACTAATATAAAAAAAAGTCAACAAGCGATAAACTCAATCATGTACCATGCAATAGTGAAAAACCGTGCAAAGTAGGACAAAAGAATCACATTAAGAAAATAGGGCAGACAGGAAGGGCTTCTGTCGCGATCGCGACAAGTGTCGCGCTCGTGACAGAACATAGAGTACTTCATCGCGGGCTCATGCCAGGAGGCGCGCTCGCGACGAAGCACACTCGGCAGACTTAAGCAAGGCTGAGCTCCGTCGCGCTCGCGACATCATCGCGATCACTACAGAGACCAGTTACCTCCTCCTCGCGCGCACGCTCAGCTGCATGCTCGCATTGAGGATCTGGCCACCGAGCTCTCTGTCGTGCTCACGAAAACGTTGCGCTCACGACAGAGGGCTCTCCAGCACAAGAGACCAAATCCATTCTCTGTTGCGCTCGCAACAGCGTCGCGATCGCGACAGAACCCAGATTTGCCCAGAATCTGCATTTTTCCTGCTCTCCTACACGCTCAGCCTCCAAAACACATATTCAATCACGAACAAACACTTACCTTGTTTCTCCCATGCATACAAATCATACACAGGTTTAATATATACTTAACTTGAATAATAAAACACAATAAATTCTCAAGAACACAAGGAGCTCACTTTACTCTAACACAGCTACTTCACTACAACAACATGCAAATCATTACAAATTGAATCATGCTAACCTAGCATTTCAATTAATCACATACATACATTTACCCAAACAAAACACTCATGATATCCAGAATTAAAGGGCACAAAAACATACTTTCCATCCAAATGAGAACTAGGGCACAATCTCAAAACTCATTACAACAGAAAACAAACTCCCAAACCTCTTGTATTCCAAAACCCAGCTAATCTTCACTCTAGAACCTTCTCCTTGCCTTTGCTCTTCTTCTTGGCACTAGATTCTTGCACAAACCCAATCAAAACACACTTAAATCCAACCCAAAAATTCATCCAAACCAGAAAACAAATGTAACACCCCCTCTGCCGCTCCCGTTGGAAGGGCGACGGCGGGCGCGCTATCCTACGCTCACTCACAACATTCACACATACACGTATACATGCGCTAAGCGGAAGCATTCTCTAAGAATAATAATAAAGGTAAAACATAAGTCTCATATAATCAAAATATAGAGTTATAAACAATCCAAAATAGTACATCTTAAATCCTTACAAAGAGTTACAAGAGCCACTATACAAAAAGAATTACAGGAGGAGATAACAAAAACAACTCTACTCCTATGTGGCCGACTTGCAGATGTGCGACACGAGCAAGCTCCCAAAAATCCTGTCACCTACACGGGACAAGAACCCATGCTAAGCGATAACGCTTAGTGGGGAGGGACAAAACACAACAAAACATTATACAAGATATAGTAAAAACATACAGAATTCATTAAGTACCAGAAGGCAGAGGTATATATATAATATCAAGAAACACTGTGCAAGATAAAAATTTAGAACAGAAAGCATGAAGCGACTACCATGAACATAATCACGCAATAATCAAAACACTTCACTGACCAATGCCAAAGACTTTACACAATAGCCTGAATTTCAAAGGTGGAGGATACGGGAACACGACAAAGAGATCGAAGCCTCAAAAATAGTTTTAATACCCAAAGGTAGCGCGGGAGACCGGAGTCTAGAAACATTTTATCACTACACGGAAGATGACCATCTCAGAGGTCGACCGCTTCGCCCAAACGGGGCGGACACGGGCAGCTGCACTCATAAACCCCTTCTTAAGCATGCTGAATTATCCACTACCCTGACACTTTAGGCTCAACAACTCACTCATTAATCACAACACTTACTACACAAAACTTAGATCAAAATTCCAACATCACATTAATTCACTACAAGGACGCGAGTATAAAGAGGTCAACAAGACATAAACTTGATCATGTACCATGCAATAGTGAGAAACCGTGCAAAGTGGAACAAAAGAATCGCATTCAGAAAATAGGGCAAGCAGGAAGGGCCTCTGTCACGATCGCGACTGTGTCGCGCTCGCGACATAGCGCAGGGTACTTCATCGCGGGCTCATGCCAGGAGGTATGCTCGCGACGAAGTAGGCTCAGCAGACTTACACAAAACTGGGCTCTGTCGCGCTCGCGATCTCGACAGAGACCATTTCCTTCCTCCTCGCGCGCACGCTCGGCAGCATGCTCGTGCGGAGAATGGCCACTGAGCTCTCTATCGCGATCGCGAGAACAGGCTCCTTAGCAACAAGGGACCATTCTGCATTCTGTCACGCTCGCGACAGAACCCGAAATTGCCCAGAATCTGCACTTTCCAGCTCTCTAACGCAAACAACTTCCAAAACCACTCACTCAATCACACACAAAACTTTACCTCGATGCTCCAAAGCATACGAAACATGCTTATGATCAAGACACACTTAAATTTGAACAAGAGATCACAATTAATAATCAAAAACATACAAGGCACACTTTACCTTCACACAACCATATCACCACACTACAGGCAAATCACTACCATAAGACATGCTAAACCCACACTCCAATTAATCTATTACATGCATTTGCATATAACTTAACACTCAAGATCACTAACAAGTTGCAACCACAAATACAACTAATCCAAGAAGAAATAGGGGAAAACACTAACAAACACATTCAATTAAAGCTCCCAAACCTGGAATTACAGCTTCTCACTTTCTTCTTCAAGGACCCACCTTCTCTTTCCCTTTACTCTTTCTTCTGTCTTCCGATTCTTGCACAAAACCTAGCCAAAACACACTTAAGTCAAATCATAAAATTCACTCTTCAAAACTAGAAATCAAAGGAACAAGAAGGAGATGAAGAAACCCCAACTCAAACTCAAGCACTTACCTTCAAAACCCAGCTGAAACCTCCAAGAAAACACAAGAGGGAAAGGTTGAGAGAAGAAAATGGTAGCAAGAGAGAGAGAGGACGGGAAAGAAGGAGAAAAGGGAAAGAACTAGCTTCCACGGGAAGCTAGGCAAATTTTATGCCCCTCCCTTCCCTCTCTCCTACTTTACCATTAATGCTCACCTACCCAAATCCACTTGTCTTAATCCTAGAGAATCAAACCATCCACTCTGACTTAAAAAAATCCTTGGCACCATACTCCACTTACACAATATAATCTCTTACATAAATATCTCTAAGGCACCAAACTTAACTCACACCATATAATTTCTAATAAACCACTTACATCCAAGGCACCATACACACATAAACCACACAATAAAATCCCTTAACCCACTTACATCCTAACACCTTACACTACAAGCACACTTTATAATTTCTTCTCTTACATACTTAATTAAATTTCTTGCCATTAAAATCCTTATTATCCAAATTTTCTCTTACTCAAATTACGGAAATACTCTAAATATTCCGACTTATCACGCAGATTCCGACTAGGCCCAATTTGGGTTGTTACAACAAAAACAAAGAAAAGAAGATGAAGAAGTCCAAAGTAAACCCAAACACTTACCTTCAAAACCCAGTTCAAAAACTCAGAATTCCAACCCAAAGCTCAAGGAGAACACAAGAGAAAGGAGATGAGAGCAGGAAATGGAAGCAAGAGAGAGAGGAGGGACGGGAAATTGAAAATCAAGGCAAGAGGAGTAGCTTCCACGGGAAGCTTTCTCAAAACAGACCCCCCCTTGTCTCTCTCATCCTTTTCCATTAAATGTTCTCACCCACCAAGCCAAGTGTCAACCTCCTATAGTTTCCAACATCCAACTTTGACTTATTCCTTCTATGCACCATACGCAACACAAACACAATCATTTCTTATATAAATATCCACATTCTTGTTACCAAACCCATATTCCACTAAATCACTTCCCATAAAACACTTTACATATATGGCACCATACACACAAACCACACTAGATTAATCCCAATAATTACCCTACTTCCATACACCAAATGCACACCATAATTCCTCCTCTTAACTTAATTTATTGATTTCTTTGCTATTAAAATCCTTATTATCCAATTTTCCTCTTACTCAAATTACCGAAATACCCTTAATTTACCGACTTACCACGCAGATTCCATCCAGGCCCTTTTGGGTTGTTACAATCACTCCCCCTTAAGAAATTTCGTCCTCGAAATTTCCCCACGAATCACTTATATCCCAACAACCCAAAACTCAAAACTGAACTTAACCAAAAGCTAATAACACAACTTACCGGAAGGTCCTGCTCGATCTGCTGCATCCTTTGCTAGCATTGCATATACTCGCGGACGCACATACACTTCTTCAGCTGGCGATTTTTGCACTGACTCTGACGGCGCTTGCGAAAGACGTCCACTGCCTCTTCCACTTTGATTTCCTCTCGCTCTCGGACCACTAGCTCTACTCTCAGGTTGACCCCGAAGCTCCCTACGATCCGGACAATTAGCTACCATATGCTCTTGACTTCCACATCTGAAGCACACTTCAGAGATCCTTCTACACTCGACCCAATGGCGCTTATGACAATGCTCACACTCCGGGATCACACTTCCCTTGCTAGAGGGTGGCGCTACACTCCCAACTTGCGAACGTACCGGAACCGAACTCTTCACACCTTGACCACTCGGAGCTCCTTTCGACTTCATACCACTCCCATGTCCACTATCCGGTGCTTTCCTCTTGTGCTCAATTCTCTGCTTAATCAATTCGGATTCCTCCAACTTGATTGCCGCTGCCACTAACATACAATACCCCACTGGTTGCAAAACTGACATTGCTGATAAAGGACCTCTGATCACCTCACGCAATCCCTCATGAAAGTGCCTACATCTGAACTCATCCGTCAACAAAGGCTCGGGCACATACTTGCTTAACCGGCTAAACTCCTTTTCGTACTGACTCACGGTCATACCACTCTGCTTCAAACTGATGAACTCTCTCCACTTAGCTTCCCGGTATGCCTTCGTCACATACTTATGCTCAAATTCTTACTTGAAGAATTTCCAAGTCAATTCGGCTGGCCGCTGAGGATTACGAAGCACGAGTTCCCACCACTCATACGCTGATCCTTGTAGCAACGACACTGCACAAAGTAGCCTCTGATCTGCGGAACATCTAATCTCTTGTAAAATTCGGCCTATCCTCTAAATCCAAAACTCAGCCACGTCAGATTGGTCCAATGCAGTCCCATGAAAGTCTTCTGCTCCTCTTTTTCTTAACAACTCAGTCGGAGCCTTAGGAGCAGTCAACCTCTCTACCAACTGAAGTAAACCTTGCACTAGGACCGGATTCTCATGACCAAAACCCATACCAGGAACCTCTTCTTGCTGACGCTGAGGAGCAGGTTGCTCACCTCTCACTACACTCGCACTACCAGCTGTCTCACCCACGTTCTCACTTGGATCAGACTCCATCTAGACACTGCACAAGACAAGACGCATTTGCATTAGGCCATGACAGAAAACTGACTCTCATGCAAAGACTCGACACACAACAAATAAAGACAACCAGAACCACCTAAACCTGTGCTCTGATACCACAAACTATAACACCCCCTCTGCTGCCCCCATTGGAAGGGCGACAGCGGGCGCGCTACCCGACGCTCACTCACTAAAAATGAACATACATGCACTAAGCGGAAGCATTCACTAACAATAATAATGGAAACTATATATATATCATAGTTAAATTACTTTATATACAAAAATCCAAAAGATTACATCTTAAATCCTTTACAAAATTAATACATATACAAAAAAGAATTACAGGAGGAGATAACAAAACAACTCTATTCCTACGTGGCTGACCTGCAGATGCGCGACACGAGCAATCTCCCAAAATCCTGTCACTTACATGGGACAAGAACCCGTGCTAAGCGATAACGCTTAGTGGGGAGGAATAAAACACAACAGAACACTATGTAGTAATATCATGTATCAACATATAGAATCCATTAAGTACCAGAGGACAGAAGTATATATATATACATTAATAATCACTATATGAAATCAGAATTGAAAATAGAAAGCATGAAGCAATTACCATAATCAAGATCACGCAATAATCAAAACACTTCACTAAACCAATACTAGACACTTTACTCAATAGCCTGAATTTCACTGGTTGAGGATACGGGAACACGGCACGGAAGACCGAAGCCTCAAAAACAATTTTAATACCCGAAGGTGACACGGGAGGCCAGAGTCTTAAAACATTTTATCGCTATACAGAAATTGACCATCTCGGAGGTCGACCACTTCACCCAAATGGGGCGGACCCGGGCAACTGCACTCACAAACCCTTCTTAAGCATGCTTAATTATCCACTACCTTGACACTTCAGGCTTGACAACTCACACTCAGTCACAACATTTACTACACAAGTCTCAAATCAAAACTCCAACATCACATTAATTTACTACAACGACACTAATATAAAGAAAAGTCAACAAGACATAAACTCAATCATGTACCATGCAATAGTGAAAAATCGTGCAAAGTAGGACAAAAGAATCACATTCAAAAAATAGGGAAGATAGGAAGGGCTTCTGTCGTGATCACGATTGCGATAAGTGTCGCGCTCGCGACAGAACATAGGGTACTTCATCGCGGGCTCGCGCTAGGAGGCGCGCTCGTGACGAAGCACACTCGGCGGTCGCGACATCCCGCGATAGAGACCAGTTACCTCCTCCTCGCGCGCACGCTCAGTTGCATGCTTGCGTTAAGGATCTAGCCACCGAGCTCCCTATCGCGCTCGTGACAGAGGGCTCTTCAGCACAAGAGACCAAATCCATCCTCTGTCGCACTCGCGACAGCGTCGCTATCACGACAGAACCCAAATTTGCCCAGAATCTGCATTTTTCCTGCTCTCCTACACGTTCAACCTCCAAAATACATATTCAATCACATACAAACACTTACCTTGTTTCTCCCATGCATACAAATCATACACAGGTTCAATATACACTTACCTTGAATAATAAAACACAATAAATTCTCAAGAACACAAGGAGCTCACTTTACTCTAGCACAACTACTTCACTACAACAACATGCAAATCATTAAAAATTGAATCATGCTAACCTAGCATTTCAATTAATCACATACATACATTTACCCAAACAAAACACTAAAGATATCCAGCATTAAAGGGCACAAAAACATACTTTCCATCCAAATGAGAACTAGGGCACAATCTTAAAACTCATCACAACAGAAAACAAACTCCCAAACCTCTTGTAGTCCAAAACCCAGCTAATCTTCACTCTTCAACCTTCTCCTTGCCTTTGCTCTTCTTCTTACCACTCGATTCTTGCACAAACCCAATCAAAACACACTTAAATCCAACTTAGAAATTCATCCAAACATGAAAACAAAAACAAAGAAAAGAAGATGAAGAAGTGCGAAGTAAACCCAAACATTTACCTTCAAAACCCAGTTCAAAAACTCAAAATTCCTACCCAAAGCTCAAGTAGAACACAAGAGAAAGGAGATGAGAGCAGGAAATGGAAGCAAGAGAGAGAGGAGGGACGTGAAATTGAAAATCAAGGCAAGAGGGGCAGCTTCCACGAGAAGCTTCCTCAATACAGCCCTCCCTTGTCTCTCTCCTCCTTTTCCATTAAATGTTCTCACCCACCAAGCTAAGTGTCAAACTCCTATAGGTTCCAACATCCAACTTTGACTTATTCCTTCTATGCACCATACACAACACACACACAATCATTTCTTACATAAATATCCACATTCTTGTTACCAAACCCATATTCCACTAAATCACTTCCCATAAAATACTTTACATACATGGCACTATACACACAAACCACACTAGATTAATCCCAATAATTACGCTACTTCCATACACCAAATGCACACCATAATTCCTCCTCTTAACTTAATTAATTGATTTCTTTGCTATTAAAATCCTTATTATCCAATTTTCCTCTTACTCAAATTACCGAAATACCCTTAATTTATCGACTTACCACGTAGATTCCATCCAGGTCCTTTTCTGGTTGTTACATTCTCCCTCCATTCATTTCCTCCTTTTTCTTCTTCTTTTTCACTTTCCCTTCTCTCTCTTATACGGATCTGCATCTTCTTCTTCCTCTTCTTTTCATTTTTTCTTCCTCTTTGGTACCTCAAGTGTAAATTCTGCTATATTTTGAGTCTAGAAGTGTTTGCATGTGGGTATTTTATTATCTTAGAAGGTAAGTGATTCATTCAACTCGATTTTCTCTTCTTTTTCTCCTTCTTATTCTTTATTTTGGTAAATGTAGTTTTGATTTCTTGCATACAATTCTAAAATTTGGGTCTTGGTTGTAGTGGTAGAACCAAGGAAGGATAAGGGGAAAGCCAAAGTTGGTGAAGCTAGCACCAAGTAATCCTAAGGGAGAAAAGGATTTTGAGGTTTTAGAAACACGACATTTGTGTGTATTTTAGTAAATCATGAGTTAAGATTATTTGATTGAAATGTATAGAAACTAAACTTGTATGTGATGATGAAATTGTTGGTTATGTTGAGTTAAATTATCATGATGCCCTGTTTGAATACTTTGAATTTGAACTATGCTTATGTTGTGTATTTTATATATGGTAGAATGAAGATTGCCAAGAGAATTATGAGTATTGTGTACTAACATGTGTAATAAGGGGGTGTGTTAAAATTTGTAATCTGAGCAACACCAAATATGCTAATGAAAATTGGAATTGGTAGGGTAATTAACTTGCAACATTTTATGAGTTGTAACTTGCAAAGTTTAGCTCTATCTTCATTGGGATATAAGAGTTTTGTTCTTAAAAGAGTAATTATAAAACTGTGGAAACAACTATATTGAATTGGGGACGGTATAGTCTTGAAATTGGTGTACATAAGTTAGATTAATGTGATAGGAGGGCATTTGGATCATGTGAAGTTCCATTAGCCATAACTCCTAGTATATATGATGATAATTGATAAGATTAGTGTAAGTGAACTTATAACATGTAATTAAATAAGTGGTTAAGAGGTTATGTTAGCAAATAATGAGTTGGGAATAGACTATGGGAGTTGTATGTGGAAGGGGTGTCAAATGGAAAATGGGAAGTGAAGGTTAGAGAGCATGGAATAAGGAATTCTTGTTCTATCACGAGCATGACAAAACGCTCATTTTAGCGAGGAGGGCTTTTATCGCGGGCACGCACAACAAAGTTGAGGGCTTCGTTCTATCACGGGCACGATGACCGTCATGAGGGCGACACTCCTGGATGCTTGAAATGATTTCTTTAATGCCAAAATTTATTAAATCAATATGTATAAATAAAGAATAAACATGTATATGATTTCAATCTTTATTATAGGTATGTGATTATGAATACATATACATGAGATTTATCTTTATTTTATATATATATATATATATATACACACACACACATACGATCTTATGCATATGCCATGATGAAGTATTTGTGATTTGAGCTGCAGTGTTTATGAAAAATGTGATGATGTATAATTGAATACTACAATAATGCTATACTTGCTATGACAATGAAAATCATTGGACTAATAATTTCGCCTGCAAGTCAAGTAGTGGATAGATATGCATGCCTATAGGGTCTAAGTGCTGTAGCCAAATGCGTCAGATTCCTTTGAAATCATTAATGTTACTTGAATCCAAATTGGATTCCTCAATGTGAATTATTGATTATCTCTGTGCCTTCGGGTACCAATGCGATAAGTGTGTATCTTCGGGTACAAATGTGATTATTGTACTCTCGAGTACTAATGCGATACCTGATTATCCACGTCATTGAAATGCAGGCAAGGCTTAATAACTAAAATAAGTTACATTGTACATATGGATGCTATGTGATATGATATTGTTAATGCGATGTGTTATGCCTAACATGAATCTATATGACAACTGTGATAACATCCTGATATGTTTTATGATTACCACTAGCGTACTTAATTGTGTTAATGGAAGCATGTTAAATATGGAATGTGAATGATGCCAGGTATCTTATGCTTACCTAATGATATGTATATGTGTATGCATGAATATTATGAGTAGTGTTATTATTTCTCCGCTAAGCGTTATTGCTTAGCACGGGTTTTTGATCCGTGTAGGCTCGGCAACATAGTGATCCGAAGGATGTCCCTGCATTTTGGTTGGTCAACACATTAGGTTTTCGATTCCTAGCTTGGGTTTTTGGATGTTGTGTTTTAAATATATGTAATTAGGGAATGTTCTGGTATGTAATATTTATTATGTAACTCAACTTATGGGATGTAATTTTAATCAGATGATGTGGGACTATGTATGCGAAGTGAATGTCTTCCGTTGCTTGTGAATGAAATTAATTAGCTTAGAGTTGTGTATGATAATGAATGGTAAGAGATGTGTATGTGATATGTGTTGTGACAACCATTCTCAACTACCGCAGCAAAGCTATGCGAGTGGATGGGAATGGGTTGTTATAGGTCATGGTATCAGAGCCTAGGTTTAGTCGTTTCTAGGATGGTCATAGACTAGGATGCGTATAGATGTGTTGATTAATACGGGCATCCTTGATTATTTCTCAGATTGATGGATCCTTCTCAAGATGCAAGAGAAGAGACTGTAAAAAGCATGAATCCCAGAGAAATGGAACTGTCTGAGTCTGGTCAGTCAGCACCAGCCAATGTGGGTTGTGATGCGCGCATTGTCCCTTTGGAAGCTTTACTCAAAATATAGCAAGACATGGCGAGGGTCCTTGGCTAAGTGACAACACCGAAGGCTCCATTGGAATCCTTAAGGAAGCCCGAGGCAGAAGAATTCTATGAAACTAGTCTGGATAAGTCAGTGAAGGTTGAGTACTGGATTGAGAGGATTCAGTGAGTATTAGATGAAATAAGGTGCCCCGCTGAGCAGTGGGTTGAGTGTGTGGTGTCTCTGCTTCAAGGATTTGCTTATGATTAGTAAAAGCTGGTATTGAGGCATCCAATGCTTCCGAATCCAATTACATGGGAATTCTTTGAACATGAGTTCCCAAATAAGTACATAACAAAGGCCTATAAGGAAGCTAATTGGAAATAGTTTCTTAATTTAAGGTAGAGAGCCATGTTTGTGGCTGAGTATGAGAAGGAGTTTTATAGGTTGAGTAAGTATGCACCTGCGGGAGTGCTCACAGAGGAGTTTAGATGTCATCAGTTTGAGGAAGGATTGATTGAGTAGATAAAGGCATTGCTAATCTTAATGACCACATCTCAGATAGTCAGTTACTATCAGATACTGCAGGCAGCCATCAGGGCCGAAATTTCACTTGAGATTCAGAGAGAGAATGCAAAGGAGAAATCCTAGCCGTGGTGGGACACATTCGTGAAAAAGTTCAAGAGATACTTCTATAGCACCTCCAGCTGAATCAACAAAAAATTCATCTACTAGAGGCAAAAGGCAAGGATCATCCTATGCACCTGGTACTGGTCGGGGTGCATCAGGTAATAAGAGTAAAATGCCTGAATGCCCTCATTGCTGTAAGAGGCATAGACAAGAGTGTTGAAAGGTGACTAGGGCTTGCTTCAGATGTTGTAGTATCGAGCACTATTTGGCAAATTATCCCAAGGCATATGAGGTAGAAGGATATCAGCAAGAGGCTAGTCGATGTGGGTTGAATTTGCCTCCAGCTCACTGAGAAAGAGGTAGAGGACATGGCAGAGGTGGCCAGTCCCGAGGGGAAGCAGTATTAAAATCAGTGGATAAACCTCCTACAGCGCCAGCAAGAGCTTATGCCATGAGAGCTCGGGAGGAGCAGGATGCGCCAGATGTCATTGTAGGTACATTTCTACTTTTTAATATGGAAATGTATGTATTGATTGACAAATAGCAGTATGTATATTTATTTGAGTTTTGAAAAGTATTTGCACTGCATATGAAGAAATTTATTAATTCTGAACTTTGTATGGAATACTGATTAATGCACATGTGTTTCTGTTGTGACACCCCATAGTCGCCGTAGTAAAGCTCTACAAGTTGTTAGGGGGTGTTACATATAGGTAGTTAAATAAGGTGACAGTGAAGAATATATATTCTTTGCCAAGGATTGAGGATTTGTTTGATCAATTGAAGGGAGCTGGCATGTTCTCTAAAATTGATTTGAGATCTAGATATTATCAGTTGTAAGTAAAGAAGGAAGACGTACCTAAAACTGCATTTAGGACTTGATATGGGCATTATGAATTCCTCGTGATACCATTCGGGTTGACAAATGCGCTTGCTGCACTTATGGACTTGATGAATAGGGTGTTTAGACCATATTTGGATCTATTTGTAGTTGTCTTTATTGACGACATTTTTGTGTATTCGAAGAATGAGAAGGAGCATGAGCAACATTTGAGAACTGTGCTTCAGACTTTAAGAGAGCATCAGTTATTTGCGAAGCTAAGCAATTGTGAATTTTGGCTGAAGGAAGTGTCTTTTTTGGCTCACATTGTTTCTTCTGAGAGTGTTAAGGTGGATCCAACTAAGATTGAAGCTGTGGTGAATTAGAAACCACCCAATTATGTGCCTGAAGTAAATTTTTGGGATTAGCGGGGTATTACAGTCACTTTGTGAAAGGATTTTTTATCATTGCTTCTCTGCTTACTAAGTTGCCACGTAAGGGAGTTAAGTTTGAGTGATCCAATAAGTGCCAAGCCAGTTTTGAACAGAGAAAAGTATGTTAGTTCAGGCACCAATTCTGATTCAACCAATTTCGGGTAAGGAGTATACTTTGTATAGCGATGCTTCTAAAATAGGATTGGGATGTGTGTTGATGCAGTATGGTAAAGTAGTGTCTTATGCTTCTAGGCAGTTGAAGCCACCCGAGCAGAATTATCCTACTCACGATTTGGAATTGGCTGCAGTAGTGTTTGCCTTGATGATTTGGTGGCATTACTTGTATGGTGAGAAGTGTAAGATCTTTACTGACCATAAGAGTCTTAAGTATCTGCTCACTCAGAAGGAGCTAAACATGAAACAAAGAAGGTGGTTAGAATTGTTTAAAGATTATGATTGCATCATGGATTACCATCCGGGGAAAGGCTAATATGGTAGCAGATGCTTTGAGTCGGAAGTCCGTTTCAGCCTTGCTATTGCAAAGTGGAGATTTAATTCTGATGGTGCTTTAGTGGCACAGTTAAAAGCAAGGCCCGTGTTAAAGGATGAATTGGTAAATGTACAGAAAGGTGATTCCAAGTTACAGCAGATTGTGCAGTCAGTTAGAAACGGGGACAAAACTGACTATTCATTGAGTGAGGAGGGTGTGTTGTGTTATCGGGGGCAATTGTGCATTGCCAATGATAACGAGCTGAGGAAGAGGTTGTTACGTGAAGCGCATAATACGGTTTTTACTATGTATGCAGGCGGTAATAGGATGTACCAAGACTTAAAGCAGTCCTATTCGTGGCCTGGTATGAAAAGGGATGTGGTCGATTATGTTTCTAAGTGTTTGACTTGCCAACAAGTTAAGGCGGAACGTCAGGTTCCATATGGTCTATTGAATCCCATTCCAATTCCGCAGTGGAAGTGGGATAACATTGCCATGGACTTCGTTTTGGGATTACCGATGTCGTCGAAATTGCATGATTCCAAATGGGTAGTAGTTGATCGGTTTTCGAAGTCGGCTCACTTTATACCGATTCGGCTTGACTACTCGATGGATTGATTGGCTGATTTGTATGTGAAGGAGATCATCAGGCTACATGGTATTCCTTTCACTATTATTTCTAATAGAGATCCGAGGTTTACCTCAATGTTTTGGAAGGGTATGCAAGCTGCTTTGGGTATTAGATTGAATTTTAGTACTGCTTTCCACCCGTAGACTGATTGACAGTTGAAAAGGGTAATTCAAGTGTTGGAAGATTTGCTTCGGGCATGTGTGCTAGATTTCTCGAAGAGTTGGGATAGGTATATTCCATTAATGGAATTTGCCTATAATAACAGTTATCAAGCAAGTATTGGTATGGCACCATTTGAAGCTCTGTATGGTAGAGAGTGTTGAACCCCAGTTTGTTGGACGAAATTGATGGAGTATAAGGACATTGGTCCTAATTTAATCAAAGATACTGAGAAGAAAAAGAAGTTAATTCAGCAACGGTTAAAAGCTGCAAGTTATAAGCAAAAATCGTATATGGATCTGAAGAGGAAAGATATTGAATTTGGAGTGGGTGATAAAGTTTTTTTGAAAGTGTCTCCTTAGAGGAAAGTGTTAAGGTTTAGAAGGAAAGGAAAGCTAAGTCCGAGGTTTATTGGGCCATATGAGGTGTTGGAAAGAGTGGGATCCGTGACTTATCGATTGGCTTTGCCTCCAGCATTGTCTAAGCTCCATGATATTTTTCATGTGTCAATGCTTCGGAGATACTGTTCGAAAGAATCCCATATCATTCAAGTGCACGATGTGCAAGTGTAATCGGACTTTTCTTATGATCAGAAGCCTATAGAGATTCCGGCTAGAGAAGTTAAGCAGCTTCGAAACAAGGGGGTTCTGTTCTTTAAGGTGCTTTGGTAACATAGTGGGATTAACGAGGCGACATAGGAACAAAAACCAGCTATGCGAGATCGGTATCCTTATCTTTTTATTTCATGTATGAATTTCGTGGACGAAATTCTTATTAGGAGGGGAGAGTTGTAATAGCCCGAATGTCACCCTAGGAGTAATATTTGTCTAATTGTGTTGATTGGTAAATTGCTTTTGGAAGATTTCTAAAATCTGGACTTTTGTGTGTGTTAATTAAGGACTTGACTGCATTAATAAAATTTATTTAAGTGGCCAAAATGTAAAAGAGCATGATTAAGTATTAAGTGGGCTTAATTAACCTTAATGTGGGATTAGTTAAGTCAAATGAAATCAGATTTATATTAGTGGGATTAAATTTGGTGGGACCTAAGTGTCTTTTCTGCATTGCCAACTAGGGTCATGCATGTAGGAGAGAGAAAATCACACTTTGGTTGCATGTAGTCAGCTGCCTCTTTCTCCCTCCATTCATTTCCTCCTTTTTCTTCTTCTTTTTCCTTTTCCTTTCTCTCTCTTCTACGGATCTGCATCTTCTTCTTCCTCTTCTTTTCGTTTCTTCTTCTTCTTCAGTTCCTCAAGTGTAAATTCTGCTACATTGTGAGTCTAGAAGTGTTTGCATGTAGGTATTTCATTATCTTAGTTGGTAGGTGATTCATTCAACTCGATTTCCTCTTCTTCTTCTACTTCTTATTCTATATTTTGGTAAATGTGGTTTTGATTTCTTGCATCCAATTCTGGAAATTGGGTCTTGGTTGTAGTGGTAGATCTAATGAAGGATAAGGGGAAAGCCAAAGTTAATGAAGCTAGCACTAAGTGATCCTAAGGGAGCAAAGGATTTATGTGTATTTTAGTAAATCATGAGTTAAGATTATTTGATTGAAATGTATAGAAACTGAACCTGTATGAGATGATGAAATTGTTGGTTATGTTGAGTTAAATTTTCATGATGCCCTGTTTGAATACTTTGTATTTGAACTATGCTTATGCTGTGTATTTTATGTATGGTGGAATGGAGATTGCCGGGAGAATTGTGAGTATTGGGTAGTAACATGTGTAATAGGGGGGTGTTTTAAAATTGGTAATCTGAGCATGACCAAATATGCTAATGAAAACTAGAATTTGTAGGGTAATTAACTTGCAACATTGTGTGAGCTGTAACCCGCAAAGTTTAGCTCTATCTTGATTGGGATATAAGAGTTTTGTTCTTAAGAGAGTAATTATAAAAGTGTGCAAACTACTATGTTGAATTGGGGATGGTATTGTCTTCAAATTGGTGTACACAAGTTAGATTAATGTGATAAGAGGGCATTTAGAGCATGTGAAATTCCATTGTCCATAACTCCTAATATATGTGATGATAATTGATAAGATTAGTGTTAGTGAACTTATAACATGTAATTAAATAAGTACTTAATGGGTCATGTTGGCAAATAATGAGTTGGGAATAGACTATGGGAGTCGTATGTGGAAGGGGTGTCATATGGAAAATGGGAAGTAAAGGTTGGAGAGCATGGAATAAGGAATTCCTGCTCTATCGCGAGGGCGACAGAACACTCATTTTGGCGAGGAGGGCTTTTGTCACAGGCACACCAGTGTGCGATCACGACAGAGGCAAGGGCTATGTTCTGTCGCGAGCGCGACATGGGTCGTGAGCGCAACACTCCCGGATGCTCGAAATAATTTCTTTAATGCCAATATTTGTTAAATCAATATGTATGAATGAAGAATAAACATGTATATGATTTCAATCTTTATTATAGGCATGTGATTAAAAATACATATACATGAGATTTATCTTTAGTATATATATAAATATATATATATATATATACACACACACACACACACACATACGATCTAATGCATATGCCATGATGAAGTAATTGTGATGTGAGCCACAGTGTTTATGAACAATGTGATGATTTATAATTAAATACTACAATAATCCTACACTCGCTATGACAATGAAAATAACCGGACGAATAATTTAGCCTACAAGTCAAGTAGTGGATAGATAGGCATGCCTATAGGGTTTAAGTGTTGCAGCCAAATGCATTAGATTCCTTTGGAATCGTTAATGTGACTTGAATCAAAATTGGATTCCTCAATGCGAATTATTGATTATCTCTGTACCTTCGGGTACCAATGCGATAAGTATGTATATTCGGGTACAAATGTTGTTACTGTACTCTCGAGTACTGATGCGATACCTGATTATCCGCATCATTGAAATGCAGGCAAGGCTTAATAACTAAAATAAGTAACATTGTACATATGGATGCTATGTGATATGATATTGTTAATGCGATGTGTTATGCCTAACATGAATCTATATGACAACTGTTATAACATCCTGATATGTTTTATGATTGCCAGTAGCATACTTAATTGTGTTGATGCAAGCATGTTAAATATGGAATATGAATGATGCCAAGTATCTTATGCCTACTTAATGATCTGTATATGTATATGCATGAATATTATGAGTACTGTTATTATTTCTCCGCTAAGCATTATTGTTTACCACGGGTTCTTGATCCGTGTAGGTTCGGTAGCGTTGTGATCCGGAGGATGTGCCCGCATTTTTGTTCGTCAACACATTAGGTTTCTGATTCCTAGTGTAGGTTTTTGGATATTGTGTATTAAATATATGTAATTAGTGAATGTTCTGGTATGTAATATTTATTATATAACTCAGCTCATGGGATGTAATTTTAATCGGATGATGTGGGACTATGTATGCAAAGTGAATGTCTTCCGTTGATTGTGAATGAAATTAATTGGCTTAGAGTTGTGTATGATAATAAATGGTAAGAGATGTGTATGTGATATGTGTCGTGATAACCATTCTCAACTACCACAGCGAAGCTGTCCGAGTTGATGGGAATGGGGTGTCTCGAAGAAAAATAGAGGAAAAGGGAGAAAGACCAGTTAGGCCAAGGGATGGAGGAGGAAGGGTGGCTGGAAATAGAGAATTTTAGGTTTTTCTAGCAAATGAGATGTATTTATATGGGTTCAATTGAACCGAACCAGGTCCAACCGGAGTTGTCGAACCGGTTTGGGTCAATTTTCGGTTTCTGGGTCATTTTCACTGTTTTAAGGTAACTTAGTGTTTTTAAACTAATTTTTCACTCCCAATCAATTCCATCATTCTTAAAATATCAAGTATATCCTCCACACAAAATTTCACCTCAATTGGAGTCCATTTGGGGCCTAGTTCACCTAAGCTGGTCCGGTTCGATTCAGTTCGGTTCTGCCCTAAAATACCATTTTAATGCCGTCAAAAATTTCTAAAAATTATTGTAAGCTTGTACACTTCCCACAGTAGACCTTTTTATCCATTCTAACCATTTTTAAAAATTCAGTCAAATTTCGGTCAAACTTCAGTTCAATCGAACAGAAATAGAGGCAAATTTCAGACTGACTTTCGAGGACCTATTTGACCTCATTTTCGTACCAATTTATACCACTAGACTCCTGACAGTCCATAGAATATTTTTGCGGAATAATAATTTCTTAGTATACATCTGCTATATTCAGTTATATTGCTCCCCTGTAGGTCATCCATCCTAGAATTGCTATGCCTCTAGCACGTTTAACTTTTAAACTCTACTGAACTTAAGATACCAGAGACATCACATCATGCCACAAATCTAACAACATACTCTACAGAAAACAATGAATACTTCTATGCTATCATACAGGCCATTACAACTCTCCCTTACCAATTAAAAATTTCGTCCTCGAAATTTACCTGTACAAAAAAGCTGGTGTGACGCGTGCCGAACCCAGCAAGTGTCCTTGCTGAGTCCGCTCTTAGGATTCAAGGGACTGGTTCGCGTCTTTTTGATCATGGGCGCCATGAGACATTTTGGACACTTCCTTCACAATATAACATTGGAAAGGAACATCTAGCCCCATGGCACCTTTGGGCACCTTTGAGGTATCTCTCATCTCACACGATCAATGCATTTAAATTAAAGGCATATTAAAAGTACGTCAAGAAAATAAAGAAAAGTGATAAAGAAAGCGGTAAATGAAGTAACTAAGGAAAGCTGTAAACACACAAGCACACAATTACACGAGAGATAGGGGCGGAATACAACCCCTAATGAAAGAAGGCTAAAGATATAGGCTGGGACGGAACACAATCCAAAAATTAAATAATATTGCCCTAAAATTAATTACAAGGGCCCAAAGGGAAATGAACTTAAACAAACAAACAAAAATAAACATAAGAAAAGCATACATAAATCGGTGCATTCGTTTGGTTTAGGAACATTGGTTCATTCGCGCTTATTTTGAAGAGGGATCGAAAAGTTATTAGATTGCTAGTTTGAAAAACCGGGATGAGTGATCCAATTTTGGATAAAATGAAACTCTTCGTTTTATTGTGATGTTTTACATTCATTGGCTAAAACGCGGGACATTGGTCCCAATTTTATTAGTGAAAATTCCAATTTAATTACAGAAATATTTTCGTGATTTTTTATCTCACGCGTGCATAAATAAAATATTTATTTTTCAAGCAAACACAACAAAAGGAGGGAATAGGAAAGGTGTCACCAAATGACGCGGTCTCCTACGCGTGGTGATCCATCCAGGAGGTCACAGGAATGCCCACATAATGCAATTCAAAATAAATTTCAGACAGAAAAATAACACCAAAAATATTAGTGATGATTCTAAAATTAATCAAGTAAATACAAAATAAATATTGGTCACAATAATAAATAATGATAATAACAATAATAATAATGATGCAACCCAACAAAATAATAATAATAATAATAATAATAATAATAATAATAATAATAATAATAATAATAATAATAATAATAATAATAATAATAATATAAACAGAATGATGACAATGAGTATAAACATAAAAATCCTAATAATAATAATAATAATAATAGGAATAAGGGAAACTATCGGCAAGCAAATAAAAGAGGGGAGTAAGATCACAATGCTAAAATCAAGCAAACATGACACAAGAAAATCAAGTAAAATCCAAATAAAGAGCAAGCAAGACATCAACAATAGATAGCAACAATAAACATGATATTAATAGCAAAAAAGGAAAATATTAATAACGATAAGTAATATTTATAAAAAAAATAATGAGAGCGATTCCAAGTGTTTACCCTCAAAATTTATAGATCGGCAAATAGGATGCCTTGATCCGTGCTCCTTGTCGATTTTTCAATAATAACATACAAGAATATTTTAGGAAAAAAAAACAAGTTTTAAACAAATAAAACTATTTTTGGAGAGGTAATACAAAACAAAGGAAATTGATTTTCCTTGCTTGAAATAAATCTCCCACTGAAGAATGCCTTGAAGAAAAAAGAAGAAGAGAAAACTAAACTTTAAAAATCTAAATATTTTTCTTGGCCTTTCAGAAAACCTTCGGCTGCTCTAGAAACTTGAGAGAAAAGGCCTTCTTTTTTTTCCCCTGGAAAAATATCCCCCACCCCCTCAAATGAAGGTAAAAGTCCTTTTAATTTTCTGTCTTTCCAAAATGGAAAAGAGACAAAATTAATTTCTTAATTTTATTTTTTCAAAGACACCAAAAGAGTCAAAGAAACGGAAAAAAAAAATCAGACTGTAAAACAGGCAGGCTGAAGACTGATTAGAAAACGCGCGGAGAAAGGCCAAAAATTGGCCACCTGCGGAGGGACGAGATGCACGCTTAAGGGGCGCGCGCCTTCCTGGCGAGGCACACCCGCGCCTTCCTGGCAAGGCGCGCCCTAATGGGGCATGCGCGCCTCGGCGAAACGAGTCCCTGTGGGGGGAGCGCAACGCTCGCGCTCCTGGCCGCTTGCGCAGGCGCGCGCTGCCTCGGCAGCGCTTGCGGGTGCCCGTGCAGGCGCGACCCGCCCACGTGGCACGCGAACCAAAAAATAAAATAAAATAATAAAATAAAATAAAATAAGGTAATAAAATAAAATAAATAGATAAATAAAAAAAGAATAAAAATGCAAATTCTTAAATGAAAATTTTCAGAGTAACGAAGGAGATTTTCGATAAGGAAAACATCATTTTTGACAACTTTGCTTACGGCAAGTATCATTTTCATCATCGAGTAATCCTGATCTTGCACCGCCTTGGGACCCGGTGTCTACAGTTGCCCCAAATTTTGGGGAACCTAGAACTTAGGTGCCTGGGTGAGCCAAAATTCAGAAAAGAAAGCAAAGACGCGAGTACCTGAGGCGGCTGTCTTCCCAGTCATGCTGATGAAGTCATCTCTTTAGGTCGCCGTATAGACTGAGGAACAATTTTGATCCTTCTTGGTGATGCGTCGAGTCTGCTACAAACTTACAAAACGCGAGAGTTTGCTCTTCTGAGTTGCACCGAGTCTGCTCCAGACTTACAAAGTGCGAGGGCTTCATCTTCTGATGGTGATGCGTCGAGTCTGCTCCAGACTTACAAAATGTGAGAGTTGCTCTTTTGAGCTAGTGGTGGTGCACCGAGTCTGCTCCAGACTTACAAAACGCGAGGATTGCTCTTCTGAGCTGCACCAAGTCTGCTCCAGGCTTACAAAGTGCGAGGGTGTTCTTCTGAACTGGTGGTGGTGCGCCTAGTCTGCTCCAGACTTACAAAACGCGAGGAGTGCTCTTCTGAGCTGCACCGAGTCTGCTCCAGACTTACAAAGTGCAGGGGTGTTCTTCTGAACTGGGGGTGGTGCACCGAGTCTGCTCCGGACTTACAAAGTGCGGGGGTGTTCTTCTGAACTGGTGGTGGTGCGCCGAGTCTGCTCCAGACTTACAAAATGCGAGGATTGCTTTTCTGAGCTGCACCGAGTCTGCTCTAGACTTACAAAGTGCGGGGGTTCCATCTTCTGATGGTGGTGCGTTGAGTCTACTCCAGACTTACAAAACGCAAGGATTGCTCTTCTGAGCTGCACCGAGTCTGCTCCAGACTTACAAAGTGCGAGGGTGGTGGTCTTTTGAACTGGTGGTGGTGCACCGAGTCTGCTCCAGACTTACAAAAAGCGAGGATTGCTCTTCTGAGCTGTACCGAGTCTGCTCCAGACTTACAAAGTGCCGGGGTTCCATCTTCTGATTGTGGTGTGCCGAGTCTGCTCCAGACTTACAAAACGCGAGGATTGCTCTTTTGAGCTGCATCGAGTCTGCTCCAGACTTACAAAGTAAGAGGGTGGTGGTCTTCTGAACTGCACCGAGCTTGTTCCAGGCTTACAAAGTGCGAGAGGTGCTCTTTTGAGCTGCACCGACAGGTCTTCGGATAGCTGCACCCTGAGAGGTCTTCGGATAGTTGGTTGGATTGGTGTTTTGATCGATGTCGTCGTTTGCCCTTTTGTTGGCGTTGGCATTGATTCTCTCTTTTTGCAAGACTTAGAAAGCAAAATATGCAGGAAAAGTGGTGAGCATGCACGTGAGATGCATATATATGCAGTAATACAAGAAAAGGATTCGTTTAAGTGGATTCAGAGGCGATAGCCGGTTTGGTCGAAATTTGCAGTAGGATCGGTGCCCTCTGGAATTGCTTTTGAATTTCATGCCTTTGGGGATCGTGAGGTTCTCTTCTGATACCTGTAGTGATTCTTTGAAGGTAGTGCGTCCCTTATGGATTTTCACACTAGCTTTTCTTAGCGGGAAATGTATCATTTTCGGAATTTCACATAACCTTGTGCCTTATTTTTTGCCTAGAATTGACCCAACCCAATCCAACGGCTTTTACTCATTTCATTTTTTATAGGACAGACTGCCTATTCCCAGGTTTTCACCCTGCCCTTTGGCCTAATTTTTGCTTAGAACGCCAGTCACAGTTTTCATCTCTAACGGCCCCTTTTTTTTATTCAGAGTGGCTGAAGTTGTTGCCAAAGATTTTTCGTGTATGATGGGCATGTACTTATGTCTCGGATTATTGTTGTATGAATTTGGTTCCTATAATGAGGGTGGTGCAGAATCGGCCTCACAGTTGGTATCTGGATGAGTCGACTGAAGTGCTTGAGTAGCAAGAATGGTAGAGGGTAGATAGTACCGATGCGCTAATTCTATGCCGGAACTAGACAACTTTGAGTATGTAAGATGAACTGCTCTGGTCATGCTAATATATCATTGCATAAGTGTATATATTTAAGCTTGATTTTATAACATATGATCACTATTCGGCATTAACTCGAAAAAATATGAGACCTCATCTAATCTCGAGATAGATCTTGAGAGCATCAAACTTCTATTATTAATCAGCCCTCGCGGGTTTTCTTGATTGAATATTTTCTCTCTTTTTTTCTTTATTTTTTATTCTTTATTCAGCCTCTGCCATGGACCGTCCTTCAGTTCGTCGGTGTTGATTGAATTTGCTTCCATTTTCGTTGGCCGGAAAAGCTGCTCCTTTGGAGAGTGGTTCTTTTTTGTTCATCGGTGTTGATTGAATTCGCTTCCATCTTCGTTGGTCGAAAAAGCTGCTCCTTCGAAGAGTGGTTTGCCCAGAAAACTCCTGACTTCTTTTTCCTTCTGAGGTGTTGGCATCTGACCTTATCAGGGTCCACTTCAATTCCCCTCTGACTCACCACGTAACCTAACAGCTTACCTGAGGTGACTCTGAAGATGCATTTCTTGGGGTTGAGGCGAAGGTTATACTTGTCAATCCTTTAAAAGAATTTCTCCAAGGCCTCGAAATGCCCCACTTGAGTAGCCGACTTGATCATCATATCATCGACGTACACTTCCACCTCTTTGTGGATCAAGTCATCATGCATTTTAGTAGCCATCCTTTGGTACGTTGCTCCTGCATTTTTTAATCGAAAAGGCATGACCTTATAAGCGAACGTACCCCTCTCAGTAATGAAGCCTGTCTTAATTCGATCCACGATCTTATTGAGAATTTGGTTGTACCCTGCATGCCGATCCACAAAACTGTACATCATGCAAGCAGCCGCACTGTCTACTAGTACATCGATATGGAGCAAAGGAAAGTCATCTTTTGGGCATGCATTATTTAGGTCTCAGTAGTCAACACATACTTGAACCTTTCCGTCCTTTTTGGCTACAGGAACCACATTAGCTAACCATGTTAGATACTGAACCTCTATCAAGAACTAAGCTTCGATCTGCTTATGTACCTCTTCCTTTACCTTTTATGCCCACTCTGGTCTTAACCACCAGTGTAACACCCCAACCCATACGTAGGCGAACCCATCCTCAAGGGAGTAGGAAGCCGTACGAGTAGGTGTGTTACCGAACAGAAGCGATACAAAGTATATAACTATGAAAGAATTTAAAACTTTAAAGAGCAAAAACTGAACATACATAATTCACAAATGCGCATATTTTAAACGAAAGCATACACATATACAAATTTACAATCATACAATAGGAGCCTCAGACGGAAGATCAGACAGAGGAAATACTTAAAACATAAATATAAAAATATTTACATTGCCTAAAATATTACATCATTCTCTTTGCATATTATTACATATACATATTATACAGAATTACAAAATCCAGGCTACAGAAACTGAACAAAATACAAAACTTCTAGCTCCTATGTGGCCGACCGTGCAGATGCGCGACTCGAACAAAAGTAAACCTGCTACCTGCATGGGGAAAAGAACCCGTGTTAAGCGATAACACTTAGTGGGGATAATACACGAAAATATAGACGGCCATTCACAACGGTCGCTAAGGCATAACACATACACAATGGTGAATGCATAAAATCCTAACAGATAAATATACATGCTTGCATAATATAGCCATGCACTCGAATGTCCTTAACTACGTTCATACACTCATATAATTAAGACACCTAATTATCATGCAAAATCATTATATATATCCAACATACTTTTGTTATGCCAAGAGATAGATACCAGCCCAAACCTAAGATACAACGTCCAAAACACCACACTTCCACTGCGCAAGCCTATTACATAAATTATCATGCCATTAAACATAAACACATAATAACATACCGAAATTACTACGATAGCTAACAACAAGGAGCTATATAGCATCATATTAAATTTGTTACATATGCTAGCTAATTCAAGATCACATTCATAAGTATGCAAATCAGTATACTTAATCTTAATAACTAACAATACATATTCACGTTAATATACATATACTTCAACCACAGTATTCAGTAATTCTGACCCGCATTCATATACATATTAATTTCTCAAAACTACTATACAGAAATGTAGTGTCCATATAATATGACACACCGACTTCACATACACATACTGTAACACCCCCTACGTCCCCATTGGAAGGACGCGGGTGTGCTACCGACTCTCACTCATATACATGGACACATACGCTAAGCGAAAGCATACGTTCATGCAAAAACACGGGAAATTAAAAACTTATCTTGAGAAGCAAAACTGGACATACATTAACTCACACACACGCCGGCACTAAGTCGAAACATATACACATGCATACATATGATCATTCAGCGGAAGCATAAAGCGGAGAAATAACTGAAACTTAATTACAATAAGATCCTTACAATATCAAAATGCTACAAATTACAGAAATCAAAATACAGAAGCTGAACAAATACAAAACTCTAACTCCTATGTGGCCGACCTTGCAGATGCGCTACTCGAACCGAACCAAACCTGCCACCTGCACGGGAAAAGAGCCCGTGCTAAGCGATAACGCTTAGTGGGGAGAACACACAAGCAAAAAGGATGACCATTCATAATGATTGTCCAAACAAGTCACATACGCAAATGGCACATGCACATAATCACAACAGATGGGTATACAAGCCTGCATAGGAAGTCATGCATTCGGAAGTTCAAATTCACATACTTACACATATTACCTGAGTGCTCATCTCAATATCATATTCGTCCAAATACTACACTCTTATATCATGTTAAGCAAAGCCCCAAGTAGACAAAGGATCACAGTAGATACAAATATTCATGTAAAAATATATATACAGACCCTCATGCATATACTTATCGGGTATCAGATATCAGTACCTTACCGAACATAGCCCCAAGAGATTCACACATACAATCATCATACCTAAGTACTCATTAACTGAAAACCCATTCACATGCAATACAATTATCATACAGTAATGCACCCAACTATCATGCCGAGAACACTAATTATCTAAACATACTTTAATCATGTCATAAGACGTATACACTAATTGAAACCTAAGGTACAAGATCAAACCGCCACACTTTCACTGCGCAACTCTAATCCATACAATATCATGCCTTGAAATGTAAACACAAGGACACATGCCGACATCACTACTAGAGGGGAAATTAGAGAGAGAGCATGTAATATAACATTCCAAGGTTAAAAACACATTCATACGTATCTTGATTCACATTGTTCTCTATAACGGTCATTAATACAAAAATCACGCTTGTAAACATGTTTATTAATCATAGCATTCAACAATTCAAGTTTGCATTCGTATACATATTACTTCTTATTCTTATAAAAATAACTAATCGAATTCACATCCTTATAAATATGATATAATAAAGTATATTCACGGCATTCGAAAGATCATGGATACAGTCATGCACGTCTTAGTTCCAGTTCATATATTCACAACCAATGACATACTATACATTCCAATATGATATACATATGCATATATATGTGCAGATAAATATGTCTAATTCGCATGTTTGGGTCACTCTCACCCAATCAGATATTCATAATCACATTCGGATACATAATCGATTCACATAACCGAAATCTTACATACTCGGATATCACATTCTCATATTCATATCAGACAAAGCAACGAAATACCTGCTGACTCAAAGTAGTGGATAACGAGTATACGGACAGTACTTTACGGGTACGAGCCGATACAGATAGTACTTTACGGGTACGAGCCGATAAATCAAGATACTTTTAACTTTTACAAAACGCTTTCAAAAGGGATCTTAAACAAGATCCGAACACATAAGGGTTCGCGAGGAACCAAACGGGGGACCTGATCAGGGTCCAAACATTCAAAGGGCTGCAGCTAAGAGACTCTATTAGGCATGCCTAACTATCCACTAGACTGACTCCTGCAGGTCAAGCATAAGCAAAAGCATGTTACAAGTCACATGACATAGTCCATTATGCACAATACCGAGTTTAATAGTCATATAATTAAGTTCACACTAACACGTGCATCATCCAAATCATGTGTCGATTCACAATATAGACATATATAGGTCCTTATGCATAATCCAGAGTCTAATAGATAATTACATATATTCATAATATCAATCATACCTCATACTATTCATATTCTGAAGCATGCAATAATTCAATCGATCAGATTTTAGCACTACTCAATATACCAATGCATGTCAGGAACACATGTGGAAACATATTATGCCAATGATTAATAACGTATAATCTTAGTCGTGGGATGATACAATATACTCTTAAGCATGGCAAGTTATCCTTAGAGGAGGATCTGATCAAGGATATGCATAACATATTGCTAATCAAAAGTAAATTAGTATAACCATTCATATAAGCAAGGTAATGTAGCACACAGTAGGGGAAAAAGACATAAAAGCATTTGAAAGTCATTTTATAAGAAAATTAGTCACTTGGGAACAAGGAAAAACAGGAAAGGCCATATAAGAGCATATAAAAGTATGACATGAATCATACAGTAGTATAAGTCCATATAGAAGAAATAGGAAATTCGTTTTGGTTGAAACTGGGCTAAATCAGAAAAATGGGGCTGAAGGGGGTCGGTCACGAGCCATGTCACGACTCGTCACTGGCCTCAAAGAAGGGTCACGAGTCGTGACATAGTGTCACACCTCGTGACACACAAGGGAGTCATGGGACATGACTCTAAGTCACGCCTCGTGACATGCAAGGGAGTCACGAGTCGTGACTTGCCTCACACAGGGCAGTCACGCTTCACGACTGGGAGTCACGCCTCACGACTACTACCAGCCCGCCGAGAAGTCACGCGTCGTGACTGGGAGGCAGAGTCACATGCCATCACTGAGAGTCATGACTCGTTACTTGTCTCTCTCAGGAAGTCACGACACACGCTGGAAACGGAAATTCCACCAGAATCGCGATTTCCTGTTCCCAGTATGCCCAGAATTCAAAGAACTCAACAAAATCATTTTCAATCTGATTCAAAACACTACCAAACTCATCTTACCTTCCAATCGATCTTCCATACACCAAAATGGCATAAAACCTACTTATTTCAACAATCAAAACAATCAAAATTATGCATAAACACATTCATTGTCTTCAAGAACAGAAACCCTAGAATTACAGTAAGTTCAAACCCCAAACTCAGTACCTTCAATTCAATCGTTAACATGCATTACTAACACATCAACCCACATAAATCATGCATATACACATTCCAAAGCACACCAAATTCAGAAATTAAGCAATGCAAACACATTTACAACTTAAGTGAGAATTAGGGCAAAAACAACTCAGAAGTTCACATGCAAGAATCACAGCTCCCAAACCTTGAATCGAAGATCCAAAATCACACTTCAAATTCAATCCTCAAATCTTTCCTTGCCTTTACTTTGCTTCTTCTAATCACCACTCACTTGCACAAAGAAAACCCACAAATTACTCTTCAAAACCCTAACTCAACCAAAAAACCAGTTAAATAAGAAAAAGAAGAAGAACAGTAATCCAAAACACAGGAACCCTAACTCCAACTTACCTCTGCAAGCAAACCTCAAGCTCCACCAAGACACCAAATCACACACACACAGCCAAGGAACGGGGAACAAGAAACGGGAGAGGGAAAGAAAGAAGAGCAAGGAGAAGGAGAGGAGAGAGCAGAACGTGAACGTGATATGCTCCTCCCTCTCTCATCCTTTTTCTTTTTCTTCTTTTCCCACTAACTGCCCACCTACCAAGACACATGGCAGCCTCCTTTTGGCTCCAACTAAAACATCTTGTCTAAATACTCTTTTGTCCTTAGGCAAGTTACACTTTACCCACTAACACGATAATTCTTACCAAAATAACTTAAATATCTTTTCAATTAGGTCCTTAAAACTCCAATTCCACATGCACACATTACCAAAATACCCTCACTTAACCCGACTTAGCATGCACATTTCGACTAGGGCCATTTTGGGGTGTGACAACTCTTCCCTCCTAAAAGAATTTCGTCCTCGAAATTCACTTACTACCCGAAGAATTACAACCCGAAGAATTCTCGACACTACGATCCAAGTGACTGCCAAACTCATACACTTCACTGCCAAACCACTAACATGCTTACACTTATAGCCATCATTACACTCTTAAATCATTTTCTTACATTCGAACCAAACACGTTCCGCAAAAACAATCCTTACTCAACTGCACATCAGAAACCAACCACAAACACTTCACGTAGAGACCCCCTTGACTTTCGCCAAAAGCCGCACAAATCATCTAATACTTCAAAGATGTCCGTCCTACATGCCGTTCCCCTTTATGCACAATACCTTTGTCAAACTCCAAAATCACATCACCTTCGCTCGTACAAGATTCCGAAACACTCTTTCTACTCAACTTTAACCAAACACAGAACACTTTCCTTAACAGCTGCTACGGTTACCATTACCACTCTTAACCTTAATACCAAATACTCCATGTACACCCTGTCAGCTTTTCCCTCAGTCAAAACACATATGCAATGCTTCTCATGTATGGTCAAAAGGGATGATGATGCAATGAAAGTAGAATGATTCGTGCATGCAGAGTGATGCAATTGATGCTATAATGATGCGCTTTATCCCATCCCCATGATTTAATATGCTTTCATTCAAAAACTTTTTCTGCAGATAGCTGACGGGTATATAGAGTACTACCAAATCCTTATAAAATCGAAAGACCCTTGCATAAACATCCTATCATCGGAAGCAGGACCAGGATTTCCAATCAACAAATGCCCAAAAATATTCTGATCATCACTAACGGGGTTCACACTTTCGGTTGTCTCGCCCGCAATCTCACTAGGATCAGACTCCATCTAAACATGACACAAGACACGACACATCTGCATTAGCCCACGACACAAACCGACTCACATGCAAAGACACGCCACATAATAAACAACACACCCAGAACCACCAAATCTGGGCTCTGATACCACTAACTGTAACACCCCCTACGTCCCCGTTGGAAGGACGCGGGTGCGCTACCGATGCTCACTCACATACATGGACACATACGCTAAGCGAAAGCATACGTTCATGCAAAAACACGGGCAATTAAAAACTTATCTTGAGAAGCAAAACTGGACATACATTAACTCACACACACGCCGGCACTAAGCCGAAACATATACACATGCATACATATGATCATTCAGCGGAAGCATAAAGCGGAGAAATAACTGAAACTTAATTACAATAAGATCCTTACAATATCAAAATGCTACAAATTACAGAAATCAAAATACAGAAGCTGAACAAATACAAAACTCTAACTCCTATGTGGCCGACCTTGCAGATGCGCTACTCGAACCGAACCAAACCTGCCACCTGCACGGGAAAAGAGCCCGTGCTAAGCGATAACGCTTAGTGGGGAGAACACACAAGCAAAAAGGATGACCATTCATAATGATTGTCCAAACAAGTCACATACGCAAATGGCACATGCACATAATCACAACAGATGGGTATACAAGCCTGCATAGGAAGTCATGCATTCGGAAGTTCAAATTCACATACTTACACATATTACCTGAGTGCTCATCTCAATATCATATTCGTCCAAATACTACACTCTTATATCATGTTAAGCAAAGCCCCAAGTAGACAAAGGATCACAGTAGATACAAATATTCATGTAAAAATATATATACAGAACCTCATGCATATACTTATCGGGTATCAGATATCAGTACCTTACCGAACATAGCCCCAAGAGATTCACACATACAATCATCATACCCAAGTACTCATTAACTGAAAACCCATTCACATGCAATACAATTATCATACAGTAACGCACCCAACTATCATCCCGAGAACACTAGTTATCTAAACATACTTTAATCATGTCATAAGACGTATACACTAATTGAAACCTAAGGTACAAGATCAAACCGCCACACTTTCACTGCGCAACTCTAATCCATACAATATCATGCCTTGAAATGTAAACACAAGGACACATGCCGACATCACTACTAGAGGGGAAATTAGAGAGAGAGCATGTAATATAACATTCCTAGGTTAAAAACACATTCATACGTATCTTGATTAACATACTTCTCCATAACGGTCATTAATACAAAAATCACGCTTGTAAACATGTTTATTAATCATAGCATTCAACAATTTAAGTTTGCATTCGTATACATATTTCTTCCTATTCTTATAGACATAACTAATCGAATTCACATCCTTATAAGCATGATATAATAAAGTATATTCACGGCATTCAAAAGATCATGGATACAGTCATGCACGTCTTAGTTCCAGTTCATATATTCACAACCAATGACATACTATACATTCCAATATGATATACATATGCATATATATGTGCAGATAAATATGTAAAATTCTCATGTTTGGGTCACTCTCAACCCAATCAGATATTCATAATCACATTCGGATACATAATCGATTCACATAACCAAAATCTTACATACTCGGATATCACATTCTCATATTCATATCAGACAAAGCAACGAAATACCTGCTGACTCAAAGTAGTGGATAACGAGTATACGGACAGTACTTTACGGGTACGAGTCGATACAGACAGTAATTTACGGGTACGAGCTGATAAATCAAGATACTTTTAACTTTTACAAAACACTTTCAAAAGGGATCTTAAACAAGATCCGAACACATAAGGGTTCGCAAGGAACCAAACGGGGGACCTGATCAGGGTCCAAACATTCAAAGGGCTGCAGCTAAGAGACTCTATTAGGCATACCTAACTATCCACTAGACTGACTCTTGCAGGTCAAGCATAAGCAAAAGCATGTTACAAGTCACATGACATAGTCCATTATGCATAATACCGAGTTTAATAGTCATATAATTAAGTTCACACTAACACGTGCATCATCCAAATCATGTGTCGATTCACAATATATACATATATAGGTCATTATGCATAATTCAGAGTCTAATAGATAATTACATATATTCATAATATCAATCATACCTCATACTATTCATATTCTGAAGCATGCAATAATTCAATTGATCACATTTTCTCACTACTCAATATACCAATGCATGTCAGGAACACATGTGGAATCATATTATGCCAATGATTAATAACGCATAATCTTAGTCGTGGGATGATACAATATACTCTTAAGCATGACAAGTTATCCTTAGAGGAGGATCTGATCAAGGATATGCATAACATATTGCTAATCACAAGTAAATTAGTATAACTATTCATATAAGCAAGGTAATGTAGCACACAGTAGGGGAAAAAGCCATAAAAGCATTTGAAAGTCATTTTATAAGAAAACTAGTCACTTGGGAACAAGGCAAAATAGAAAAGGCCATATAAGAGCATGTAAAAGTATGACATGAATCATATAGCAGTATAAGTCCATACAGAAGAAATAGGAAATTCGTTTTGGTTGAAACTGGGCTAAATCAGAAAAATGGGGCTGAAGGGGGTCGGTCACCAGCCATGTCACGACTCGTGACTGGCCTCAAAGAAGGGTCACGAGTCGTGACATAGTGTCACGCCTCGTGAAGCACAAGGGAGTCACGGGACGTGACTCTAAGTCACACCTCGTGACATGCAAGGGAGTCACGAGCCGTGACTCTAAGTCACGAGTTGTGACTTGCCTCACACAGGGCAGTCACGCTTCGCGACTGGGAGTCACGCCTCGCGACTACTTCCAGCCCGCCGAGAAGTCATGCATCATGATTGGGAGGCAGAGTCACGTGCCGTGACTGAGAGTCGCGACTCATGACTTGTCTCTCTCAGGAAGTCACGACATACGCTGGAAACGGAAATTCCACTAGAATCGCGATTTCCCGTTCCTAGCATGCCCAGAATTCAAAGAACTCAACAAAATCATTTTCAATCTGATTCAAAACACTACCAAACTCATCTTACCTTCCAATCGATCTTCCATACATCAAAATGGTATAAAACCAACTTAATTCAACAATCAAAACAATCAAAATTATGCATAAACACATTCATTCTCTTCAAGAACAGAAACCCTAAATTTACAGTAAGTTCAAACCCCAAACTCAGTACCTTCAATTCAATCGTTAACATGCATTACTAACACATCAACCCACATAAATCATGCATATACACATTCCAAAGCACACCCAATTCAGAAATTAAAGCAATGCAAACACATTTACAAGCTAAGTGAGAATTAGGGCAAAAACAACTCAGAAGTTCACATCCAAGAATCACAGCTCCCAAACCTGGAATCGAAGATCCAAAATCACACTTCAAGTTCAATCCTCAAATCTTTCCTTGCCTTTACTTTGCTTCTTCTAATCACCACTCACTTGCACAAAGAAAACCCACAAATTACTCTTCAAAACCCTAACTCAACCAAAAACCAGTTGAATAAGAAAAAGAAGAAGAACAGTAATCCAAAACACAGGAACCCTAACTCCAACTTACCTCTGCATGCAAACCTCAAGCTCCACCAAGACACCAAATCACACACACACAGCCAATGAAGGGGGATCAAGAAACGGGAGAGGGAAAGAAAGAAGAGCAAGGAGGAGGAGAGGAGAGAGCAGAACGTGAACGTGATCTGCTCCTCCCTCTCTCATCCTTTTTCTTTTTCTTCTTTTCCCACTAATTGCCCACCTACCAAGACACATGGCAGCCTCCTTTTGGCTCCAACTAAAACATCTTGTCTAAATGCTCTTTTGTCCTTAGGCAAGTTACACTTTACCAACTAACACAATAATTCTTACCAAAATAACTTAAATATCTTTTAAACTAGGTCCTTAAAACTCCAATTCCACACGTACACATTACTAAAATACCCTCACTTAACCCGACTTAGCATGCACAATCCGACTAGGGCCATTTTGGGGTGTGACACATACTATAAACAAGACCATTTACAGATAACCACAAAGGTACAATATACAGGTCAGAGTTACATTTAGCCTGTTCAGAGACTTGTAATCACATTCACATATCCAAAAATCATACTCATACGGATATCACATTCTTATGTTCGTAACTAATCAGAATCGCATGCTTTTAAACACAACATAACAAATCATCCACCTGCTGACTCGAAATAGTGGATATCGAGTAACTAAATTACACCTTACGGGTACGAATCGAACACATAAGGTACCTTACGGGTACCAATCGAACACATAAAGTACCTTACAGGTACCAATCGAACACATAAGGTACCTTACGGGTACCAATTGTACACATAAGGTACCTTACGGGTACCAATCGAACACATAATATAATGTACCTTACAGGTACAAGTCGTAAAGCAACATCATCTTTTTCCACATTCCAAAAACATTTCATATAAAAGGGTTCACAAGGAACCAGCCAGGGACTTGATCCGGGTCCATTCGTTCAAAGGACGCTGCAGCTACACATAACTCTATTAGGCATGCCTAACTATCCACTTACTTGACTCTAGCAGGTCATACATCATTCAAATCATGTGTCAAATCAGACAGTATATAAATATCTTCATACATAATCCAGAGTATAGTAGACCTATAAAGAAATTCACAACATCAACTATACATCATATTATTCATATTACGAACCATACAATATAATTCCATCAACATACTTTAGCACTATTCAATGTTCTAAAACTTATAAGAGTCAAATATGGAAACATTATCATGCCAATCATTAACTTAACACCCAAACTGTACCTTTAACAACTAAACACTCTTTACAAACACAGGGTAGGTCACGGTCACAACTAAATTTGTTGTTACCGTGACATACCAAACTCTCGGCAGAATGTAATCTTGGGGTACCTCACGGTGGTAACTCATTAGGTTGTCACCGTGACATACCCACACTCCCAAAACAGAATGCGCTTCTGGGGTACCTCACGGTGGTAACCCATTAGGTTGTCACCGTGACATACCCACTGCCCAGAAAAAAATGTTATTCCACACACACTTTATCATATCATTCATACCAACTATTTGAACATTTATATAAATACTTACTTTCCCGGTTTGTCGCATTATGGGTCTCCATTAAAAAGAGGAATTCATAAGCTAAAAGCATTAAAGCACATTTACCATTATCGTAATATATAATCACTCAAATTTCCACATGAACCATAATAGCATCATAGATATCTTGCATACTAACACGTTCTATAACATTTATTATCGATGCATGCATCGTATAATATTGTTAGGTAATTACTTTAATCACACATTCATTGCTCATATCCCCTATATACATTTTCTGTAACACCCCCATCGCCGTCCCCGTTGGAAGGACGCCGACGGACGCGCTACACGACGCTTACACATACAGATATACACATGCACAATGCGAAAGCATACATTCATACATAACATACATACAGAAATACGGGTGAATTAAAAACTTACCTTACCTGAGGCACAGATTGAACATGCAATAACTCACGCACATGCAGGCACTAAGCAAAAGCATACACAGAAGCATACATATAACCATATAACGGAAGCATAAGCGAAATAATAAAACAAAGGAATAACTAAACATAAACGCATATTAACTATTACATTCCCAAAGTAATCTCAAGGTCATTACCTGATAAATTACATAAATAATATTACAGAAATACAAAAGCTGAATTACAGAAGCTAAACAAAATACAGAACTTCTAACTCCTATGTGGCCGACCTTGCAGAAGCGTGACTCGAACAGAACCAAACCTGCCACCTGCACGGAAAGGAAATCCGTGCTAAGCGATAAACGCTTAGTGGGGAGAACACACAAGAGTATGGACGGCCATTCACAATGGTCGCCAAGGCAAAACACATTCAAATGGCAAATGCGGATATTCATAACATATAAATAATTAGGCTTGCATAATAAAGGCATTCATTTCAATGCTCACAATCAAACCATAAACTCATGTCCAGGATAGACCAAAATAGACATAATACAATACACGTTACAAGCATCATCATGCTGAACTACATACTATAACACATGCATAAACCTACATGGGTAGCAAATATCAACATCTTACCGTGCGGAGTCACATGAGCTTTACACATGCAATTGACATAACTAAGTACCCATGCATGAACTGACAATCAAACCATCATGTTAAGAATGCTAGTTAACCAACATACTTAGACATGCTAAACACACACACACTAGTCAAAATCCAAGGTACAAAATCCAAAGCATCATATTACCGCTGCGCAACTCTCATATAAAAAGTATCAAGCGAAAACACTCTAATAGCGGAGACTGAAAGCATAATCACATAACATTACATTCATATCATCAACATGCAGAAAGTACAGTAATCATCACATACTTACCATCACAACTGCTTCGGTTCACATGCTAATAAATAACAAAACATGCTTAAGTCACATACATAAATATTCTAGTCGAATCATATTCAAAGCATTCAGAAACTTATAACAAATCATATGACAAGTACGGATAATCATGTTAGATATAAAATCATGCTTACTTAATACAGACATACATTCTGAAGCCCGAAGTCACATTCATATACATATAAACTGGTTTCTGAAATCCTTATCATCATCAATCGGATATCACATTCTGATAGCTATTTCAAAGCAGCATAAAACAAACCATCAAAGCACCTGCTGACTCACAATAGTGGATAACGAGTGTACTGATTAGTACCTTACGGGTACAAGTCGGCCAAAGGGTACCTTACGGGTACGAATCGAAAACCATTTTTCGTTTATCACAAAAGCATTTTACTGATGGGGGATCTTAACCCGATCCAAATACATTAAAAAGGATCACGAGGATCCGTACTGATGGGGGGTTCGCGAGGAACCAGTCGGGGGACCTGATCAGGGTCCAAACGTTCAAAGGGCGCTGCAGCTACATAAGACTCTATTAGGCATGCCTAACTATCCACTAGACTGACTCTCGCAGGTCATGCATAAAACAATTCACATTACGAATCGCACAACGCATAAATATATATATACATCATGCATAAACCAGAGTACAATAGACATATAACATGCTCATAAAGTCGGTCGTATATCATACAATTCGCATTGCAAAACATATTACAGTCCATACACTTTAACATTAAACAATGTTCTAAAGCATGACAAGAATCAGGTATAGAAACACTACCATGCCAATGGTTATCAATACAAAATCCTAATCATGCGTTAGGTGAAGATAACTAAGTAAGATCATGCATAATCCAAATTACATTTAAACATAACACATTGAGTTCAAAGGCTAAAGCATAGCCATGTATTCAGACATCAACCATATGATTCAAATAAGTTTGGCATAGCAGGATGTCAATCATACTTCATACAAGTCATATACTGGAGCATGCAATAATTCAATCAATCACATTTAACATTAATCATAATACTAAAGCATATCAGGAACACATGAGGAAATCATACTATGCCAATGACCAAAGACGCATCATTATAATCGGGGAAAGTTACAGCATAATCTTAAGCATGGCAAATTATTCTTAAAGAAGAAACAAACTAAAGATATGCATAACATAATTCACATTAAGACAGAACGTGTTTGGGACTAAACAATCAGAAAGTCATCCTTCATAATTCCTTCGCATTCAAAATATGACGTGCAATACATATCACGACAATAATCATATCACAGTCCAAACCATACCGTTGAAATCCCACAATCATTTAACAGGATCACTATAATCCAAAACTTATTCCAAAATACCACATATAACTTACTATAGATAACATATTACTAATACCAAATAAATTGGGATAATCCATCATATCAGCAAGGTAACATAGCACACAGTAAAGAAAAATACCATAAAAAGCGTTTGGAAATCATTTTATAAAAACTGGTCGCTTAGGGAAAGAAAAACAGAAGCAAAACAGAAGAATCGGGAGACCTGAGCAACCTTCACGTCACGTGAAGGTTGCTCACGTCTTGTGAGCATAGCTCACGCCTTGTGAGCATTGCTCACGTCACGTGAGCATAGCTCACGCCTCGTGAGCAATTGCTCACGTCGCGTGAGCCTAGCTCACGTAGCGTGAGCATTGCTCACCTAGCGTGAGCATGGCTCACGTCACGTGAGCCGCTTCCTTCTTCTTCCCCGCTATCGCAAACATGCAGATTTCCCATCGTTTTCCCAGAAATTCTTTCTAAAACCACTCAGAATTCATTGAATCATGCATAAACTCTTACCTTAACACTCAGATGCATAACCCAACATACTCGAGATCAAACTAAACTCAGCATTCCAGAAATTAATCAAACATTCAAAATCAAGCATAACCACATTTAATCCATTCAAGAACATAAACCCTAAAACTTACAGTAAGTTCAAAACACATACTCAATAACTTCCATTCAATCCTATACATGCATTATTAACACATCTAATCACATAAATCATACGTATTCTCATGCTAAAACACACCAAATTCCATAAACTAAACAAAACATATATTTACATCCTACGTGAGAATAGGGCAGAGACATTCATCAAAAACACAAACTGGGATTGAAGAACAGAGAGCTCCCAAACATTGCATGAAATCAAAACACTCCCAAACCTGGAAATGACGATCCAAAATCACGCTTCAAGATCAGTCCTCAATCCTTTCCTTGCCTTTACTTTGCTTCTTCTTACAATCCAAAACTTGCACAAAGAAGAATCCACAGTTACTCTTCAAAACCCTAACTCAACCAAAAACCATGAGAAGAAGAAGAACAACAACACGCAGGAAACAGAAATTCCAACTCACCTCTTCAAACAAAGCATAATCCAAGCCAAACACAACTCCAAGCCAAATGACAAAGAAAGGAAAAGCAAAGAAAGGAGAAGAGAAGAAGAAGGGAGGGCGTGAGAGGAGGGGACGGGAAAGCCAAACCAAAAATCTGTGTTCCCTCTTCTCTCTTCCTCTTCTTCTTTTTCTTCTTTCAATGCCCACCTAACAGTCCACTTGGAAACACTTAATTGGACCACAAAATCCACTCAAACTTTTCAAACCAAGGTACCATACTTGAGTCATACCCAATCATTTCCAAAACCACTCATATCCTACTTCCATACACCACAAGCATACACTAGCACTTCTCTTCTTAACACACTTAATTAATTAATTACCATTAAGTCCTTATTATCCAAATTTTCATACACAAATTACTGAAATACCCTTCCGATCTCGACTTAGCATGCACAATCCCGACTAGGGCCATTTTGGGGTGTGACATTTTCCATTAGGAAAACTCAATTCATAAATATGCATACTTGTTCATATCATACATGATCAATATCACAAGCATATCCTGTTCGATAATTAAAAAGCATATATACATTTAATTTCATTATTAAACTCTTATGCTATAGCTTTAATCACATATAATTTGGATTGACAACCACCCACATACTCATTTCATAAGGTTAGAAATGAGTTGGACATACTATAGGAACTTACCATGAAGTTTGGGTGCATTTCGGGAAGAAAAACACTCAAAATATGCATATTAGGAGGGGGTCACGGTGGTAACCAATTGGTTGTGACCGTGAGCTCCAAAAATGAGCATTATGCCCAGCATTTTCATATGTTACGTTGGTAATGAATTTGGTTACAACCGTGACCTACAAAAAATTTACAAATAGAAGCTAGAATTCAGGACAGCTTCACAACTCATTTTTGTTCATCCTAAACGGGTATCTAAACTACATTTTTAGGAAAAACTTCCTCTTAAAATTTGTTCCTTAAGATGTTAACTTTCAAATGTATCAAATTTCAGATCAATTGGACATCTATAACTTCATATATGATCTAAACAACCTATAGTGCTCCCCTAAACCCAGCTAGAGAAGATAGCTCTACTTCATTACCAATTTTGAGACCCTTACAGGTAAAATTTGCTCAAAAATATTTCTAAGACATTTGTAGAAATATGTCTTAGCTTTCAAACGGCACTAGTTCCATATCAATTGGAGTTCTAAAACTCACAATAAGGCCTAATAACCGAAGAAATGTCAAGTGCATTCTAACCCAGTTTTCACCCAAAAACCTATTCACATGCACAAATGAACAATTTAAACCAACACTCACTAGCATCATCATAAATCATCAACAACACATTCAAGAAGCTTATATCATATATGAATATACAAAAATTCATATATATAAATGAAAGTTTTTCAAACCTCTATAAAGCATAACCCACTATCCTCTTCAAGCTTTAATCCTCAATCTTTTCCTTTACTTTGCTTCTTCTTATCACCAACCACTTGCACCCACAAAACCCAAAAAAATTTTCTTAATCCACACCCTCGATCCCAAGTCAAAAGCAAACCTAAAAGGAGAAGAAGATCAGAGCATAAATAACTAAACCCTAACCACTTACCTCTTCAATCATGCTTCCCAAGCTCCACCAAATCAACTCTAACTCACTCAAAACCAAAAGATTGAGCAAGGAATGGGAAGGAAAGGAAAAGAAAATGGAGAATAGGGAGGAAGAGAGGGCAAAAACGGGGACTCCTCTCCCTTACACTTAGTCTTTCTTTTACACTAAATGCACACCTACCCAATTCCACTTGTCCACTTCCTATAGGTTCACATGTCATAATCTTACAAGCCCACTTTGACTTACTCAAACATGCACCATACACCAAACACACACAAGCACATCTTATAATAATATCTTCATGGTACTAAACTTAAGTCACACCCTAACATTTCCTTATAACCCACTTTTCATCCAAGGCACCATGCTCATAAACCACACAATAAAAATCTCTTAGCCCACATACATCCTACTACCATACACTACAAGCATACCATAATAATTCCTTCACTTAACTTATTTAATTAATTTCTTAGCAAATAAATCATTCTTATCCATATTACTCATGTACAAATTACCGAATTACCCTCACTCACTTCGACTGAGCAAGCATATTCCGACTAGGCCCGGTTTGGGGTGTGAAAAATCTTCCCTCCTAAAAGAATTTCGTCCTCGAAATTCACTTACACCAAACATACGATACTTTCTTTAACCAATACTATGCTTGCTCCTTTCACTCTTAATCCTTAATAACAAATAGTACACCTATACCCTGTCAGCTTCCTCTCCATCAAAACACGTATGCAAATGCTTATCATGTATGGTCAAAGATATGATGATGCAATGACTAGGTGATGATTCATGTATGTAGAATAATGCGGAAGAAATGCAATTGATTCTAAAATGATGTACTTTATCCCATCCCCATGATTCAAGATGCTTTTATTCAAACACTTTTCTGGAGATAGCCGACAGGTATATAGAGTACTACCAAAACCTTATAGAATCCCAATACTCATGCACTTCAAAATATTAAAAGAACAACTTGCTCAAACATATTAATATAAACTTACTGGAAGGCTCTGCAGGCTCCGTCACTATTCTACGGTGCTCAACAAATCCAGCTGGTCCACGAGTAGCTCTAAGCAAATCCTCCATATCCTTTCTAACTTATCGAGCAAGGTTCTCTCTTGACTTCGAACAATTGGCAAGCTAATGGGCTTTGCTGCCACATCGAAAACAAGCTCCAGTGAGCTTCCGACAAAGACCCCAATGTTGCTTCTGACAGAATTGGCATACTGGAGCTTCTCGAATCCTTTTCTTTGCTGACACTTCACTGCCCGAAAATTTTCTTTTCTGAGGTATCTCCCGAACAAAATCCTGAGGAACGCGAGGGGTAGTTAACCTATCCAAAATCCGAATCAACCCTCGCACTAGGGCCCTATCATCGGAAACAGAACTAGAATCCCTAGCCAGAGGACGCTCGGAAACACTCTGATCAACACTAACTGGATTCACACTTTCCGTCGTCTCGTCCACATTCTCACTAGGGTCAGACTCCATCTAACACAACACACACAAGACAAGACGCATCTGCATTAGGCCACGACACAAAACCGACTTTCAAACAAAGACTTGACACATAATAAGTAACATACAAATACTCGATACTCAAACAAATAAGACAACCAGAATCGTCAAACCATGCTCTGATACCACTAAATGTAACACCCCAACCCATACGTAGGCGAACCCATCCTCAAGGGAGTAGGAAGCCGTACGAGTATGTGTGTTACCGAACAGAAGCGATACAAAGCATATAGCTATGAAAGAATTTAAAACTTTAAGGAGCAAAAACTGAACATACATAATTCACAAATGCGCATATTTTAAATGAAAGCATACACATATACAAATTTACAATCATACAATAGGAGCCTCAGACGGAAGATCGGACAGAGGAAATACTTAAGACATAAATATAAAAATATTTACATCGCCTAAAATTTTACATCATTCTCTTTATATATTATTACATATACATATTATACAGAATTACAAAATCCAGGCTACAGAAACTGAACAAAATGCAAAACTTCTAGCTCCTATGTGGCTGACCCTGCAGATGCGCGACTCGAACAAAAGCAAACCTGCCACCTGCACGGGGAAAAGAACCCGTGCTAAGCGATAACACTTAGTGGGGAGAATACACGAAAATATAGATGGCCATTCACAATGGTCGCCAAGGCATAACACATACACAATGGTGAATGCATAAAATCTTAACAGATAAATATACATGCTTGCATAATATAGCCATGCACTCGAATGTCCTTAACTACGTTCATACACTCATATGATTACACACCTAATTATCATGCAAAATCATTATATATATCCAACATACTTTTGTTATGCCAAAAGATATACACCAGCCCAAACCAAAGATACGACGTCCAAAACACCACACTTCCACTGCGCAAGCCTATTACATAAATTATCATGCCATGAAACATAAACACATAATAACATACCGAAATTACTACGATAGCTAACAACAAGGAGCTATATAGCATCATATTAAATTTGTTACATATGCTAATTCAAGATCATAAGTATGCAAATCAGTATATTTAATCTTAATAACTAACACTACATATTCACGTTAATATACATATACTTCAACCACAGTATTCTGTAATTCAGACTCGCATTCATATACATATTAATTACTCAAAACTACTATACAGAAATATAGTGTCCATATTATGTGACACAAAGACTTCACATACACATACTATAAACAAGACCATTTACAGATAACCACAAAGGTACAATATACAGGTCAGAGTTACATTTAGCCTGTTCAGAGACTTGTAATCACATTCACATATCCCAAAATTATACTCATACGGATATCACATTCTTATGTTCGTAACTAATCAGAATCGCATGCTTTTAAACACAACATAACAAATCATACACCTGCTGACTCACAATAGTGGATATCGAGTAACTGAATTGTACCTTACGGGTACGAATCGAACACATAAGGTACCTTACGGGTACCAATCGAACACATAAGGCACCTTACGGGTACCAATCGAACACATAGGGTACCTTACGAGTACCAATCGAACACATAAGGTACCTTACAGGTATAAGTCAAAAAGCAACATCATCTTTTTCCACATTCCAAAAACATTTCACATAAAAGGGTTCGCAAGGAACCAGCCAGGGACCTGATCAGGGTCCGTTCGTTCAAAGGATGCTGCAGCTACACATAACTCTATTAGGCATGCCTAACTATCAACTTACTTGAATCTAGCAGGTCATACATCATTCAAATCATGTGTCAAATCAGACAGTATATAAATATCCTCATACATAATCCAGAGTATAGTAGACCTATAAAGAAATTCACAACATCAACTATGCATCATATTATTCATATTACGAAGCATACAATATAATTCTATCAACATACTTTAGCACTATTCAATGTTCTAAAACTTATCAGAGTCAAATATGGAAACATTATCGTGCCAATCATTAACTTAACACCAAAACTTTACCTTTAACAACTAAACACTCTTTACAAACACAGGGTAGGTCACGGTCACAACTAAATTTGTTGTTACCGTGACATACCAAACTCTCGGCAGAATGTAATCTTGGGGTACCTCACGGTGGTAACCCATTAGGTTGTCACCGTGACATACCCACACTCCCAAAATAGAATGCACTTCTGGGGTACCTCACGGTGGTAACCCATTAGGTTGTCAATGTGACATACCCATTGCCCAGAACAAAATGTTATTCCACACACACTTATCATATCATTCATACCAACTATTTGAACATTTATATAAATACTTACTTACCCGCTTTGCCGCATTATGGGTCTCCATTAAAAAGAGGAATTAATAAGCTAAAAGCATTAAAGCACATTTACAATTATCGTAATATATAATCACTCAAATATCCACATGAACCATAATAGCATCATAGATATCTTGCATACTAATACGTTCTATAACATTTATTATCAATGCATGCATCGTATAATATTGTTAGGTAATTACTTTAATCACGCATTCATTGCTCATATCCCCTATATACATTTTCCATTAGGCAAACGCAATTCATAAATATGCATACTTGTTCATATCATACATGATCAATATCACAAGCATATCCTGTTCGATAATTAAAAAGCATATATACATTGAATTTCATTATTAAACTCTTCTGCTATAGCTTTAATCACTTATAATTTGGATTGATAACCACCCACATACTCATTTCATAAGGTTAGAAATGAGTTGGACATGCTATAGGAACTTACCATGAAGTTCGGGTGCATTTCGGGAAGAAAAATACTAAAAATATGCATATTAGGAGGGGGGTCACGGTGGTAACCAATTGCTTGTCACCGTGAGCTCCAAAAATGAGCATTCTGTCCAGCATTTTCATATGTCACGGTGGTAATCAATTTGGTTACAACCGTGACCTACCAAAAATTTGCAAAACAGAAGCTAGAATTAAGGACTCCTTCACAACTCATTTTTGTTCAGCCTAAACCGGCATCTAAACTACATTTTTAGGCAAAACTTCCTTCTTAACATTTGTTCCCTAAGATGTTAATTTTCAAATGTAATAAATGTCAGATCAATTGGACATCTATAACTTCATATATGATCTAAACAACCTATAGTGCTCCCCTAAACCCGGCTAGAGAAGATAGCTCTACTTCATGACCGCTTTTGAGATCCTTACAGATAAAATTAGCTCAAACATATTTCTAAGCCATTTGTAGGAATATGTCTTAGATTTCAAACGGCACTAGTCTCATATCTATTGGAGTTATAAAACTCACAATACGGCCTAATAACCGAAGAAAGATCAAGTGCATTCTAACCCAGTTTTCACCCAAAAACCTATTCACATGGACAAATGAACAATTTAAACCAACACTCACTACCATCATCATAAATCATCAACAACACATTCAAGAAGCTTATATCATACTTGAATATACAAAAATTCATATATATAAAAGAAAGTTTCCCAAACCTCTATAAAGCATAACCCACTATCCTATTCAAGCTTTAATCCTCAATCTTTTCCTTTACTTTGCTTCTTCTTATCACCAATCACTTGCACCCATAAAACCCAAAAAAAATTTCTTAATCCACACCCTAGATCCCAAATCAAAAGCAAACCTAAAAGGAGAAGAAGATCAAAGCATAAATAACTAAACCCTAACCACTTACCTCTTCAATCATGCTTCCCAAGCTCTACCAAATCAACTCTAACTCACTCAAAACCAAAAGATTGAGCAAGGAATGGGAAGGAAAGGAAAAGAAAATGGAGAATAGGGAGGAAGAGAGGGCAAAAACGGGGACTCCTTTCCCTTACACTTAGTCTTTCTTTTACACTAAATGCACACCTACCCAATTCCACTTGTCCACTTCCTATAGGTTCACATGTCATAATCTTACAAGCCCACTTTGACTTACTCAAATATGCACCATACACCAAACACACACAAGCACCTCTTACAATAATATCTTCATGGTACTAAACTTAAGTCACACCCTAACATTTCCTTATAACCCACTTTTCATCCAAGGCACCATGCTCATAAACCACACAATAAAAATCTCTTAGCCCACATACATCCTACTACCATACACTACAAGCATACCATAATAATTCCTTCACTTAACTTATTTAATTAATTTCTTAGCAAATAAATCCTTCTTATCCATATTACTCATGTACAAATTACCGAATTACCCTCACTCAGTCCGACTGAGCAAGCATATTCTGACTAGGCCAAGTTTGGGGTGTGACATCCAGAGCTTTTGCTTAACTGGCCTGCATTCTGGATAGGTAGGGTTTACATGTTCGGCGACTTCCTGGTCGATACCTTGCATATCTTCATAGGTCCAGGCAAAGACTTTCTCATATTTTTTTAAAAAAATTCTCTGAAATTTTATCCTCTCCTTAGGAGTTACGTCGGATGCTATCAAGATTTCCTTTGGATTTTCCAAGGTTCTGAGATTAAATGAGGTAGTATTAGTTGAGTTAATGTCAAATATAAATGATTTATGTTTGTGATCATGCATAATGAAATCATGAAAAACAGCGCACAGGTAAGCAAAGCCATTCATCTCATTAACAAATTCAAAGTTACAAGCATAATTGTCAAATAGTTTAGGGATAAGAAGTACATCAAAAAAACTATCATTAACATCTTGCACTGATGCCGATGCTGAAGTTGATGGCCCGCTGCCTTAGTTGTTTGTGATCTTCAGGTTCTCCAATTCTGGCACCGCCACCTCATCTTCAACTTTTCCTTTGCCTTTCACCCGGGTGGCCAGTAGACTGTAAGTTACGATTTCTTCAGGAATTTCTTGATCCCAAGGAATCCCAAAAGCCTTCTACTATTTTAAGCATTCCGCCAGACCAGTCAAAACCGTCATTGAAGATCTCGAAACTCAGGGTGATCTTGCCGCCAATCCACTGTGGGTCGGCTTCTCCATAATTGGCGCATGCTGAAGCAGCCGGTACAAAGCTCTCTAAAATGTGCGAGACCTCTATATGCTTCTCCTCGAGTTTGTTCTTCTTAGCTTCGGTGGTGTAACCCAAACCTCTTCTGTCCTTTTGCCCCCATGTGGCGACAGGCATTTGAGGCCCTTGCGATTCTTTGCCCAAACCAGCTCTCGAGAGGAAATTCATTTTATTCTTCATGTTGACCACCTGAGGGCTCCCTATCAGATCATCCTCTTCATTCACCACAGCCGCATGGAACCCACTAAAGGGTTGATTGGAAATCCCAAGTACCGATACTTGATTGTCGCTGGCTGCCTTGATGTCATGACTTGGCCCTCATAAGGGATCTTGATCATTTATTGGAGGGTGGACGAAACCCCTCCAAGCATGTGAAACCAGGGCCTCCCGAGTAGCACGGCGAAGTTAGCTGGGATAGGCAGGACAACAAATTTAGTTTCTGTCTCAACTAGCCCAGTCCTCACTTGTGCCTTGAAAGTCCCAGCAGCCTGCCTCCTTGAATTGTCGTACGCGATGATGGTCAAGTCAGATCTGCTAAGCATGCTTTTATCCAAACCAAAGGCCGGGAGCGCAACCAAGGGGCACAAATTTATAGAAGAGCCGTCATCTACCATCACACAGGCTGTATGCTTGCCGTTGATCTATGCCTTAATGTATAAAGGGTGATTGTGCTTTCGGCCCTCTGGTGGCAAATTTGCATCAGAATAAACCAAAATTTCCCCCAAGCTCCCCTTGACTAAACCCAGCAATTCAAACAGTGAGATGGTGGTGGCAATAGTGGATGCTCATAAGGCTTCCACCAACTTCTGCCTATGTGATGGAGATTGTCTTAACAAATCCCAGATGGATATCTGCGCCGTTGTCCTTTTCAGCTGTCTCATTAACCCATCCTCCTCGGGTTCCCTTTTTGCAGGTGTAGGCATTGGATCTTGAGGCCTCTCTACCTCTAGAACCACCCTGCCACTTCGGGTCGCAGCTTGTACCTCTTGTACCTTCTCCTCATCCTCGAAATTCCACATGTCCTCTGGCTCAACAACTTTTCAATCCTCGCCTTCGCTGGTCAAATCCCAACATTCTATCATGCCGACTTGAGGCTTCTCTTCACTAACCCTCTGCTCGGGATGGGCAATAGCCACATAATCATTACCATAAAGGTCCCTTACCACGTACCATTCTGGCAGACTTGAACCTATCATAAAAACGGGAGGAGGAACAACATTATACCTGGCCGTCTTTTTCTTTTCCCTCTTCTCCGGGTCGAAAATTTATTTACTATCAATGAGATCTTGGATCCGGTCCCTTAAGGTTCTGTAATAGTTAGTGAGATGGCCGGTGTGCTGGTGAAAAGCACAATATTGATCCCCCTTATTGTTTGGTTGGCCATGTTTCTTACTGGGGCTTTCCTTCTTTCATCAGTCTCTCCAAAACCCAAAATAACAACCTTCCCAAATTTGAGTAGTGTCTCTGGCTCGCATCAGCAACTGAAACTTTTGCTGTTTTGTTCACTCTATTACTATTGCTTTCGGTGCCACCCAGCTTTCCTCCTCCTTGGGGCCCATAGTTCCTTCGAGTGAAATTATCACAGACCTTACTAGATATTCTGCTTTGGCTTCTATGGCGATGTCTTTCAAGGATTCCAAATCCTTGAGCCCCTTCAGCCCTTCCCTCAAATACGGGCTCGCATTCCTGATGAACAATCTGATTTGGTTTGAGGTATCGGGTTTCCTCTTCATTTCCATAACTCGATTCCTCTATCGAGTAAGGTATTCATCGAAAGACTCACCAGACCTTTGCTGCAGTAGTTCAAGATCTTTCAGCATCACTTCCATTCTGGTGCTGCAGTCGTACTATCTCATAAATTCCCCCGTTAACAGATCCCAGTCTTCCTTTGACCTCCTATCCAATCCGTGGTACCAATCGACCGTTAGCCCCATCAGACTAAGACAGAAGTACTCCACCTTTTGCATCCTTGTGAGCCCCGTGACCTTTATAATCAGGTCGTACTGCTTGATGTGTGTCGAGGGGTTCTAAGTACCGTCGGACTTTGGTAAATCTGGCATCTTGAACCTCTGGGGAAGCAATTCTTCCTCACCTTGATCTATGTGCTCGGGGATAACCCCTTTTACGGCCGACAGTAGGCGCGTGATAGCCTCCATCTTTTCTTCCATCTTTCTTACCACATCGTCCTCCACTTTGGGGACTCTACACCTCACAACTTGAGGGACTATCGGCTCATCTTCCTCTTCCTCTAAGAAGTCATCCCTCGGATCTGGATACCTCTGCTCAGCCGATCCTACCACTCTCGGCTCAACGGCTGGCTATTGCTTTATGGCAGTCGGGATGGGAATCTGCCCCATAATAGGTGCTTCAGCTGGCTCAACAGCAGGAGCTGCAGATGGCTGTCCAGCATTCGGTGCCATCTGAGCGATAAGGTTACCCATCATAGCTAGCATCTTCCTTTCGAAGTCCTCAAACCTCTTGTTAAAATATTGTGTTATCAAAGCACCCGAATCTTGCAATAATTCTGCCATCACTAATCTAGAGGATTGTTTCGAATAAGAGTCTGAGTTACTAACCCAATCTGAACCCGACGTAAGTGCTAACCCTGATGGCCCGGCTACTGAATTTTTGACCAATCTTCCACTAGGATCCCTGGACCACTCGAATGAATCTATGATGGCTAAAAATATCCAGTTTGTTAGCATGATGCATAGATGGCATTAAGAATGCATGGTCGTGTTGGTGTAGTATCCACAATCACACGCAAGCAAACAGATCCTTCAAACCTTATTTCTCCCACACGCGGTAGTGTGGTCTCTTCCCTAGGTCGGCTTAGTCCATGGGTCAATAGGGGACCTTATGAACGCACAAAGTGCACGGTGAAAAACTGACAGCATAACATCTCTCATCTAATGCGCATTCATATGAGTTTTGGCCATTACGTATTCAAAATTTTCAATCTTATCATCATGCGCCAACTGGGGCATGGAGGCCTTTGATTAAAAACCACTTAATTCTTTTGATTTTGTTTAATACGCAATAGCCCACATCACAAGCATCGTATTAAGGAGCATATCACCTAGTGAAAGTTTCTACTTGTTATTACATGAGCTTTGGCCGAGGGTGATGATACTTTAGGGCTACCCAAGCATGGTCCCTGCGAGCGGGTCTAGCTCATCACGAGCATAGTGACCAACTGGGTTTCCATTTGATATACCTTTAATAGTACGAGGTTTGGGCTGGTGACTATCCCTAACACTTCCCTGTAATGAGTGAAAGTAGGGCCGTTCTTCGAGAATGCATCGGGGTAAGATAGGGGACCAACTAACATAGTTCTAAGGCTCTAATGTATGCAATGCAAATTTTGAAAAGCAATAGAATTTTAAGTTTTAAAAACTCAATTATATATTTTAACCAAAACACTTTCAGAGCAAAGTCACAAATAGTCCCCAGCGGAGTCGCCACTGTGATGCGCGCCGAACCTAGCAAAGGCCCTCTTTGAACCCGCTTTTAGGGCTCGAGGGATTGGTTCGCGTGTTTTTGATTTTGGGTGCCATGAGACAACCTGGATGCCTCCTCCGTAATAGAACATTGGAAAGGATCATCTAGCCTCACGATGCCTTTAGGCACCTTTGGGGTATTTTGGAGTCGCCACCCAATTTACAAGAAATTGGGAAAGGTCTCTAACCTCTTATTGGTCTAGACCAGAGATTGGTGTTCAGAACTTCACTCTTATTTATACTTTGGTTAATTATAAATGAGTTTTTAACTTCCTAAAATTCTATCTCTCATCTCACATGATTTATACATGTAATTAAATCGCACTACAAGCACTTAAAAGCAATAAAGGAAAGCAATAAATAAAGCAATAAAGGAAAGTAGTAAACACATCAACCACACAATTATAAGGGAAATTGGGGCGGAATACAACCCCAATAAAAGAGGATTAAAAATGTAAATTGGGACGGAATACAATCCCAAATGAAAATTAAATAATGTTGCCCTAAAATCAATTACAAGGGCCCAAAGGGAAATATATGAATATAAATTTAAAATAAACAAATGAAGTCAAACATAAGAAAAATATACATAAATCGGGACATTTGTTTGGTTTAGGAACACTGGTTCCTTCGCGCTTATTTAAAGAGGGCTCGAAGAGTTGTGCTGATCGTTAGTTCGAAAAAAGGGATGAGTGATCCCATTTTTGGGGAAAATTAACTCTTTGTTTTATTGTGACATTTTACATTGTTTGGCTAAAATGAGGGACATTGGTACCAATTTTATTAGTAAAAATTCCAATTTAATTATAAAAGTATTTTTGTGATTTTTTATCTCACGCGTGCATAAATAAAATATTTACTTGCAAACAAACACAACACAAGAAGAGGGAATAGGAATGGTCTCACCGAACAACGCGGTCTCCTACGCAATGTGACCCACCCGGGAGGTCATGAAAATGCTCACACAATGCGACTCAAATCAAATCTCAGAAAGAAAAAGTAATATTAAAAATATTAGTAATAATTCTAAACAAAATTAATCAAGTAAAGACAAAATAAATATAGGACATGTTAATGCAACATACAAATGATTTTCAAGCAAACGGAACTAAAAATAAGTCATGCAAAAGCCTAATAATAATACTAAAAGTTAATATCAAAGCAATAATAATAATAATAATAATAATAATAATATTGATAGTGATAACAGGACACCAATAATGATAACAATAATAATGGTAATATAAAATAGACATGAAGTAATAGCACTAATAATAACAATAGCGTAAAATAATAATAATTCTAACAGTAATTTTAATAATAGTGATAATAATAATAATAACAATTATAATAGTAGTAGAGTAACTATGGTATAATGATAATATTAACAATAATAACAGTAGTAGTAGATGCATTATAATAATAATAATAATAATAATAATAATAATAATAATAATAATAATAATAATAATAATAATAATAATAATAATGGCAAATGCATGATAACAACAACAGTATCAAATTAATAACAATAATAATAATAGCAACAGGCATAACGAAGAGGTGAAATTAGAACAACAAATAACAAATCAACGATAATAATAAAAATATTAAAATGCTAGAAATAAATGATAGACATGATAATAACAACATGAAAATAATAATATTAACAACAATAAATGATATGCAAAAATAAAAGAGAACGGGTCCAAAAATGTTTACCCTCTGAATTTATAGATCGAAGAAAACAGTGTCTTGATCCGTCCTCCTCGTCGAATTTACGGTGATAAACACCCGAAGAAAATATAAAAATCTGTGCTTTTAAATAAATTAGCTCAAGAAAATATTTTTGGTAGGCTAACCCGAGACAAAGGAAATTGATTTTCCTTTCTTGGATCAATCCCCGAATGAAAAAAATATTCAAAAGAAAAACAAGAAGAGAAAAGCTAGAAGCTTGAAAATCCTAAAAACTTTCTTCAAAAACCTTCGTCTGCCCTTTTCCAGTTGAGAGAAAACCTTTGTAACACCCCCTTCCCATACGTAGGCGATCCCATCCGAGAAGGAGTGAGATGCCGTATGAGTAAAGGTGCCACCAAGCAAGTACAAAATAAAACATACATTCATTCATAACATACATACAGAAATACGGTATAATTAAAATTTTACATGCAGAAAGCAAAGGCTGATCATGCATTACTATAATAACTATTACAATAATGTTCTGATCAACTAGCTGATACAAAATAATATTACATATCCAAAATATAATTACAAACGCGGAAGCTGAAACAAAACTGATACAGAGAGTTCTATACAAAAAGAATCATCACTGATACAAAACTGAGCCCTACACTAAAATCCTTCTGTGTTGGCTTGATGACGGCGACTCTCTCAAAGCAAAACTCCTTCCGCACCTGCACGGATAAAAACACCGTGCTAAGCGATAAACGCTTAGTGGGGAAACACACATAAATAATGGACGGCCATTCACAATGGTCGCCAAGGCAAAACACATTCACAATGGCAGAATGCAAAGGCTATATCATAATCCATACCAACATGCTCATATTTAAAAGCCATAAAATCATTATCTCACAATCATATCCATTCCAGAATAAACCAACATGTGTTTCATCATTAAACTCATTCAGATATTCCATTTAATAGCCAAATCAGATCAAAACAATTCTACTAAACATTTAAAGAACACCTGCTGACTCTAGATAGTGGATAACGAGTGTACTGAAGGTACCTTACGGGTACGAATCGATTACTGAGGGTACCTCACAGGTACAAATCAAAAGTCATTCATTTTTTTTTCAAAACACATTATTTGTATACTGAGGGGATCTTAAACAAGATCCTAATACTGAAGGGTTCACGAGGAACCAAACGGGGACCTGATCGGGGTCCAAACTGAACTGAGGGCTGCAACTAAAGACTCTATTAGGCATGCCTAACTATCCACTTACTTGACTCTAGCAGGTTAAGCGTCATTCAAATCACATTTCAGGATACGAAATAGAATTCATCCGAAATTCATGGTATCACTTATATCAAAGCATATAAAAGTATGGCATGCATCATACCACAATATAAGTCCATTCAAAAGAAACACCAAATTCATTTCTGAGTCAAAAGCCAGGAAATTTCGGAAATAGGGCTGAATGGGGTAACGGGTGAGGTTGGCTGGTCACGAGGCGTGACTGGCCTCCCCACAAGGCAGGTCACGAGACGTGACTGTAGGTCACGCCTCGTGACTTGCTTCGTCCCTCGCAGATCACGCAACGTGATCTCGCAGATCACGCGGTGCTCACGCAGGTCACGCGACGTGACTGGACGTCACGTCTCGTGACTTGCTACTCTCTTCAGCCGATCACGCGACATGCCTTCTATCAGGCCGGTCACGAGCCGTGACGGGGTGTCACGTCTCGTGACTGCCTTCCTCAAGACCGGTCACGCGTTGTGATAAATAATCACAACTCGTGACTGGCTTTGCTCTGGCAGGTCACGAGTGGTGACTGGAAGTCACGTCTCGTGACTTGCCCTCTCTTCCTTGGCTAGTCACGCGACAAATCTGGAAAACGGGATTTCTACAGTAACTCGATTTCCAGTTTTCCAGAATATAGAAATCAATCCCAAATTTGATTCAAAACCAATCAGACCTGTTCTTACCTTCTGGAAAATATCCCAAACAATATAAGCAACATATATACAATCCAGTTTCAACATTTAATCAACCAAATCAAGAATATATGCAATCAAGTTCACCAAGAACATAAACCCTAGAAATTTACAGTAAACTCAAAATCATACAAATCACAAGCAAATATTCCCAAACCTGAAATCTAAGCTTCTCTTCACTTAGTCCCACTGCTCCCAGCAATCTCCTTGCCTTAGGGATCGCGAGGAGTCTCAGCTAAACACAAACATTCAACAATGCAACCCTAAATTAAACCTAACTCAAAGAAGAAGAAGAATTACAGTAAGACAAGGACAAAGATATGTACATACCAAGTTAGAAGCAAGAGTGAGCAATCTCCACAACACAACTTGATTAACAGTTAATAGTATTTAGGAAAGGAAAAAGGAGGAAGAAGATGAAGGTTGAAGAGGAAGAACGTAAATCTGATCTTCTCTTCTTTCTTACTTCTTTTCTTTATTCATTTTCCCTAACCTAATACACATGTCATTTTCTTGGTAGTGGAACTTACTCACTCACACCCTAACCCCACACATCACACACATCTAATGCAAACTCACTAAAAAAACCCTACAATGGTATGCTCCAATGTACACAAGCAATTCCCAATTAAATCACATACTAATGCCATGTATGCACCCACATAATAATAAACCCAAAAACATACATTTTTACTAAAATACCCTTATGACATGCTGAACACATGCACATGCATGCTCACACAGACAGGCTCATTCTACTAGGGGGCAAACGGGGTGTGACAACTCTCCCCTACTAATAAGAATTTCGTCCTCGAAATTCTCACCTGAACTGAATAGCTGCGGATACTGAGCTCTCATCGACTCTTCTGGTTCCCAAGTCGCTTCTTCGACTACATGATGGATCCACAACACTTTAACCAACGGAATCTGCTTATTTCTCAACTGCCTCACCTCTCGGGCTAGAATAGCTCACGGTTCCTCATCATAAGAGAAGTCTGGCTGAACCTGAATATCCTGAACTGACAGAACATGCGATGGATCTGATCTGTACCGACGAAGCATCGAAACGTGGAAGACATCATGCAACTTTGCTAGCTCCAACGGTAGCGCCAATCTATAGGCTACAGGTCCTACCTTAGCCAAAATCTCATAAGGTCCAATGAAACGAGGACTAAGCTTGCCTTTCTTGCCAAACCGAAGCACTTTCCTTCCAAGGTGAAACCTTAAGGAAGACCTTGTCCCGATCTCAAAGTGCACATCTTTCCTTTTCAAATTGGCATAAGACTTCTGTCGATCCTTGGCTGCCTTCAAATTCTGCTGCACCACTTTGATCTTCTCTTCAGTATCTCTAACCAAGTTTGGTCCGACCATAGATCTCTCGGATAGCTCAGTCCAACAAACCGGAGTCCTACACTGACGACCATACAAAGCCTCATATGGTGCCATACCAATGCTCGACTGAAAACTGTTGTTGTAGGAAAACTCCATAAGCGACACATATCTGTCCCAACTACCCAGAAAATCCAAAGTACAAGCCCTCATCATATCCTCCAGAATCTGAATGACTCGCTCTGACTGACCATCGGTCTGAGGATGGAATGCTGTACTGAAGTTCAACCTAGTGCCCAAAGCTCTCTGTAACTCCTTCCAAAACTTGGAAGTAAACCTCGGATCCCGATCTGAAACTATGGACAAAGGCACACCATGCAACCGAACTATCTCATCCACATAGATACTGGCCAATCTGTCCATGGAGTAGTCCACTCTAACTGGCAAAAAGTGAGCTGATTTCGTAAGCCGATCCACAATAACCCAAACTGAATCATGTTTCCTCTGAGTCAAAGGCAAACCAGAAACAAAGTCCATGGAGATATCATTCCATTTCCACTCAGGAATAGATAAAGGCATAAGCAAACCCGAAGGAACCTGATGCTCGGCCTTTACCTGCTGACAAGTCAAGCACTTGGAAACAAAATCCACTATATCACGCTTCATACCGGACCACTAATAGAATTGCTTCATGTCTCTATACATCTTCTCACTGCCCGGATGCATAGTAAAGACTGTACTATGCGCCTCACTCATGAGCTGTCTCCTCAAATTCTCAGATTCTGGCACACACAGGCGATCTCTGAACATAAGTACCTCATCCTGAACTGAGAACTCTGACTGCTTGCCCGATCTGACCTCATGCACAATCCGCTGAAGTCTCACATCGTCTCTCTGAGCATCCACAATCCTCTGTCTCAAAGTAGGCTTCACACGCAACTGGGCAAGCAAAGCCCCATCAGAACCAAATCTCCATCTGAATCGCCTCAAGAACAAGGCTGAAACCGATTTCCGACTCAAAGCATCAGCGACTACATTAGCCTTACAAGGATGGTAATCCACAATGCAGTCGTAGTCCTTAAACAACTCCAACCATCGGCGCTGTCTCATGTTCAACTCCTTCTGTGAAAGGAAGTACTTCAAGCTCTTGTGGTCCGAGAAGATCCTACACTTTTCCCCATACAAGTAGTGACGCCAGATCTTCAAAGCAAAGATCACAGCTGCCAACTCTAAATCATGCGTCGGATAGTTCCTCTCATGTGGCTTCAACTGACGAGAAGCATAAGCCACTACCTTACCTTCCTGCATCAGTACACATCCAAGACCAACTCCAGAAGCATCACTATAAATGACAAACTCTTTACCCGAGATGGGTTGAGTAAGAATAGGAGCCTCAACAAGCAACTGCTTTAACCGATCAAAACAAGACTGACACCTGTCTGACCACTCAAATCTAACTCCTTTCCTCAACAATCTAGTCATCGGAGCGGCAATCACAGAAAATCCTTTAACAAAGCGACGGTAGTAACCTGCTAAACCGAGGAAACTCCTCACCTCCTGAACATTTCTAGGCGCTTTCCAATCAACTATCGCCTCAATCTTGGCTGGATCTACCTGGATACCTCTAGCTGAAACAATGTGACCCAAGAATGATACTTCTCGAAGCCAGAAATCACACTTGCTAAGCTTGGCAAACAACTGATGCTCTCTCAACATCTGCAAAACCAATCGGAGATGCTCCTCATGCTCACTCTCATTCTTGGAATACACCAAGATATCATCAATGAACACTACTACAAATCGATCTAAGTATGGCCTAAACACACGATTCATCAGATCCATAAAAGCCGCTGGAGCATTAGTCAAACCAAACGGCATCACAAGAAACTCATAGTGGCCATACCTAGTCCGAAATGCAGTCTTAACCACATCTGCATCCTGAACTCGTAGCTGATAGTACCCTGATCGAAGATCTATCTTGGAGAAGACACCCTCACCTCGAAGTTGATCAAATAAATCCTCAATCCTAGGCAACGGATACTTGTTCTTCACTGTAACTTTATTAATCTGCCGGTAGTCAATACACATCCGCAGGGATCCATCTTTCTTCTTGACAAAAAGAACTGGAGCTCCCCAAGGAGATATGCTAGGTCGAATAAACCCCTTATCCAATAGCTCTTGTAGCTGAATTTTAAGTTCCTTCACCTCTACAGGAGCCATCCGATAAGGTGCTCTCGAAATAGGTGTAGTACCCGGCATAATCTCAATGGACAACTCAACCTCTCTCTCAGGAGGCAAACCAGGCAACTCGCTCGGGAATACATCACTAAACTCCCACACTACAGGAATGTCCTCAATCTGAACCTGATCCCTCTTGGAATCTAACACAACTGCTAGAAAAGCCTCACAACCTTTCCTGATAAATCTCTTAGCTTGCATCGCAGAAATAACATTATTCAGCGAACTAGCACCTAAACCTTTCAGAAACACAAGAGACTGACATCTATCCCGAAGTACCACTGTCTTCCTATGGCAATCAACTACAGCCCGATGCTTACCCAACCAGTCCATACCCAGAATCAAATCAAACTCTCTGAAGGGTAACTCAATCAAATCCGCTGGAAGCACAACTCCCTCAACTATCAAAGGACAACTCCTAAAGACTCTACTCACACTGACACTATGCCCTAATGGACTGGTCACACAAATCTCATAATCTAACTGATCAACTGCATGCAACTTATCAACAATTTTATCTGTGCACAAATATGAGTGTGTGGAACCAGGATCAATTAGAGCATATAACTCAGTGTCATGGAGTAGGAACTTACCAGCAATAACATCAGGCGCATCCTGCTCATCTCTGGCTCTCATAGCATATGCTCTAATGGCACCCTGAGGAGGATGCTCAACAGTCTCAGAAGCAGCTCCATCTCTATGCCGACCACCTCTACCTCTGCCTCTGCCTCTGCCACGGGTAGCCTGAGAAGCATTCGAACCGACCCTACTGCCCTCTCTCTGGGAACCTGAATCCTCATGCAATCTCGGACAACTGGCCAAAAGATGCTCAGAACTCCCACACCTGAAGCACGCACCAGAGAGCCACCTACACTCACCCCGATGAGTCTTACTACAATGAGGACAAACTGATGCAGTCTCAGATCTACCACCCCTACCAGAACCTGTTACAGCTGCAGAACCCTGTCGTCTACCTCTAGAAGCCGGACCAGATGATGACTCGTCCTATGGGTTCCTAGATCTCTTACCCGAAGAAGATCCTCCACGAGAAGAGTTCCTCCTCTGAGCTCTCTCTCTCATCACAGTCTCAGACAACTCAGCTCTCACAGCAGCCTCTACAATCTGATAGTAGCTAACCCCAGGTATGCACATCAAAGAAATCAAAGCAATCTTCAAAGACTCATTTAACCCTGCCTCGAAATGCTTGCATCTAAAGTCATCAGTCATAACTCCACGTGGGGCATAGCGAGATAACCTGTTAAACTCTTTCTCATAATCTGCTACAGACATGGCCCTCTGTCTCAAATTCAAAAACTGCGCCCATCTTGAATCTCTATAAGTCTGAGTGATGTACTTCTTTGTGAACTCACCCTCAAAGAACTCCCAAGTAATCGGATCCGGTAGCTGAGGATGCCTGCAAACCAATTCCCACCACTCAAAAGCAGACCCTTGCAGAAGAACTAATGCACACTCTGCCTGCTGATCGGGAGGACAACGAATCTCTCTCAAAGCACGCTTCACTTTATCTAACCATTTCTCTGCCATCTCAGATTCATTCAAACCAGTGCCATAGAAATCCTCAACTCCTGCCCTCCTCAAATTCTCCATAAGTGCTCTAGGAGCAGTCACTCTCTCCAAAACCCTAGCCATGTCCTGATGCAACCTGAACATAGCCTCAAAGGGCATGGCTGCGGCCTCGGGCTGGACCCTAGCATGCTGAGCCGACACAGAAATCGATGGATCTACGGCTTGAGGGTTCACACTCTCGGCGGATTCCTCAAGTGATCCACGAGCAGAATTAGAAGCCATCTAACAAACAAGAAACAACCATATCAGCCAACACAGATCTAGACTCATTCATATCTAAGCAACTCAGAACAATCATAACTACACAACAACACCCAGAAACGCCTAAACCTATGCTCTGATACCACAAACTGTAACACCCCCTTCCCATACGTAGGCGATCCCATCCGAGAAGGAGTGAGATGCCGTATGAGTAAAGGTGCCACCAAGCAAGTACAAAATAAAACATACATTCATTCATAACATACATACAGAAATACGGTATAATTAAAATTTTACATGCAGAAAGCAAAGGCTGATCATGCATTACTATAATAACTATTACAATAATGTTCTGATCAACTAGCTGATACAAAATCATATTACATATCCAAAATATAATTACAAACGCGGAAGCTGAAACAAAACTGATACAGAGAGTTCTATACAAAAAGAATCATCACTGATACAAAACTGAGCCCTACACTAAAATCCTTCTGTGTTGGCTTGATGACGGCGACTCTCTCAAAGCAAAACTCCTTCCGCACCTGCACGGATAAAAACACCGTGCTAAGCGATAAACGCTTAGTGGGGAAACACACATAAATAATGGACGGCCATTCACAATGGTCGCCAAGGCAAAACACATTCACAATGGCAGAATGCAAAGGCTATATCATAATCCATACCAACATGCTCATATTTAAAAGCCATAAAATCATTATCTCACAATCACATCCATTCTAGAATAAATCAACATGTGTTTCATCATTAAACTCATTCAGATATTCCATTTAATAGCCAAATCAGATCAGAACAATTCTACTAAACATTTAAAGAACACCTGCTGACTCTAGATAGTGGATAACGAGTGTACTGAAGGTACCTTACGGGTACGAATCGATTACTGAGGGTACCTCACAAGTACAAATCAAAAGTCATTCATTTTTTTTTCAAAACACATTATTTGTATACTGAGGGGATCTTAAACAAGATCCTAATACTGAAGGGTTCGCGAGGAACCAAACGGGGACCTGATCGGGGTCCAAACTGAACTGAGGGCTGCAGCTAAAGACTCTATTAGGCATGCCTAACTATCCACTTACTTGACTCTAGCAGGTTAAGCGTCATTCAAATCACATTTCAGGATACGAAATAGAATTCATCCGAAATTCATGGTATCACTTATATCAAAGCATATAAAAGTATGGCATGCATCATACCACAATATAAGTCCATTCAGAAGAAACACCAAATTCATTTCTGAGTCAAAAGCCGAAAAATTTCGAAAATATGGCTGAATGGGGTAACGGGTGAGGTTGGCTGGTCACGAGGCGTGACTGGCCTCCCCACAAGGCAGGTCACGAGACGTGACTGTGGGTCACGCCTCGTGACTTGCTTCGTCCCTCGCAGATCACGCGGTGCTCACGTAGGTCACGCGACGTGACTGGACGTCACGTCTCGTGACTTGCTACTCTCTTCAGCCGATCACGCGACATGCCTTCTATCAGGCCGGTCACGAGCCGTGACGGGGTGTCACATCTCGTGACTGCCTTCCTCAAGACCGGTCACGCGTTGTGATAGACAATCACAACTCGTGACTGGCTTTGCTCTGGCAGGTCACGAGTCGTGACTGGAAGTCACGGCTCGTGACTTGCCCTCTCTTCCTTGGCTAGTCACGCGACAAATCTGGAAAACGGGATTTCTACAGTAACTCGATTTCCAGTTTTCCAGAATATAGAAATCAATCCCAAATTTGATTCAAAACCAATCAGACCTGTTCTTACCTTCTGGAAAATATCCCAAACAATATAAGCAACATATATACAATCCAGTTTCAACATTTAATCAACCAAATCAAGAATATATGCAATCAAGTTCACCAAGAACATAAACCCTAGAAATTTACAGTAAACTCAAAATCATACAAATCACAAGCAAATATTCCCAAACCTGAAATCTAAGCTTCTCTTCACTTAGTCCCACTGCTCCCAGCAATCTCCTTGCCTTAGGGATCGCGAGGAGTCTCAGCTAAACACAAACATTCAACAATGCAACCCTAAATTAAACCTAACTCAAAGAAGAAGAAGAATTACAGTAAGACAAGGACAAAGATATGTACATACCAAGTTAGAAGCAAGAGTGAGCAATCTCCACAACACAACTTGATTAACAGTTAATAGTATTTAGGAAAGGAAAAAGGAGGAAGAAGATGAAGGTTGAAGAGGAAGAACGTAAATCTGATCTTCTCTTCTTTCTTACTTCTTTTCTTTATTCATTTTCCCTAACCTAATACACATGTCATTTTCTTGGTAGTGGAACTTACTCACTCACACCCTAACCCCACACATCACACACATCTAATGCAAACTCACTAAAAACACCCTACAATGGTATGCTCCAATGTACACAAGCAATTCCCAATTAAATCACATACTAATGCCATGTATGCACCCACATAATAATAAACCCAAAAACATACATTTTTACTAAAATACCCTTATGATATGCTGAACACATGCACATGCATGCTCACACAGACAGGCTCATTCTACTAGGGGGCAAACGGGGTGTGACAACCTTTCTTTCTTTCGCTTACGAAAATTTATTTTTTGCTCTCCTCAAATGAAAACAAAATGAGCCTTTTGTTTCCTTGTCTTGCCCCAAAATGGGAAGAGACAGAATTCCCTTTTTTAATCTCAGTAACAAAAAATATCATTAAAACATGAAACAAATGTAACGGACTGGGAAAAATTTACCAAGAAAATGCAGGTGAAAACGACAGCTTGAAAGGGCAAGAATGCCCGTGGGTGGATGAAGGCGACGCGTACCTGGGGGCATCGTCGCCCCAGGGGACGTGCGCCTAAGGGGGCGCGCATAGCTCCTGGAGACATGCGCCCATGCAGGAGCACATCGCCTGGGGGCGCACGCCGCTCCCCTGCGCATGCGGCTCGCCACGCGCGTGACTGCAAACCAGGCGCGCAGCGCGCATATAAAAATAAAAAATAGCAAAAAATAAAAAATAAGATTAAAAATAAAAATAAAAAGGAATAAAAATAAGGGTAAAAATGCAAATTTTTGGAGGAACAAAAGAGATTTTCGACAAGGAAAACATCATTTTTGACACCTTTACTTGTGGTAATCCTGATCTTGGACCGCCTCGGGACCCGGTGTCTACACCTCTTGATTCTTTTTTTGGTCTTATCTAATTAGCGGAGATGACCTTCTAATAAGGTTTGGTACGTAGGAAGAGGCATATGGTGTTTCTTGAGCTTCAAGCGGGAAGCTACGAGTGCATTTATGCATTCGAGTTGAGTCTCGTCCCCAACGTTGCATCTAGAATTTGCTTTCAAATCATGAAAAGTTCTACTTTTGCCTTTTGTACACACACAGAGAGATTTCATGGTATACCTGGTGTTTACGTCTTGGTTTAGTAAACCTTGATGTTTACATGTTTATCTTATTGCCCTTCATTGGGAATGACTCCTTAATTTTTTTTGTTGAGATTGGATTAGTTAAGAATGTTGCTCATTCAGTGCATTCAAGGGCAGATAGAAACTTGAGTTTGGGGTAGCTAATGGGTTGTAATCATTTTACAATCTTGGGGTGTTTCTTATCACTACTCGTGAAAGTGATACTTTGCATATACACCAGCAATATTCTTTACACATATGCTTTATGCAAGTGTTTTTACATATAATTGTAGCAAGAATTCTTATAAATAGTTTTACACTTATAACTTTTGATGTACATCTTTTTGCATAAAATCTTTAGCGAGCATCTTTCACCATATAAGTGTCTGTAGATACTTTTGTCTACATGACTCTCTAAACTTTATTTTTTATAATTACTTATTTTCACTCATTTTGTGGGCACATCCTCTACGCACATTCTTGGCATTTTGTATATCCATATGCATATTTTTCTTTTGCATGTGTTTCATGTGCATAGTTATCCATGTACACATTACACAAGTATGATTCTTTACGTATCTTCATACACGTAATTCTGCACACATCACACACACACAATTCTTTACATGGATCCTCCACCTATTTCTGCGTATGATTATTTGGGTCTATGACGATGCGCAATTCTTTACCCTCATCACATGCACGATCATTTGCATATATTTCGCATACATAATCCCCTTGCATATATTTCTTATGCCTGATCCTTTGCATATATTTCTCATCCATGATCATTTGCAAACATTTTAGATAATATGATTCCTTGCACACATTCAATAATCCTTTACATGTATACAAGCCATCGCGTGCACGTGACTGTGGCATACATGTCATATACATAATTCCTTGCATGCATTTCATGTTCGTAGTCCATTGCATGCACGTCACATGCATAGTACGCACTTCATAGAGATAACTCCTAACAGTTGTCTCATGTCACATTCTAGGCATCCCACATATATAATCTTTCGCGTATGTCTAATACTTCATATGCATAATCCTGTGCATAAATTTCACACATGCATAACTTTGCATGTCGTTTCGTACATGCATAACTTTTCACATGCATTCTATGCATACATGGAGCCCTACGCCTACTAGATGGTGTTCATCAATCTTAACTGTAGTTTCACTCGTCGACAAGCTGACATTTATCAATCACATCAACTTAACTATGGTTTCACACATCGAGAAGCTGAAGTTTATCAATCACATCAACTCAACTATGGTTTCACACGTCGAAAAGCTGACATTTATCAATCACATAGATCTCAACTATGGTTTCACATGTCGACAAGCTGATGTTTATCAATCACATCAACTTAACTGTGGTTTCACACGTCGACCAAGCGGACGTTTATCAATCACATCAACTTAACTGTGGTTTCACACATCGATAATCTGACGTTTATCAATCACATCGATCTAAACTATGGTTTCACTTGTCAACAGACATTTATCAATCACATCGATCTCAATAATGGTTTCACACATCAACAAACTGACGTTTATCAATCACATCAACTTAACTGTGGTTTCACACGTCGATAAGCTGACGTTTATCAATCACGTAACTCAACTGTGGTTACACATGCCTACTGGTTGGTGTTTATTAATCGCTCAAATGCGGTTTCACACACCTACTTATTGGTGTTTATTAATCACTCACGTTTCACATACCTACTAGCTGGCGTTAACTAATCACCAATCGTCCTTCAGGGGGCATCAAAGTCCTCTTATAAGGCAAAATCTAGTGAAATCTCTCTCAATCGTGATTTAACATACCGACAAGCTAGCACTTATCAATGAAGGTTCAACAAAGTCAAATCTCCAAGTCCTCTAAGGAGGCAAATCTTCCAAGTCCTCTGAGGAGGCAAATCTTCCAAGTCCACTTAGGGGGGAAAATTCTCAAGTGCTATGAGGAGGCAAATTGCAAAGTCCTCTGAGGAGGTAAATTTTCAAGTCCTTTGAGGAGGCAAATTTTTAACTCCTCTGAGGAGGCAACTTCCCCAAGTCCTCTGAGGAGGCAACTTCCCCAAAGTCCTCTGAGGAGGCAAATCATTCCAAGTCCTCTGAGGAGGTAAATTCCCAAGTCCTCTTAGGAGGCAAATCATCCAAAGTCCTCTGAGGAGGCAAAATTTTAAGTCCACAGAAGAGGAAAATCATCCAAAGTCCTCTTAAGAGGCATCTCTTCATCAACTCAGTTCAAAAGAACAACTCATGCATTTTGTAAGTTTGGAGCAGACCGAGCGCATCGCCATCTGAGGATGGCCCTCACACTTTGTAGCGTAGATAATGGCTCGGTGCAATCCAAGAAGATAACCGCACTTTGTAGCCTAAATAATAGCTCGGTGCAATCCAAGAAGATGACAATCACTTCGTAGTCTTGTCAGCGACTCGGTGCAGTTCAAGAGAACACATAAGCACTTCGTAGTCTTGTCAGCGAATCGGTGCAATTCAAGAGAACAATTCTTGCATTTTGTAAGTCCGGAGCAGACTTGGCGCATGACCTTTTGAGGATGGAACCCACACTTCATAAGTCTGGAACAGACTTGCAGTTTAGGAGAACAACCCTCGGTACAACATGGAAAGATGATGATTGCTCCAAGGTCTAGGTGGTGAGAGACGATTTCTTTCTCGATGCAAAAAGGTAAGGCCTACCTCAGGTATGCACTTCTTTCCTTTTTCTCTGAATTTTGGCTCATCTAGACACTAGTGTACTAGTTTCTCTAAAATTGGGGGCAACTGTAGACACCTGGTCCTGAGGGAGCCTTGGTCAGAGTTATCTAATGAGGATAATATTTATTCCAAAATAGATAGAGAATAAAAGCACTTTACCTCTCTGTGGATTGGGGTTTCAGCTAGGTCTTTTAGGCAAAATTGATAATTTATCTGAAAATAAAATAAAATTAAAAATTAAAAATTAAATTAAAAATAAAAATAATTAAAATTAAAATTAAAATTAAAATAAATATTAAAATTAAGATTAGGTTAAATTAATTAGTTAATATTGTAGGATAATAAAATTAAAAATAAAATAAATAGAGAGTGATTAATTAAGTAGAATATGTATAAGTTAAAATAAATTAAGAGGTAAAAATTAAGGAAGAAAAGGGAGAAAATCAAGTAATTTATGGTATAAAAAGGAAAAAAACCTAGACCTGAGGGAAGGAGGGTAGACGACAGATCAAAGGGAAAGAAAGAGCAAGAGAAAGGAAGGAGAGAGCAAGAAAATAGAAACGGAAAGTGTCACACCCCAAAAATGGCCTAGTAGAATTGTATGTGCAATTGGATTATTAAAGGGTATTTTGGTAATTGACAAATGAAGTGGGATTTATGTTAGGAATTATAGGAGTTAGTAGAGGGTAATATGGTATTTGACTAAGTGGCTAAAAGTCAAAAAGAGAAAGAAAGTCAAAGAAGACAAAAGAGGTCCAATAGTATTGTGACAAGTGGCTTTGGTAGGTGAGTGCATTAATGGGGATTTGAATGGAAGAAGAGAGAGGGAGAGCAGGATTTGGATTGCTTCCCGTGGAAGCCAGCAGCTCCTCTCCTTGCACTCTCACGTTTTCTCTCTCTCACTTTCTATTCTTCATTTTCTGCTCTCAAGTTTTGCATGTGGGTGTTCCTTAAGGTTGAGCTAGGGTTTTGAGATCACAAGTGTTCCAAGAGGTAAGTGTGTTGTTTAGTGGATTGATACTCCATCTTCTTCTCCATTTGGGTTTATGGTTATATGGTTTTGATTGCATGGGTTAATTGGGTGTTTGTTTTGTTTGGACTTGTGCAAGAATCTGAAGAGAGGAGGAAGGATAAAGGAAAAGGAAAGATTGGAATTTGAAGCTAGCGGGTTGAACTCCATTTCCAGGTTGGGAGCTTGTGTTTAGCTGTGTATGTTTGAAAATGTTGTCCATGGCTTTCAAATCCTTGTGTGTTATGCAAATACCTGTTATGTGTGTGCTTTGTTATATGTAAATGTATGTGTTCATAAATATGTGTACATGATTTGAGATATAAGAATTATTAGGCTTTGCATGTTAATTTTTGAAGAGTTTGGATAGGATTATGAGATGAATTTCTTGGTTTGTGCAACCTTCATATATGTTGTTTTGATTTATTTAATCGTTGTGTGAATTGAGTTATATTTGTTATAAGCATGATTGGAGAGCACTAAAGGTACGTGTTTATGTGATTTTGCATGATTCTTGATGAAGGGTAAAATGGGTTTTGATTTTGATGAACTCTGGGTTGTGCCTGTTTTGCTGAGAATTTGAAGAACGCGATGCTATCGCGAGCACGACGCTTGTCGCGATCCGACAGAATCACGAAATTCACCTTCTCGAGCAATCACTGAGGGGTTTCGTCCGAGTCGTGAGGAGGCAGCACGACTCGACATTTGTGCCTGGAGTCTTCACGAGTCGTGAAGATGGCTCACAACACGCAAGAATGCCTAACGCCTCATGCCTTCTCCTGGTAGGCAGTCACGAGTCGTGAGGGAGGATCACGACTCGTGACCGCCCCTTTCTTGAGAAGCGCTTGCGTCACAAGTAGTGAGAGAGGACCATGACTCGTGACTGCCCCTTCCCTGCGAGATGCTAGCATCACGAGTCGCGACAGCATGTGCGACTCGTGACTGGCCTCTCTCTTCCCTCTCTATCACGAGCACAACTTCTTGTCGCGAGCGCAACAATGATGCCTCTCCTGCCCTATTTTGAAAATGAGTTTCAAGGTTTTATTTACATGGGTTTTCACTACATGACACATGATTTGTCATATATGGCCTATTAATTGATAAATTATATGTTCTTAATTAGATTTGTACATGATTTATATGTCTTCATCTTGGTTAAATACACATGTATACATAAAATAACATGATTATACTTGATTTATCCTCTGTTATATGGTAATTATTTTAGATCATGATTGAGTTGTTATTTGAGCCTGGTAGTCATAGTTAGTGGATGGATAAGCACTTATCAAGGGTCGGACTGTGAGTGCAGCTGCTATACGTTATTTGTTACATGCGACATTTGGGTCATATAAGATGTTTGAGACCTCGGTCTCCGGTATAACTTCGGGTATACATGACTATAAAATGTTTTGAGACCAATGTCTCCATATGCTTGGGATACTGTGTCCTATCAGTACCGTTAGTACCCGTATCCACTAGTTAGCGAGTAATCAGGCTACTTCTTGAGGTTGAACATGAGATTGATATATGAATATTGATTACTTGGATATCAATGGTTACTTTTAGATATACATATGTATGATGGATACTTGTTATAAGCATGAGTAGTATGTGTTTATATGCTTTTGTTATTATTAAGCTTATATATATATGTTATTGCAATTATATATACATGCATGTGTTGTTCCTCCCCACTAAGCATTATCGCTTAGCACGAGCTCTTTTCCCGTGTAGGTGGTAGGTTCATTTTGGAGTTGGACATCTGCAGGTCGGCCACTAGAAGTCTATAGTTTGAGTTATCTTGTCTTCTGCTGTATTTTTGTATATGGAGTTTGATTTTTTTTGGAAATGTAATTTTGTAAAGGATTATTTTGTATATGTAAATGTTAATTGTTTACAAATCTTTTTTTTTGTAAAACGATTTGATTATTATTATATGGATTCATTATCTTTATGATTTCATGTATCTATTTTAAGCATGCTCGAGTATATGTATGTGATTTGTACGCGTGGCGCTCCGGTATCCTTCCAACAGGGGTATCGGGGTGTTACAGCTTGGTATCAGAGCACCATGTAGACACCGGGTCCCGACGCGGTCAAAGATCAGGATTACCCAATGATGAAAACAAAAGACCGATCTTCGGCGAGAAAGTGAGAATCGATTGTTTCCTTGTCAAAATTGTGTTTCTTTAATAAAATAATTAAAAATATATATTTTAAAAATTAAAAATTAAAATAGGGTAGAAAATATTAATTTTGTGTTCTTAAGGCTTTTATTAAAATAAAAAAAAATCCCGAGTGCCACCTGCGGCTGTGCGCAGGGGCGCCCGCACGGCAGGCCACCCCAGCACGCAGGGGCGCCAGCGCGGCAGGCCCCCCCAGCACGCAGGGGTCTCTGCACGTGCAGTGGCACACGTGGAGGAGGGTCCCCGCGCAGGCAGCAACGTGCATGGAGAAGGGTCTCCGCACGAGCAAAGGGAGCTCCGTGCACGCCGCAACGCGCGCGCAGTTCCCCTTCTGCCACGCGCTTTCGCCCCTCTCCACGCGGGCATGCTTGCCCAGCCCCTCCGACCTGTCGTTTTTGCTGGTTTCCTGCGTTTACAGCCCATTTTTACCGATTATTTCACCATTTGATGCTAATTTGGATCCACTAAAATAAAAAGATTTCCTGTCCCTTCCTATTTTTGGCCAAGACTGAAAATTAAAGGGGAATTTCCGTTCATTTTGAGGAGGACGGTAACCTTCATTCAAAACAAGGATTTTAATTTTTTCTCTCTAGTTTTTTCTTCTTTCCAGCAACTTGTTCTCTTCTTCAAAGTTCTTCAAAATATTCCCAAGTCTTCTTTTCTTTTTCTCAAGTTTTAATTTATTTATTTTTCTTCAAAAAATATATTTCATTTCTTGGGTGATTTGAGCTTGGAAAATTAATTTCATTTGCTCAATCATCCACCAAAAATATTTTTATGAAGATATTCTCTTGGGTTAATTTATTTTAAAATACCAATTTTTATATTTTCTTCAAATATTCATCACCACAAATTCGACAAGGAAAACAAATCGAGACACCGTTTCTCCGATCTAAAAAATTCTGAAGGTAAACATTTTTGGACTTGCTCGCATTTATCTTTTGTATATTATTTATTATTGTTAATATTATTTTTTGCTATTATTATCATGTCTATTATTTACTTTTAGCATTTTAATGTGTTAATATCACTATTAATATATTATTTGTTTGCTTTAATTTGATTTTTATGTTCATTCACTATTATTATTATTATTATTATTATTATTATTATTATTATTATTATTATTATTATTATTATTATTATTATTATTATTATTGTTATTATCTCAGTGTTGTTGTTATCATCATCATCATTATTATTATTATCATTATTATTATTACTATTGTGTTATTATTATTATTATTATTATTATTATTATTATTATTATTATTATTATTATTATTATTGTTCTATCACTACAAAAAAAAATTTAAATTAGCGACTAAAAATAGCGACGGACAATTTTCAGTCGCTATTTAGCGACAGATTAGCAACAATTTTTCAATTCTATCGCGAAAATCCATTTTTTCATTTTTAGCGACTGAATAGCGACAAAAATAAAGAAACAATCGCTAATTTTTGGCAGCAACTGATGGCGCTTTTTTTTTGCGATGGAATTTAGCGACGAACATTATTCAGTCGCTAATTAGCGACTGTTTTTCAAATTTGTCGCGAAAACGAAAATTTTCTTTTTGGTGTAGGTTTTACCGACGAAATAGCGACGGATAATTCCGTCGCTAAAAATTTTTTAATTATATAAACAATTTTTAGAAAAAGAAGTTATATTTTAGAAAAAGTTAGAAAAAGGGAAAGACAGAAACGGGGAATTAGAACAGGGGAGAGCAAACTGAGAGAGAGAGAGAGAGAGCATGGCGATGGGAGCTCGACGCCGGCGACGACCCCGCGCTCCACCGCAACGGCGAGCCCATCATCCTCACCCTCCGATCTGCCGCCCATCTCCACCGTTTCTAGCCTATTTTGGAGAGAGGAACCAAACGGTCTTTCTCGTTCACCGGCCAGCTCCGATGTCAGACTACCACACGCACATCACCGGACGACAGAGGAGGATGGGACGAGTCTTCCGATACTAGCTAATCGTCCTCACTCGCCAGCAGCAATTAGATGGGAGTGGAGGAACACGTGAGCTTCCGGCGACGTTTTCGATCAAACAGAGAGTCCTTCAAGCGCTTGACCATCGACGACGGCGAAGTTTTCGATCGTCCTTACAGTCAAGTGACTTTTTCTTGATTTAATTTAATTGATTTATAAGTTGATTTTTGCTTGTGGGTTTTTCTTGGTTTGGCTTCTCATGAAAATTAATATTAAGAAAGTTAATGTTTTGTTATTTGAGAAGAATGGCTTGTTTTGTGGGTTGATTTGGTTTTAAACTCCGCTGGAAATTGAAATTGTAGCAAATTAATATTTGCATTTGAATAAACTTCTTTATATGTATAATAAATTTGGTGAAATGGGTACTGCTCGAGAATTGTTCGATAGAATGCCTAAATGAAGTGTGATTTCTCCAGCCCTAAAAGTTTTGCTCATTAGACGTCTAATTGCAAATAACATATGTATTAATGCATACATAACTGAAGAAAATTTTGAATCTTATATTCCACAAATTGCAGAAAGTGGGTGTCCCTTTTAATGTGTAACAATGACTTTAGATTTTCAATAATCTGTTGCAGCGATCTAATTACTTGAATTGCTTTGTGGTTGTTGTCCTCATCCCTAATGAACCAGCTTTCAAACTTTGACATATGCAATTACAAGAACTGCAATGTTCTTGCTCGTAGTGCTATGCTTTGCAGCTTCAAGATGGCTTGCTCACTTCATTTACAAGAATTTTCATTTCCATGATTATAATCATGCCCTTGTTTGAATTTTCATTTACAAGAATTTGACACTGATATTATAATAATAACAATAAAATTAAATTGTAAATAATAATAATAATAATAATAAAAATGTTAAAACTAAATTAGCGACGTTATATGCACTATTAAATCAGAGGTAATAATAATAATAATAATAATAATAATAATAATAATAATAATAATAATAATAATAATAATAATAAATTTAATATTTTTAGCGACGAAATAGCGATGAAATATCTGTCGCTAATATTTTTTAATATTTTTCATGACTAATTTCGAAGGTTAATTAGCGACGGAATTTATGTAAATAGCGACGGTTTTTTCTATCGCTATTTTTAGCGACTAAAATATTATTTAGTCGCAATATGCTTGCCACGGCCGAAATTGCGATGGCTAGTCATCTCATCGCTAAAATTAATTAGCGACGAAATTTAAGGTATTAGCGACGGAAATGTCCGTCGCTAATTCCCTATTTTTTTGTAGTGTATGGTATTGTTATTACTAGTAGTATTATGTTATTATCATTATTATTATTATTATTATTATTATTATTATTATTATTATTATTATTATTATTATTATTCTTCTTCTTCTTATTATTATTATTATTATTATTATTATTATTATTATTATTATTATTATTATTATTATTATTTTATTGTTGTTACTATGCCATGATTATTTGTTGTTACCATTGCTATAATTTTATTGTTGTCATTATCTTGTCTTTATTTGATTAATTTCTAGAATTATTACTAATATTTTTTATGTTAATTTTTGTCTTAGATTTAACTTGAGTCGGGTTATTTGAGCACCCCCGTGACTCCCCGGATGGGTCGCGACGCATGGAGGATCACACCAGTTTTGGTGAGATCTTTCTCAACTCTCTCTTTATGTTGTGTTATTTGTAACTAATTGTTTTATTTGTGCACGCGTGCGATAAAAAATTACAAAAATATTTCTATAATTAAATTGGAATTTTTACTAATAAAATTGGGAACAATGTCCCTTGTTTTAGCCAAATAATAAAAAAACATCACATTTAAAACAAAGTGTCAATTTTCTCAAAAAATGGGATCACTCCTCCCCATTTTCATCAAATGACCAAAACGACTCTTCGAACCCTCTTCAAATAAACGCTAAGGAACCAATATTCCTGAACCTTCAATAAGCACAAAGGAACCAATGTTCCTAAAATAAATGCCCCAATTTATGTATGTCCTTTTATTTTGATCTTGTGTGAGTGTTTAAAATTCAAGTTCATTTCTTTTTGGGCCCTTGTAATTAATTTTGGGGCAACTTTATTTATTTTGGGGGGATTGTACTCCGTCCCCAGTCACATCCTTTTTTATTGGGGTTGTATTTCGCCCCCATTTCTCTTGTAATTGTGTGCTTGTGTGTTTATCGCTTTCATTTATCACTTTTTTATCGCCTTTTATTGCTTTCATTTATTTCCTTTACGAGCTTTAATTGCGCTATTTAATTTAAATGCATTGATCGCGTGAGATGAGATATATAATTTTACGAAGTTAAAAGCCCATTTATAACTAACAAGAGCATAAATAAGAGGGAAGTTCCGAATACCGAATCTCTGGTCTAGACCGTTAGAGGTGAGAGACTTTTCCCAATTTCTTGTAAATTGGGTGGCGACTCCAAATATCTCAAAGGTGCCTTTAGGCGTCATTAGGGTAGGTGGCTCTCCCCAATGTTCTATTGGGAGGAATACACCAATGATGCCTCATGGCGCCCATGATAAAAAGACGCAAACCAATACCTCGAATCCCAAAGGCGGATTCAAAGCAAGGGCCCTTGCTGGGTTCCGGCGCGCGTCACACACCAGTTTAGTCAGTTCTGGTCCTATGTGATTATTTGAGTATAGAGTCTTTACATGAGAGTCTGTCTAGAGTCGTGGCCTAATGCAGATGTTATTTGTGTAGTGTCTAGATGAAGTCGGATCCAAGTGAGTATATGGGCGACACGATGGAAAGTGTGAATCCGGTTGGAAGTAATCTGGTCAGACAGGATAGGCCTACACGTGAGCGAGCACCAGTAGGAGGTCAGGGTTTTGGTTTTGATCCGGCGTTAGTACAAGGTTTACTTCAAGTGGTAGGCAGATTGACTGCTCCCAAGGCTCCTTCTGAGCTTTTGAGGAAAAGGGGAGCGGAAGAGTTTTATGGAACTTCATTGGACCCATTGGATATGGCAAAATTCTGGTTAAAGAGGATTGATCGAAGTCTACAAGAGATAGCTTGCCCTCCGCATCAACGAGTTACTTGTGCTGTATCGCTTTTGCAAGGATCAGCATATGATTGGTGGAACCTTGTGCTTCTCAATCCTCAGAGACCAGCTAAATTGACATGGGAATTTTTCATGAAAGAATTTCAGCAAAAGTATGTTACTAAGGCCTATAGGGAGGTAAAGTGGAAGGAATTTATAACTTTGAAGCGAAGGAACTTATCGATTAGCGACTATGAAAAAGAGTTCGGTCGTTTGAGCAAGTATGTGCCTACTGCATTGATGACTGAGAATTTCAAGTGTCAGCACTTTCAAGATGGGTTAAGAGAAGTGATTAGAGGTCCATTATTGGCCATGGCAGTTATGCATCCGGTTGGAGAACTATCAATTAGTGGTTGTAGTGATTAAGCTTGAAGAATCTAAGATAATAAAGCAGAGGATAGAACAGAAGAGGAGAGCTCCGGATAGTGGGATTGTCAGTAACAAGAAGTCCAAAGGTGCTCCGATCGGACAAGGGACAAAAGGGACTACTCAAGTGCCTTCTGAGTTGGCAAGTGTAACACCGCCCGCGAGTAGAGGAAATAGAGCACCGGAGTGTGAGCATTGCCAAAGGTACCATTGGGCTACATGTCGCAAGATCACAAGTGCATGCTTCAAGTGCGGAAGTATGGAGCATCGGTTTGCTAATTGCCCCGATCAGCAAGAGAATAAGAACCATAAAGAAAGTAAAGTCGGTGGAGGTAGATCAAATGCGACTAGAAGCAATCGGGATAGAAGTAGTGTTGAGCATTTTCTATATATGCTAATACCGCAAGTATACGTTGTACCGCAATAGTACTTTAGATATCGATCCCACGAGGAACGCATTCTACTCACTGTTACTACCCAATTTTAATCTTGTTTACATGGTCTAATAGTGTGAAAGTTAATTTTAAACTAATCTAACATGTAAACTAAATAAACTTAGTTAATGATAGTCAAAGAAGATAGAAAGATTAATGATGGTAAATATAAAAATGAAACTTGAATTAATTGTTCTTAATGATTATAGTATTCTTATCATGCAAGCCAAGTTGAATAAATTTCCTACTTATTCTCTCGACATAAATAAGATTGCCTAAAACATGCATAAATAATTCTATTTCACAACTTTCGTTAATGAACTAGAAAATTAAACATGCAAATCTTAGGTTAAGTTACAACCTATACCAACCATTTCAATATTATGATTTCTCAAATGATATCTTAATGATGAATTTCCAATTAGATGTAAGAATGAATTCATTTCTCAATCAAACTCAAACTTATAATGATCATAAATAATATACCAATGTGAAATTCTGCAAGCAAGAACACATAAATTTATATGAATAATAAAATATTTGATATTAGATATTCAAGTTCAGAATTTGCATCACAAAAGTTACAAAGAAGAATTAAAAGATAAGAAATGAAGAAGGAGATTTCTCAACCCTTTTCAAATCACCAAAAGTAGTCTTCTTCTTTGTATACTATCTTCTCTTCAATACATGAACTCTACTTAAGAAAATTTAAACTAAAAGAATGAAAGAACTAACTTAACTTACTGAAATTTTTCTAAAAATAATATGTTGTCTCCTAAAATTACAGTTAATAATAATATTTATACCTTTCTAATTGTGCCTCTTCAAATGTCTCTTGAGAATGGTTGCAATTATTGGTGGAAAGGCATAACTCTTCAATAGTGAAATTTGAACTTTTGTCTCTAACGGATCTCTCTGTCGTGATCGCGACAGAGCGCGCCTCTTTCATCGCTCCACCTTTCTCGCATTCGCTTGCTCCGCGCCCCCTTGCGACCTCGCAATGCCACCCTTGGTCGCGATAATGCTTCTTCCTTATTTTTCTCTCTTCTTCTTTGGGTTCCCTTAGCGCGTTCTGTCGCGATCGCGCCACTGTAGCGCTCGCGACAGAAACTCTTCTTCCTTGGCTCATTTTGGCTATTTTTCTCCACTTTCTCCGTCTTTTCTCCATTTTCCACCTACACACAAAACTCAAACAAAAACATAAAACACACCTAATACTAACAAATAATAACACTTAAAACATTACTTCTAACCATAAAATATGGATTAATAATGAGCTATTTAAGCTCATATCAAACCCCCACACTTAAACATTTGCTTGTCCCCAAGCAAAACACTTAAACAACATAAACACACAACACTCAATAAACACAATATTTTGGAGCTTACTTTATATTTGACAAGCATTTGGAAATACCATGCATAGACTTACCCTTCTAACACACCAACCTAAATATGCAACTATTTAAACATTACCAATATTCATTAAACTTTAACCTCTATGCACAATTGGAAAACCATGAAATTTCAAAACACAATGATGTTTGATCTCAAGAAATCAAGTATCTTAACACATGTATAGATTATGTAACTCAAAACATTGCCTAAGATAATTTTCTCTCAACACTTATTTTTTTAAGCACTCAATCACTCAAGTGTTTATAGGTTAGTGTTTCTCTCATTCCTTGATTATGCCATTACATACCATAAGCTTGTAATTAGTAAAAATATCCACTACTAGTATAAGGTAGTAAAGAGGATCAAAGTGTCTTAAAAGGGTTGTCATGTGGCTTAGGTTAAGGTAGGAAACTTTTGGATTTAGGTAGCTAACAAGCATGATACTTTTATGCTAATTCCCTTCTTGACTAAACAAATTTTCTGCTAGCTCTTAATTTCTTATTTTTTTTATTTTTTTATTATTATTTTTTAAAGGATAGCAAGAGAAATTAGCATGAGTGCGTTTTACGCTCCATCCCACACTTAAACCATTTTGGATGTACATCTTTCTATTCCAACTTATTTTTTCTTTTTCTTTTTTTTTTCTTTTTTTTTATATGAACAATAAATAGAGACTAGCATATCTAACACCAAGTTGCAAAACAAGGGAAACTTCATGCTTTTCAAAAATAACATCTCCAATGCTATATCAATCCTAAAACCCTCCACAATATAGGTAAGCAACAAAAATAGGGCCTTGTCTAGGCATAAAAGATATGGCTATTTATGTGCTTAATCAAGAAAAATAGGATATAGGCTCAAACTTGGCTTCCTAAAGTTAAAAGGTAAGAAAATTTAAAGCAAGCCAAAAATGGTTCATTCTAAATGCCCTTATCATATCCCCGTGTACATCCCATACTAAAATGTAGTCTCAAAAATTACCAAAAGCAAGTTTGAGAGGATATGGCATAATAAGGCTCTCATACAAGAAAAATGTTATTGTACAAGGCTTCAAAAGCTCACATAGGCTATAAGTTAAACTATCATAGGCAATGAGTTAATAAAACAATCTTTATTTACCTGTGAAAAGATACCTAACTTAAAAAGAACCTACACCAAAGTATTTTGCTAAGTCATACCCTTCACTATGTATAATAGAATGCCAAAGTAAAACAAATAATGATAACATTCAAAAAGTTTGACTATCTAGGCTAAGTTCAAAAAGAGAAAAACTATACATGCTCTAATTCCCAAATAATTATCAAATACAAAGCTCCAAAACACAATGTGTCTAAATACATATCTAAATCTAGCAATTCATGCAAAACACAAGCTACACTACTCATATATAACAAATATATCCATACATACATATATTTGAAACAAAAACATCACAAAGCTCTCCCCACACTTGAAGGACACAATGTCCCCATTGTGTGAAAAGAAACACACTTAAAAAGCAAAAGAACACACAAACATATAAAAGAACAAAAAAATAAAAAAGAAAACAAAGAAAATAAAGAAAAGTGGAGGAGAACAAACTCAAAAACTCCCACTAGGGGAGCTAGGTGGAGATGAAGATAGGTCCACGTACTGCTTTCGAAAGAAACTCAGGAGTTTGCGACTCAAACTCTTTTGATTCTTTAGCACTGCCCTCACATCATTCTCCATTACATCCATTCGTGCTGCCAAACTTTGATTGGTGGCCTCAATGCCATCCAGTCGTTGCAAAACTGGTTCCAAATCGACAGAAGAACCACCAGTAGTCCCTCTCTCAGCAGCAGCAACTCCCGCAGCATCAACTCCAGCAGCCGCCTCTTCCTCATCTGAGGAGTCATGAGCAACAGCTGCTGAAGCTGATTCATGTGCCCTTTCATGTGGCACACTAGGACCAGCCATACTAGATGTACCTGCAAAACGGTCAACAAACTTCGGGGGCCAAGCTCCCTTGGTTAAAATATTAGAGCGCCGCAAGTAAACAACATCAAGCAATGGAATTGATTCACTGTCAGCCAAGACAAAATTGTTTAAATCACCCATACATCCCAAAATAATACCAGTAACAATATGGCACATCTACACAGATTTACTTCTTGCAATAGAAGCATGGTACAAACCATCTAAAATAAAATCGATTGAATCAGGGGTTTTATGGGATTGCAAAAGGTCTAAGACAAATAAATCCTTGGTTTGAACTTTTGTACTTTCAACCCTCCTAAACATAGCATGGCAAAGAAACTTATGAAAAAACATCAATGCATCATCTTTGATTTGCCTATTAGTTGAATTCTTGTTATTAAAGTGCTCTAAGCCAGACAATCTAGTCCAAACAGGGGAGGGTTGAAAAAGATGGGAATCAAATCGTTTTCCATTTAAAGGGAAACCAAACCACGTATTCAAATCATCATATCTAAAGGTATACTCTGTTCCTTGATGTCTAAATTTCATTGAAATCTTACGTTTATCCACATAAGTCAAGGTAACAAAAAACTCTAAAGCCCAGTCTTTTCTCACAGGTAAAGATAAGGTTATAAATTTTCCCCATTTCATATATTTAAGAAAACGACTTATTTGATCAGTTAATCCCATTGTATTAAAAATAGCGGAGTCCAAAACCCACATACCAACATATTTTTTCTTGGCAAAATATTGAAATTTCTCCCCTTCCTCATCAGAAAAAATTGGAAAAGGACAATCATACCTATTTTGAAAAACGAGTTAAGCAGGAGTAGAATCGTCTCCCTGATTGCTTGACTCACCCATGGGCCTCTTACCCTTGCTCTTGTCTCCCACGTGCTTAGTTCTCACCATTGTAAAATCGCTTACAACTAGATAAATCAAAATGAAAAGAAATAGAAGAAAACAGAAGTAAAAGAAAAAGTAAGATAAAGCATGAGGAATTTAGAGAGAATTTTGAGTAAGGATTGAGGGAAAAGAGAGAAAGTAATTGGAAAGAAACCGAAAAGGCAAAAGAAATTGAAAGAAGAAGAAGTTATTAGGGTAGAAAAGAGGGATGTTGAGGAATTAAATGAGTTCCCAACGGTTAGATTGACCAACAAATTCAAATCCCGTGTTCTGTCGCGACGTTGCGACATCATCGCGATCGCGATAGAAGCACATTGAAAAATTAGCGCATCGCGATATACGTCGTGGCATCGGGAAAAATAAATCCCTCTCTCCATCGTGACCTCGCGACATAGTCGTGCTCGCGACAGAAAGCAAAAATGAAAAATCAAAAAGAAACTGTCGCGAGGACACCCTTCGTCACGCCGTCGCAATGAAATCTATAAAACACCTTCCCCTTTCTGTCGCACTCGCGACAGAAAGGAATTTGAAAAATCAAATTTTCTTCCCTTTCAAAAACAGCGCGACAGAAAGGAATTTGAAAAATAAAATTTTCTTCCCTTTCAAAAACATTACAATTAGACATATAAAATGAACTTACAAATTAGGATTATCTGTGGAACAAAAAGAATAACATTACTACATACAAATATCACACATATAATATAACAATTAATTAAAAAGAAAAATAATACCAAGTAACCTTCAAACAATTTTCAAAGAAAGAAATGAAACCTTCCTTCCATCGAATGTTTCCTCCAAAAACACCTTATATCTTTGACTATTGGCTTTAAATAACTCCCCTTTTTCATTTTTTAGCTCTAAAAACCCTTGATCAAAGACTTGGGTGACTTCAAAGGGTCCACTCCATCTAGATCTCAATTTTCCAGGAAAGAGTTTCAATCTAAAATTATACAATAGAACTTTGTCCCCAACATTGAAATGTTTAATGCGTATATGTGCATCATGCCATTTTTTTGACCTTTCTTTATAGATTTTAGCATTTTCATATGCAAGAAGTCTTAACTCATCTAGCTCATTTAATTGTAAACATCTCTTGACACTTGCATCTTTAAGTTCATAATTCAAAGTCCTAATGGCCCAATATGCTTTGTGCTCTAACTCCACAGGTAAAAGACATGCTTTTCCATAAACCATCCTATATGGTGTCATACCAATTGGTGCTTTAAATGCTGTGCGATATGCCCATAAAGCATCATCTAACTTATGTGCCCAATCCTTCCTAAAATTAGAGATTGTTTTCTCTAGAATCCATTTAAGCTCCCTATTGGACACTTCTACTTGACCAGTTGTTTGTGGGTGATATGGTGTAGCTACCCTATGATGGACACCATATTTATACAATAAAGAATCAAAAGAACGGTTAATGAAATGCTTACCTCCATCACTTATGATGGCTCTAGGCACTCCAAATCTTGAGAAAAGCTTCTTCAAAAATTTGATCACCACCTTTGAATCATTGGTTGGTGTGGCTTTTGTGTCAACCCATTTGGATACATAATCAACTCCAACCAATATGTAGTTTTGACCAAAAGAAGTAGGGAAAGGACCCATGAAGTCAATCCCCCACACATCAAATACTTCAACTTCCAATATGTTATTCAAAGGCATCTCATCTCTTTTCCCAATATTACCAGCCCTTTGATATTTATCACATTTGGCTACATATATCCTTGCATCATGAAATAAAGTTGGCCAAAAGAATCCACATTCAAGCACTCTAGAAGCAGTTTTATTAGCACCATTATGTCCCGAATACAATGCAGCATGACAATGCATCAAGATGTTTTGATAATCCTCCTCACTTACACAACGATGAATTATACCATCCCCACCTATCTTAAATAAGTAAGGTTCCTCCCAAAGATAATTTTTAACTTCACTAAAGAATTTCTTCTTTTGTTGCCATGTCAAATTATCAGGTACAATTCCAGCAGCAAGATAGTTAACAAAGTCAGCATACCAAGGTACACGCATATTCTCAATTGACATTAATGCTTCATCCGAAAACCATTCATTAATTTAAATGCTATCACCTAAAGTTTGGTCATTGATTTCTAACCTTGATAAATGGTCAGCAACTAAATTTTCACTTCCCTTTTTATCTTTAATGACAAGGTCAAACTCTTGCAATAACAAAACCAAACGAATCAACCTAGGTTTAGCATCTTTCTTTGCAAATAAATACCTCAATGCAGCATGATCAGTATAGATTATGACTTCAGACCCTAACAAGTAAGATCTAAACTTGTCACATGCATAAACTACAGCTAACATTTCTTTTTCAGTAGTTGTGTAATTAATTTGAGTAGATGACAAAGTATGACTAGCATAGTAAATTACATGCAAATTCTTACCATGTCTTTGACATAAAACGCAACCCACAGCAAGATCACTTGCATCACACATAATCTCAAATGGTAATTCCCAATTAGGAGAAGCAATAATAGGTGCACTAGTAAGGGCCTTCTTCAAAGTATCAAAAGCATGCATACATTCTTTAGAAAATTCAAAAGGAACATCTTTAACTAACAAGTTAGTTAGAGGTTTAGCAATTAAAGAAAAATCCTTTATAAATCTTCTATAAAAACCAGCATGTCCAAGAAAAGATCTTACCCCCTTAAGTGTAGTGGGTGGAGGTAACTACTCAATTAATTCTATTTTTGCTCTATCTACCTCAATCCCCCTACTTGAAATTTTGTGCCCTAAGACTATCCTTTCATCAACCATGAAATGGCATTTCTCCCAATTAAGAACCAAATTATTTTCTTCACATCTAGCCAAAACTTTGTCTAAATTTTGTAAACAAAGCTCAAATGAATCCCTATGTACAGAAAAGTCATCCATAAATACTTCCATTATATCCTCTATCATGTCCCCAAAAATTGAAGTCATACATCTTTGAAAAGTGGCTGGGGCATTACAAAGCCCAAAAGGCATTCGCCTATAAGCAAAGGTCCCATAAGGACAAGTAAATGTGGTCTTCCCTTGGTCACTAGGGTAGATAAAGATTTGGAAATACCTTGAATATCCATCAAGAAAACAGTAATGAGAATGGCCAGCAATTCTTTCTAACATTTGGTCAATAAATGGTAAAGGAAAATGATCCTTTCTAGTGGCCAAATTTAGCTTCCTATAATCTATACACACCCTCCAACCGGTGGTGGTTCTAGCTGGAATTAAATCACCATTCTCATTCTTCACTACCGTCATACCCCCCTTCTTTGGAACACAATGTATTGGACTCACCCAATCACTATCCGAAATTGGATAAATAATCCCATCATCTAGCAACTTAATAACTTCTTTTTTCACTACCTCTTTCATGTTAGGGTTAAGCCTTCTTTGTCTATCAGCCTTGGGTTGACATACATCTTCCATATTTATCCTATACATGACAACATTAGGACTAATACCTTTCAAATCAGATATTTGCCATCCAATGCTTTTTATCCTTTTCCTTACAACTTCTAATAATGCATACTCTTGTTCATTATTGAGTTTGTTGGAAATAATAATAGGCAAAGTATGATTAGGACCAAGAAAAGCGTACCTCAAATGATTTGGTAGTTCCTTAAGATCAACATTTGGAGTACTTACAATTGAAGGTGGCAAGGGTGCTTCATTACGATAAAGAGGTTCTGGCCTTAAGCTTTCTTGCTCCACCTCTTCATGAACTTCATCTTCCATTTGAACATCCTCTTCTCCTGCATTTTCTAATACCTCCACAATACATGCATCAATGATATCTATTTTCATGCACACATTTTCATCCATGGGGTATTTTAATGCCTTATCCATTTGATACTCAACACTATCATCCCCTACTCTTAAAACTAATGTGCCCTCATAGACATCAACTAAAGCCCTAACAGTCCTCATGAAAGGTCTACCCAATATCAAGGGGCATTTCTCATCATATGAAAAATCTAAGATGACAAAGTTAGCAGGTAATATAAACTTATCCACTTTTACAAGCACATCTTCTACTATTCCATATGGTTTCTTAATAGATTGATCAGCTAATTGTAAAACCATGGAAGTAGGTTTAACATAATCCAAACCCAACTTTTTAAAGATAGATAAAGGCATGAGATTAATACTTGCCCCCAAATCACACAAACACTTAGGAAACTCAACATCCCCTAAGGTACATGGAATAGTGAAACTACCATTATCCTTAAGCTTTGTAGGCAAATTATTTGTGATTATGGAACTACATGCCTCAGTCAATGCAATGGTGGATATATCCTCCCAACTTCTTTTCTTAGATATTAAATCTTTAAGAAATTTTGCATAGTTAGGAATTTGTGTTATGGCCTCAATAAAATTCAAATTAATGTGCAAATGCTTCAATTTATCTATAAAAGATTGGAATTGCTTATCTTGGTTTTGTCCCTTTAGACGTTGAGGAAACGGTGGGCGAGGTTGAAATGCCTTAGGAAAATTTTCCTTAGATGCCCCTTCTGTCTCCACCGCGACAGGTGTCGCGATCGCGACAGAAGGCTCTCCTCCTGCTGTCGTGCTTGCGCCTTGTATTGTGCCTGCAACATTGGTTGGCTTCTCCTCTGTCGCGATCGTGATAGGCGTCGCGCTCGCGACAAAAGAGTCAGTTTTCTCTTTATTTTCCTGCACATCTCCACCCTTGTTAGTAATAACAAATTCATTGGTGTAAGATTTACCTGATCTCAAATTTATGGGTTTCAGATGTTCCCTTGGATTCTCCTTCGTATTACTTGGCAAAGTACCTTGTAACCTTGAGGGTAAAGCCTTTGCTAATTGCCCGATTTGCACTTCTAAGTTATGAATGGATGAAGCTTGATTCTTTGTGATCTGATCAAACTTTTTTTCCAACCTCTTTTGGTTCTCTTCTTGTGAGTTAAATTTCATATTAATCCCCTCGAAGAACCTATCCATTTTAACCTCTAAGGCCCCAAACCTATCTTGAGGTGGTTGAAAACTTACACTCCTATTTTGGTTGATACTATTTCCCCAAGAAAAGTTTGGATGGTTCCTCCATCCAGGGTTATATGTATTTGAATATGTGTTACCTCTTCCTTGCCCTTGGATGAAGCTAACTTGTTCCTCCGTACTCTTTCTGCCCAAATTACATACCTTCACTTGTATGACCTTATTGTCCACAAATATTGCATCCACTTGGCTGACTACCTCCCACACCCAAATTATTGAGTTTGTGAGTCAATGCTTCCACTTAAGCTTGCAATGCATCAACTGAATCAAGTGCATGAACTCCCCTCACATTAGTAGAATTTGAATCTCTAGTTCTCTCGGTAGGCCACATGCAGTTGTTCATGGACATTTCCTCCAACAATTCAAATGCTGCTTCAGTAGTTTTTCTCATTAAAGAACCTCCAGCAGCAGCATCAATAGTCCCTCTTGTGGTAGGATTAAGTCCATTGTAGAATGTTTGCATCAACAGCTCCCTTGGCAGGTTATGATGTGGATACATCCTTTGCAATTCCTAGAATCTTTCCCAAGCCTCATATAATGATTCATTGTCATTTTGAGCAAATGTAGTGATATCCTTTATGATTTTTGCAGTTTTGGCTAAGGGAAAGTATTTTGATAAAAATGCTTGGGCCAATTGGTCCCAAGTGGTTATAGATCCCCTTGTTAATGAATTTAACCAAGCCTTGACTTTATCCTTCAAAGTGAATGGAAAAAGCCTAAGCTTGATTGCATCAGCCGAAACCCCATTTATCTTAAAGGTATCACATATCTCAAGAAAGTTGGCCAAATGAGCATTAGGATCCTCATTTGCCAAACCATAAAATTGTATACTATTTTGAATCATTTGTAACAATGAAGGCTTAATCTCAAATTGATTTGCATTTACCGTTGGCCTTACCACTCCTTGTTGAGCTCCACTCAAAGCAGGTGTGGCAAAGTCCATCAATCTTGGCGGATTTTCTTCAGCCATGATAATTGGTCTCTTATCCTTGTTCTTTTTCTTATTGGACTTTCGGTTACTTAACCAAAACCTTTCAATTTCGGGATTTAAGGGTTCAAGCTCTTCTAAAGAACTCCTTGTACTAGGCATCAACTTCTAAATCCTGTAAAACCAAAAACAAAACAGAAAGTTAAACTAAATCAAACAACTTAAAACAAAATAAAATATTTTAATCCAAAATCATAAACTAAGTTTCATATTGGCAAAACAACCGTTCCCCGGCAACGGTGCCAAAAACTTGTTGAGCATTTTCTATATATGTTATATACCGCAAGTATACGGTGTGCCGCAATAGTACTTTAGATATCGATCCCACGAGGAACGCGTTCTACTCACTATTACTACCTAATTTTAATCTTGTTTACAATGGTCTAATAGTGTGAAAGTTGATTTTAAACTAATCTAACATGTAAACTAAATAAACTTAGTTAATGATAGTCAATGAAGATAGAAAGATTAATGATGGTAAATATAAAAATGAAACATGAATTAATTGTTCTTAATGATTATAGTATTCTTATCATGCAAGCCAAGTTGAATAAATTTCCTACTTATTTTCTCGACATAAATAAGATTGCCTAAAACATGCATAAAGAATTCTATTTCACAACTTTCGTTAATGAACTAGAAAATTAAACATGCAAATTTTAGGTTAAGTTACAACCTATAGCAACCATTTCAATATTATGATTTCTCAAATGATATCTTAATGATGAATTTCCAATTAGATGTAAGAATGAATTCATTTCTCAATCAAACTCAAACTTATAATGATCATAAATAATATACCAATGTGAAATTCTACAAGCAAGAACACATAAATTTATATGAACAATAAAATATTTGATATTAGACATTCAAGTTCAGAATTTACATCATGTGACGTGCGCCGAACCTCGATGCCTCCCGAAAGCCCGCCTTAGGGCGATCAGAAGAGGTTCATAAAAACTTGTAAGGTATTTACAAGCTGCGTCTATTTTGGACAACAAGGAGATTTCATGGAGTCGCCACCCAATAGAACATTGGGAAGGGTCGTCTAGCCTCATCGAGTCTAAGACGGCACATACATATCCATATTGGGCTAACCAGAGAGATTTTGGAGATCTCAGCCTCTACCCCCTGGAGCCTAGGATTGTAATCGTTGAGCCCAAAGACCAGAGAAAGTTCGGGACTCCCCATTTATTCATACCTTGGCTAAGTTTATAATCAAGTTTTGAATTTAATATTTCATCCCATTTCTCATTCAATTTTTAATGCAATTTAAGTAAACGCATATCAAACATATAAATAAAGCGGTAAATAAAATAAATTAAAGCAAAATAAATTACAATAAAACTAGGGGCGGAATACAACCCCCATTTGTAAATAAAATGCAAATCATACATAAATCGGGCTATTTATTAAAAATAAGGACATTGGTCCTCTCATGCATAATTAAAGAAAACAATTTTAAAGTAATAATTTACTTTAGATGAAAAATCTAGGACATTGGTCCCATTTTTATTAAATAAAATCCAATTTAGCTTAATAGAAATATTTTTGTGATTTTTTAATTATAGTGCATGAAAATAAAATTAAATAAACTTTTTACAAATTATAATAATAAATTAATCCAAAATAATAAAAAGCAACAAAAATAATAAACAACTCCCAAGTGGATTTTCAAATCTCCATGGGTTTTCACTTGACAAAAACTCACATATGAAAAATAAGTATTGAAAAATAAAAAAACAAATAAAAATGAAGTTAGTATAAAAATAATTAAACATATAACATGACAATAATTAAATTAATGCAAATAAAATTGCATCATGTATGACAAGCCAATTAAAATGCCATAATAAAAAAAATATGCAATTTAACAAATTAATAAAATCAACATGCTAAAAAATGAAATAGTGTTAGTAAAATTTAACATGCATAAAAACACAAAGTAACATCAATAGCATCCAATCATGCATAAAAAGAAAAAGAAATAATAAAAAAATAGCATGCATAAAACCTAAATAATAATAGTAATAAAAGCCAACATGCATAAGCAAACATAAAAGAATAATTATAAAACTCAACATGCAAAAAACATGAATAGAAAATACAAACATAAAATTCAGCATGTGTAAAAGTATAAAATAATAACAATAATATCCAACATGTATAAAATGTAAAGGTAATAATAAAAATCAGCATGCATAAGAAATAAATAATGATAGTAAAAATAAAATTAAACAAGAATAAAGCTAATAATAATAATACTAATGATGGTAATAACTACAATAATAATAATACAATAATAACAAAGAATATGAACAATCAAATATAATAATAATAATAATAATAATAATAATAATAATAATAATAATAATAATAATAATAATAATAATAATAATCAAAGAAAATGAACAATCCAATTAAAAATAGAAGAATAACATGAAAATAAAATAAGCCAATTACGATAAAACATGTTAAATGATGATACTAATAATATATATGAACTAAAAAATGACAATAATATGAACATGAACAATTAAAAAATAAGAAATAATGATATGAACAAATTAAACAAAAAAAAATAAGAAGTAAAAATATGAAGAATTAAATAATAGATCTAAAAGAATTTACATGATAATCAATTTAATAAAAGCAAAAAAAAAAGAAGAATAAAATGATAGAACTAAAAGAATTTACATGTTAATTAATTAAATAAAAAAGAAATGAAATTAAAAATAAAACTAAGAAATTGAGCTAAGAATGTTTACCCTCAAAATTGATCTTGAAGAAATGAAGGTAGATGATCCAATTCCTTGTCTTGATTTGAAAAAATATGATTAGAAGAAAAAATAAAATATTGAAAGATAAATTTTTCTCAAGAACAAACAATTAGTTTATTTGTCTCAAAGTAAAAAGTTGTCAATTGAAAATAAGAAAAATTTTCAAGAACAAAAATTGTTATTTTTTGTCTCAAGAATTGCTGGAAATTCCTTTAGAAATTGAGAGAATTTGGTTGAGAGAAGAGAGAAGAAGAAAAAAAATGTTTTCTAAAGAAAATCCCCCCTAATTCTCTCTCCAAAATCCTTTTTATTTCCCCCAAAATTCAGATTTTTTAATTAAAGAAATTAAATTAATTTAATTCCAATAACTATAAAAAAAAACAACTGAATTTGGAGGGTTGGAAGATAGAAGGATTTTAGAATTGAATTATGAAAAAAAAATGAGTTAAAAAGCATTTAAAATGGAGAAATTATGACAAAAAAGAAAACGGAAAAAGGGCGAAATGGGGCGCACTGCACTGAAAAGCACAGCTGTACTTTCGAGAAAAGCACGGCTGTGCTTTCGTGCGTGCTCACGCTGTGCAGCGCAAAGCATAGCTGTGCTTTCAAAGAAGTACAGCCGTGCTCGAAGAAGCACAGCTGTGCTTTCAAAGAAGCACAGCCGTGCTTTTTCAGGCATAATTTTTTTTTTTAAATTCCTATGAAAACACAATAATTTAAAAACTAACTTTTTATCCCAAAATAATTTTTAAAACATATTTAAAATATTTTTAAAATACATTTTTATTCATTCCTCACAAATCAAAACGACAAGAAAACTATCACTTCCAACTTTCATTATTTTTGCCTATTAATCGGCACATTTAATTTCATCATTGGGTAATCCTGATCAAGGCTACTCGGGACCCGGTGTCTACAGTTGCCCCCAATTTTGGGGAGGCTAGTGTGTGGGTGCCTAGGTGAGCCAAAATTAAGGAAAAGGAAAGAAATGCGTACTTGAAGCGGCGATCTTCCTGCTGGATGGAGTTATGATGACTGATTTTGCCGTGTTATAGGCAGGCTGTCTTTTGGTTGTAACTGGTGACATCGTGGTCGTGCTACCTCTTGTGGGTAGTGCCGCCATCGTGCTAACTGCTGTGAATCGGTAGTGCCGTGGTCGTGCTAACCTCTTGTGGGTAGTGCCGCCATCGTGTTAACCGCTGTTAATTAGTAGTGCCGTGGTCGTGCTAACCTCTTGTGGGTAGTGCCGCCATCGTGCTAACTGCTGTGAATTGGTAGTGCCGTGGTCGTGCTAACCTCTTGTGGGTAGTGCCGCCATCGTGCTAACCGCTGTGAATTGGTAGTGCCGTGGTCGTGCTAACCTCTCGTTGGTAGTGCCGCCATCGTGCTAACCGCTGTGAATTTTTGAGCTGTGCTCCTTTAGATGCTTGGATCAGTGTCGTCACTCGGCTTTTGTTGGTGTTCCCCGCCGATTTCTCCTGCAAGATTGTATGCATAGGAATATAAAAGAAATCACGTGCGTATGATATGGATTGCAAATGCTTGCAAAAATGTATAGATTGTGCCCTAAGTGGTCCAAGGTTTGCTGAAGTTATAGCTTGTCTGCTCTACCATGCCCCCTGAATCCTGAGGATCGTCAACAAGTTTTCTGAAAGAGACGTCCGGTGTATATCCTTTGCCCCCCTGGTCAATGATCATTTATCCGGGATTCATGTTCTGTGTTGTGTGTTAACTGATTGAAATAGGATTATCTGAAGTAACGCCGCCCTATTGCTCCAGGAATTGAACGTCATTGTTTTAAAGGTAGTGCGTCCCTTGTGGATTTTCACACTAGCTTTTCTTTGCGGGAAATGCGTCCCTTAGGGGATTTTCACACAACTCTTTGCCTAATTTTTTCCTGGAATGGACCCAACCCAATCCAGAGGCTTTTGTTTATTTTATTTAATTTTTTTTATAAGGCAGACTGCCTATTTCCAGGTTTTCGCCCTGCCCTTTGGCCTAACTTTTGCTTAGAGAGTCCGTTACGGTTTTCATCTCTAACGGCTTGTTTTTTTTTTTGAAGGAACTACAAGATAAGGCTATTATCAAAAGCTTCGCTAAGAATGAATAGCACATATCTACTTAGGCACCTTCCGACAAAATCAAAAAGGCGACAGTCATTAGATAAATAGATAATATATTTTTAAGGCAGAACTAAAAGCCAATGAAAATGCAAACTGTAATCTTTATTCATTGCAAAATTGAGTACATTTCTATATGATTTCATCATACATGATCTTCATTTGACAGAAATCAAAAACACAAGACCACACCTAATCTCAGAATAGATCTTGTAAGCATCAAACTCCTGTTATCAATCAGTCCTCTCAGGTTTTCTCGATTGAACATTTTCTCTCTGCCCTTAATTTTTGCCCAGGATCCCTTTTTTCGGTTTTCACCCTCACAGGGCGCCCAATTTTAGCAAGGCCGCCTTTTTTCGATTTTCGACCTGCGGGGCATTTATTCTCTTCTTTTTATTTTCTAGTCTTTAGCCATGGAACCTTTTTAGTCTATCGACATTGACCGGGTCTTTAAACTCATTCCCATCGCTGTCTGCCAAGATTGATGTTCCCTTTGTTAGCAACTTTTTCACAATGAACGGACCTTCCCAGGTTTGCCTGAATTTTCCTCGTATGTCCGGCACTCCCGGCCTCATCATCTTAAAGACAAAATCCCCTTCTTTCAATGGGTGCTTTCGTACCTTCTTGCCAAAGGACCGAGCTAGTCTCTTCTGATAAACCTGATTGTGATAATAGGCTCTCAACCTATCTTCATCCAATAGATTCAACTGCAACAATCGCTGTTGTGCCCATTCTGTCTCTGGAATCTCGGCTTCTATGACTACCCTTAAGGATTTTAGCTCAATTTCAACCGGTAGAACTGCTTCAGTTCCGTATACCAGGGAGAACGGTGTCGCCCCCGTAGAGGTTCTGACTGTGGTTCTATAACCCCAGAGTGCAAAAGGTAGCTTTTTCGCCCAATCTTTATAGCTCTGAACCATCTTGGCCAATATTCTTTTCACATTCTTGTTTGCAGCTTCAACCGCACCGTTAGCTTGAGGACGGTAAGGAGAAGACTTGTGATGCTGGATTCCGTACTTCTGAAGCATCTGTTTAGTTTCTGCTAAGAATTGCACCCCATTATCAGATACAATATGTTGTGGGAGGCCATATCGGCATATCAAATTTCGCTCAATGAACTTAGCCATATCCCTAGCATCAATCTTCTTGAAAGATTCAGCTTCGACCCCCTTAGTGAAATAATCAATGGTGACTATAATGAACCTGTGCCCATTAGACGCTGTAGGATGTATCTCACCTATGATATCTATCCCCCAAGCTGCAAATGGCCATGGAGATGTCAAATTATGCAGCTCTGAAACTGGGACATGCCTTAAATTCGCGTATTGCAGGCATAACTGGCAGTGCTTCACATATTTTGAACAATCCGTATCCATTGTAAGCCAATAGAATCCTTGATGCATGATCTTCTTCGCTAAGGCTAAGCCATTCATGTGAGCTCCGCAGACTCCGGCATGAACCTCTTCCATAACCTTTTCAGCTTCTTTCTTCGCCAAACATCTTAACTGGATACCATCGACTTGTCTCTTATACAAAGTGCCATTTACACTTATGAACTGAGTGGACAACTTTTGAATCATCCTTTGGTCTTTCTCGGTGGCTTCCTCTGGAAAAACTGACCATTCCAAATAATTCTGAATGTCGTAGTACCAAGGGTTTCCATCAGTGGCCCCAACATCCATCACCTGCTCAGCTTCAAAACAAGGCTTTTCCGAGCTAGAGATTAGCACGGGTTTCATAGTAACCCCTGTTGGATTATCCCACATGGACACTAATGTCGCGAGAGCATCGGCCAATTGATTTTCATCCCTGGGGGTGAAGTGAAAAGTGCAAGTCTCAAACTGGCTGCTCAACATTCTCAAGTGCTTTACGTAAGGTAACAACCTCTCTTCTTTAACTGACCATTCCCCTCTGATCTGATGAATTACTAATGAAGAATCTCCGAAGACTTCTGCGGTCTTTGCCCCCAGAGCCAGCAGTGCTTCCAATCCGAAGATGCAAGCTTCATATTCTGCTTCATTATTGGTCGCCTTGTACCTCAACTTTTTGGCTAACGGCAGCTTTTCACCATCCGAGGTCGTAAGAATTATCCCTGCTCCTGCCCCTTTACTGTTAACTGCCCCATCAAAGAACAATTACCACCCTTGTACTGCTATGGCCATGACATCTTCATCTGGGAAATTGTATTCGAATTGGTCTCCCTCAATAAGATGCTCAGCCAAGAACTCAGCTACAGCTCTTCCTTTAATGGTTTTCCTGGTGATGTATTCGATATCGAACTCCTTAAATAGTAGGAACCACCTTCCCATCTTTCCCAGTAAAGAGGGAGCTTCCTGAAGGTACCTAAGCGGGTTATGCTTAGCAACCGCTTGTACACTGAAGGAATGAAAATAGTGCCGCAACTTCTTAGAAGCCCAAACAACTGCGAAGCAAATCTTTTCCACTTCTACATATTTTGCTTCATATGTTAGGAATTTCTTGCTAAGATAGTAAACAGCAAACTCTACCCCAAAGTCATCCTCCTGGGCCATCATGGCACCCACTGAATTGTCTTCTACTGCCAGATACAAGATTAATGGTTTGGCACGTTGTGGTGGTCTTAAGACTGGTGGATTCAAGAGATAATCCTTAATAGTGTCAAACGCAAATTGACAATCATTATTCCACGCCATCGGCTGATTCTTCCTGAGAAGCTTAAAGATGGGCTCACACACCGAAGCCAATTTGGCAATAAATCGACTGATGTACTGAAGCTTTCCTAAGAAACTTCTAACTTCTTTCTCTTTCTGAGGCACTGGCATCTCCCTAATGGCTCTGACTTTATCAAGATCCACTTCAATTCCTCTCTGGCTTACCACATGGCCCAGCAGCTTACCTGAGGTAACTCAAAAAATGCACTTCTTGGGATTGAGGCGCAGATCATACTTATTGATCCTTTGAAAGAACTTCTCTAAAGGCTCAAAGTGACCTTCTCGGGTAGCTAACTTGATCATCATGTTGTCAACATACACCTCCACTTCTTTGTGGATCAAGTCATTAAGAACTCTAGTGGCCATTCTCTAACAGGTTGCTCCTGCATTCTTTAATCTGAAAGGCATGACCCCATAAGCAAAAGTACCCCATTTGGTGATGAAAGCTGTCTTGATCCGATCCACTATCTTGTTAAGGATTTGATTGTACCCTGCGTACCCATCCACGAAGCTGTACATCATACAAGCAGCAGCACTATCTACCAGCACATCAATATAAGGGAGAGGAAAATCATCTTTCGGACAGGCTTTGTTCAGGTCCTGATAGTCCACGCATACTCGAACCTTTCCATCCTTTTTAGCCATGGGAACTACATTAGCCAGCCACGTCAGGTATTTAACCTCCAGTAGAAACTTAGCCTCAATCTGCTTATAGATTTCCTCTTTCACCTTCTGAGCCCATTCCGGCCTAAGTCTTCTGAGCTTTTGCTTGACCGGTTTACTCTCTGGGTACGTTGGAATGGCATGTTCGGCTACATCTCGATCAATTCCCGGCATGTCCTCATAGGTCCAGGCAAAGACTTTTTCATATTTTTTTAATATTCTCTCAAATTTTAGCCTCTCTTCAGGAGTTATGTCTGATGCTATCAAGATTTCCTTTGGATTCTCCAAAGTTCCGAGATTAAATGCAGTTGTGTTAGTTGAGTTAATGTCAAAAATGAATGCATCATGTTTATGATCATGAGGAATGAAATCATCAGAAACATCACACAAGTATGCAAAGTTGTTTATCTCATTGATGTAATCAGAAACATTAACATTGTCATTAAAAAGTTCCGGCAGAAAAATAGTATCTAAATAACTATTGTCTTCATCCCCTATCGATGATGTCGTTGCAGCGGACTGGGCTTTGACTTCTTGGCTTGGTGGAGGCTTTTCAACTACCTCCGGTGAAATCTTCAAATCTTCAAATTTCAGCTCTGGCTCTGCCATCGTTTCCTTTCCCTTAAGTCTGGTGGCTAATAGTTTATCAGTAACAATCTCTTCAGGCTCATCCCTGTCCCAGACACTGCACTGAGTCATGATCTCCTCATCCCAGAAGTTCTCTGCAGACTTGATAACTCCAACATCCTAGTCGAAGACGTCATTAAAGATTTCAAACCACGGAATGATCTTTCCATCTACCCATAGAGGCTCCTCCTCTCCCGTGTAAGCACAGATCGAAGATGAGGGGACAAAACTCTCTGAAATATGGGGGATCTTCTCCGGCACTTTCTTCTTACCATGCTCTCCTTTGTAGCCCAGACCCTTTCGATCTTTCTGGCCTTGTGTGGTGATAGCATCCTGCAGCCCTTGCAAGTTTTTACCCAGACCAGCCCCTGGGAGAAAGTGCATCTTCTTCATCATATTCACCACTTGAGGACTATCTGCCAAGCCCTGCTCCTCTCCTATCATCGATATATGAAAACCACTGAATGGCTGATTAGAGATCCCCAAGGCAGACACTTGGTTTTCTCTAGCTACTTTATTAGTCACCACCTCTCCTTCATGAGGTATCTTAATCATCTGGTGTAGGGTAGAGGGCACTCCTCCTAATTTATGGAACCATGGCCTTCCAAGCAGAGCTGAGAAATTCGCCGGGATAGGCAAGACCACAAATTATGTTTCTGTCTCGATAGGCCCAGTCCTGACTAGAGCTCTGAAAGTTCCCGATGCTTGTCTTCGAGAATTGTCATAGGCTGTGATGGTTAAATCAGACTTGCTCAACATGCTTTCATTTAGCCCAAAAGCCTGAAGTGCAACTAGAGGGCAAACATTTATGGATGAGCCATCATCAACCATAACACAAGCGGTATGCTTGTCATTAATTTGAGCCTTGATGTACAGCGGCCGATTGTGATTGCGGCCCTCTACCGGTAAGTCTGCATCAGAAAACACCAGTTTCTCTCCAGATCCGCCTTTTACAAGGTTTAGCAGCTCAAATGGAGAAATTATAGTGGCTACAGTGGACTCACTCAATGCCACAACTAATTTCTGTCTGTGGGAGGGAGACTGTCTCAAAAGGTCCCAAATTGATATCTGAACCGTGGTCTTTTTCAGCTGCTTTACTATGGCACTTTCTTCCGGCTCCTTTTCTGCATGTGATTGCACTGGGTCATGCTGCTTCTCAACTTCAGGGACCACTCTCCCACTTCTTGTTATAGCCCCAACTCTCTCATCCTCCTCCGAATCCCATGGATCCGTGAACTCTCCATCTTTTTTATCTTCGTCTTCGTCTCCACTCTCACTAGTGGACCAACAGTCTATTGTCGCCACGGGAATCCCTTCTTCACTTGCCTCAGGGCGAGTGATAGCGACGTACTCATTTCCGTATAAATCCTGCATCACATACCATTCTGGTAGGCTAGACCCAACCATAAAGACAGGTGGTGGGAAAACATTGAAATTAGCCTCCTTCTTGCTTTCTCTCTTTTTAGGATCGGTGATCTGCTTGTTGTCAATTAGATCTTGGACCCGATGCCTTAGCGTTATACAGTCATCTGTCAAATGCCCGATTTGTTGGTGAAATGCACAATATTCATTTTCCTTGTGCCCTGGCTGCCCCTGGGTCTTGGCCTGCATAGGTGATAGGGGTCGCAGTTTTCCTTCTTTTACTAGCCTCTTCAGCACCCATGATAAAGGCCTACCCAAGTTGGAGAAATACCTCTGACTTATGCCTGTTGTAGACACCTCAGCTGTCTTCCCACCTCTGTTACCGCTGCTTGAACTTACTGGCTTGGCTGTCCCCTGATTACTGTAGCCCTTCTTGGCATAAGCCTCACTGCTTGCCCTTCTGGCCATATACTCTCCTTCTGCCTCTATGGCAATGTCCTTCAAGGACTCCCAATCTTTCAGCCCTTTCATTTTAAGTCCATATCTCAAGTATGGGCTGGCATTCCGAATGAATAATCGGATCTAATCAGAAGTATCAGGCTTGCGCTTCATTTCCATAACCCGATTTCTCCACTGAGTAAGATACTCATGGAAAGACTCCCCAGCCTTCTGCTGTAGTAGCTCTAGATCTTTCAAAGTGACCTCCATCCGGGTACTGCAATCATATTGCTTTAGGAACTCCTCAGTCAACAAATCCCAGTCTTCTTTGGACCTTCTATCCAACCCATGATACCAATCGACGGCGGCTCCTGTGAGACTCAAGCAAAAGTACTCTATGTTTTGCTTTCTTGTTAAGGTCGTTCCATTCATGACCAGCGAGTATTGCTTGATGTGTGCGGTAGGGTCAGAGGTGCCATCAAATTTTGGGATATCAGGCATCTTGAAGTTCTGGGGGATCAGATCATCACCATCCAGCTCTCGGTCCTCGGGATTCATACCCCTTCCAATCGTCATCATCCTGGTCATAGCCTCAAATTTCTCCTCCATCTTCCTCCACATTACTTCCTCCAGCTTGGGTGACTTTCCCTTTGCTACCATCTGTTCTTCTTGCTCATCTTCCCAAAGGTCAACCTCAGATCTCGGGCCTTCTCTACGCTCAACAGGTGCTGGTGCTCTTTGCTGAACTGCAGGTGGGTCAACTACAGCAGGGGGGTCCTCTCTAACAGCCCCTTGTTCATCTGGCCCTCTAATAGGAGCAGTAGCAACTTGTTGCCAAGCTATGGTAGTGGCAAGATTGGCCATCATGGCCATCATTCTGGCCTCAAACTCTTCCATTTTTCTCCCCACTTCCTCGGCAATCATAGCTCTGGTTACATTAGACCCACTGGCTAGATTAGACATACTTGATGATTCTGAAGAGAAAATCTCACTACTATCTGAAAGAGAATCTGTGCTCCGATACGGCACTAGCTCTGGTAACCCCAAGAGTGGAATCCTTCTCAACCGACCGTCGGGACCCCTAAACCACCCGGGCGAATCTATGATGGCTAAAACAAATACCTCTCGTTAGGATGATGCATGATTGAAATGCAATGCATGGTTGTGCTGATGCAACATAGACAAACACATGCAAGAAGATAGATCCTTCCAACCTTATTGCCCCCAGACACGAGGTAGCATAGTCTCTTTCCTAGGTGGGCTTTATCCAAGGGTTAACAGGGAACCCTTTAGACGCGTATGGTGCACGGTGGAAAACCGGCAGCATAATAGCTCTTATCTAATGTACAGACGTATGAGTGTTTGGCCATTATGTATCTAAATACCTCAATTAAACTAAGATGGGCCCATCGGGGCATGAAAGCCTTTGATGAAGACCATTTAATTTAATTGATTTTGTTCAATATATGATGGCCCAGGTAGCAAGCACGGTATTACGGTACATTTCACCTAGTGGAAATTTATTGCCATTACATGAGCTTCGGTCAAAGGGTGGTGTTACTTTAGGGCTACCCAAGCATGGTCCCTACCAACGGGTCTAGCTCATCATGAGCATAACGACCGATCGGGTCACCATTTAATATACCATGACGGTATGAGACTTAGGCTGGTGATTATCCTTAACACTTCCCTAAATTGAGTGAAAATAGGGTCGTGCTTCAGGAACGCACTGGGGCTAGAAAAGGGACCAAACTAGCATAAATCTAAGGCTCTAATGATATGTAATGCAGTTTCGAAAAGAGATGAAATTTTTATTTAAAACTCAGTTATAAATTTTAGCTAAGGTATTTTCGAAGGGAAGTCTCTAATGTCCCCAGTGGAGTCGCCACTGTGATGCGCGCCGAACCTCGATGCCTCCCGGAAGCCCGTCTTAGGGCGATCGGAAGAGGTTCATAAAAACCTGTAAGGTATTTACAAGCTGCGTCTATTTTGGACAACAAGGAGATTTCATGGAGTCGCCACCCAATAGAACATTGGGAAGGGTCGTCTAGCCTCATCGAGCCTAAGACGGCGCATACATATCCATATTGGGCTAACCAGAGAGATTTTGGAGATCTCAGCCTCTACCCCATGGAGCCTAGGATTGTAATCGTTGAACCCAAAGACCAGAGAAAGTTCGGGACTCCCCATTTATTCATACCTTGGCTAAGTTTATAATCAAGTTTTGAATTTAATATTTCATCCCATTTCTTATTCAATTTTTAATGCAATTTAAGTAAACGCATATCAAACATATAAATAAAGCGGTAAATAAAATAAATGAAAGCAAAATAAATTACAATAAAACTAGGGGCGGAATACAACCCCCATTTGTAAATAAAATGCAAATTATACATAAATCGGGCTATTTATTAAAAATAAGGACATTGGTCCTCTCATGCATAATTAAAGAAAATAATTTTAAAGTGATAATTTACTTTAGATGAAAAATCTAGGACATTGGTCCCATTTTTATTAAATAAAATCCAATTTAGCTTAATAGAAATATTTTTGTGATTTTTTAATTAACGTGCATGAAAATAAAATTAAATAAACTTATTAGAAATTATAATAATAAATTAATCCAAAATAATAAAAAGCAACAAAAATAATAAACAACTCCCAAGTGGATCTTCAAATCTCCATGGGTTCTCACTTGACAAAAACTCACATATGAAAAATAAGTATTGAAAAATAAAAAAACAAATAAAAATGAAGTTAGTATAAAAATAATTAAACATATAACATGACAATAATTAAATTAATGCAAATAAAATTGCATCATGTATGACAAGCCAATTAAAATACCATAATAAAAAAAAATATGCAATTTAACAAATTAATAAAATCAACATGCTAAAAAATGAAATAGTGTTAGTAAAATTTAACATGCATAAAAACATAAAATAACATCAATAACATCCAATCATGCATAAAAAGCAAAAGAAATAATAAAAAACAGCATGCATAAAACGTAAATAATAATAGTAATAAAAGCCAACATGCATAAGCAAACATAAAAGAATAATTATAAAACTCAACATGCAAAAAACATGAATAGAAAATACAAACATAAAATTCAGCATGTGTAAAAGTATAAAAAAATAACAACAATATCCAACATGTATAAAATGTAAAGGTAATAATAAAAATTAGCATGCATAAGAAATAAATAATGATTGTAATAATAAAATTAAACAAGAATAAAGCTAATAATAATAATAATAATGATGGTAATAACTACAATAATAATAATACAATAATAACAAAGAATATGAACAATCAAATATAATAATAATAATAATAATAATAATAATAATAATAATAATAATAATAATAATAATAATAATAATAATCAAAGAAGATGAATAATCCAATTAAAAATAGAAGAATAACATGAAAATAAAATAAGCCAATTATGATAAAACATGTTAAATGATGATACTAATAATATATATGAACTAAAAAAATGACAATAATATGAACATGAACAATTAAAAAAATAAGAAATAATGATATGAATAAATTAAACAAAAAAAAATAAGAAGTAAAAATATGAACAATTAAATAATAGATATAAAAGAATTTACATGATAATCAATTGAATAAAAGCAAAAAAAAAAAGAAGAATAAAATGATAGAACTAAAAGAATTTACATGTTAATTAATTAAATAAAAAAGAAATGAAATTAAAAATCAAACTAAGAAATTGAGCCAAGAATGTTTACCCTCAAAATTGATCTTGAAAAAATGAAGGTAGATGATCCAATTCCTTGTCTTGATTTGAAAAAATATGATTAGAAAAAAAAATAAAATATTGAAAGATAAATTTTTCTCAAGAAGAAACAATTAGTTTATTTGTCTTAAAGTAAAAAGTTGTCAATTGAAAATAAGAAAAATTCTCAAGAACAAAAATTGTTATTTTTTATCTGAAGAATTGCTGGAAATTCCTTTAGAAATTGAGATAATTTGGTTGAGAGAAGAGAGAAGAAGAAAAAAATTGTTTTCTAAAGAAAATCCCCCCTAATTCACTCTCCAAAATCCTTTTTATTTCTCCAAAAATTCAGATTTTTTAATTAAAGAAATTAAATTAATTTAATTCCAATAACTATAAAAAAACAACTGAATTTGGAGGGTTGGAAGATAGAAGGAGTTTAGAATTGAATTATGCAAAAAAAATGAGTCAAAAAGCATTTAAAATGAAGAAATTATGACAAAAAAATGAAAAAAGGGCGAAATGGGGCGCACTGCACTGAAAAGCACAGCTGTGCTTTCGAGAAAAGCACGGCTGTGCTTTCGCGCGCGCTCACGCTGTGCAGCACAAAGCACAGCTGTGCTTTCAAAGAAGTACAGCCGTGCTCGAAGAAGCACAGCTGTGCTTTCAAAGAAGCACAGCCGTGCTTTTTCAAGCTGAATTTTTTTTTTTTAAATTCCTATGAAAACACAATAATTTAAAAACTAACTTTTTATCCCTAAATAATTTTTAAAACATATTTTAAATATTTTTAAAATACATTTTTATTCATTCCTCACAAATCAAAATGACAAGGAAACTATCACTTCCAACTTTCATTATTTTTGCCTATTAATCGGCACATTTAATTTCATTATTGGGTAATCCTGATCAAGGCTACTCGGGACCCGGTGTCTACACAACACAAAAGTTACAAAGAAGAATTAAAAGATAAGAAATGAAGAAGGAGATTTCTCAACCCTTTTCAAATCACCAAAAGTAGTCTTCTTCTTTGTATACTATCTTCTCTTCAATACATGAACTCTACTTAAGAAAATTTAAACTAAAAGAATGAAAGAACTAACTTAACTTACAGAAATTTTTCTAAAAATAATATGTTCTCTCCTAAAATTACAGTTAATAATAATATTTATACTGTTCTAATTGTGTCTCTTCAGATATCTCTTGAGAATGGTTGCAATTATTGGTGGAAAGGCATAACTCTTCAATAGTGAAATTTGAACTTTTGTCTCTAATGGATCTCCCTGTTGTGATCGCGACAGAGCGCGCCTCTTTCATCGCTCCACCTTTCTCGCATTCTCTTGCTCCGCGCCCCGTCGCGACCTCGCAACGCCACCCTTGGTCGCGACAATGCTTCTTCCTTCTTTTTCTCTCTTCTTCTTTGGGTTCCCTTAGCACGTTCTGTCGCGCTCGCGACAGAAACTCTTCTTCCTTGGCTCATTTTGGCTATTTTTCTCCACTTTCTCCATCTTTTCTCCATTTTCCTCCTACACACAAAACTCAAACAAAAACATAAAACACACCTAATACTAACAAATACTAACACTTAAAACATTACTTCTAACCATAAAATATGGATTAATAATGAGCTATTTAAGCTCATATCAAACCCCCACACTTAAACATTTACTTGTCCCCAAGCAAAACACTTAAACAACATAAACACACAATACTCAATAAACACAATATTTTGGAGCTTACTTTATATTTGACAAGCATTTGGAAATACCATGCATAGACTTACCCTTCTAACACATCAACCTAAATATGCAACTATTTAAACATTACCAATATTCATTAAACTTTAACCTCTATGCACAATTGGAAAACCATGAAATTGCAAAACACAATGATATTTGATCTCAAGAAATCAAGTATCTTAACACATGTATAGATTATGTCACTCAATACATTGCCTTAGATAATTTTCTCTCAATACTTATTTTTTTAAGCACTCAATCACTCAAGTGTTTATAGGTTAGTGTTTCTCTCATTCCTTGATTATGCCATTACGTACCATAAGCTTGTAATTAGTAAAAATCTCCACTACTAGTATAAGGTAGTAAAGAGGATCAAAGGGTCTTAAAAGGGTTGTAATGTGGCTTAGGTTAAGGTAGGAAACTTTTGGATTTAGGTAGCTAACATTGTGTAGAGAAAAAATATCAATACAACATAGGAGATCTAAACAAAACATAACAAGCATGATACTTTTATGCTAATTCCCTTCTTGACTAAACAAATTTTCTGCTAGCTCTTAATTTCTTGTTTTTTTTTTTTATTATTATTTTTTAAAGGATAGCAAGAGAAATTAGCATGAGTGCGTTTTACGCTCCATCCCGCACTTAAACCATTTTGGATGTACATCTTGCTATTCCAACTTATTTTTTCTTTTTCTTTTTTTTTTTCTTTTTTTTATATGAACAATAAATAGAGACTAGCATATCTAACACCAAGTTGCAAAACAAGGGGAACTTCAAGCTTTTCAAAAATAACATCTCCAATGCTATATCAATCCTAAAACCCTCCACAATATAGGTAAGTAACAAAAATAGCGCCTTGTTTAAGCATAAAAGATATGGCTATTTATGTGCTTAATCAAGAAAAATAGGATATAGGCTCAAACTTGGCTTCCTAAAGTCAAAAGGTAAGGAAATTTAACGCAAGCCAAAAATGGTTCATTCTAAATGCCCTTATCATATCCCCGTGTACATCCCACACTAAAATGTAGTCTCAAAAATTACCAAAAACAAGTTCTAGAGGATATAGCATAATAAGGCTCTCATACAAGAAAAATGTTATTGTACAAGGCTTCAAAAGCTCACATAGGCTATAAGTTAAACTATCATAGGCAATGAGTTAGCAAAACAATCTTTATTTACATGTGAAAAGATACCTAACTTAAAAAGAACCTACACCAAAGTATTTTGCTAAGTCCTACACTTCACTATGTACAATAGAATGCCAAAGTAAAACAAATATTGATAACGTTCAAAACGTTTGACTATCTAGGCTAAGGTCAAAAAGAGAAAAACTATACATGTTCTAATTCCCAAATAATTATCAAATACAATGCTTCAAAACACAATGTGTCTAAATACATATCTAAATCTAGCAATTCATGCAAAACACAAGCTACACTACTCATATATAACAAATATATCCATACATACATATATTTGAAATAAAAACAACATCACAAAGCTCTCCCCACACTTGAAGGACACAATGTCCCTATTGTGTGAAAAGAAAAACACTTAAAAAGCAAAAGAACACACAAACATACAAAAGAACAAAAAAAAACAAAGAAAACAAAGAAAATAAAGAAAAGTGGAGGAGAACAAACTCAAAAACTCCCACTAGGGGAGCTAGGTGGAGATGGAGATAGGTCTACGTGCTGCTTTCGAAAGAAACTCAGGAGTTTGCGACTCAAACTCTTTTGATTCTTCAGCACTGCCCTCACATCAATCCCAATTACATCCATTCGTGCTGCCAGACTTTGATTGGTGGCCTCAATGCCATCCAATCGTTCCCGCAGCATCAACTCCAGCAGCCGCCTCGTCCTCATCCGAGGAGTCATGAGCAACAGCTGCTGAAGTTGATTCATGTGCCCTTTTATGTGGCACACTAGGACCGGCCATACTAGATGTGTCACACCCCGTTTGCCCCCTAGTTGAATGAGCCACATATGTATGTGTGTACATTTGCATAAGTTATGTGCAATAAGGGCATTTTGGTAATATTGCATGTTTTAAGAGTTTTGTTTGCATGTGGGTGCATGCATGGTGCCATGGTGTGAGTTAGTTGGGTTAGTTTTGTGTGTGCTCAAGTGCACCATTGTAGTGTGTGTTCATGGGAGTTCATCATGTGTGGTTGAGTGCACCATAGTAGGATATGCACTAGTGGATTAATTGTGTGTATGATTTGGGAGAATCTTGTGTGTGTTGCTCACACATATGTAGGATGCATTATTAGAGTGTCTCATTGTGTGTATGTGATGCACTAGGTTAGGGTGTGAGTGGCCAAATCCCACTAATTGGAGATTGACACTTGTCTGAGGTTAAGAAAAGAAAAAGGAAAAGAAAGGAAAAGGGGATTTCAGATTTTTATTTTTGTGTTTCCCGTTCATCACCGCCCCTCTCTTCTCTTTTTCTCCTTCTTCTTCTCTTTTGCACCTTAGTTGAGATTCAAGGGTTACTAGTGGGGTTTGATCATCTCTTAGTGTTCATTGGTAAGTTTTATGCATTCATTTTGCTTTTGTTTCAATTTTTCCCATCTTCTACTCTCTAGTTTGGATTTGGAGTTAGGGTTGATTTGGATTTTGTTTTGTTTGTATTTGGTTGGGTTTCCTAGTTGAGCCTCCCCGGGATCCTAAAGGCAAGGAAGTTGCTGGATCTAGTGGAACTAAGCACTAGGAGCTAACGATTTTAAAGGTTTGCGAATTTCTTGCTTTTGCATGTGAATATGTTCAAGTATGTGTTTTGATGATTTCTTGGAATTAGGTTGTTAGATGTTCTTTATTTTGATGTATATGATATGGGTATTTGCTTTGAAGTGTGGATCTTGCAAAGACATGAGTTAATTAGGGTAATTTTGGAATGGATGTGGTTTGATGCTTAAATTGGGTTTTTGATTGATTCTTGGAATTGAATGTGTAAATTAATGGATTGTATGCAATTTATTGTTAATAAATGTCGTATTATGGTTGTTGATGCTTTTGGATGACTGGATTTGAGGTAAGTAACCTTGGATTGAGCTTTGTGTGGTTGGATGAGGATTTGGAAGAAGAAAATCTGCAGAATTTCTGCAGATTTTTGATGTCCCGATGCTGTCGCGATCGCGATAGAGAGTGGTGTTGGGAGCTTTGCCGTCACGAGCACGCGACATCTGTCGCGAGCCCGCGACAGCCGAATTGTTGCGTACTCTCTGTCGCGACCGCGACGACTGTCGCGATCGCGACAGAGCGTATTGTTGGCCAAGTGCTACCGCAAGCATGCGACCCGTCGCGAGCCCGCGACAGCATCAATCGTCCTCTGTCGTGATCGCGATGAACATTGTGAGCGCGACAGAGCCTGGCCCTTCCGTCCTCCTCGCGGTCGCGAAATCCATCACGCGCGTGCAGCGAAGAGACTTTGGTCTCTGTCGCGAGCGCGACAGTCCTCTGTTTGCTGAATGAGTTTGCCTTCATTCCTTGTGGCTTGAACTTCAGTTTTCTTTAGCAATTATGAGATTTATGCTTGGTATTCTATAAATAATATGCAAGTGTAACTATGGTATGATTATGCTCATTTGATGATGATGATTTTAGAAGTTATGAAATGGATTGAATGGTTTATGTATGACCTGCTAGAGTCTAGTAAGTGGATAGTTAGGCATGCCTAATATAGTCTTTGCTGCAGCTTCTGTTTTCTGTTTGGACCCCGATCAGGTCCTCGAATGGTTCCTCGCGAACCCTTATCCGGAAGGATCTTGTTTAAGATCCCCCTTTGTAATGTTTTGTAAAAGTTAAATGAAAATTCGTTTTATCGGCTCGTACCCGTAAAGTACTGTCCGTATACTCGTTATCCACTCCCTCGGGTCAGCAGGTGTTTTGTATGAATTGTTATATGGGAAACATATGTTATCATTATGGATTCAATGGTGACAATGTAATCTGTTATGAGAATATGATTATTGTTATGAATCTTCTGATGAATGGCTTTATGTATGTGAGCATGAGTTATTATTCTTGTCATGCCATGAATATCGTTTGTACATGAAGTACGCATGTGAATTGCCTTGACGACCGTTGTGAATGGTTGTCCTTATGTTATATGTGTGTTTTTCCCACTAAGCGTTTATCGCTTAGCACGGTGTGTTTACCCGTGCAGGTGCGGAAGGAGTTGCCTTTGGGAGAGTCGCCGTCATCGAAGCCAACACAGCAGGGTCTTAGTGTAGGGCTTATTTTTGTAGCTTTATGATTCTTTTTGTATAGAACTCTCTTATGATTTTGTAATAGCTTCCGCTTTTGTATATGTAATTTTGGGATTTGTAATTATCTTTTATATCTCTCAGTTGATCAGAACAGTAATGTAATGCTCCTATTATATTAATGCATGATCAGCTTTTATGAATGGTCTTGTAAAGTTTTAAATTACCTTGTATTTTGTTATGTATGTTATGGATGAGTGTATGTGTATTCTGTATCTGAGTGGTGGTACCTTTACTCATACGGCATCTCATTCCTTATTGGATGGGATCGCCTACGTATGGGTAAGGGGTGTTACAAGTTGTGGCATCAGAGCCCCGGTTTAGGCGTTTCTGGGTGATTGTTTATATGATGCTATGTGTGCATATGTCTATGTCTAGGGCTGTGTTGGCTGATGTGGTTGTCCTCTTGTTGTTAGATGAATTCTGATTCTGCTCACGATGCGCTCGAGGAGTCCGCTGAAAGTGTGAACTCTCCAGCGGTAGATCCGTCTGTCTCTGTTTCGGTGTCGGCTCAACGTGCTAGGGTCCAGCCCGAGGCCGCTGCCATGCCTTTCGAGGCGATGTTCAGATTGCATCAAGACATGGCTCGGGTTTTGGAAAGGGTGACTGCCCCGAAAGCTCCGATAGTAAGTCTGAGAAGAGATGGTGTGGAAGATTTTTATGGGACCGGACTTGATGAGTCTGAGATAGCGGAGAGGTGGCTTGATAAAGTTAAGAGAGCTTTGAGGGAAATCAGGTGTCCTCCTGATCAGCAAGCTGAGTGTGCTGTAGCTTTGCTTCAAGGTTCAGCATATGAATGGTGGGAGTTGGTGAGTAGGCAACCTCAGATGCCTGACCCTTTGACATGGGATTTCTTTGATGAGCAGTTTACTAAGAAGTATGTGACTCAGGCATATAAGGACGCAAGATGGGCGCAGTTTCTGAGTTTGAGGCAAAGGGCCTTGTCGGTTGCGGATTATGAGAAGGAGTTTAACCGGTTGTCTCGTTATGCTCCGCGTGGGGTTATGACGGATGATTTCAGATGCAAGCACTTTGAGGCCGGGTTGAATGATTCTTTGAAGATCGCTTTAGTTTCTTTGATGTGTATGCCGGGGGTACATTATTATCAGATTGCTGAGGCTGCTTTGAGGGCAGAGAAGGCCAAAACTTTGATTAGAGAGAGAGCTCAGCGCCGGAGTTCTGCTAGAGGTGGTGTTTCCTCATCTTCGGGTAAGAGGTCTAGGAACCCGCAAGATGAACCATCTGCTGGTTCGGCTACCAGAGGGAGAAGGCAAGGTTCAGCTGCAGTATCTGGATCTGGTAGAGGTGGTCGGTCTGATGCTATTCCAGTTTGTGAGAATTGTGGTAAGGCTCACCGGGGTGAGTGTAGGTGGCTCACTGGTGGGTGTTTCAGGTGTGGGAGCACCGAGCACCGTGTGGCTAATTATCCTCAGATGGTTGAAGACTCGGGTCCTCAGGGAGGAGCTAGCAGAGTTGGATCGAATGTTTCGCAGGCTGCGAGAGGTAGAGGTCGAGGTAGGGGTCGAGGCGGTCGACCTAGAGATGGAGCTGGTTCTGAGACAGTTGAACGTCCTCCCCCAATGGCCACTAGAGCTTATGCAGTTAGAGCCAGAGAGGAGCAGGATGCCCCTGATGTGATTGCTAGTAAGTTCCTACTCCATGACACTGAATTATATGCTCTATTAGATCCTGGTTCCACACACTCATATTTGTGCACGCATAAGTTTGTTGATAAGTTGCATGTGGTAGAACAGTTAGACTATGAGATATGTGTGACCAATCCATTAGGGCATAGTGTCAGTGTGAGTAGAGTTTATAGGAATTGTCCGTTGATGGTTGAAGCTGTTGAGTTTCCTGTGGATTTGATAGAGTTGCCCTTCAGAGAGTATGATTTGATTTTAGGTATGGATTGGTTGAGCAAGCATAGAGCCGTGGTTGATTGTCATAGGAAAACTTTCGTTCTTCGGGATAGGAACCGAGTTCCAGTGTTTGTTAGAGGTTTGGGTGCGAGTTCCGTGCACAATGTGATTTCTGCTATTCAAGCTAAGAGGTTTATGAGAAAAGGTTGTGAGGCTTTTCTGGCTGTGGTTTTGGATTCCAAGAGGGATCAAGTTAGGATTGAGGACATTTCTATTGTCCGAGAGTTTAGTGATGTTTTTCCGAGTGACTTGTCGGGTTTGCCTCCAGAGAGGGAAGTTGAGCTAGCCATAGAGATTATGTCGGGTACCACACCGGTATCGAAAGCACCTTATCGGATGGCTCCTGTGGAGTTGAGAGAACTTAAAACTCAACTGCAAGAGCTATTGGATAAGGGGTTCATTTGACCCAGCATATCTCCTTGGGGAGCTCCAGTTCTGTTTGTTAAGAAAAAGGATGGGTCCTTAAGGATGTGTATCGACTACAGGCAGATTAATAAGGTCACAGTGAAGAATAAGTATCCGTTGCCCAGAGTTGAAGATTTGTTTGATCAGCTTCAAGGTGCGGGTGTGTTTTCCAAGATAGATCTTCGGTCTGGGTATTATCAGCTTCGTGTTAAGGATGAGGACGTCGTTAAGACTGCATTTCGGACTTGGTATGGCCACTATGAGTTCCTTGTTATGCCGTTTGGTTTAACTAATGCTCCCGCGGCATTCATGGATTTGATGAATAGAGTGTTTAGGCCATACTTAGACCGGTTTGTAGTGTTGTTTTTAGATGACATTTTGGTGTTTTCCAAGGATGAGACCGAGCATGAAGAGCATCTTCGGTTAGTTTTGCAAATTTTGAGAGAGCATCGGTTGTTTGCTAAGTTGAGTAAGTGTGATTTTTGGCTTCGGGAAGTGTCGTTTTTGGGCCATATAGTTTCAGCTAAGGGTATCCCAGTGGATCCAGCCAAGATTGAGGCGATAGTGGATTGGAAAGCGCCTAGGAATGTCCAGGAAGTGAGGAGTTTCCTTGGTCTGGCGGGTTATTACCGTCGATTCGTTAAGGGTTTTTCAGTTATAGCTGCTCCGATGACCAGGTTATTGAGGAAAGGAGTTAAGTTCGATTGGTCAGATAAGTGTCAAGCCTGTTTTGAGAGGTTGAAGCAGTTGTTAGTTGAAGCTCCTATACTAACTCAACCCACTTCGGGTAAGGAGTTTGTTATGTATAGTGATGCTTCAGGTGTCGGTTTGGGATGTGTTCTGATGCAGGAAGGTAAGGTTGTAGCTTATGCTTCTCGGTAATTGAAGCCGCATGAGAGGAACTATCCGATGCATGATCTTGAGTTAGCAGCGGTTGTCTTCGCTTTGAAGATTTTGCGTCATTATCTCTACGGGGAGAAGTGCAGGATCTTTACTGACCACAAGAGTTTGAAGTATTTTCTGACTCAAAAGGAATTGAATATGAGGCAACGTCGTTGGTTAGAGCTGTTTAAGGACTACGATTGCATTGTGGATTACCATCCGGGTAAGGCCAATGTAGTCGCAGATGCGTTGAGTAGGAAGTCAGTTTCTGCCTTGTTTTTGAGACGGTTCAGATGGAGGTTTAGCTCAGATGGGGCTTTGATAGCTCAGTTGAGGGTCAAGCCTACTCTGAGACAACGGATAGTGGATACTCAGAGGGTTGATGAGAAAATTCAGCGGATTGTGCAAGAAGTCAATTTGGGCAAGCAGTCAGAGTTTTCGATTCAGGATGGGGTTCTCCTATTTGGAAACCGTTTGTGTGTACCGGATAGTGAAGAGTTAAGAAGACAGATTTTGGATGAGGCACATAGTTCAGTTTTCACCATACATCCTGGCAGTGTGAAGATGTATCGGGATTTGAAGCAGTTCTTTTGGTGGTCTGGTATAAAGAGGGACATAGTAGACTTTGTATCCAAGTGCCTGACTTGTCAGCAGGTCAAGGCTGAGCACCAGGTTCCTTCTAGATTGCTTACGCCTTTGTCCGTCCCAGAGTGGAAATGGGATGACATCGCCATGGATTTTGTCTCCGGATTGCCATTGACTCAGAGGAAGCATGATTCTATTTTGGTGATTGTGGACCGACTCACGAAGTCTGCTCACTTTTTGCCGGTTAGGATGGATTATCCGATGAATAGATTGGCCAGTATTTATGTGGATGAGATAGTGCGATTGCATGGAGTGCCTTTGTCTATAGTTTCTGATAGAGACCCAAGGTTCACATCCAAGTTCTGGAAAGAATTGCAGCGAGCTTTGGGTACCAAGCTGAAGTTCAGTACAGCGTTCCATCCTCTAACAGATGGTCAGTCCGAGCGTGTGATTCAGATCTTAGAGGATATGATGAGGGCTTGTGTTTTGGACTTTCCGGGTAGTTGGGACAAGTACGTATCATTGATGGAGTTTGCCTACAACAACAGTTTCCAGTCGAATATTGGTATGTCACCATATGAGGCTCTGTATGGACGTCAGTGTCGGACTCCAGTTTGTTGGACAGAGTTATCTGAGAGGTCAGTGATTGGGCCAGATCTGGTTAGAGATACAGAAGAAAAGATCAGAGTTGTGCAGCGGAATCTGAAAGTGGCCAAGGATCGACAGAAGTCTTATGCCAACCTGAAGAGAAAGGATATACAATTTGAAGTTGGGGACAAGGTTTTTCTTAAAGTGTCTCCTTGGAGAAAAGTACTTCGCTTTGGAAAGAAGGGAAAGCTTAGTCCTCGCTTCATTGGTCCGTATGAGGTTTTGGCAAGAGTTGGTCCAGTGGCTTATAGACTAGCTTTGCCGATGGAACTGTCAACGCTTCATGATGTGTTTCACATTTCGATGCTCCGTCGGTATAGATCGGATCCTTCCCATGTTTTGTCGATTCAAGAAGTTCAAGTGCAGTCAGATTTCTCCTACGATGAGGAGCCTAGAGTTATCCTAGAGCGGGAAATAAGACAGCTGAGAAATAAGCAGATTCCTTTGGTCAAGGTTTTGTGGAATCACCATGGGGTTGAGGAAGCAACTTGGGAACCGTAGGAGTCGATGAGATTGCAGTACCCGCAATTGTTCAGTTCAGGTGAGAATTTCGAGGACGAAATTCTTATTAGTAGGGGAGAGTTGTCACACCCCGTTTGCCCCCTAGTTGAATGAGCCACATATGTATGTGTGTACATTTGCATAAGTTATGTGTAATAAGGGCATTTTGGTAATATTGCATGTTTTAAGAGTTTTGTTTGCACGTGGGTGCATGCATGGTGCCATGGTGTGAGTTAGTTGGGTTAGTTTTGTGTGTGCTCAAGTGCACCATTGTAGTGTGTGTTCATGGGAGTTCATCATGTGTGGTTGAGTGCACCATAGTAGGATATGCACTAGTGGGATTGATTTAGTATGTGGGCATGCATATGGTTGTAGGGTGTTTAGGGAGTTGCACTTGTGTGTGTTGCTCACACATGAGTAGGGTATGTTTTAGTTGAGAGAATCTTGTGTGTGTTGCTCACACATATGTAGGATGCATTATTAGAGTGTCTCATTGTGTGTATGTGATGCACTAGGTTAGGGTGTGAGTGGCCAAATCCCACTAATTGGAGATTGACACTTGTCTTAGGTTAAGAAAAGAAAAAGGGAAAAGAAAGGAAAAGGGGATTTCAGATTTTCATTTTTGTGTTTCCCGTTCATCACTGCCCCTCTCTTCTCTTCTTCTCCTTCTTCTTCTCTTTTGGACCTTAGTTGAGATTCAAGGGTTACTAGTGGGGTTTGATCATCTCTTAGTGTTCATTGGTAAGTTTTATGCATTCATTTTGCTTTTGTTTCAGTTTTTCCCATCTTCTACTCTCTAGTTTGCATTTGGAGTTAGGGTTGATTTGGATTTTGTTTTGTTTGTATGTTTTGGTTGGGTTTCCTTGTCACACCCCAAAATGGCCCTAGAAGAATTATAGAGTTTTGTTAGAAAAAGGTAAGTTTATGTGCGAGAGTTCTGTTGCGAGCGCGACAAGTGTCGCGGACGTGACAGAGCCCTCTAGCGGTTTCCGAACTTCAGCTGGTTGGTGCGGGCGTGAGCGTTCTGTCGCGAGCGGGAGCGCGATAGAACCCCCTCGCGAGATGTGTGCATAAGTGGGACTAAGAAACTTGGAGTTGTAGGGAGTTGACACATGGCATCGTAGAGGAGTGACAAGTGGCATCGTAGAAGAGTGACAAGTGGCGGCATAAGAGTTTGACAAGTGGCATCGTAAGAGTGTGCCAAGTGTTATTGTAAGAGAGTGACACATTGCAGCGTAGGAGGTTGACAAGTGGCATCGTAGGGTTTGGACACATGGCATGAGTTAAGCTTATGTTATGGAAAGAGATAAGCATGTAATTAATTTGGTAAGTGGCATTAAATTGAATAGTAAATGTTGGATAGAGTTTGACCATTTGCCTTTTGCCTTCTTTTGCTCACGTTGGATTGTTATTGGCCATTTGTTCTCCATTTCTTTCTCTTTTCTTAGGCCTTCAGCCGTTCTCCCTCTCTTATTCTTTCTTTTTGTTATTTTGGTTTGCTTTTCAAGAGAATTACTTGAAGTGGTTTAAAGAGAGCATAGTAGGACTTGATTAGGTCTCTTCTAAAGGTAAGTTGGATTTGTTTTCAGATCTGACCTCCTTTTTCTATTTGTTTTTGATTTAAAGTAAAAGAAGAGTAACCCAAGTGTTTTCTATGTGATTTGTGAAAGATGTGGATAAGAGGCTAGTGAAGGAAAAGAGAAGATCGGAATGAGTAGAGAGCTGTGATCGAGTTCCTAGAGGTAGGGATCGAGTGTGACTGTGTTAACTTTGCATGTGTTTATATGAGAAATGCTTGAACAAAGACATGTGTAAATAAAGAGATGCTTGATGAGCTTTAATTAGCTCAAGATGTTCATTTTGATTGCTTACAGTGCTCATGACAAGTGTATATATGTTTAAAGTATGTAACTTGATCATTTGAGTGTTTGTGTTGATGATAGAGTTTGATGTTGCAAAATTCTGCTTATTTGTCATTAGACCCCAGTGTATAGTATTTGTGATAAGTAGAGTTATAGGACTCCAATTGTGTTGATTCCAATTGAATATGAAATATAAGATCCGTGCCTAAAAATGACTAAGAGGGTGCTTAATCTAATTCTGGCCCTAAGTATCCCAAAAAGTAATTAGAACGTAGGTGACCCTGTTCTGGCGGGTTCACTTGAACAGTATATGTTATTTAGATCATATCTTTTTTTATAGATGTCCAAACGACCTGAAACTTGTCTCATTTGAAAGCTAACATCCTAGACAACAATTATTAAGAAGAACGTTTTGCCTAAAAAAGACGTTTAGAGGTTCATTTAGACGATACAAGTTTAGGGTAAAAAGCAGTCTTGTGAGGCACCAAAGCGGAGCCTCTGTCGCGAGCACGACACATGTCGCGACCTCGCGACAGAACAACTCATTTTTGGCTTTTTCTTCTTCTTTTTGAGCTCCTAGTTGCCACGGGTCAACCCCTTACCCTTCCCCTTGACTAAATTGTATATTTTGTTGATGTTTTACTCCCCGGAATGAACTCGTATTACCCCGGAATGTTTCCGTGATTTATACTCTACATGTTTAGGGTTATCAAATGATTATAGGATTAGTTATCTATGTAACCAATGCTATGGCATAAGAGTTAGCGTTGACCATGTTATGCCATGTGATATGAATTATTATATAATGCATTTGGTATAGAGTATAGAACCCTTATGTAATCTGTCTTCTGTCGCGAGCGCGACCTCTTGTTGCGATCGCGACAGAGAACCCCTTCTCGACCTATTTTACTTGTTTTAAAGAATGTTTCCTTTTGTCTTGCTTTGCATGATTTATATATTTATGTAATGAATTTAAATGTTACATGCTTTTAATTGTTGAACAAGATTGTATATGAATTACATGCCTCTGAATTTGATAAATGCACTTGAATTTTAGTTGGTGAGTTGATGTCTGTGTGTAGTGTGTGAGTTGGTATTGAGCCTGATTACCGTTATAGTGGATAGACAAGCATGCTTATAAAGGGATTATCGAGTGCAGCTTCCAATGTTCCGCCCCGTTTGGGCGAAGCGGGTCGACCTCTGAGAATGGTCATTAATAGAGATATATGAAAAAGTTTTGTGACTTCGGTCTATCAAAAATGTTTTTTTTATAGAGCGTCCCGTATCCACCGTGAGAGGAACTCAGGCTTGTTTTGTTAAATGTTGTGCAGTGAACTTGAGATGATTATAGTGTTGCTTCGAATAAAGCTATAGTACATGAAAGTAATGTTTAAGTACATTACAGTTCTGTATACAAGTACATGATTACATGAGTGTATTGACATAAATGTGGTTACATGATAATGTATAAAAGAAGTAAAAGAGTACATGATATATGCACGTGAGTTCATAGTATGTGATAACTGAGCATGCAACCTGTATATGTATAAGAGCTATATGCATGTGATATTTAATTTGTCATATGAAATGTGTGCTTTATGTGTGACTTCGTAAAGAAGTCCTTTGCATTATTTTCATCCCCACTAAGCGTTATCGCTTAGCACGGATGTTTGTTTCCGTGTAGGTTTACAGGTTCAGATCAGTGAGCGTGCATCTGCAGGTCAAGGCCACTAGGAGTTTTATTTTGATCTCCTTTTTGTATAAGTTAGAGATAGATTTTTTTTACATTTTGAGTAACATCATTATGTAATAAAAGTTAAAGAATCACATGTAAATGTATATGTAAAGTTAAATGAAAACAGATTGTAATATGAACATGTATAAAGAGAAAGAAGTACATAAGTATAGTTGATATGAAATGCATGTTGGGCCCTAGTGTAGTATTTAATTACATTTAAAAGGATGTGTTTATGCTATCGCTTCCGCTAATGCATGTACATGTATACGTAAGTGTCCGCGTAGCGCCCCGATATTCCTTACCGGGGGTATGGGGGTGTTACATTCCTAGTTGAGCCTCCCCGGGATCCTAAAGGCAAGGAAGTTGTTGGATCTAGTGGAACTAAGCACTAGGAGCTAAGGATTTTGAAGGTTTTGGAATTTCTTGCTTTTGCATGTGAATATGTTCATGTATGTGTTTTGATGATTTCTTGGAATTAGGTTGTTAGATGTTCTTTATTTTGATGTATATGATATGGGTATTTGCTTTGAAGTGTGGATCTTACAAAGGCATGAGTTAATTAGGGTAATTTTAGAATGGATGTGGTTTGATGCTTAAATTGGGTTTTTGATTGATTCTTGGAATTGAATGTGTAAATTAATGGATTGTATGTAATTTATTGTTAATAAATGTCGTATTATGGTTGTTGATGCTTTTGGATGGCTGGATTTGAGGTAAGTAACCTTGGATTGACATTTGTGTGGTTGGATGAGGATTTGGAAGAAGAAAATCTGCAGAATTTCTGCAGATTTTTGAAGTCCCGACGCTGTCGCGATCGCGACAACTGTCGTGATCGCGATAGAAAGCGGTGTTGGGAGCTTCGCCGTCGCGAGCACGCGACATCTGCCCGCGACAGCCGAAGTGTTGTGTACTCTCTGTCGCGACCGCCACGACTATCGCGATCGCGACAGAGCGTATTGTTTGCCAAGTGCTACCGCGAGCATGCGACCCGTCGCGAGCCCGCGATAGCATCAATCGTCCTCTATCGCCATCGCGACGAACGTCGCGAGCGCGACAGAGCCTGGCCCTTCCGTCCTCCTCGCGGTCGCGAAATCCGTCGCGCACGTGCAGCGAAGAGACTTTTGTCTCTGTCATGAGCGCAACAGTCCTCTGTTTGCTGAATGAGTTTGCCTTCATTCCTTGTGGCTTGAACTTCAGTTTTCTTTAGCAATTATGAGATTTATGCTTGGTATTCTATAAATAATATGCAAGTGTAACTATGGTATGATTATGCTCATTTGATGATGATGATTTTAGAAGTTATGAATTGGATTGAATGGTTTATGTATGACCTGCTAGAGTCTAGTAAGTGGATAGTTAGGCATGCCTAATAGAGTCTTTACTACAGCTTCTGTTTTCTGTTTGGACCCCGATCAGGTCCTCGAATGGTTCCTCGCGAACCCTTATCCGAATGGATCTTGTTTGAGATCCCCCTTTGTAATGTTTTGTAAAAGTTAAATGAAAATTTGTTTTATCGGCTCGTACCCATAAAGTACTGTCCGTATCGGCTCGTACCTGTAAAGTACTGTCCGTATACTCGTTATCCACTCCCTCGGGTCAGCAGGTGTTTTGTATGAATTGTTATATGAGAAACATATGTTATCATTATGGATTCAATGGTGAAAATGTAATCTGTTATGAGAATATGATTATTGTTATGAATCTTCTGATGAATGGCTTTATGTATGTGAGCATGAATTATTATTCTTGTCATGCCATGAATATCGTTTGTACATGAAGTACGCATGTGAATTGCCTTGACGACCATTGTGAATGGTTGTCCTTATGTTATATGTGTGTTTTCCCCACTAAGCGTTTATCGCTTAGCACGGTGTGTTTACCCGTGCAGGTGCGGAAGGAGTTGCCTTTGGGAGAGTCGCCGTCATCGAAGCCAACACAGCAGGGTCTTAGTGTAGGGCTTATTTTTGTAGCTTTATGATTCTTTTTGTATAGAACTCTCTTATGATTTTGTAATAGCTTCCGCTTTTGTATATGTAATTTTGGGATTTGTAATTATCTTTTATATCTCTCAGTTGATCAGAACAGTAATGTAATGCTCCTATTATATTAATGCATGATCAGCTTTTATGAATGGTCTTGTAAAGTTTTAAATTACCTTGTATTTTGTTATGTATGATTATGGTGAGTGTACGTGTATTATGTATCTGTGTGGTGGCACCTTTACTCCTACGGCATCTCACTCCTTATCGGATGGGATCGCCTGAGTATGGGTAAGGGGTGTTACAGAAACTCTTCGTTTTATTGTGATGTTGTACATTCCTTGGCTAAAATGCAGGACATAGGTCCTAATTTTATTAGTGAAAATTCCAATTTAATTACAGAGATATTTTCGTGACTTTTTATCTCACGCGTGCATAAATAAAATATTTATTTTACAAGCAAACACAACAAAAGGAGGGAATAGGAAAGGTCTCACCAAACGACGTGGTCTCCTACGCGTGGTGATCCATCCGGGAGGTCACAGGAATGCCCACTTAATGCAACTCAAAATAAATGTCAAACAAAGAAATAACACCAAAAATATTAGGGATGATTCTAAAATTAATCAAGTAAAGACAAAATAAATATTGGGCACAATAATAAATAATGATAATAATAATAATAATAATAATAATAATAATAATAATAATAATAATAATAATAATAATAATAATAATGATGCAACACAACACAACAAAATAATAATAATAATAATAATAATAATAATAATAATAATAATAATAATAATAATAATAATGGACAATGATAATAAACAATAATGAATATAACATAGATAATAATAATAATAATAATAATAATAATAATAATAATAATAATAATAATAATAATAATAATAATAATAATAATAAAACAGAATAATAAGTAATAAATAAATACAATAATAATAATAATAATAAAATAGAATAATAAGTAATAAATAAATACAATAATAATAATAATAATTATTATTATTATTATAGAAATAATAATAATAATAGGAATAAGGGAAACTGCCGGCAAGCAAATAAAAGAGGGGAGTAAGATCACAATGTTAAAATCAAGCAAACAGGACACAAGAAAATCAAGTAAAATCCAAATAAAGAGCAAGCAAGACATCAACAGTAGATAGCAACAATAAACATGATATTAATAGCAAAAAAGGAAAATATTAATAACAATAAGTAATATTTATAAAAAAAAAATAAATGAGAGCGATTCCAAGTATTTACCCTCAGAATTTATAGATTGAAAAATAGGATGTCTTGATCCGTCCTCCTTGTCGATTTTTCGATAATAAAATACAAGAATATTTGAGAAAAAAACAAGTTTTAAACAAATAAAACTATTTTTGGAGAGGTAATACAAAACAAACGAAATTGATTTCCCTTGCTTGAAATAAATCTCCCAGTGAAGAATGCCTCGAAGAAAAAAGAAGAAGAGAAAACTAAACTTTAAAAATCTAAATATTTTTCTTGGCCTTTCTGAAAACCTTCGGCTGCTCTAGAAACTAGAGAGAAAAGGCCTTCTTTTTTTTTCCCTGGAAAAATATCCCCCCCCCCTCTCAAATGAAGGTAAAAGTCCTTTTAATTTTCTGTCTTTCCAAAACGGAAAGAGACAAAATTAATTTCTTAATTTTATTTTTTCAAAGACACCCAAAGAGTGAAAGAAACGAAAAAAAAAATCAGACTGTAAAAAAGGCAGGCTGAAGACTGATCAGAAAATGTACAGACAAAAGGCCACGTGCGGAGGTGCGAGATGCGTGCCTAGCGGCGAGACGCGCCCCTCCTGGCGCGCGCAGGCATGCGCTGCCTCTGCAGCGCACCCCCGCAGGCACGACCCGCCCGTGTGGCACGCATACCAAAATATAAAATAAAATAAAAAAATAAAATAAAATAAAAAATAAAATAAAATAAAATAAATAGATAAATAAAAAAAGAATAAAAATGAAAATTCTCGAATTAAAATTTTCAGAGTAACGAAGGAGATTTTCGATAAGGAAAACATCATTTTTGACACCTTTGCTCGCGACAAGTATCATTTTCATCATCGGGTAATCCTGATCTTGGACCGCCTCGGGACCCGGTGTCTACAGCTGGGGATACTGTTGTCTCATTGTCTCCTAGGTTGCTTCTTCAACATTGTGGTGATTCCGAAGAACCTTCACCAGTGGTATCCGCTTGGTCTTAAGTTGCTTCACTTCACTGGCAAGAATCTGCACTCGATACCTTCTAAGCATGGAAACATGAAAGACATCATGAATCTTTTCTAACTCTTGTGGAAGCTTCAATCTGTAGGCTACTGGTCCAACCTGCTGAATAAACTCATAGGGACTAATTAACCTCGGACTCAGCTTGCCTTTTTTCCCAAATCTCATAATCCTTTTCCACGGAGAAACCTTCAGAAATACCTTGTCTCCAACCTGAAATTCTACATCTTTTCTCTTTAAGTCTACATAGGACTTCTGTTGATCCCTAGCTTCCTTCAATCTGTCTTTAATCACTCGAACCTTTTCTTCGGTTTCCCAAACCAAATCTGACCCCACAATCTTACTCTCACTGAGTTCTGACCAGCAGAGAGGAGTTCTACACTTCCTACCATATAAAGCTTCATAGGGAGCCATCTTGATACTAGTCTAATAACTGTTGTTATAGGCGAACTCGGCTAATAGAAAATACCTCTCCCAGCTGTTACCACACTCAAGTACATAGCATCTCAACATGTCCTCCAAAATCTGAATCACATGCTCAGATTGACCATTAGTCTGAGGATGAAAAGTTGTAATGAAATGCAATTTGGTTCCCAAAGCTTCCTGCAGTCTCTTCAAAAACTGAGAAGTGAACCTTGGATCCCGATCTGAAATGATGGATAATGGGACACCATGCAACCTTATAATCTCACTAATAAACAATTCTGCCAGCTTGGATAATGGGTAATCCATTTTTATAGGCAAGAAGTGAGGTGATTTAGTGAGTCTGTCAACAATCAACCAAATTGCATCATGCTTCTTCCTAGTGAGAGGAAACCCTGACACAAAGTCCACGATTACCCTGTCCTATTTCCATTCAGGTATAACAATAGGCTGAAGAATTACATGTGTAATTGGATTTTTAAAGGGTATTTTGGTAATTTATGCAAATGGATTAAGGACTTCATTGAATTATTTAATTAAAGTATTTAGAGAAAGAATTGTTGTTAGTGAGTGAATTGTAACTTGCCAAGGATTTATAAGAGAATTTGCAAGGACTAGAGGACAAAAGAACAAGAAAGTCAAAAGATGAATATGGGGTCCAATAGTAGAGTGACAAGTGGCTAGGGTTGGTGAGTGCATTAATGGAGATTTGAAAGGAGCAGAGAGAGGGAAGGCTGAAATTTCTTAGCTTCCCGTGGAGGCTACTTGGTTTTGCCCTCTCCCTTCTCACGTTCTCTCTCTCTCTCATTTTCTCACCTCTATTTTCTGCTCTCTCTTCCTTTGCATGTGTTGTTCTTCAATCTTTGAGATAGGGTTTTGAGTTTTGAAGGGTTCCAAGAGGTAACTAGCTGCAAGTACTTTGGGTTTTCTTCTTCTTTTCCTTCTCACGGGTTGGATTTGTAATGGTGATATGGTTTTGCTTTGCATGGGTTAATTGGGTTTGTTTTGATTTGATTTGTACAAGAATCTGAAGAAAGGAGAAGGGATAAAGGGAAAGGAAAGGTTGTAGCTTGACGTCAGTGGCTTTGTTGAGCTCCATTACCAGGTTTGGGAGTGTTTTGCCATCCTCACTTTGGATTATGTTTTTTACTTTAAATGTTGATGTTATTTGTGAGTTTTTGGTATATAAAAATGCATGAGTATAGTAACTTTGTGTACATGATTTGTGGTAGCAAAATAATGATGATATGCATGTTAAATTAGAGGTATATGTATGAGCTTGATGGATGAGTTTCTGGGTTTTTGGAATCTCTGTAAATGATGTTTTGATGTATGATAATATTGTGTGATTTGTGTTATTATGAATGTGAACGTGATTTGGAGGCCAAAAAGGTAAGCTTTTACATGTTTTAGCATGAAAAATGGGTTTGGGTAAAGTTGGGTTTTGATTTTCCTTCAATTCCCATTTTTACGTTTCTGGAGATCGAGGAGAATCGATTCTATCGCGAGCGCGACAGAACCGGCTCTTCTCCTTCTATCGAGATTACCGCTCTGCAGATGTGAGAAGGAAGGTCACGAGTCGTGAGTGAGGATAACGACCCGTGACCCTCTTCTCTTGGCAGTCACGAGTCGTGAGGGAGGATCACGACTTGTGACCGTCCCTTTTCTGTAAGGAGAGACGCGATAGCGTCACGAGTCATGAGGGAGGATCACGACTCGTGACCTCCTCTTCCTCTAAGCGTTGGCATCACGAGTCGTGAGGGAGGATCACGACTCGTGACCGCCCCTTCCCTGCGAGGCGTTAGCGTCACGAGTCGCCACCACATGTGTGACTCGTGACTGGCCTCTCTTCCCTCACTGTCGCGAGCGTGACTTCTTGTTGCGAGCGTGACAGTGAGGCCTCTTCTACCCTATTTTGAAAAAGAGTTTTAAGCTTCTTTTATATGGAGTTTTTCACTACATGACACATGATTGGGTTTAAATCTATATTATAAATTGATAATTGTTTAATTATGAGATATATGTACATGATTAATATTATTATTATATGTGATTTAAATGCCTATAATTTATATTTACATAGGTTATTTATTTATGAGTACGTGTTAGGTTATTTATTTATGAGTATGTGTTCTTATTACACCCTGTATATGGTGTATATGTTCACAAATTTGACCAAAATACATCTATACATAAAATAACCTGATTATACTTGATTTATTCTCTATTATATGAATATTACTTTAGAACATAATTGAGTTGTTTTATGAGCTTGGTAGTCATAATAGTGATTAGATAAGCGCTTATCCAGGGTTAGAGTGTGAGTGCAGTTGCTATATGTTATTTGCTACATGCGGACCCCGTTTGGGTCATTCAAGATGTTTGAGACCTCGGCCTCCTTTATACCTTCAGGTATACCTGATTATAAAGTGTTTTGAGACCCATGTCTCCATATGCTTTGGATACTGTGTCCTATCAGTATCATTAGTACCCGTATCCACTAGTTAGCAAGTAATCAGGCTATTACTTGGGTTTGTTTATTATATGAGATCGATATATGAAGCTATTTGTTATATGATATGAATATATGTTACATGTATAAGTATATGCGTTATGACATAATGAGATGGAATACTTGTATTCGGGTATGAATGGTTATATAATTATATCCATGTTGATACATGAATATTGACTACTTGAATATAAATGGTTACCTTCCGTTATACACATATTTGATGGATACTTGTTATAAGCATGAGTAGTATATGTTTATATGCTTTTGTTATGATTAAGCTCATATATATGTTTATTGCAATTATATGCACATGCATGTATTGTTCCTCCCCACTAAGCGTTATCGCTTAGCATGGGCTCTTTTCCCGTATAGGTGGCACGTTAATTTTGGAGTCGCACATCTGCAGGTCGCCCACTAGAAGTCTAGAATTGGAATTATTTTTTCTTCCGCTGATTTTTGTATATGGAGTTTGATTTTGGAAATGTAATTTTTGTAAAGGATTATTTTGTATATGTATATTTAAATGTTTATGTTTACAAATCCCTTTTGCAAAAACTATATGGTTATATTTATGGATTTGTTATGTTTTGATTAAATGTATTTGTTTTCTTAACTTATTTGAGTATATGTATACGTATTGAGTTTTGATATATGAGTTTGTGCGCGTGGCAACCGGCATCCTTCCAACGGGGGTGTCGGGATGTTACAGCTTGGTATTGGAGCACCGGTTTAGTCGCTTCAGGTTCTATGTGATTGTTTGAGTATACAGTCTTTACATGAGAGTCTATCTGGAGTCGTGGCCTAATGCAGATGTTGTTTTGTGTAGTGTCTAGATGGAGTCAGATCCAAGTGAGTATATGGGCGACACGATGGAAAGTGTGAATTCGGTTGGAAGTAATCCGGTCGGTCAGGATAGGCTTGCATGTGAGCGTGCACCAGTAGAGGGTCAGGGTTTCGATCCGGCATTGGTACAAGGTTTGCTCCAAGTGGTAGATAGATTGACTGCTCCTAAGGCTCCTTATGAGCTTATAAGAAAAAGGGGAGTAGAAGAATTCCATGGAACCTCTTTGGACGAATCGGATGTGGCGGAATTCTGGTTAAAGAGAATAGATAGGATTCTACAAGAGATAGCTTGCCCTCCGCATCAACAAGTTACTTGTGCTGTATAGCTTTTGCAAGGATCAGCATATGATTGGTGGAACCTTATGCTTCTTAATCCCCAGAGACTAGCTGAATTGACATGGGAGTTCTTCGTGAAAGAGTTTGAGCAGAAATATGTGACCAAGGCCTACCGAGAGGCAAAGTGGAATGAATTTATCAATTTAAAATAGAGGAACTTATCGGTCAGCAACTACGAGAAAGAGTTTAGTCGATTGACCAAGTATGTGCCCCAATCGCTGTTGATGAAAGACTTTAAGTGCCAACATTTTTAGGGTGGGTTAAGAGAAGTCATTAGATGCCCATTGTCAGCAATGGCAGTTATGCATCCGATTGGATACTATCAATTAGTGGCTGCAGCGATAAAGTTAGAAGAATCCGAGATGGCAAAGCAAAGAATAGAACAGAAGAGGAGAGCACCGGAAGGTGGGTTTGCTAGTAATAAGAAGTCTAAAGGTGCTCAGGTAGGACAAAGAACAAAAGGGACTACTCAAGTGCCTTCTGAGATAGGAAGTGTAGCACCCCCCGAAAGTAGAGGAAATAGAGCATCGGATTGTGAGCTTTGCCAAAGGTACCATTGGGGCACATATCGCAAGATCACAAGTGCATGCTTCAAGTGCGGAAGTATGGAGCATCGGTTTGCTAGTTGCCCCAATCGGCAAGAGAATAAGAGCCGACAAGAGAGTAAAGTGGGTGGAGGTAAATCAAATGCAACTAAAAGCAACCGGGATAGAAATAGAGCTCCTCAGGTGCCATCGAAAATAGTGCAGCAACCTGGTACTACGGGAGAGTATGCTCTGGCTAGAGTCTATGCGATGATAAGAGAGGATGCTCCAGAGGCTGCAGGTCCTTCCGGTAAGTGTTGACTTGTTAAGTTATTTTTGAGTTCGGTTTTGGTATTTGGGATGTAAGTGAATAGTGGGAAAATTTCGAAGACGAAATTTCTTAAGGAGGAGAGAGATGCCACATCCCAAATATGGCCTAGTAGAATTACATGTGTAATTGGATTTTTAAAGGGTATTTTGGTAATTTATGCAAATGGATTAAGGACTTAATTGAAGAGTTAATTAAGGTATTTAGAGAAAGAATTGTTGTTAGTGAGTGAATTATAACTTGCCAAGGCTTTATAAGAGAATTTGCAAGGGCTAAAGGACAAAAGAACAAGAAAGTCAAAAGATGAATATGAGGTCCAATAGTAGAGTGACAAGTGGCTAGGGTTGGTGAGTGATGGAGATTTGAAAGGAGTAGAGAGAGGAAAGTTTGAAATTTCTTAGCTTCCCGTGGAAGCTACTTGGTTTTGCCCTCTCCCTTCTCACACTCTCTCTCTCTCATTTTCTCACCTCCATTTTCTGCTCTCTCTTGCTTTGCATGTGTTGTTCTTCAATCTTCGAGCTAGGGTTTTGAGTTTTGAAGGGTTCCAAGAGGTAAGTAGCTGCAAGTACTTTGGGTTTTCTTATTCTTTTCCTTCTCACGGGTTGGATTTGTAATGGTGAAATGGTTTTGTTTTGCATGGGTTAATTGGAATTTTTTGATTTGATATGTACAAGAATCTGAAGAAAGGAGAAGGGATAAAGGTAAAGGAAAGGTTGTAGCTTGACATCAATGGCTTTGTTGAGCTCTATTACCAGGTTTGGGAGTGTTTTGCCATCCTCACTTTGGATTATGTTTTTGAGTTTAAATGTTGATGTTGCTTGTGAATTTTTAGTATATAGAAATGCATGAATGTAGTAAATTTGTGTGCATGATTTGTTGTAGCAAAATAATGATGATATGCATGTTAAATTGGAGGTATATGTATGAGCTTGATGGATGAATTTCTGGGTTTTTGGAATCTCTATAAATGATGTTTTGATGTATGATAATATTGTGTGATTTGTGTTATTATAATTGTGAACGTGATTTGGAGCCCAAAAAGGTAAGCTTTTACATGTTTTAGCATGAAAAATGGGGTTTGGGTAAAGTTGGGTTTTGATTTTCCTTCAATTCCAATTTTTACATTTCTAGAGATCGTGGAGAATTGATTCTGACGCGAGTACGACAGAACCGGCTCTTCTCCTTCTAGCGGGATTACCGCTCTACATACGTGAGAAGGAATGTCACGAGTCGTGAGTGAGGATCACGACTCGTGACCTTCTTCCCTTGGCAGTCATGAGTCGTGAGGGAGGATCACAACTCGTGACCGTCCCTTTTTTGCGATGAGAGACACGATAGCATCAGGAGTCGTGAGGGAGGATCAAGACTCATGACCTCCTCTTCCTCTAAGCGTTAGCATCGCAAGTCGTGAGGGAGGATCACGACTCGTGACCACCCCTTCCCTGCGAGGCACTTGCGAGATGCTAGCGTCATGAGTCGCCACTGCATTTGCGACTCGTGACTGGCCTCTCTTCCCTCACTGTTGCGAGCGCGACAGTGAGGCCTCTTCTGCCCTATTTTGAAAAAGAGTTTTAACCTTCTTTTATATGGAGTTTTTCACTACATAACACATGGTTGGGTTTAAATCTGTATTATAAATTGATAATTATTTAATTATGAGATATATGTACATGATTAATATTATTATTATATGTGATTTAAATGCCTATAATTTATATGTACATAGGTTATTTATTTATGAGTATGTGTTCTTATTGCACCCTGTATATGGTGTATATGTTCCCGAATTTGACCAAAATACATGTATACATAAAATAACATGATTATACTTGATTTATTCTCTATTCTATGAATATTACTTTAAAACATGATTGAGTTGTTTTATGAGCTTGATAGTCATAGTAGTGGATAGATAAGCGCTTATCCAGGGTTAGAGTGTGAGTGCAGTTGCTATATGTTATTTGCTACATGCGGACCCCGTTTGGGTCATTTATGTTTGAGACCTCGGCCTCCTGTATACCTTCGGGTATACATGATTATAAAATGTTTTGAGACCCATGTTTCCATATGCTTTGGATATTGTGTCCTATCAGTATCATTAGTACCCGTATCCACTAGTTAGTGAGTAATCAGGCTATTACTTGGGTTTGTTTATTATATGAGATCGATGTATGAAGCCATTTGTTATATGATATGAATATATTTTACATGTATAAGTATATGCATTATAACATAATGAGATGGAATACTTGTATTCGGGTATGAATGGTTATATGATTATATCCATGTTGATACATGAATATTGACTACTTGAATATGAATGGTTACCTTCCGTTATACACATGGTTGATGGATACTTGTTATAAGCATGAGTAGTATATGTTTATATGCTTTTGTTATGATTAAGCACATATATATGTTTATTGCAATTAGATGTACATGCATGTATTATTCCTCCCCACTAAGCATTATCGCTTAGCACGGGCTCTTTTCCCATATAGGTGGCACGTTCATTTTGGAGTTACAAATCTGCAGGTCGGCCACTAGAAGTCTAGAATTGGAGTTATTTTGTCTTCCGCTGATTTTTGTATATGGAGTTTGATTTTGGAAATGTAATTTTTGTAAAGGATTATTTTGTATATGTATATTTAAATGTTTATGTTTACAAATCCCTTTTGCAAAAACTATATGGTTATATTTATGGATTTGTTATCTTTTGATTAAATGTATTTGTTTTCTTAACTTATTTGAGTATATGTATACGTATTGAGTTTTGATATATGAGTTTGTGCGCGTGGCAACCGGCATCCTTTCAACGGGGGTGTCTGGGTGTTACAAATTCTGTCACGTCACATTTAATGCAAGGCTGCCAGTCAAGCATCTTTAGATCCTGATATATCTTATTACTGCCAGAATGCATAGCAAAGTTGCTATGATGGGCTTTTGACAGAATATTCCCTCTCAAGTCGGCCTGATCAGGAACACATAATCTCTGCTTATAATACGACCTCCCATCTGAAAAAAAAAATTGGCTTTACTTGCATCTCAGCTACCAAAGCTGCATCGTCTGACACATCCAATCTATCATTCATAGCCCGCAAAGAAGCCATGAATTTCCTACTAAGAGCATCTGCTACAATGTTGGCTTTACCAAGATGATAATCAATGAAGCACTTGTAGTCTTTGATCAACTCAAGCCAACGCCTCTGTCTCAGATTAAGCTCTTTCTGTGTAAGCAAATATTTCAAACTCTTATGAGCTGTATAGATGAAGAATTTCTCACCATAGAGATAATGTCTCCAGATCTTCAAAGCAAACACAATGGCTGCCAACTTAAGATCATGAGTAGGATAATTCTTCTCAAGAGTCTTAACCTGTAGGGAGGCATAAGCAATCACCTTGCCTTCCTGCATCAATACACAGCCCAATCCATTTCTAGAAGCATCACTATAGATCACAAAGTCTTTACCAGGCTCAAGTTGCACTAGCACTGGAGCTTCAGTCAACATACACTTAAGCTTCTCAAAGCTTTCTTGACATTTATCTAACTAAGCAAACTTGACATTCTTTTGAAGCAAACGAGTCAGAGGAGCTGCAACGGACAAAAACCCTTTCACAAACCTTCTATAATAACCTCCCAATCCAAGGAAGCTTCTAATCTCTGTAACACTCCCGGGTGTTCTCCACTATAAGATTGCTTCAATGTTTTTAGGATCAACCTTGATACCATCTACTGATACTACATGACCTAGAAATGACACTTCATTGAACCAAAACTCCCATTTACTGAACTTGGTATACAACTGTTTGTCCCTCAAAGTCTGCAGAACAATTCTCAGATGCTCATCTTGCTTCTTTGGAGTCCTCGAATACACCAAAATATCATCAGTGAAGACTAACACAAAATGATCAAAGTAAGGATGGAAGATCCTATTCATCAGGTCCGTGAAAGCTGCAGGAGCATTCGTCAATCCAAAAGGCATGACCATGAACTCATAATGACCATACCTAGTGCGAAAAGCTATCTTAGGCACATCTGACTCTTTAATTTTTAACTGAGGGTAGCCAGATCTCATATCAATCTTTAAAACACGCCAGTACCTTTCAATTGATCAAACAAGTCATCAATCCGAGGCAGTGGATACTTATTCTTTCTAGTTACCTTATTTAGCTGCTTGTAATCAATACATAACCGGAGTGATCCATTCTTCTTTTTCACAAAGAGGACTGGTGCTCCCTAAGGTGAAACACTCGGTCTAATGAAACCTTTATCAAGCAACTCTTACAACTGAATCTTTAATTCTCTGAGTTCTGATGGTGCCATTCTGTAAGGAGCAATAAAGATAGGTGCAGTACCAGGTACTAAATTGATAGTAAACTCTATCTCCCTATCAGGTGGCAAACCTGGAAGTTCTTTAAGGAAAACATCCTGAAACTCCCAAACTGTAGGCACATCTGATACCTGAACTTCCTCCTTTCTTGCCTCCATTACATAGCACAAGTAAGCAACATAACCCTTTCTAATAAGCCTCTTAGCTGATGTGGCTGAAATCACATTGGAGAGGAAATTTATTCTCTCCCCCATAATAACTATCTCCTAGTCATCTGAGGTCTTAAGAGTCACTCTCTTTCTCTTATAGTCAACAGTGGCATGATGAGTGGATAACCAATCCATACCCAAAATCACATCAAACTCTAGGAAGGGGAGGTCAATTAAATCATCGAAGAACGCAAAACCCCTGAGCACTAACTGGACAATCCCCATAAACCTTATTCACCACCACACTATGACCCAAAGGATTACTCACTAATATATCTTGGTCTAACCGACAATCATACAACCCCTTATCCTGTGCAATACCAGTACTAATGTAGGAGTGTGTGAAACCAGGATCAATCCAAGCAAAAACTGAATGAGAAAGCAGAGGGAATTTACGAACTATGACGTCTGGTGCATCCTCCTGCTCACAGGCTCTGACTGCATAAGTGAGTCCAATGGCATGACCTTGAGGTGGCTGAACTGATGGGCCAGAAGCTGACTGTGGAGGAGCTGCTCCCCTACCACGACCTCTCAGTGGGGCTGATCTGGCACCTGTAGCTGATGACACAACTGTGGATGGCTGTGCCTTAGGACAATCTTTGATCTGATGTTCCTTTGACCCACATCTGAAACAAGCTCGGGTCAGCAATCTGCACTCACCATGGTGGAACTTACTGCAATGGCCACACTATGGTGCTGCACTACAGCCTCTGCCCCTAGGTGCACTGCCTACAGAAGTGCCTGGGGCACTGCTGCCTGCTGGATTTCTCTAAGTGGTAGTAGGTGCTACTAGTGCACGGCTTTGAGACTGAGGAGGCCCTCTGGACTTCTTACCCTGACTGGCTGCACCTAAAGACTGACCCAATTTTCTTTTTTGCTTGAAACGGGACTGTCTGTCGTCCATATCAGACATAATGGTCTCCACTCTGACAGCTGCCTCAACCAAAGATCTCATATCTGTGTACCTCTGAGAATCCAAGATCAATCTGATATTATTATGCAGGCCTCTCTCGAACCTGTGGCACAACTTCTGCTCAGTCATAGATTCATCCTCCAAATAGGCACTGAGGAACTCAAACTCCCTCTCATATTCAGCAACTGACTTATTCCCGTGTCTAAGCCTCCAAAAGGCATATTGCATCGCAGATTTATACTCAGAACCAATATATTTCTTTTCAAACTGGGAGAAGAAAAAATCCCAAGTATTCTGAGTACCTGGGGTGTGCTTACGTACTGCACTCCACCACGTGTAAGCAGGACCTTGAAGTAAGGCTACTGCTCCCTGAAACATCTCATCTGGCTGACTCTGGGTGGTCTCAAAAATTCTCTTTATCTTAAATAACCACTCTTCTGCCTGAAACGAAGTAAATGGATCTCGACCATAGAAATCCTCAGCTCCCAATCTCTTCATCTGCTCCAAAATTGGCCTCCGTATAGGTGGAGCTAGTTGTTGTTCAGGGCCCTAAGGCTGCTATTGCTGGGCTTGCATGTGCTGAAAGAAATTTGCCATCATAGCCATAAAATCAAGCTTTTGTGGACGGGGAGGTGCAACTGGCAGAGTACCATACTGCTGTGGTGACTCCGAAGGACCAAAACTAACAGAAGCTGCACTCTCGACATCACCCTCACGGTGACCTTCTTCGGAAGCCATACTCAAAATCTAACACAAGGAGCGAGCATACATTAGCCTCACATAACTATGCTGTCCAAAAATTAATTGGCATGTACATGTACTTATCCTAATCCTATTGACCCACTCTGATCTTAGAATCGCCTAAACCGGAGCTCTAATACCAATAAAAATTGTAACACTCTTATACCTTACACCAAAATAATTAACAAATCTCTCTAAGTCAATTAGCCTAATTAAATAACCAGATTATTAACTAGCCACTTAATTAAAAATTGGTACATTTTTTTTTAAACATGACTTATGTTATCTATGTCTATTGGCCATGCTAAAATAAAATTTACTAACCTCATTTTAGCTTATTATCTAATTTGCCGATTGACCCATAACTGTCCTAAGTTACTATTTATTTGGTCAATTTTACTTTATCATGCAATCATTCATTTCACATTACCAATTGTATTAACTTAACTTCTACGGGTTATTAGGCATGCCATAAAACTCAACACAGACATCCAGATACCTAACAGAAATATCACACACACATCACTAACTAGTGCCAGTTATAACAGTCTATTACAAACTAGTACCCAAAACTATAACATAAGTTCAAATACATGCCAAATATACTTAACATACTTAAAATATTCTAAATCCAATTCTCAAATCAACTTCCAAAATGTGAGGTATGCTATCGCTCCGCGCCTAAGGAGTACTTACACGCAGTCAAATAAAATTACATGCAAAGCATTAAATATGCCCAGTCGTGATTGCAATTCTAGGTATTTCCACTAAACTAAGTATTCATGCATAAATAATATTTAAAAGGATATACATAATAAAATAATCATATTAAGATATTACTTAATTTATTTACCAATTATGCATGAAATATCACATCTAGTTACCATTAATTTACATAAATAATGGCATTTACACATTTAATACACATAAAATACCATAATTACCATTTTATCCCTAAACATGGCAAAATTACAATTAGGTCCTTAAACTTCACAAAAATTACGATAATGCCACTAGTTCATTTTATTTCACCATTTTACTATTATTTAACATGCAAATTATGATTTTACCCTCCAATTACCAATTTCATGCCAAATTACATTTTAGTGCCTTAAAAGTGACCAATTTTCATATTAAGCCATTTAATTACCTTTTTACCCTTATTAACTATTATTTATCCACCAAAGGTCAAAATTACCATTTTGCCCTCAAACTTTTTCAATAATTCCAATTATATCCCTTTTTTATACAAATATGATTTTAATCACATTTTAACCTTTTTAAGCTTATTTTTACCACATTGCCCCTTGTATAAAACTGGCAGACATCTAGGATTGGGATAAATGAGACGTGAACCCTAATAGGTTCAATACAGAATAGAGGAACCCCGTGGGACCACCCCTATAATATAGAAAATATAATACTTATAAATTCAACATTAAGACTGAGTATTACAGAATATGACTGTCATTGGCCTATAAATAGTGAGACGTCATGCTCAAACCCATGGTTACAGAGTCCCTATGGCTAGTCACTATATCCAGAACTAGACTTGACTACCAGAGTACTGCATAGACCATTAATATTTCATTTTTCATATCTTTAAATTAACAATCATATTTTTTCATGGAATGTCATCATGTTATTCCATTCTTGTTCATACTATAACATCATGAAACATGCAATTTTCATACATATACCATTACATGTCATTAAACCCTTTAATCCATCATGATACACGTGGGCATACACTTACATCCCAGTCGGCTAACATACAAACTTTTCACCATTAATTCTTTTCATCAACTTTAACATATAATAAGGCATTTTATATGTTAAACAACATAGCCATGCCATGAAGTCACATCAAAACACATTAAAATCATGCCTTTACATGTGATATCCACTCGGCTATACATGTACATCATGCATCATGATGTTTTTCCATGCTGTAACACATACCATTAGATAGATCACATGCCAAGTACCGTGTATACACCATAAACATGGCATAAACATTATGAAAACACATAGAAAACCCATAATATACCATTCGGCCTACGTAGGAATTCATCATACAATTTGTTTTCTCATTTTAAGCATTCATATCATCGTTATTAACATCCCTAAGCATGAACATCAAGTTATTTTCAATTAAATATGCCTTAATCACCACTTTATTCATAAATATAACTTAAAACACGTCTTAAACCATGGAAATAAGTGGAGTTTGCAATCACAAACCTTATATCCTTGCAATACACCTCTCAATACTCCTTATCATTTCCTTTATCTTGATTGGAAGTTTCTTCACCTAGTTGACGTAACCATGGTCAAACACAAGGATAAAGATTTCATCAAAACAAAGCTTCATTTCAACAAACAAACTTTATAAACATCTTATTCACATCCTAAAGTACCCTTAGGAACCTTAAAACCAAATTAAAATCACCTAAATCACTTACCTCAAAAACACACCTTAACTTTCAAGTCTTGGTTTTACCCACTTTTAAACGTTTAGATGGACTTTTAAGACCACTAATGGAATCTAGAGGAGCTCAAATATGTTAGGGAGGCTTGAATATGGGGTGAGATGGATAGAGATTGGAAGAAAAATGGAGCAAAAGGGAGAAGACCAATTCGGCCAAGGGAGGGAGGTGGAAGGGCAGCTGCAAATGGAGAATTATAGGTTTTTCCAAAAAATGAGATGTATTTATATGGGTTCAATTTAACCGAACCAGGTCTAATCGGAGTGGTCGAACCAGTTTGGGTCAATTTTTGATTTTCGGGTCATTTTTCACTGTTTTAAGGTAACTAAGTATTTATGAACTCATTTTCAATCCTAATCAATTCCATCATTCTTAAAATATTAAATATAGCATACACAAAAAATTTTAGCTCAAATTAGAATCCATTTGGGGCCCGATTCACCTAAATCGGTCCAGTTCGATTCAGTTCGGTTCTGCCGTAAAATACCATTTTAATGCTGTAAAAAATTTTTAAAAATTATTCTAAGCTTGTACTCTTCCCGCAGTCGACCTTTTTATCCACTCTAACAATTTTTAAAAATTTGGTCAAATTTCGGTCAAACTTCGGTTCAACCGAATCGAACTAAAGCCAAACTTCATACTGACTTTCGGGCACCTATTTGACCTCATTTTCGCACCAAATTATACAACTAGACTCCTGACAGTCCACATATCATTTCAACCGAATAATAATTTTTTAGCATATAGCTGCTACTGTCAACTATACTGCTTCCTAGTAGGTCACCTATCCTAGAATTGCTATGCCTCCAGCATGTTTAATATTTAAACTGTACTGAACTTAAGATACCAAAAACATCACATCATGCCACAAATCTAACAACAGACTCTACAGAAAATATTGAATACTTCTAAGCTATCATACAAGCCATTACACTTCAAAAGTTATCCATATGTGTGGTTAAAGTTATGTAGGAGGGTTTTTGGGAGCAGTTGTGTTCCCTTGACCATAACTCCCTAGTTTTGAGTCCAAATGTATTGAGGTTTGTGAAATTTGGAAGTTCAAACATAATTGATCATTTGGTTAGAAGGCCGTTTTAGCTGAAAATGATGTTTTAGTTTCTTTTAGAAGTCATGTACGCGGGATTAGGAAAGTGTTTGAAAAGAGGTATGTGAAGTGGAGTTATGAACATGAAGTTCAAGCTCTGTTGCGGGGGCAACAAGGGTCGCGATGTCGACAGAGGGCTATATAGGCAGATAATGACAGGTCGTGTTCTGTCGTGAGCACGAGATCTAGCGCAATCGCAATGAAAGTCTATTGTGTGCTCTATCGCATGCGCAACTTACGATGCGTGCATAACAGAAGGATCTGTAGGGTCCGTCGTGGGCGCTATAAGGGTCGCGAGCGCGACATAACTTAGAATTGTGGATGCTTGACAAGTGTTCTATTTTGTGTGAAATATTGTGTTGGATTATGAATGAGTAAGCATAGGGAAATTATAAATGTGATAACTTAAGTGAGTATATGAATGATATGCTTTAATGAGATTTTGTATGCTTAGTGAGCAATATGAATTTAAGATATTTGTGTATAATATACGATCATGTTGAATGAATATGAGCTTATTAAAAAGATATTGTTTTGGTATAATTGATAAGAAAATATGTATATATGTTTATGGTTATGCATAATTGATATATGATTTAAATTTAATGTGTAGTGGTTTAAAAAGATAATTGAGTAAGTGTAATGTACATGAAACAGTGAATGAAGTTTCTATGTTAGGCCTAAATTATTCATAGAAGTGGATAGGTAGGCATGCCCACAAGAGTTATTGTTCACAGCTACTAGTGTTGGTACCCGTTTGGTATCTAGTGTTGATGCTCGTATGGCATCCAGTTATTCGAGATTTGCATATCGCTAGTGTTAATATTGTTCTTCCCTAGTATCTAGTGATTGATACCCGAGTGGTATCCAGTATTCCAGTTATCCACCCTAATGAGTATTTAGGTGATTATAAGTATGCTAATGAAGTGGATAAGTGATAATGAATTGTTATTACGCTGATTATGGAATTGTTAATATATATATGCATATAGAAATGAATTAACGTTTATAAAGTATGTTTTCAAATTATAGATTTGTGTTGTTGATATTGGGTTATGTGTTAATTTGAATATATGTCACTAATAACATATAATTAATTAATGCATGTAGAACTACGTGGTTCTTATTCATTGGAAACTAATAATTTATTTCAATTTTAAATCTCGCCATAAGGGTTTGTGTTTTTATTAAATCATGATGTATCGATTAATGCAAAATGTTTTATGTAGTGATACGAAGTATCCTAATGTAAGATTGTGTGTGTTTTTTTATTATAAGAATGTTGAGTATAGTAATATTTAATTGACACTAAATAGACACGCTGATTGTGAAAAGTTGTACGATTAAGAATTCATTTCTGATAATTGTATATTTTCAATGTTAAATAGTTTTGGTCCTGAACTATTGTATTATATGGTCGGTATAGTTTGTAATTTGAGTTATGTGAACATTAAAGGGTATTCAATTGGTTAGAATAGTGATAAGATTGATATAACAATAATTTATAAATGCTTACTGAATAGGATAATTGACTAGTTGACAGTGTAAGTATAGGGTAGCACACCCAGTTTCCTCCTAAGGAATATTGGGGTGTTATAAGTTGTGGTATCAGAGCAAAGGTTTCGATGATTCAGGCCAATAGAAAATTAGGAATTACATGTTATGTGATTGTACAGTATTGTGATATGCAAAAAGCAGATAATATGGAATATAATGTTTGAGTGCATGGTATGTTAGAATTTTGAGGACAAAATTCTTTAAGGGGGAGAGAGTTGTAATAACCTGAAATACACCCTAACAGTATTAAGGCATGTTTAGGGTGAATTGAGAATCGAATGTCCGTGATTAGCTGTGGGTAAAAATATTAATAAGAGTGAATTGAAGATCAAGAAGGACTTAATTGAAAGTGCAGAGAAGGACTTGATTGCATAAAATAAATAAGTTAAGCGACTAAAGTATAATTTTGCATGATTAATTAAGGGAAGGATTAATTAAGTGTTAAAGCTAATCATAATTAAAGATGCGAGTGCTTTCCATGTGGAATTTGCTAGCTTTGCCAACTCAACCCTTACATGCAAATATAAAAGGTGGAGAGGCAAATTTTGTTGAGGGGGTGTTCTTCATTTGACTGGCCAATTCTTCACTTCTGTTCTCTCTTTGTTTTCATTTTGTTCTTCCTCTTCTTCTTCATCATCTTTAGTCTTTTGTCCATTGAATTCTGATGATTGATTTTGTGTTGAGTTCTTGGCTAATCTAACTGAAGAGACAAGAAAAGTTAAAGGAAAGGAGAAGTTTAGCGAGTCTAGTGTCAAGTGAGCTCATTGGAGCAAAGGAATTGAGGTTTGGGAAACTAAGGGTTGTGTGTTAAATTGATTGTTAGATATCTAAAATGTGTAAATTTGTTATGTGCTAAATTGAATTGAAGATATGAGTTTGTTATGCTAAATTGATAAGAAGTTTATTGAATTATAAGCATGAAACTCCATTTTCGGAGACTTGAGTAATTGTCGCGTAATCTTGGAATTAAGGAAAGTCTATTGTGAAATTGAATGTGCCGAAGTGTCCATGCATGTGTATTGGTAGTTTAGATTGAGTTTGGAGAATTAGCTATGCCAATTTAATTGATTTCAAGCTTGATAAGTTTGATAGTGTAAAACTGGTTTTGAGGTCATTTTGACCTATTTGAGTTGTTTGTATTATAAGATGAGTTTTATAATTCTAATTTGTGTGATATCAATTGGATTGGAATCCTAATGTCTATGTCTATAATTTCTACAGAAATGGTCCTTTTGTTTTGAGGACTCTAAGGTCTTCAAAAGGTTTCCATATGTGTGGTTGAAGTCTATAGGAAGGTCTTTGGAGCAGTTGTGTTCCATTGACCATAATTCCCTGGTTTTGAGTTCAAATGTATTGAGGTTTATGCCATTGGGAAGTTAAAACATAAGTGATCATTTGGTTAGAAGGTTATTTTGGCTGAAAATGATGTTTTAGTGGATTTTAGAAGTCATGTATGCGGAATTAGAAAAGTGCTTGAAAAGAGGTATGTGAAGTGGAGTTATGAACATGAAGTTCAAGCTCTATCACGGGCTCGACTGATTGCGATAGAGGTCTCCGTAGGCAGATAATGTCAGGTCATGTTTTTTCGTGAGCGCAAAATCTAGCACGAGAGCAATAGAAGTCTTTTGTGTGTTCTGTCGCATGCACGACTATGCCATGAGCGCGACAGAAAGATGTGTACGGTCTGTCATGGGCATGACAAGGGTCACGAGCGTGACATAACTTAGAATTGTGAATGCTTGACAAGTGTTCTATTTTGTGTGAAATATTTTATTGGCTTATGAATGATTAAGCATAGGGAAATTATAAATGTGATAACTTAAGTGAGTATATGAATGATATGCTTTGATAAGATTTTGTATGCTTAGTGAGCAACATGAATTTAAGATATTTGTGTATAATATACAAACATGTTGAATGAATATGAGCTTGTCAAATATATATTGTTTTGGTATAATTGATAAGAAAATATGTATATATGTTTATGGTTATGCATAATTGATATATGATTTGAATTGAATGTGTCGTGGTTTAAAAAGATAATTGAGTAAGTGTAATGTATATGAAACAGTGAATGAAGTTTCTATGTTTAGCCTGAATTATTCATAGAAGTGGATAGGTAGGTGTAGACACCGGATCCTGAGGCAGCCCAGATCGGAGTTACCCAATGATGATAAGATGCCTGTTTACAGGCAAAAAGGTTAAAAATAATGATTTTCTTATCAAATTTTACATTTTAGAGTGAAAAAAATAATAATAAAAAATATTTTAAAAATTAGATTTGAAAAATGGGGTTTAGAAATTATAGTATCTTTTAGTTAAAAAAAATTCGCGAATGTCGACGCTCGGCAGCGTGCGGAGTGCCAGCGTGCGTCGCTCGCTCGCCACCGACGCGCAGGGCGTCGCCCGCTCGGAGCGACATGCAGCGCGCATCCGCACACTGGGCGTGCGACCGACGCCCGTCGCGTGCTCCAACGGGCGTCGGTCGCCCCTGTTCCGCCGCAAATGGCCATTTTCGACCAAAATCGAATTTTTTCTGGATTTTTTACCCCATTTTGATTTCCTATTACATTTTTTAGGGTTTTTAAAGGCTTTTTTCCATTTTTAAAATTCAAAATAAATAATATCTGATTTAATTATGTTTTTTTCATTAATTAGTTAGGTTTTCATTTTTTTTCTTCATATAAAAAGAAAAAGATGAATAGAAAAGGGGGGGGGGGGAATTTTCTTTTAGGTTTTCTTAAGTTTTCTCTTCTTCTCCTTCAACATTTCTCTCTAGATTTTTCGATGTTCCCCAACAAAAATAAAAAGAGAAGTTCAATTCTTTTTTCCGATCTTTTTCTAATAGAATTTCTTCTAAGGACATTATAGATGGAATTTTATTGATGAAAAATCGATTTTTGAGACAAATAAAGTGATTATTTGTTCTTAAAAATTCAATTTTCATACTTTTGTCTTTAAATAATTTTTTTCACTTAAGTTTTTTCAATGATTTTTATTTTAATCCCTTTTTTGAAAAAAATTAATTTTGAGACAAACAAGATAATTGTTTGTTTTTAAAATCTAATTTTTTCCATTTGATTTTCTAAAAAAAGATGTTTTTTTTTATATAAATGATTTTTTAAGACAAACAAAAGGATTGTTTGTTCATGAGATCATTTTTAGTTTTATCAATAAAAATCATTCTTTAGGCAAAGAAATCGATTCTTTGTTCTTAAAGAATTTTTAATTTTCTTTCATCATTTTTGCAATTTATTTCTTGGAATAAAATTTCAACATTTTATCATATTCAACTCTAATCTTGCACATCATAAACAAGGAAATCAATCATCATTTTTACCTTCATCGAATTCGAAATTCTGAGGGTAAACATTATGGGGTCGATCTTTTAAATTTTTTATTATTTTCTTCATATTTAATTTATTAATATGTATATTATTATTATTATTATTATTTTCTTTTATTTATTCATTTATTCTATTATTTTTATATTTGTCTCTATTAATATGTTTATATATTATTTTTGTTCATGTAAATATTGATTTCTTATCATTTCTAACATGTAATTATTGATTTCTTATTATTGCTAACATGTAAATAATTTATTTTTGCTTTGATTTCTCATTATTTTTAACATGTAATTAATTAATTTTTTTTGATTGATCTTTTTTTTTGCCATGTAAATATTTTATGTTAATCAGGATAACATTAATTAATCATGTCATTTATTTAATTATTTTCATCATTCTTTTATTCATTTTTTATCATTCTTTTTCATTGCTATTGTCATATATTTATTGTTTATTCTTTTATTTATTTATTGTCATTGTTCATTATTATTATTATCATGTTCATATTTTTATGTATTAATTCATTAACATGTTTTATTTATTTTAATCAAATCATTTAATTCTTTTATCATTTAATGCATATTTTTATTTATTTTGATTTGTTAACATGTTAATTCATTTATCATCCTTCATGTCATCTTATTTTATCTTAATTTGTTGTTCATTATTTTATATATTTTATTGATTTTATTGATTTAATTACTAACATTATTTCATTTGTGTTTTGTTTTTTATGTCAAAACATATTTTCTTTACTTGGCTATTTTTGCGAGCACCCGAGGAGATCCAGAAGGCTCGTTTGGATTAAATATTTAATTACTTTATTTGTAATATTTCATTTATTTGGTTTTTTTCATTTATTTTGCCTTGTAATTTTCTTATAAAATTGTTTATTTTAGGCACGCTAAAAAGAAAATCACAAAAACATTTTTATTAATTAACTTGGAATCTTTTCCAATAAAAATGGGACCAATATCCCTATTTTCTCCATCCAAAATAAATATTGCCACATCAAAATTGTTTTATAATAAATATGTATGCGAGGACCAATGTCCTCCTCTTTAACAAATAACCTGTTCTATGCATGATTTGTATTTTTATTTACAATGGGGGTTGTATTCCGCCCCTAATTTTATTGTAATTTATTTTCATGCACTTTACTTTAATGATGCTTTATTTATTTATCGCTTTCCTTGAATGGACAATCTGCGCTTTAATTTAACTGCATTAAATTGAATGAGAAATGGGACGAAACGATAAATTCAAAACTCAACTATAAACCTAACCAAGGTATGAATAAATGGGAAGTCCTGAACCTTCTCTGGTCTTTTGGCTCAACGAGGCGAGAGGGCCATCTCAATGTTCTATTGGGATGGGGCCTCTAAGACACCTCTTGTATCCCGTAAAAGGCTCAAAATTACACAGTTCTAAGCGCCACGAGGCGAGAGGGCCATCCTAATGTTCTATTAGGGTTGATGCCTCCAAGACACCTCTAGTTTGCCTAAGCGTGAGGCTAGAGGACCATCCTATCATTAGGGTGGAAGCCTCCAAGACACCTCCGGCTTGCCTATAATGGACATAGCAGCGCTGTCTTAGGCTCACTGAGGCTAGACGACCTTTCCCAATATTCTATTGGTTGGCGACTCCAAGAAACTTCCTTTTTGCCCAAAATGGACGCACTTGTAATTTATTACAAGTTCTTATGAACCTCATCCCGAAAGCACTAAAGGCGGGCAGTTTGAGGCACCCTGGGGTTCGACGTGCGTCACAATGGCGACTCCACTGGGGACACTTAAAAGAGACTTCACTTCGAAAGTACCTTTGTTAAGATTTAAAATTGAGTTTTAAATTTAAAAATTTCATCCTTTTTCGAAATTGCATTACATCTCATTAGAGCCTTAGATCTATGCTAGTTTGGTCCCTCTTTCAACCCCGGTGCATTCTCGAAGCGCAACCCTACGTTCACTCAATGTAGGGAAGTGTTAAGGATAATCCCCGGCCCAAGCCTCGTACCATCATGGTATATTAAATAGAGACCCGATCGGTCATTATGCTTGTGATGAGCTAGACCCGTTGGCAGGGACCATGCTTAGGTAGACCTAAAGTATCATCACCCTGGCTAAAGCTCACGTAACGGTAATAGATACTTCCCCTAGGTGGTATGAACCATAATACCTTGCTTGCTATATGGATCATTTTGTATTGGACAAACCTAAATAATTTGATTGGTCACCTAATCAAAGGCTTCTATGCCCTGATAGTCCCATGTCAATTTATTCGGACTGCCTAAATACACAATGGTCAAAACCCATATTCTTGTACATTAGCTAAGAGAGGTTATGCTACCGATTTTTCGTCGTGCACCATACGCGTCCATCGGGTTCCCTGTTAACCCATGGATCAAGCCCACCTAGGAAAGAGACTATACAACCTCGTGTGTGGGGGCAATAAGGTTGGAAGGATCTATCTGCTTGCATGTGGTTGTGGATGATGCATTGCATATTCATGTCATTCATGCACAAATAATATTTTTTATTTCCTCCCTATGTATACATCCTATTCTTTGCATATAATTATTACATGTACATGTCAACCTATGTATAGTTTTTACATATTTAACGTGTATCATTGTAGTCTCTTTCAGCCATCGAGGACCACTTGCATAGCACGATCATGCATTACATATTATTCATGCATCATTCTAACTCCTTGCTTTTTAGCCATTGTAGACCATTTGCTTGGGTGGTTTAGGGATCCTGATAATTGTCTAAAGAATGATCAAAGTTCAAGTTGGCTGACAAAAATTTAACATCCCTACTAGAGCATCTGAAGGTATCAAAAATGGCTGGCCCCTTACAACATACTGAAGAGACCCGTGCCCTAATTACCCAGGAGTTGGATAGAAGGTTTGAAGAGCTGGAAAAAAGGATGCTAGCTACTGTCAAAGAAAGAATGGATGCCATGGCACTTGTTCTCCAAGCTCAGCTTATAGCAATAACTCATAACCAAGTGGAGCCGGCCACAATTAAGAAGGCTCATACAGCGATGATTGCGATGCCTCCATTTTCTTTTGAGATCAGAGGCAAGGGGCAATTTGATTCATCGGTTGAGTAAGGAGAAAATAGGGGGCCTACTCTAGAATATAGCATTGTGCCTAAAGAGGATGGGGACCCCGCAATCACGCATATTCTAAAAGGTGAAAGCTCAGGAAGCCATAACATTGGTGAGGCAAATGTTAAGGTCATAGAAGTCTCAGCCACTAGAGCAGTTCCGTCCCACCTCACTGTCTTGGGTAGGCCATTATCTTGGCACTTCACCCGTCTCGTCAAGAAAGGGAAGTTATAACCCTTGCCGGTCGGGCCCGCCCCAAGTCAAGGACACCCTAGACATAGAGCTGATTTGTACTGCGCGTAATCACCAGTATTCGAGGCATAGAACAGACTACTGTCATCCTCTGAGAGACCATCTTCAAGAATTGGTGCCGGACCCAGAAAAAGAAAAGATAGCAGAAGCTCCAAACAGAAAAGTGAATCGAAGGCATTTTTCTAATTTGGGCAAATCTTTGTCCTAGGTCCTTAAGAGGCTGATAAAGGAGGGGATGTTACAGCCATTATCGACTAGGCCTGCTAGAAACCAGGGACAACCCAATCACAAGGGGGATCAGTATTGTGCCTTCCACCAACACAGTGGGCATACCACAGATGATTGCAGGACCTTGAGACATGCCATTCAAGATCTGATTGATTCCAAACAGATATCTGACCCAGAAGAGCGAAGGATAAAGAATAAGACATATTAAGTCTCTAAGTGGGAAAGGGAGTATGGTTCCTAAGGACGATATGGAACCACTGGCCAAAACATCTGTGCTAGTGGAAACAAGAGGAGGGTTAGCTATTTAGAATGATCTTTTTATTTTTGAACTGTTTAATAATAACATTCTAGTTTCATTAATAAGATGAACGTCTTTGCTTACTTGTGTTATATCTCTAATGATTTCACTATATATAATCATGAGCATGACTCATTCATATTTGACATTGATTCAATTGATGCTACTCCATTTAATCTCAGAAACTTTGGAAAGTCCAAAGAAAATCTTGATAGCATCTAATATAACTCTTGAAACGAGATCAAAATTTGAGAAAATTAAAACAAAATACGAAAAAGTCTTTGCCTAGACGTATGAAGACATGCTAAGAGTTGATCGCGGAATCACCGCGCACACCATTCCAAATATCCCAGTCATGGACCAGTCATGCAAAAGCTTAGAAGAATGAAGCCGAAAGGGGCAAAAAAGATCAAAAGGAGGAATCAACAAGCAGAAGCGAAGCCAAAATTTCTTGTCAAAGTTCAACGCCAGACTTAGTTGGTCGATATTGTCCCAAATTGAGAAGAGGAGGAGTGCGTGCATGTGTAAACTATTAGGATTCGAAAAAAGCTTATCTTTGAAAAAAAAAAGAACAGAAAAAGTACAAAAGAACAAAGAACGAAAAAGAGAAAGAAGAATAAAATACAAAAGGAAAAAAGAGAGAAGGAAAATAATCAATATGTAAATTGAAAAATCATCATGGGGGGCAAGCTTTGTTCAAATCCCGCTGATCTACACATGCTCGTATTTTGCCATTTTTCTTGACTTCTGAAAAAGACCAAAAGGGGTTCTATTGACTTACAATGGATACAGGATGCTCGATCATGGGAAAAGACATCATAGGGGCGGTACACCCTACGGCCACTGATGGACATCAAAAGAATCCAGTATGTCACTATATTTTTCCATGCCACATAGGGTTCAAGGATGGAAGGACAGTTTATGGTTAAGTTGTTCCAAAAGTATGGCATTGAAGACCATCAGTCCTTTCTGTATTTCCCTCAAACAATGGGGCAGGAGAAGATGCTAGCAAAAGATGTAACACCCCCATACCCCCGTAAGGAATATCGGAGCGCTACGCGGACACTTACGTATACATGTACATGCATTAGCGAAAGCGATAGAAATAAATAAATAGAAATAAGTTGGGCCCAAACAAAATTACTTTTATTATACATGTAAACTGTACATTTTACAAAAACTTTATGCTTATACAAGTTCATTTTTCGATTCATATACATATACTTTTTATTACATAATGATGTTACTCAAAACATCACCAACTCTAACTTTATCTTATACAAAAAGGATATAACAAAAAGCTCCTAGTGGCCCTCACTTGCAGATGAACGCTTTCACTGGTCCGCACCTGTCAACCTACATGGAAACAAACATCCGTGCTAAGCGATAACGCTTAGTGGGGATGAAAATAATGCAAAGGACTTCTTTCGAAGTCAGCAATAAAATATACATGTCACATGCACTGCTCAAACAACTCATGCATATATTTTCACAATCATTAATCATGGATTCTAATTCATATAAACATGTGCTGGTACACATAACTATCCTGTAGCATTCATCTCATATACTTTAAACATTTACTTATAACACTACATATGATCATTTCATGTTCATTATACACTAACAATAACGAGGATAAAACAATAAGCCTGAGTTCCTTTCACGGTGGATACGGGTAACTCTGGATACTATTTACAGTATCTTACATGTGGAGAATTAACTCAAACTCTATGGAATACACGAGGTGTTCCGAACTCTGGGCACAATTAAGGCCAACTCTAGCAGCTGCACTCTAGCCCTTTATAAGCATGCTTATCTATCCACTATAACGGTAATCAGGCTCAAATACAACTCACATACCGTACACAGATATCAACTCATTTACTGTAATTCAAATACATTTAATTTCTGTATATCTTTTAATAATCAAGCATATTTAAGGTTATTAATCATATAAGAGATTTAAAAGATGATTTAAACCAAACACAGGCTAAATGATAACATGCAAGATCCATTTAGACCTTTAATAACTCAAAACAGGAGCAAAAGACAAAAACAAGACAAAACAGGCAGAAAACAACTCACTGTCGCGATCGCGACTTGCGTCGCGCTCGCGACAGTAGCCTAAGGAAACAGGTCCGTCACGAGTCGCACACGCGATTGCGGCTCATGATGATCTGCTTCGCTTCACGCCCACCAGGAAGGAAGGGGTCACGAGTCGTGACTGCCCATCACGACTCGTGACAGGATCCTCACAACAGAGAGAGGGCATCACGGGTCGTGATGCCATCTCATGCCTCGCCAGAGGAAGGTCATGCGGCGTGACTACTCGCCGCGTCTCGTGACGGAACTCTCACAGCAAAATGAGAGAGAGGCGTCGCGGGACGTGATGCCATCTCACGCCTCGCGACGAGGCTCACCCCAGGGTCATGAGTCGTGACCTACCCTCACGTCTCGTGACTCCCGCCTCACAACTCTAAAAACCAAAATCCAACTCGCTTCCTACGAAAATGAAAGACGCGATTCTGTCGCAATCACTACTTATGTCGCGCTAGCGACAGAAGCGTGTTTCCCAATTCCAACAGCAAAAATCCACACACAGTTAAACTCAAACAAAACCCAAACCAACTCTTTTATTTTCACATGCAACCACTCCTCTTTTAACATGTAATTGCCCTATAAATCATGCTCATAACTAAGTTTTATTTTCCACTAAAATTACACAACCACTTTAGAAATTAAGACACTACAAGCAATCACAATAATTTCACAAACTTAAAAGGCAATTGAGATAATTTAAGCTTCCAGTACATTTCTTTATACAACTAAGTCTCTATTAAAACATTCAAAGTCCCAACACATGCAAAATAGGAAAACCGCACACGATCCCTACCTCTAGGACGTTGAACCGCGCTCTCTACTCGGCTCCGACCTTCTCTTTGCCTTTATTGGGCCTCTTGTCCACAGCTTCCATATACAAACCATTCAAAATACCAAAGTTACTCTTCTCTCTTACTTCAAATCAAAAACAGAAATAAAATAAAAGAAGAAGACCAATACTAACTAAGGAGCATTACTTACCTTCTTCGGATACCTAATCAAGCTCTACTAGCCCCTCTCAAAGCCACACCAAATGAATCACTCAAAACAGTGTAAAGAAGGAGAAGAAGGAACGAAAGAAAGAGCGGAATAAGGGAAAAGAAAGAAACTCACATGAAAGAAGAAGAAAGAAGCAGATAGTCCAAGTCAATTCAAAAATTAACTAAGGTAATAAATGCCATCTACCAGTTAAATGCATATTTATCTTCTTATTCCTTTTTAATTAATCCTAATCTCCTTTAACTTAATAGAATACTAATTAAGCTCTTGCCACATGTCACCTCACTGCACTGCCATGTGTCGCACTCCTACAAAGTTACAAATTTAAAAAAAAGGCCACTTTAAATACCCTATCACTTGAGTGGTTCTGTCGCGCCCGAGACGCTTGTCGCGCTCGCGACAGGACTCACACACACAACACTAATCTTTCTTGAACAAAAATTCTGTCATTCTTTTAGGGCTATTTCGGGGTGTTACAAATCTCTCCCCCTTAAGAAATTTCGTCCTCGAAATTTTCCCCGCTACCGAACAACTAACTCAAACTATATACTGCATAAACTAATAAGAGGACTTACCAGAAGTTCCGATCAATGCCTCCACATCTTCAGCCGTCATGGCAAATACACGTGGCTGATCCTCGGTAGGGAATGGCCTCTCGACTATTTCCGATGGCGGTCTTTCAGCTGTACCTCATCCTCTTCCACTTCTAACATTCCCAGAAGCATTGCCTTTCTCTTTATTTACTTGTGATGCCATATTCTCTCTTGTTTTAGGACACTGAGCAAGGAAATGCTCTGTACTACCGCATCTAAAGCAAGCTCCGGTGAGCTTCCTACACTCACCCCAATGATGCCTACTACAATGCTCACATTGTGGTGCCACACTTCCTCTACTGCTAGGTGGCCTTACACTTCCGACTGAAGTTGGCACTATTACCGATGCTTGCTCATCTTTTCCTCTTTTTACTGCTCTAGCTCCTCTACCAACACTCTCATCTTCTCTTGGAAATCTTCTTTTCTACTCTCTCTTTTGCTTTATCAACTCAGATTCCTCCATTTTCATCGCTGCCAACACCAATGGATAATAACCCACCGGTTGTAAAGCAACCATGGCAGCTAACGATCCTCTTATGCTCTCTCTCAATCCATCTTCGAATTGTCTACACCGAAAATCATCAGTTAACATTCCTTCCGGTACATATTTACTCAAACGAGTAAACTCTTTTTCATACTCCCCCACCGTCATATTCCTTTGCTTGAAAGTCACAAATTATTTCCATCTAGCATCTCTATATGCTTTGGTTACAAACTTGTCCTTAAACTCTTGGACAAAGAAATCCCAGGTTAACTCCATGGGTCTCTGAGGATTCTGCAACACTAACTTCCATCAATCATATGCTGCACCCTGTAGTAATGACACAGTGCAAGCTACTCGCTGATCCTGGGGACAACTAATCTCCTCCAATATTCTTCCTGTCTTCTCAAGCCAGAATTCCGCTATCTCCGATTGATCCAAAGATGTCCCATGGAACTCTTCAGCTCCTCTCTTCCTTATCAAGTCCGAGGGAGTCCTTGGAGCTGTTAGTCTATCCAAAACCTGTTCCAATCCTTGCATCAACTCCGGGTTGTCCTGACCAGCTCTTGCCCTTTCCTCTCTATCTCGTGCTTGTACATGTGGATCCACTCGAACTGGATTCACACTGCCTGTAGTCTCTCCTATGTGCTCACTCGGGTCGGACTCCATCTAGACCCTACAAAACCAGCATCTGCATTAGGCCACATTCTAGACAACTCAAACATATACACTAGTACTATACTCTATCATCTTATAGTCCTGAACCAATTAACCTAGGGCTCAGATACCACTAAATGTAACACCCCCATACCCCCGTAAGGAATATCGGGGCGCTACGCGGACACTTACGTATACATATACATGCATTAGCGGAAGCGATAGAAATAAATAAATAGAAATAAGTTGGGTCCAAACAAAATTACTTTTATTATACATGTAAACTGTACATTTTACAAAAACTTTATGCTTATACAAGTTCATTTTTCGATTCATATACATATACTTTTTATTACATAATGATGTTACTCAAAACATCACCAACTCTAACTTTATCTTATACAAAAAGGATATAACAAAAAGCTCCTAGTGGCCCTCACTTGCAGATGAACGCTTTCACTGGTCCGCACCTATCAACCTACATGGAAACAAACATCCGTGCTAAGTGATAACGCTTAGTGGGGATGAAAATAATGCAAAGGACTTATTTCGAAGTCAGCAATAAAATATACATGTCACATGCACTGCTCAAACAACTCATGCATATATTTTCACAATCATTAATCATGGATTCTAATTCATATAAACATGTGCTGGTACACATAACTATCCTGTAGCATTCATCTCATATACTTTAAACATTTACTTATAACACTACATATGATCATTTCATGTTCATTATACACTAACAATAACGAGGATAAAACAATAAGCCTGAGTTCCTTTCATGGTGGATACGGGTAACTCTGGATACTGTTTACAGTATCTTACATGTGGAGAATTAACTCAAACTCTATGGAATACACGAGGTATTCCGAACTCTGGGCACAATTAAGGCCAACTCTAGCAGCTGCACTCTAGCCCTTTATAAGCATGCTTATCTATCCACTATAACGGTAATCAGGCTCAAATACAACTCACATACCGTACACAGATATCAACTCATTTACTGTAATTCAAATACATTTAATTTCTGTATAGCTTTTAATAATCAAGCATATTTAAGGTTATTAATCATATAAGAGATTTAAAAGATGATTTAAACAAAACACAGGCTAAATGATAACATGCAAGATCCATTTAGACCTTTAATAACTCAAAACAGGAGCAAAAGACAAAAACAAGACAAAACAGGCAAAAAACAACTCACTGTCGCGCTCGCGATTTGCGTCGCGCTCGCCATAGTAGCCTAAGGAAACAGGGCCGTCACGAGTCGCACACGCGATTGCTGCTCGTGACGATCTGCTTCGCTTCACGCCCACCAGGAAGGAAGGGGTCACGAGTCGTGACTGCCCATCACGACTCGTGACAGGATCCTCACAACAGAGAGAGGGCATCACGGGTCGTGATGCCATCTCACGCCTCACCAGAGGAAGGTCACGCGGCGTGACTACTCGTCGCGTCTCGTAACAGAACTCTCATAGCAAAATGAGAGAGAGGCGTCGTGGGACGTGATGCCATCTCACGCCTCGCGACGAGGCTCGCCCCTAGGTCACGAGTCGTGACCTACCCTCACGTCTCGTGACTCCCTCCTCACAACTCTGAAAACCAAATTCCAACTCACTTCCTACGGAAATGAAAGACGCGATTCTGTCGCAATCACTGCTTATGTCGCGCTCACGACAGAAGCGTGTTTCCCAATTCCAACGGCAAAAATTCACACACAGTTAAACTCAAACAAAACCCAAACCAACTCTTTTATTTTCACATGCAACCACTCCTCTTTTAATATGTAATTGCCCTATAAATCATGCTCATAACTAAGTTTTTTTTTCCACTCAAATTACACAACCACTTTAGACATTAAGACACTATAAGCAATCATAATAATTTCACACACTTAAAAGGCAATTGAGCTAATTTAAGCTTCTAGCACATTTCTTTATACAACTAAGTCTCTATTAAAACATTCAAAGTCCCAACACATGCAAAATAGGAAAACCGCACACGATCCCTACCTCTAGGACGTTGAACCGCGCTCTCTACTCGGCTCTGACCTTCTCTTTGCCTTTATTGGGCCTCTTGTCCACAGCTTCCATACACAAACCATTCAAAATACCAAAGTTACTCTTCTCTCTTACTTCAAATCAAAAATAGAAATAAAATAAAAGAAGAAGACCAATACTAACTAAAGAGCATTACTTACCTTCTTCGGATACCTAATCAAGCTCTACTAGCCCCTCTCAAAGCCACACAAAATGAATCACTTAAAACAGTGTAAAGAAGGAGAAGAAGGAACGAAAGAAAGAGCAGAATAAGGGAAAAGAAAGAAACTCATGTGAAAGAAGAAGAAAGAAGCAGATAGTCCAAGTCAATTCAAAAATTAACTAAGGTAATAAATGCCATCTACCAGTTAAATGCATATTTATCTTCTTATTCCTTTTTAATTAATCCTAATCTCCTTCAACTTAATAGAATACTAATTAAGCTCTTGCCACATGTCACCTCCCTACACTGCTATGTGTCGCTCTCCTACAAAGTTACAAATTAAAAAAAAAAGGCCACTTTAAATACCCTATTACCGGAGTGGTTCTGTCGCACCCGCGACGCTTGTCGCGCTCGCGACAGGACTCACACACACAACACTAATCTTTCTTGAACAAAAATTCTGTCATTCTTCTTGGGCTATTTCGGGGTGTTACAAAAGATCTTGGTCAAGATGGTTCAAAATCCCAAGGATTGGGAAAAGTTGCTCTTTTGCACTTTGAGGCTAGAGAACCGCCATTGAAACCTCAACAAGAGTCATCTCTTGTTCCTCGATATCAGAGGCAGAAGCAGTATAGCCAGTCAAGGTAGAATTCAAATATTTAAAGATAGTCATGGAAGCCCAGATTCTGGAGGCCGACAAGGCACAATAACAGTAGCAGTAGTTAAACCCGTCAGACCAAGATAGGTCACGGGATCACTATCATAAATAGGTCTATCAGAAAGGGCTTGCCAGGTCATTCAGAAAGAAGGTCAAGAAACACCCGTTGAAGGAAGGAGATTTAGTCTTCAAACAAATGAGACCGGGTGTGTCCAATATTAGAGGGAAGTTTAGACCGATATGTAAAGGTCCTTTCATCCTCATGAAGTTGTTGTCTAAAGGAGCAGCGATTTTGTCAGATAGTGATGGCAATGACTTCAATGAACCGATCAACATCAACAGACTCAAGAAGTCCATGGCTAAAGACTAAGAATAAAAAGAAGAGAATAAAAGTCCTGCGGGTCGAAAACCGAAAAAAAGGCAGCCTTACGAAAAATGGGCGCCTCGTCAGGGTGAAAATTGAAAAAAGGCACCCCGAGAAAAAATTAAAGGCTTGAGAGAAAATTTTTAATCAAGAAAACCCGAGAGGGCTGATTGGAGTCAGGAGTTTGATGCTCACAAGATCTACTCTGAGATTAGATGTAGTTATGCATTTTGAATTGATGTTAGATAATGATCATGTATAGAGAAATCATACTGAAATGTACACAATCTTTGCAAATACGTGTGTTCATTGTTTTCTAGTTCATTTATAAAAAGATAAATGTTGTTCATTGCTGAATGTATGAAATCTAAATGACTACACTCTGCTACTGCTCTAACCGTCCAGATGTCTAAGTCAATGAGTTATGTTATCCACTGCAGGACTAAGCACCTACCTCTTGAATGCATTAGTGGGAGTGAAGGAACAATCCTCGATCGATGGTATAATAGTCTTCACCGGCAGCTTGCCTAGAGGCTATGATGTATGGAGGTCAAAGCCAAAGCTAAAGGTCCACCTTGGAAAGATAGGGATGCCTCACTACATCATTAATCCCTCTGAACTATCGAGCATAATGGGTGATAATGTAAAAAGCAGCCCCATGAAGCCCTAAAGAACCCGATCCTCATCTACTACCTCACCCAATCTAGCAACACATTCATCAAGGGAGGCCATGGAATGCAATCGATCCCTAAGGAGAAAATGCCTCAGAGAATAATTGTGGATTACTCTAGGAAGGGGCTTTGATAATAGCTTCAACTTTTTTTGCAGCCGTACCAGAAAGGCAGGAGAGTCTCAAAAAAAAAAAAAAAAAAGAGGCCGTTAGAGATGAAAACCGTGACTGGCTCTCTAAGAAAAAATTAGGCCTAAGGGCAAGGTGAAAACCTGGGAACAGGCAGTCTGTCCTTCAATAAAAAATAAAAAAAAGCCGTTGGAGTGGGTTGGGTCCATTCTAGGCAAAAATTAGGCACAGGGTTATGTGAAAATCCCTAAAGGGACGGATTTTCCGCTAAGAAAAGCTAGTGTGAAAATCCACAAGGGACGCACTACCTTTAAAACAATGACTTTTGAAGCCTGGAGTGATAAGGCAGCATTACTCCGAATAACTTCCCTTTAGGCAGGTAGTGCATAATGCAGAACTTGATTCAGGGTCCTGGGGGCAAAATGCTCGTTGACCAGGGGGCAAAGATACATGCGGGTCAGTTCTATTTGAAAATAGTATGGGTTAGAGTCCGTAAAGCCAAGATGACGCTTTTCAAGATCCTTAGGGGCATCAGACAATGTGAACAGCCGAGCAGTACCCTCAACGAATCCCTTAACAACCTAAGATGTGGTCTATCCATTTTTTCATATCACATGCATCCCATATGCATAGATCTTTTGCACATCCCCCTGCATATCACGTGCATTCATGCCTTTACACTTATGGTTGTACACATAATTCTTTTACATTAATCCTTTGCTTGTGTTTCGTGTATATAGCTTTATGTATATATTTTCTACACATAATTCCATACACACAATCTTTTTTATGTGTTGTTGTGTGCACACAATCTTTTGTATATGAGCAAGGATGATCCAAGAGATGGGTTCAGCTCGACAGTATCGGCCACTGTATCCGGTACAAAATCAGGTGAATAGGTGTAGAGGTGGAATGCCTAGAAGAACAAGCCTATCCGGGTACACCATGCTAAGGGCAATCAGGAATCACACAAATCTATAGAAAAGAAGATCCTTTGAGAAGCCGGACTACGCACACATACTTTAGTTAGAGGCAATCAGATGCAAAAGTTGGCCGAGGTACAGTTTCAGCTCTACATCGGCACTCATCCCCGCCGAACAATCAGATCAAGACGAAGTCCTCATGAAAATAGAATATCGCGGACCCGCTTCCAAGAGGACATTTAAAAGAGTAAGCCTATTCATGCACACCATGCCTATGACACCCCTTACCCGTACTCAGGCGATCCCATCCCATGAGGAGTAAGATGCAGTACGAGTCAGGGTGCACCCAAGCAAAGCAGAGAACAAAGCATAGATAAACATACACAAAAGCGAGGTAAATAAAAACTTTTGCGAAGTAAAAGAAGCGAAAGCTGATCATGCATTAATATAACGGAGGCATTACATTACTGTTCTGATCAACTAAGAGATACAATAGTTAATTACAAATCCCAAATTACACAAATAAAAAGCGGAAGCTATTACAAAACCAATATAAAAGAGTTCTATAAAAAAAGAATCTCAAAATACAAAACTCAGTCCTATTGTAAAACCCTGCTGCGCTGGCTTATATTGCGGCGACTCTCCCAAAGCAACTCCTTCCGCACCTGCACGGGTAAACACACCGTGCTAAGCGATAAACGCTTAGTGGGGAACACACATATATCAAAGGACAACCATTCACAACGGTTGTCAAGGCAAAACACACGCGTACATCAATATACCATACACACAGCATATCAATTGCATAAGCATGTATATACTAAGCCATACATTCAGAAGCTCATAACAATATTCATATTCCCATAACAGATTATACTTTTCATTTATGAGTTCACACATGTATCACATACATTTCCTCATAACACAATTCATACCAGGCACCTGCTGACTCGAGGGAGTGGATAACGAGTATACGGACAGTACTTTACGGGTACGAGCCGATCACAAATGGTACCTTACGGGTACAAATCGAAAAACCAAGATACTTTTAACTTTCACAAAACATTTTCAAAAGGGATCTTAAACAAGATCCGAGCACATAGGGGTTCGCGAGGAACCAAGCGGGGATCTGATCGGGGTCCAAACGAAACTGAGGGTTGCAGCTAAAGACTCTATTAGGCATGCCTAACTATCCACTTTCTAGACTCTAGCAGGTCAACCATTCAATCCATTTCATAACATTCCAAAATCATCATCATACATGTACATAGTCGTATCATGGATCCGCATTCATATAATTCATAAGATTTCAAGCATAAATCTCATAGGCATTAAAGGAAACTGGAGTTCAAAAACCGCACACAACAAAAGAAAAATCATTCAGCAAACATGGAGCTGTCGCGCTCGCGACAGAGACCGAAGTCTCTTCGCTGCGCGTGCGCGACGGATTTCATGACCGCGAGGAGGACGGAGGGGCCAGGCTCTGTCACACTCGCGATAGATGTCGCAATCGCGACAGAGAACAAATATTGCTGTCGCGCGCTCGCGACGAATCGCGGGCTCGCGATAGCACTTAGCCAGCATTGCGCTCTGTCGCGATCGCGATGGATGTCGCGATCGCGACAGAGGGTGCTCAACATTTTGGCTATTGTGGGCTCGCGACAGCGAAACTCCAAAATGCCGATCTCTATCGCGGTCGCGACATCGTCGCTATCGCGTCAGCATCGGGTTTTCCAAAATCTACAGAATTCTGCAGATTTTCTTCCTCCCACATCAACCACAAACACATGCAAAACTCACCCAAGAACCTCTTACCTCAAACCCAGCCATTCGTTAGCATCAACAACCATAATATAACATTAATCAACAAGAAATTTCACACAATTCATTAATTAAAACCTCCAATTCCAAGAATCATCCAAAACCCCAATTTATGCACAAAACCACATCAACTCCAACATTATCACAATTAACTCATGCTCTTGTAAGATTCACTTTCCAAAACAAAAACCCATAGTATATATATCAAAATAAGGAACATATAACAACCTAATTCTAAGAAACCATCAAATCTCATACATAAACATATATATACATGAAAACCAAGAAATTCCCAAACCTCAAAATCCTTAGCTCCTATTGCTTGGATCCACTAGTTCTAGCCTTCTCTTTGCCCTTTGGCTCGCGAGGAGGCTCAACTAAGCACAAACAAGCACCCAAACACCAAAAGCACAAACCCTAACTTAGATCCAACCCAAGAAGAAGAAGAAGAAAATGCATGAATAACACAAGGAAAAAAGAAGAACTTACCAAGCAAGATGTAAGGGAGTAATTAATTCCACCACTTGAGCTTGAATCTAAGTAAAACACTTAGGAGAGTGCAAAAGAGGAAGAAGAAGAAGAAGGAAAAGAGAAAAAGGGAAATGGGTTTCAAAAATCTGATTTTTCCCTTTTTCATTTTCTCTTTCCCATCCTTTTTTCCCCTTTACACATGTCAATCTAGTGGAGGAGATTATTTACTCACACCCTAACTAAATGTATCACATACACATAATGAAACACCCTAATAATTCACCCTACAAATGTATGCATGCCCACACACCACAATAACCCACTAGTGCATGTCCTACTATGGTATGATCAACCACACATAATGCAACTCCCATGCACACACACTATAATGGTGCACTCATGCACACACAAACCTGACCCAACTAATTCGCACCATAGTGCTACACATGCACACACGCACTAAAAAAACCCCAAATCATACAATATTACCAAAATGCCCTTATGATCAAGCCCAAAACACATACAAATACATACACACACATGGCTCGTTCTACTAGGGGACAAACGGGGTGTGACAATGCCGGGGGCATCAGGTAAATTTCTCTATCATAAGAGGCATGCTCACACACATCACACAATAAATGTACAAAATCCAAATTCAAATGTACAAAATCTCAAACAAATGAACAAAACAACAACAACAACAAAAAACAAAACAACACAAAACAAAAAGAAGAAGATATTTTCAAGGCCTTGAAAATCCAATATACTGTAAAAATTCAAATACATCCAAAATGTAAAAATCCCAAAAACAACAGGAACAAAAAAAAAAGCAATAACAAAGATCATTTTAAGAGTCGCCAAAGACATTGAAACCTATCCGCTTACAGGCAAGCAACAAAACCTCCAATCTAATTTTCCTCTGAGGAGGCTCAAATCTATTTTCCTCTCTGGAGGCTCAACATCAAATTCTCTCACCCTCTTGAGAAGTACGCAGGTCTTTTCAACAAGGAGGCTACGTTGGAGATGATAGAGAAATCGATATTTGGGTAAAAACCAACTGTCCTTTAGGAGGGCACCGGTCTGATATCGGCCCCAACAGGTATGTACTGCCACAGGTAAGTACCTCTTTTATATACCGTGCGTATTTGCTTTGTCCTTTATTGTAGAAAAAAGGTTCATGATTAGCGCTAGTAAAGACAATGACGAGTGAGTCACATGCCGACCTAAGGATGGTCGACCGTCAGATATTGCACTAGCTGGATAGGGGTTAGTAGATCAAACACTGTACTAGCCGGATGGGGGTTAGTAGATCAGACACTATGCTAGCCAGATGGAGGTTAGTAGATCAGACACTGTACTAACTGGATGGGGGTTAGAGGATCAAAATATTATACTAGCCGGATGAAGGTTAGCAGATCAGACACTGCACTAATCGAATGGGGGTCAGCAGATCAGAATATTGTACTAGCCGGATGGGGGTTAGCAGATCAGATATTGTACTAGCCAGATGGGGGTTAGCAGATCAGAATATTGTACTGGCCGGATGGGGGTTAGCAGATCAGACACTGTACTAGCCAGATGGGGATTAGCAGATCAGAATATTGTACTAGCCGAATGGGGGTTAGCAGATCAGACACTGTACTAGCCGGATAGGGGTTAGCAGATCAAATATTGTACTTGCCGGATGGGGGTTAGCAGATCAGACACTGTACTAGCTGGATGTTGGTTAGCAGATCAGAGATTGTACTGGCCGGATGGTGGTCAGCAGATCAAATATCGTATTAGCCGGATGGTGGTTAACAGATCAGAGATTGTACTGGCCGGATGGTGGTTAACAGAGCACATGCGGTAGAACAGATCGCAACGAGATTTTAGTTAGAGAACACTGCATCTCACAACGAGATTGTAGTTAGAGAACACTACATCTCACAGATACATGCATGAGCCGAGATGAGGCCAGCAAAACACATGCGGTAAAACATATCACAACGAGATTACAGTTAGAGAACACTGCATCTCACAATGGGGTTGTGGTTAGAGAACACCACATCCCACAGTCACCGTGCAAGCCAAGATGAGGACAGTGGGACAAAACAGCCACCATGCATGCCGAGATGAGGACAGCGGGGCACACGCAATAGAACAGGTTGCAACAGGGTTATGGTTAGAGAACACCGCATCTCACAGACACCGTTCAGGTCGAGATGCGGCCAACGGGACAAATCAGCCACCATGCATGCCGAGATGAGGACAACGGGGCACACACAATAGAACAGATCACAACAGGGTTGTGGTTAGAGAACACCGCATCCCACAGTCACCGTGCAAGCCGAGATGAGGCCAGCGGGGAAAGAACAGACACCGTGCATGCTGAGATAAGGACAGTGGGGCACACGCAATAGAACAAATCGCAACAGGGTTGTGGTTAAAGAACACTGCATCCCATAGACACCATTTAGGTCGAGATGAGGCCAACGAGACAAAACAGACAACGTTCATGCCGAGATGAGGACAGCGGGGCACAAACGATAGAACAGATCGCAACAGGGTTGTGGTTAGAGAACACCGCATCCCACAGTCACCGTGCAAGCCGAGATGAGTCCAGCGGGACAAACAGCCACCGTGAATGTCGAGATGAGGACAGTGGGGCACAGGCGATAGAACAGATCGCAATGGGACTGTGGTTAGATAACACTGCATCTCACACCGTGCAAGCCGAGATGAGGCCAATGGGACACAGCTATAGAACAGATCACAACGGGATTGTCGTTAGATAATGTTGCCTCTCACAGACACCGTGCAAGCTGGGATGAGGCCAGCAGGACAACAGCAATTGAACAGATCAGAACAGGATTGTGGTTAGATAACACTACATCTCACAGACACCGTGCAAGCCGAGATAAGGCCAGCGGGACACCAGCGATAGAACAGATTGCAACAGATGCTGTAGTTAGAAAGTACTGCATCTCACAGATACCATGCAAGCCGAGATGAGGCCAGCAGGGCACATAAGATAGAACAGATCGCAACAGGGTTGTGGTTAGAGAACACTTCATCTCACAGATATCGTGCTGGTCGAGATGAGGCCAGCTGGACAGATCAATCACCGTGCAAGCCGAGATGAGGACAGTGGGGCACAAGCGATAGAACAGATCACAACTGAGTTGTAGTTAGAGAACACTACTCCTCACACCGTGCAAGACAAGATGAGGACAACGGGACAAATCGCAATGGGGTTGCAGTTGGATAACACTGCACCTCGCACCGTGCAAGCCAAGTGGAGGCCAGCGGGACAATGCGAATGAGCCAAAGTTGGATAATACTACAGCTCGATAGTGACAAGCCACAACCTTCCACATGGTAAAAAGGTAAGGGCTGCCACAGGTACGCATCTCTTTCTTTCTTCTCTGAATTCTGGTTCATCTAGGCACTAGTGCACATTTTTTCCCAAAATTGGGGGCAACTGTGGACACCGGGTCCTGAGGCAGCCAAGATCAGACTTACGCAATGATGATAAGATGCCTGTTCACAGGCAAAAAGGTTAAAAATAATGATTTCCTTGTCAAATTTTGCATTTTAGAGTGAAAAAATAAAAATAATAAAAAATATTTTGAAAATTAGATTTGAAAAATGTGGTTTAGAAATTATAGTATCTTTTAGTTAAATTTAAAATTAAAAAAAAAATTCTGCGAATGTCGACGCGCAGCAGCGCCAGCGCGCGCGTCGCCCGCGTGGAGCAACGTGCAGCTTGCATCCGTGCGCTTTGCATGCGACCGACCTCCGTCGCGCGTGCCGACGGGTGTCGATCACCCCTGTTCCGCCGCAAATGGCCATTTTCGCCCAAAATCGAATTTTTTCCGAATTTTTCACCAAATTTTGAATTCCTATCCCATTTTTTTTATGGTTTTTAAAGGCTTTTTTCCATTTTTAAAATTCAAAATAAATAATATCTGATTTAATTAAATTTTTTTCATTAATTAGTTAGGTTTTCATTTTTTTTCTTAATATAAAAAGAAAAACATGAAGAGAAAATGGGGGGAATTTTCTTTTAGGTTTTCTTAAGTTTTCTCTTCTTCTCCTTCAACATTTCTCTCTAGATTTTCGGATTTTCCCCAACAAAAATAAAAAGAGAAGTTCAATTCTTTTTTCCTATCTTTTTCCAATAAAATTTCTTCTAATGACATTTTAGATGGAATTTTATTAATGGAAAATCGATTTTTGCGACAAATAAAGTGATTATTTTTTCTTAAAAATTCAATTTTCATGCTTTTGCCTTGAAATAATTTTTTTCACTTAAGTTTTTTAAATGATTTTTATTTGAATCCCTTTTTTGATGAAAAATTAATTTGGAGACAAACAAGATAATTGTTTGTTCTTAAAATCTAATTTTTTCCATTTGATTTTCTAAAAAAGAATTTTTTTTTTATATAAATGAGTTTTTGAGACAAACAAAAGGATTGTTTGTTCATGAGATCATTTTTATTTTTATCATTTAAAATCATTCTTTAGGCAAAGAAATCGATTCTTTGGTCTTAAAGAATTTTTGATTTTCTTTCATCATTTTTGCAATTTATTTCTTGGAATAAAGTTCCAACATTTTATCATATTCAATTCTAATCTTGCACATCACAAACAAGGAAATCAACCATCATTTTTACCTTCATCGAATCCGAAACTCTTAGGATAAACATTATGGGCTCTATCTTTTAAATTTTTTATTATTTTATTCATATTTAATTTATTAACATGTATATTATTATTATTATTGTTATTATTTTCTTTTATTTATTCATTTATTCTATTGTTTTTATATTTGTCTCAATTAATATGTTTATATATTATTTTTGTTCATGTAAATATTGATTTCTTATCATTTCTAACATGTAAATATTGATTTCTTATTATTGCTAACATGTAAATAATTTATTTTGCTTTGATTTCTCATTATTTTTAACATGTAATTAATTATTTTTTTTATTGATATTTTTTTTGCCATGTAAATGTTTTATGCTAATCGGGATAACATTAATTAATCATGTCATTTATTTAATTATTTTCATCATTCTTTTATTCATTTTTTATCATTCTTTTTCATTGCTATTGTCATATATTTATTGTTTATTATTTTATTTGTTTATTGTCATTGTTCATTATTATTATTATTATTATCATGTTCATATTTTTATTTATTAATTCATTAACAAGTTTTATTTATTTTATTCAAATCATTTAATTCTTTTATCATTTAATGCATATTTTTATTTATTTTGATTTTTTAACATGTTAATTCATTTATCATCCTTCATGTCATCTTATTTTATCTTAATTTGTTGTTCATTATTTTATATGTGTAATTGATTGTATTGATTTAATTACTAACATTATTTCATTTGTGTTTTGTTTTTTTATGTCAAAACTTATTTTCTTTACTTGGCCATTTTTGCGAGCACCCAAGGAGATCCAAAAGGCTCGTTTAGGTTAAATATTTAATTATTTTATTTGTAATATTTCATTTATTTGGCTTTTTTCATTCATTTTGCCATGTAATTTTCTTATAAAATAGTTTATTTTAGGCACGCTAAAAAGAAAATCACAAAAACATTTTTATTAATTAACTTGGAATCTTTCCCAATAAAATTGGGACCAATGTCCCAATTTTCTCCATCAAAAATAAAAATTGCCACATCAAAATTGTTTTATAATAAATATGCATGCGAGGACCAATGTCCTCATCTTTAACAAATAGCCTGTTTTATGCATGATTTGTATTTTTATTTACAATGGGGGTTGTATTCCGCCCCTAGCTTTATTGTAATTTATTTTCATGCACTTTACTTTAATAATGCTTTATTTATTTATCGCTTTCCCTGAATGGGCAATCTGCGCTTTAATTTAACTGCATTAAATTGAATGAGAAATGGGACGAAATGATAAATTTAAAACTCAACTATAAACCTAACCAAGGTATGAATAAATGGAAAGTCCTGAACCTTCTCTGGTCTTTGGGCTCAACGAGGCGAGAGGGCCATCTCAATGTTCTATTAGGATGGGGCCTCCAAGACACCTCTTGTGTCCCGTAAAAGGCTCAAAATTGCACAGTCCTAGGCTTCACGAGGTGAGAGGGCCATCCTAATGTTCTATTAGGGTGGATGCCTCCAAGACACCTTTGCGTGAGACTAGAGGACCATCCTATCATTAGGGTGGAAGCCTCCAAGATACCTCCGGCTTGCCTATAATGGACATAGCAGCACTGTCTTAGGCTCATTGAGGCTAGACGACCTTTCCCAATGTTCTATTGGGTGGCGACTCCAAGAAACTTCCTTGTTGCCCAAAATGGACGCACTTGTAATTTATTACAAGTTCTTATGAATCTCATCCCGAAAGCCCTAAAGGTGGGCGGGTCGGGGCACCTCGGGCTTCGACGCGCGTCACAGTAGGCATGCCTATAAGGGTTATTATTCGCAGCTGCAAGTGTCGATACCCATTTAGTATCTCGTGTTGATGCTCGTTTGGCATCTAGTGATTCGAGATTTGCATATCTCTAGTGTGGTTACTATTCTTCCCCAGTATCTAGTGATTAATACCCAAGTGGTATCCAATGTTCCTATTATCCACCTTAATGAGTATTCAGGCGATTATAAGTATGGTAATAAAGAGGATAAATGATAATGAATTATTATTATGCAGATTATGGAATGGTTAATATACATATGCATATCGAAATGAATTAACGTTTATGAAGTATGTTTTCAAACTATAGATTCGTGTTGTTGATATTGGGTTATGTGTTAATTTGAATATATGTCACTGATAACGTATAATGAATTAATACATGTAGAACTACGTGGTTCTGATTCAAAAAATAGTGGGATTGTAACACCCCCACCGTTGCCCCCGTTGGAAGTGCGCCGGCGGGCGCGCTACCCGACGCTCACTCACACATATGCGCACATGCACTAAGCGGAAGCATACACTCATACATAAAAACATATGGAAGATACAGCGAAAATTAAAACTTTAAGGAACAATAGCTGAACATACATTAACTCACATACATATATATAATCATTCAGCGAAAGCATAATGTAACACCCCCATACCACTTGTAAGGAATATCGGTGCGCCACGCGGCTACATACATATACATATACATATACTGTAGCGGAAACATTAATATTAAAAGATAAGAATAATTTGGGCCAAACAAAAAGAGCTCTTATAACATATATATATGACAATTAAGTTTTACATGCCAATACTATACTTCCTATATACATAATGACATTACTCAAAATGTAAGAAACTCTATTACTATCTTATACAAAAAGATGTAACTAAAGCTCCTAGTGGCCTTGACCCGCAGATGCCCGCTCACTGATCCAAGCTTGAAAACCTAAACGGAAATAAACATCCGTGCTAAGCGATAACGCTTAGTGGGGATGAAAATAATGCAAAGGACTTCTTTACGAAGTCGCACATAAACCACTCATTTGATATGATAAAATCAAATGGCTCATGCATAAACTTTTCACACGTAAACAAATCATTTATTCAAATACACAAGAATCATGTGCTCACATTCATGCAATACTTCTCATGTGCTATAGCATTTAATCAGAACAATCCTCTAAATCATTTCATGTTCACTATACCCTATTAGTAAGCCTGAATTCCTTTCATGGTGGATACGGGTAACTCTAGATACTGTTCATAATACTTTGCGTATGGAGAATTAACTCAAAACTCTATGGAATACACAAGGTATTCCGAACTCTTGGCACAATTAAGGCTAACTCAAGCAGCTGCACTCTAACTCTTTATAAGCATGCTTATCTATCCACTATAACGGTAATTAGGCTCAATAACAACTCAATTATATGCTACTCTGATGCCAAAGCATAGATTATAACTCAAGTGCACTCATCAACTTCAGAGGCATTTAATTCATATACAGTCTTTATTAATCATGTTCAACAACTAAAAGCATGTAACATTTAAATTCCATGCATAAACTCTTATATCACATCATCATATATATACACTCATAGATTCATACATTTTTCTCACGCCATTTATTTATTAGTTAAATTACCAATCTTAAACATACTCACATGCATTTCCCCGTTGATAACTACTTTATAATCATTTGCTAACCCTAAACATGCATAATAAGCTAAGGGGAAGGGTAAGGGGTTGACCCATGGCAACTAGGAGCTCAAAAAGAAGAAGAAAAAGCTTCATATGCATTGCGAGGTCGCGACCTGTGTCGCGATCGCGACAGAGGCTCGCCTCTGGAGCCTCACGAGACTGCTTTTTACCCTAAATTTGTATCGCCAAAACCACCCTCTAGACCACATTTTTAGGCAAAGTGGTCTTCATAAGAATTGTTTAGTAGGACCCTATCTTTCAAATGGGACAAATATCAGGTCTTTTTGACATCTATAACTTCAGATATGATTCAAACAATATATACTATTCCAGTGAACCCGCCAGAACAGGGTCACCTACATTCTAATTACTTTTTAGGATATTTAGAGCCATAATTATATCAAGTACCCTCTTAGAAATTTTTAGCTACGGATCTTAGGTTTCAGATGCAATTTGAATCAATGCAATTGAAGCCCTATAACTCTACTTATCAGAAATAAAATACACAGAGGTCTGATGACAATCTGAACAGAATTCACCCACAAACATACTTTACACATGAAAGTTATATGTAGACCATCTAACACACATATAATCACAACATATCAATATACATATACCATAAAATACTGCAAGCAATCAAAATGAAAGAAATAAAGATCGCATGCAATCCCTACCTCTAGGAGTTGATCACGGCCCTCTACTCAGTTCCGAGCTTCTCCTTTCCCTTGTCCAGTCTTTTATTCACAGCTTTCATGCACCACCAACCAAGAGAACACTTAATCCAATATTCTTGACTTTAAATCAAAAACAGAAATATTCAATGAAAAAGGAGGTCAGATCGAAGAATAAATCCAACTTACCTTTTAAAAAGATCTAATCAAGTCTTATGATGCTCTCTATAAGCCACTTCAAATGGTTCTACCCACGAAACCAAACAAATGAAGAAGAAAAGGGATAAGAGAGAGGGAAAAGCAAGGTGAACGGCTGACCAAAGATAATAGAAAGAAAGAAAGAAAGAAAGAATAGTGGCCAAAGCAAGGAAACCAACGTGAAAAGAAAAGAGAGAGGCAGATGGTCCAAGTAAAATCCAAAATTAACTGTGCTAATAAATGCCATCTACCAATTAAATACATGCTTATCCGCTCTTTGACTCTTAATCCCCTTTTTCCTTTTAATCTCTTTTTAATTTATGTAGTAATAACCAAACTCTTGCCACATGTCACATCCCTACAAAGCCATGTGTCACTTTCCTACAAGCCACATGTCAATAAAATTCCAATTTAATTACCCTATAACCGGAGGGGTTCTGTCACGCCCGAGATGCATGTCACGTTCGCGACAGAACTCTCACACTCAACATCTAATCTCTTTTTTGAACAAAATTCTGTAATTCTTCTAGGGCTACTTCGGGGTGTTACAAATCTCTCCCCCTTAAGAAATTTCGTCCTCGAAATTTCAACGATACCAAAACAAAATAACTCGAATTCTATATTGCATTAATTAGTAAAAGGGCTTACCAGAGGATCCGATCAATGCCTTTACATCTTCAGCCATCATGGCAAATACACGTGGCTGATCCTCCGGGAATGGCCTCTCTACTATTTCTGATGACGGTCTCTCAGCTCTACTTCTTCCTCTTCCACTTCTAACATTCCCAAAAGCACTCCCTTTTTCTTTACTCGCTTGTGATGCCAAATTTTCCCTTAACTTGGGACACTGGGCAAGGAGATGTTCAGCGCTGCCACATTTAAAGCAAGCTCCGGTGAGTTTCGGGGTGTTACAAATCTCTCCCCCTTAAGAAATTTCGTCCTCAAAATTTCAACGATACCAAAACAAAATAACTCAAATTCTATATTGCATTAATTAGTAAGAGGGCTTACCAGAGGATCCGATCAGTGCCTCTACATCTTCAGCCATCATGGCAAATACACGTGGCTGATCCTCCGGGAATGGCCTCTCGACTGTTTCTGATGGCGTTCTCTCAGCTCTACTTCTTTCTCTTCCACTTCTAACATTCCCAGAAGCACTCCCTTTGTCTTTACTCGCTTGTGATGCCAAATTTTCCCTTAACTAGGGACACTGGGCAAGGAGATGTTCAGCGTTGCCACATTTAAAGCAAGCTCCTGTGAGTTTCCTACACTCACCCCAATGACACCTTCCATAATGCACACACTCTGGTGCCACACTTCTTCTACTAACTGGTGGCCTTACACTTCCAACCGAAGTGGGCATAAATGCGTATGCTTGCTCTTCTTTTCCTCTCTTTACTTCTCTAGCTCTGCTAATAACACCCTCATCTTCCTTTGGAAATCTTTTCTTTTGCTCTCTCTTCTGTCTCAACAGTTCAGATTCTTCTAATCTTACAGCTGCCAATACCAGACGATAGTAGCTCACTTGTTGCAAAACAACCATGGCAGACAGGGGTCCCCGAATGCTCTCTCTTAATCCATCTTCGAATTGTCTGCACCTGAAGTCATCAGTTAACATCCCTTTCGGTACATATTTACTCAAACGAGTAAACTCTTTGTCATATTCTCCTACCGTCATGTTCTTTTGCTTGAAAGTCACAAATTCTTTCCATTTGGCATCTCTGTATGCTTTGATCACAAACCTCTCCTTGAACTCTTGGGCAAAGAAATCCCAAGTTAACTCCACGGGTCTCTGAGGATTCTGCAACACTAACTTCCACCAGTCATATGCTGCACCCTGTAGCAATGACACAGCGCAAGCTACTCTCTGATTCTGTGGGCAACTGATTTCCTGCAAAATTCTTCCTATTTTCTCTAACCAGAATTTTGCTATCTCGGATTGATCCAGGGATGTTCCATGGAACTCTTCAGCTCCTCTCTTTCTTAACAAATCCGATGGAGTCTTTGGAGTTGTCAACCTATCCAGAATCTGTACCTACCCTTGCATCAACTCTGGGTTGTCCTGAACAACTCTTGCTCTTTCCTCTCTATCTTGTGCTTGTACACGTGGATCCACTCGAATCGGGTTCACACTACCCGAGGTCTCTCCAACGTTCTCACTCGAGTCGGACTCCATCTAACCCTACAAAATAGCATCTGCATTAGGCCATACTCTAAGCAAACTCTAATACTTATACATGACTATACTCTATCACCTTCTAGTCCCGAACCAATTAACCTAGGGCTCTGATACCACTAAATGTAACACCCCCATACCCCTTGTAAGGAATATCAGGGCGCCACGCGGCTACATACATATACCATAGCGGAAACATTAATATTAAAAGATAAGAATAATTTGGGCCAAACAAAAAGAGCTCATATAACATATATATATGACAATTAACTTTTACATGCCAATACTATACTACCTATATACGTAATGATGTTACTCAAAATGTAAGAACCTCTATTACTATCTTATACAAAAAGATCTAACCAAAGCTCCTAGTGGCCTTGACCTGCAGATGCCCGCTCACTGATCCGAGCCTGAAAGCCTACACGGAAATAAACATCCGTGCTAAGCGATAACGCTTAGTAGGGATGAAAATAATGCAAAGGACTTCTTTACGAAGTCGCACATAAACCACTCATTTGATATGATAAAATCAAATGGCTCATGCATAAACTTTTCACACGTAAACAAATCATTTATTCAAATACACAAGAATCATGTGCTCACATTCATGCAATACTTCTCATGTGCTATAGCATTTAATCAGAATAATCCTCTAAATCATTTCATGTTCATTATACCCTATTAGTAAGCCTGAATTCCTTTCATGGTGGATACGGGTAACTCTGGATACTGTTCATAGTACTTTGTGTATGGAGAATTAACTCAAAACTCTATGGAATACACAAGGTATTCTGAACTCTGGGCACAATTAAGGCTAACTCTAGCAGCTGCACTCTAACCCTTTATAAGCATGCTTATCTATCCACTATAACGGTAATCAGGTTCAATAACAACTCAATTATACTCTACTCTGATGCCAAAGCATAGATTATAACTCAAGTGCACTCATCAAGTTCAGAGGCATTTAATTCATATACAGTCTTTATTAATCATGTTCAACAACTAAAAGCATGTGACATTTAAATTCCATGCATAAACTCTTATATCACATCATCATATATATGCACTAATAGATTCATACATTTTTATACCAATCTTAAACATACTCACATGCATTTCCCCGTTGATAACTACTTTATAATCATTTGCTAACCCTAAACATGCATAATAAGCTAAGGGGAAGGGTAAGGGGTTGACCCATGGCAACTAGGAGCTCAAAAAGAAGAAGAAAAAGCTTTATATGCATTGTTCTGTCGCGACCTATTTCACGATCGCGACAGAGGCTCGCCTCTGGAGCCTCACGAGACTACTTTTTACCCTAAACTTGTATCGCCAAAACCACCCTCTAGACCACATGTTTAGGAAACATGGTCTTCATCAGAATTGTTCACTAAGATGTTATCTTTCAAATGGGACAAATATCAGGTCTTTTTGACATCTAGAACTCCAGATATGATTCAAACAATATATACTATTCCAATGAACCCACCAGAACAGGGTCACCTACGTTCTAATAACTTTTTAGGATACTTAGAGCTAGAATTAGATCGAGTACCCTCTTAGACATTTTTAGCTACGGATCCTAGGTTTCAGATGCAATTTGAATCAATACAGTTAAAGCCCTATAACTCTACTTATCAAAAATACAATACATAGAGGTCTGATGACAATCTGAACAGAATTCACCCACAAACACACTTTACACATGAAAGTTGTATGTAGACCATCTAACACACATATAATCACAACATATCAATATACATATACCATAAAATACTGCAAGCAATCAAAACGAAAGAAATAAAGATCGCACGCGATCCCTACCTCTAGGAGTTGATCACGTCCCTCTACTCAGTTCCGAGCTTCTCCTTTCCCTTGTCCAGTCTTTTATTCACAGCTTTCATGCACCACCAACCAAGAGAACACTTAATCCAATATTCTTGACTTTAAATCAAAAACAGAAATATTCAATGAAAAAGGAGGTCAGATCGAAGAATAAATCCAACTTACCTTTTAAAAAGATCTAATCAAGTCTTATGATGCTCTCTATAAGCCACTTCAAATGGTTCTACCCACGAAACAAAACAAATGAAGAAGAAAAGGGATAAGAGAGAGGTCAAAGCAAGGTGAACGGCTGACCAAAGATAAGAGAAAGAAAGAAAGAAAGAATAGTGGCCAAAGCAAGGAAACCAACGTGAAAAGAAAAGAGAGAGACAGATGGTCCAAGTAAAATCCAAAATTAACTGTGCTAATAAATGCCATCTACCAATTAAATACATGCTTATACTCTCTTTGACTCTTAATCCCCTTTTTCTTTTTAATCTGTTTTTAATTTATGTAGTAATAACCAAACTCTTGCCGCATATCACATCCCTACAAAGCCATGTGTCACTTTCCTACAAGCCACATGTCAATAAAATTCCAATTTAATTACCCTATAACCGGAGGGGTTCTGTCGTGCCCGTGACGCATGTCGCGTTCGCGACAGGACTCTCACACTCAACATCTAATCTCTTTTTTGAACAAAATTCTGTAATTATTCTAGGGCTACTTTGGGGTGTTACACATAAGGCAAAAGATAAAATGGAGAAATAACTGAAAACTTAATTACAATAAGCTCTTTACATAAAACTACATATATATAAGACTAGAGAAAAACAAAATCCAAAATATAGAGGTTGAGCAAAATACAAAACTTCTAATTCCTATGTGGCCGACCTTGCAGATACGTGACTTGAACGGAACCAAACCTGCCACCTGCACGGGAAAAGAACCCATGCTAAGCGATAAATGCTTGGTGGGGAAAACACACAAGTAATGTGGACAACCATTCACATTGGTCGTCAGGGCATAACACATGCAAATGGCAAAAGTGGACATTCATAACACATATAAAGTCAGGCTTGCATAGTAAAGGCATTCATTCGAGAACTCACATCCATATACTTACAGAGGTATCAAGTATCAGAACTTTACCGTGTACAGTCACAAGAGATATTATGCCTGCAACGATCATGCCAAAGTACCCATGCCTTAACTAATAAACCCATTCACTTGCAACACAATTACCATATAATAACGTACCCAGCTATCATGCTAAGAACACTAGTTATCTAAACATACAATTGTCATGCTATAACACACATTAGCTGTACCCAAGGGAAGACATCAAACACCACACTTCCACTGCACAACTCTATCACATAAAATATCATGCCACGAATGAAGATACATGACAACATGCCGAATATTCAACAATAGTCGAGACAAGGAACATATAGCAAACCATTACATTCAGAGTATACTCTAATTCCAAGTCAGATTCTTATACACTTTAATTCGCCTCATCATCATCTAATACCACACATACACTTACCGAAGCCGATCCACATGCGTTGCACCCCAAATAATACATATGTGATCATTTTATAGTCCAGATTGCCTTATTATATATGCTAATTCACATGCTACCCTAATAGATAACAATACAGAATCCCATTCATATACATATTAATTCATATGCTTATAGCCTAACTAGTCAGATTCACGTTCTCATAAGCATAGCATAATAACTACATTCATGGCATTCGAGAGATCATGTTCATAGTCATACACATTTTAGTTCACATACTTATATCCATAATTGACTGTATACAAACACATTCACACAATGATACATGTGGATAACTGTGATGCGCGCCGAACCCGCAGCCGCCCGCTCGAGGGCGATCGGGCATTTGAGGTCCGTTGACAACTTGCAACGAATTACAAGTGCGTCTATTTTGGGCAACAATGAGGTTTCATGGAGTCGCCACCGAATAAAACATTGGGAAAGTTTCTCTCGCCTCGGAGAGCTAAGATAACGCTTTTATCCATTTTGGGCAAGCCAAAAAGGGGTCTTGGAACCTCTCTCCCTTGGAGCCTAGGATTTGTTAAGTCTTAGAGCATAAAAAGGGTCTTGGAAGTCCTACTCCAATGAGTTATTGGATAGACCTCTCGCCTCTTTGAGCCCAAAGACCAGAGATGGGTTCGGGACTTCTCATCTATTCATACCTTGATTAATTTTACAATTTGGTTTTGAGTTTATTAGTTCGCTCTCTCTCCATATGATGCAATTCTGATTAAAGCGCAAATAATCACATTGAAAGCAATAAATAAAAACATTGAGAATAACATCAAAGATAAATTACAATAATACTAGGAGCGGAATACAACTCCCATTTAAAAGGATGCGAACATACATAAAACCGGGGAATTTATTAACTATGAGGACTTTGGTCCCCGCATGTGTATTTAAAGAAAAAAACATTTTGGATGTGGCGATTTTATTTAGGATGAAAATTAGGACGTTGGCCCTATTTTATTTTAAAAGAAAACCAATTTATTTTGTAAAAATACATTTATGTGACTTTTTTATTTAAGCGTGGCCAAAAAACATTTTTTTACTTAACAATTAGATACATGTAAATCAAAAACATAAAAATGAAAATCACAATGTACAATAAAATACCACACCCCGCGTCACCTCCTCCACGTGCATGGATGCTCAAACAAGAATGAAATAATGATTTGCGACCAAAAATAAAAACAAATAAATTGATGTTAGCGATTAATCCCAAAGAAATAATATGACATAAAAGATAACATGTATAATGGAAATATAACATGCATAAAACAATATAATGTAATAATAATAATCTTCTAAGCTAATTAACAATAAATAAAGATTTGCATGCATAAAAATGCAACATTAAAAATAATAAAACTTAACATGCATAAACAAGCCTAAAATAATATCTAGCATAAAAAAAAAACATAGGAAAATAAACTCAAAAATCAGCATGTATAAGGAATATGAATAATGATATTAATGATGATAATGATACAAGTACTAAATAATAACAATAAACAAGTATGATAAAAATTTTAATGATAAAACTAGCAAATGCAACTATGATAATAACCATAATAAACATAACGACATCGAAGAATATTTACAACTTAAATTAGGCATGCTTAATGACATGAAAATAAACAACTTGACATGAAAATAATATAATAAAATTAAAAGAATTTGCTTCGTTATATGGACAATTAAAGATAAAATAATAAGAAGATTATGGGGACTAAAAGAATTTGCATATTTAATAGTTAATTGAAAATAAAATGAATTAAGATTAACAAAGAATTGAGGAGTAAGGCCAAGACTAATTACCCTCAAATGTATTCTTGAAGAATTGACGGTAGAAGTATTGAATTCCTTGTCTTTCTCTTGTTAAAATCCTTGAAAAATAGCTTGGAAACTTGAAAAATAACCCTTGGAAAAAAGTGTGTAAAATTGATTTTTTTTCTCTCAAACAAAAACCCAAAAATTCAGTTTTTTCTCTCTAACCTGTTCCTCCTTCGTCCTCTCCCGTTCTTCCATTTTTTCTACCTTTTTTACACTCAAAAACCACCCAAAAACTGTCCAAAATCGTTAAAAAATGAGTGGGGGGCGAAACCTCGGCGAAATGGGGCGACATGGGCAACTGCGCGCGAGAAACGCGCACAGTGCGGGCACGAAGCGAGCGACGCCCTTGGCGTCGCTCGCGCAGGCGAGCGCTCGCTTGCGGGCGCGCCGCCCAGCGCCCTGGCAAGCACTCCGCGCGCGCGCCCAGCGCTCTGCGGCGCCCCGACCTTCGTGAAAAATACCTTTTTTTTTTTAACACCATCAACCTAAAACACACTTGTTCTTCTCCAAAACAATTTTAAAAATATTTAAAAAATATTTTTAAAATACACTTTTTACTCATTTTCGAGAAAAACAAACGACAAGGAAAATCACTTCCGAGCTCCAATCTTTTTGCCTATAAGCCGGCATAGCTAAATTTTATCATCGGGTAATCCTGATCAAGGTTATTCGGGACCCGATGTCTACAATAACCATGCACAATACACATGCTTGAGTCACATTCAACCCGTTCAGAGATTCATAATCACATTCGAATACATAACTGATTCACATGCCCAGAATTACGATCATTCGGATATCACATTCTCTTAATCATATCAATCAAACAAACGAAATACCTGCTGACCCAAAAAAGTGGATAACGAGTGAACTGACAGTACCTTACGGGTACGAATCGAATACTGACATCACCTTACGGGTGCGAATCGAATACGTACATCACCTTATGGGTGCAAATCGAATACTGACATCACCTTACGGGTGCGAATCGAATACGTTAAAGGGTTAGCGAGGAACCAAACAGTTGACTTGATCAGGGTCCAAACGTAACTGAGGGCTGCCGCTAAGAGACTCTATTAGGCATGCCTAACTATCCACTAGACTGACTCTCGCAGGTCATGCATCATTCAAATCATGTGTCAAATCAGACAGTATATAAGTATCATCATACTTAATCCAGAGTATAGTAGACATATAAAGGAATTCATAATATCAGCCATGCATCATACTATTCGTATTACAAAGCATACAATATAATTCCAGCAACATGCTTTAACACTATTCAATATTCTAAAATTTATCAGAGTCAAATATGGAAACATTATCATGCCAATCATTAACTTAACATTCAAACTTTACTTTTAACAACTAACCACTCTTACACAAAAATAGGGTAGGTCACGGTCACAACCAGATTGGTTGTCACCGTGACATATCAAAACTCTCGGCAGAAGGCAATCTTGGGGTACCTCACGGTGGTAACCCATTAGGTTGTCACCGTGACACACCCACACCCCAAAACAGAATGCACTATTGGGGTACCTCACGGTGGTAACCCATTAGGTTGTCACCGTGACATACCCACTGCCCAAAACAGAATGATATTCCTCACACTTTATCATATCATTCATACTAACTATTTGTACATTTATATAAATACTTACTTACCCGGTTTGCCACATTATGGGTCTCCATTAAAAGAGGAATTCATAAGCTAAAAGCATTGAATAACATTTATCATTATCATATTATATAATCACTCAAATATCCACATGAACCATAATAGCATCATAGATATCTTGCATACTAATACATTCCAATAACATTTATTATCAATGCATGCATCATATAATATTGTTAGATAATTACTTCAATCACACAATCACTGTTCATATCCCATATATATATATTTCATTAATCAAACTCATATCATTTGATGTCTTTCATGTGTATATAACTTAAATCTCAATTCATAACTATGCATACTTATTCATATCATATAGATTTATATAGATTAAAGTATTATAATACTCAATAAAGTCATTGTACTTAATCCTATTCATGTACATTTTCTAAGGGATAACTATTCTTAAACTCATTTATAGTCCTAAACATGCATTGGATGGATCCTAGAAAGTTTCGGTGTAATGCGGGTTCAATTCGGGAAGAAAAACACATAAAATGGTCAAAACAGAAGGGGTCACGGTGGTAATGAATTTGTTGTGACCATGAGGTCCAAAACTAAGCATTCTTCCTTCTCTGGGCATTGGTCACGGTGGTAACCATTTTTGTTGCCACCGTGACATACCCATAAATAGCAAAACAGAAGCAAAAAGTCAGGTTTGCTTTCCACTTCCAAATTTAACCACTTAAACCGACCTCTAAACCTCATTTTTAGGAAAAACGTTCTTCTTAAAAAATTACCCTTAGGATGTTGGTTTTTATATAGAACAAATATCAGGTCGTTTGGACACTTAATTCGCCAGATATGATCAAAACTACCTATACTGCTCCCCTGAACCCGACCAGAGAAGATAGCTCTACTTCATGACAACTTTTGGGACACTTAGAGTTAAAATTAGCTCAAACTTATTTCTAGCACATTTGTAGGAATATATCTTAGCTTTCCAACGTACTAGTTTCATACCATTTGGAGTTCTACAACTCCCAATACAGCTTAATAACCGAAGAAAGGTTAAGTGCATTCTAACCCAGTTTTTCACCCAAAATCCTATTCGCATGCACAAATGAACAATTTAAACCAACACTCACTACCATCATCAAATATCATCAACAACACATTCAAGAAACTTATATCACACATGAATATACTAAAATTCATATATATAGAGAGAGTTTCCCAAACCTCTATGAAGCACAACCCACTATCCTCTTCAAGCTTTAATCCTCATTCTTTTCCTTGCCCTTGAATTTCCTCTTGCCATCCAAAGCTTGCACACACCCAAAACCCAGAAAATTACTTATCCAAAACCCAAACTTTCCTCAAATCAAAAGCAAAACAAAAGCAAAACAGAAGAAGAGGAAGACCCAAATACATGCAAACCAAAACTAACTCTTACCTCTTCATTCTTGCCCCAAATCTCTACCAAAATCACCCAATCATGTGCCCAAAAACCAGCCACGAGAAAGAAAAGGAGGAAGTGCAGAAAATAGGGAAGAAATGAGAAAGAAGAACCGAAGAAGAGAGGAGAATGGGGGGGGGAGGCAGACTTGTTCCTGCATTCTCTCTCCATCTTTTCCTTTCTTTTCATTTAATGCACACCTACCAAATCAACTTATCTACTTACTATAGGTCCACATGTCATAATATTACAAGCCCACTTAGCACAATTTTATTGGCTCTCACTCATAAATATCTTGACTTCATACACTCAAACACCATACACATACATACACACTAGGTAGTCTCCTCACTTAACATCTTATTAATTTAATCTCTTCAATTAAGTCCTTAATAAATCCAATTTCACATGCACTAATTACTGAAATACCCTTACTCATCCCGACTTAGCATGCACATTCCAACTAGGCCCGATTTGGGGTGTGACAGGGATACCTAAGTAGCATGCAATTCTATTCCGAGTCCGAACCAAATCATTAGAAACTAATTATTTTCTTTAAATTTGAATCTCCTCATAAGTGTTTGTGTTTATATTAAATCATGATGTATCGATTAATGCATAATGTTTTATATAGTGATACGAGGAATCCTGAGGTAAGATTGTGCGTGATTTTTAATTATAAGAATGTTGAGTATAGTAATATTTAATTGATACTAAATAGACACCCTAATTGTGAAAAGTTGTACGATTAAGAATTGATTACTGATAATTGTATGTTTTCAACGTTAAATAGTTTTGATCCTGAATTATTGTATTACATGGTCAGTATAGTTTGTAATTTGAGTTATGTGAACGTTAAAGGGTATTCAATTGGTTAGCATAGTGATAAGATTGACATAAAAATAATTTATAATTGTTTACTGAGTAGGATAATTGACTAGTTGACAATGTAAGTATAAGGTACCACACCCAGTTTTCCCCTAAGGTACATTGGGGTGTTATAGGCCTAACCAACGGGCGTCCCTCATGAGGGACGATTATCAATCACCCAAAATTCAAAGTTTTGACTGAAATTCCCCATTTTTCAAATCAGTAATAAAATAAAAGGATTTTTAACTACAAATGAATCTGACATTTGTGAAATTCAAGGCGAAAACTCACAACTTCAACACTTCACATGTGAAACAGGCATAATTTTCCACATTTAGCAACTCTGATTTGGAATGCCTTGGGACTCGGTGCCTACAGTTGCCCCCAATTTTGGGGAGGCTAGTACACTGGTGCCTTGGTGAACAAAAATTTAAAGAAGAGGGAAGAAATGCATACTTGATGCAGTCCTTACCTTTGGATGCCAGCTTGTTGGCATATTGAGAGGGTGATGTGATTGACACACGTTGAATCGCCATGAAAATCACAGTCATTTGGATTGTGACTAACACACATTTATTTGGCATGAAAGTCATAAGCAGTGTGATCAGTGCACATTAAATCTGCATGAAGACCACAATTAAAAATTAGAGCCACGATTAACTCACATTTAATTAGTATCAAAATCGTGGTTGTTGGATGTTGGATGTGATTATCGCCAATTTATCGACATGAAGAATCACAGTTGTTTTGATGGTGACTAACGTACATTTAATCAGCATGAAAGTCACGATCATGTGATCAGCGCACATTTGATCGGCATAAAGAACACTGATGAAAATTTGGGGCAACAATTAACGCACTTTTAATCGGCATGAAAATCGCGATTGTTAGATGTTATATGTGATTATCGCTAGCTTGTCGGTATGAAGAATCATAGTCTTTTGGAAGGTGACTAACGCATATTTAATCATCATGAAAGTCATAATCAATATAATCAAAGCACTTTTGATCGGCATGAAGATGACTATTGAAAATTTGGCCACGATTAATGCACATTTAATCGGTATGAAAATTGCGACTATTGGATGTTTGATGTGATTATTGCCAGCTTCTTGGTATGAAGAAACACAGTTGATTCGGTGTGATTGTCGCTAGCTTATCGCCATGATGAACCACAATTGATTCGGTGTGATTATTTCCAGCTTGTTGGCATGAAAATCACGGCTGGTGTGATCAATGCACATTTCATCGGCATGAAGACCACGATTGGAAATTGCGAACTTATTGAAGACATCTCATTCTTGTGAAGTAACGGATTCCCTATCAATGTAAATATTTTTGTTAATTTTCTGCATTAAAGCATGAATTCATTATCAAGTTTCTTCATATTTTGATATCTTGTTATTCATGTTAGATTATTTATTTGTTTTTATGGTTATTTAATTTATCTTTTATTTAACATTTATCATTTTTCTATCGAGTATGTATTTTTGGAATAAAAAAAAATTAAGTGAAAACAAAAAAATGTAACTAAACAATGAAAAATGTGTACATCTTCAAGTGAAAACATAAAAATATAACTAAACAATGAAGAATTGGTACATCAAAAGGTGTCTATATATAAATCTCCCTGAACATATATGGCCTAAGGGGAATAAGGCTCATAATCTTCGAAAGGATCTGTTGACTCTGAGGAGGATGAAGAACTGGTGGGTACTGGTAGGGCCCTGGAACTCGACAATCGATCAGGCCAGGCTATAAAATTGGCTGGCTGGTGACCGGAGGTGGATGCCTGATGAGTGATATCTTTTGGAGGAGCCCAAAAAGTCACTAGACGCTTTGGCTACAGTGACTGGCGAAGCTGAACCTCCGTCATGAAATTTAATTTAAAAGCACATTCAAGCAATGAGGAAAGTAGTAAAAATAAATAAAAATAAATAAAAATAAATTACAATATGAAATTGGGACAAAAAATACAATTCCTCAAAATAGAAAATTAAAATGAATATGAAAAAAATCAAATAAATAAACCATACATAAATCGGGATATTTATTCGGAGTAGGAACGTTGGTTCCATTATGTTCATTTAAAAAAATGAAAAGTTATTTTTGGGGTATTACTGAGAAAACCGGAATGAGTGATCATATTTTATGAAGTTTAACTCTCTTTTTAAAAATGACATTTTAATGGCTAAAATTAGGATATTGGTCCCATTTTATTAGAACAAATTCCAAATTTATTAATATAAATATTTTTGTAATTTTTAATAAAACGTGCATAAAACAAATAATTTTATTACTAATTACATGACAATAAATAAAATAAAAAATAAAAAAAATAGTACAAATAACAAAAATGATAAATCAACCAAAATAAATCTCCTGGATCTCCTCCTTCATTCACATGGGCGCTCAAAAAAGGAAAAAAAAGATTTGAAACAAAAAAAAAACACAAATAAAATTAATGTTAGTAATTAAAAATAAATTAAAATACATAAGTAATAAAAAATAAATTAAAATAAATAAAGTAAAATAAAATGAATTATGAATGACAAATAAATTAAATGACATAATGAAAATAAATAAATTAGCATATTAGCAAATTAATACACATAAAAACATAAATAATAATAATAATAATAATAATAATAATAATAATAATAATAATAATAATAATAATAATAATAATAATAATAACAAAAGATGAACAATAGAGTAAACGAAAGAATAAAAAAATAAAAAAATATTAAATAATGTTAAATCTATGACTAAAAGCACATAAATAAATAACAAATATAAAAATCTACATGCTGATTTATTGATTATAAGCAAAAAATAATAATAAAATACAAAATCGAGCTCAGAATTTTTACGCTTAGAATCAGATTCGATTGAAGTTAAATGGTTGATTTCCTTGTTTAGATTCACAAAAATTAAATTAAGATAATAAAAATCTAAACTTTTTCTTTAAGAAAGAAAGATTACAAAAAGATTGTCAAAAGAAAAAAATTATGGAAGAAAATTCGGATTTCAAGAACAAAAAATTATTTTCTCTATCTCAATAATGATTTTTTATTAAATAAATAAAAGAAATCTTCAGAAATCTCTTTGAAGAAGAAAAAAAATCAAAAAGAACAGTAGAAGAAAATTTTCCTGAAGAAGAACAGAAAAAAATTGCAACCCTAAAATGCCTCCCCTTTTTTCTTTCTTTATTTTTCTATTTATATGAGTTTAGGAAAAAACCTAATTAATTTAGGGAAAGAATTTGAATTTTAATCAAATTATACCATATATAGATTTAAAAAATAGGAATTATCCTTGAAAATCCCGAAAAAAATTATAAAAAATCAAATTTTATAAAAAAAAAATCACGTTTTCGATGAAAAATCACGTTTGCAGCAGCTGGGTGGGGGGGGGGGGGGGGGGGGGGCCAGGGAAAAACGCACGAAGCGTGCTAGCAAGGTACACGAACAACGAGTGATTCCCGCACCCGCTGCATGCAGCACAGAGGGTGTCTGCCCCGGCGCCAGCGCTCACGCACTAGGAGCTCGGCTAGCGCACGAGGGAGGCCAGCCCTCACATACTAGCTGCAGGAAATGCCCGAATTTTTTTTATAGTAAATTTGACAAAAACAATATCATTTCCAACCTCTTTTTTATTTTTGTTTTTTTGTATATTTTTATTTTTTATTCTTTTATTTCTAAGTAGCAAATTTGACAAGGAAACCACCACTTCCAATCTCTTTGCCTGTGAACAAGCATTAATTTCATCACTAGTAACCCTTGTAACAACTCATACCTATACATAGGAGAACCCGCACAATTCGGGGTGTCACCAAGCAAAGCAAATACTGAACACATATACAATATGCAGATATATAGCTGAATTAAAATCTTGAAACCAAAATGATCATTCATTGATATAAAAGATTCATTACAATAATATTCTGAACAAAAACTGATATTACAAAAAGAATCATCTTCCAGAATTACATGGTAGAAGCGATACAAAATAATAAATACAATGAGAGCCCAAATACTACAAAAGAATCTTAATACAAAATCTTTGCCCTAACACTTCAATCCCTCTGTGTTGGCTGAAACTGCGGAGACTCTCCCAAAAGCTTAACACCATCCGCACCTGCACGGATGAAACACCCGTGCTAAGTGATAACGCTTAGTAGGAAAAACAAATAATAATATGAATGGCCATTCACAATGGTCGTCAAGGCAAAACACATACAATATAGCACATGCTTATAATCACATATGGCCAAATCATAACTGAGTCAAAAACATTAGCATTCGAAGACTCAGAATCAAATTCATATATCAACTGATTTACATGCTCATACTCATTAACATTTAGATGTCACATTCTCATAACACAACAAAACACCTGCTGACTCACAATAGTGGATAACGAGTGAACGCATTGGGGTTACCCAAGGGCACCACTGAAAAGCAACATCATTATTTTCTCATTCAAAATATTTTCACATTGGGGATCTTAAACGAGATCCGTACACATTGAGGATCGCAAGGCTCCAAACGGGGACATGATCAGGGTCAAGAACAGAACAAAGGGGTTCAGCTACTGAACTCTATTAGGCATGCCTAGCTATCCACTAATTTAACTCTTGTAGGCCATGCATAATTCATTAATTCATATTCATATTGCTCATAAAATCATCCATGCATAAGTATAATAATATCATAAGTTTGGAAAATAAATATTGAAAGTACAAAAGAAAACTCATTTTGAAAACAGGAGATGTTGGGCTCGTGACAGAGGCGAAGTTCGCCCCATATCGCGATCGCGATAGTCCTCGCGCTCGCGTGAAGAGAGAAATCCATCTCCCTGTCGCGCTCGCGACAGTGAGTTGACTGCCAAAACCCATCGTACTCACGCGCTCACGACATGGGACTGCCCAGCTCCATCTCGGCAGCCAAGTGCCCTATCGCACTCGCAATAGTGTGCTCGTGCCACTGCAGCTCGGCAAGTCAAAGCTCGGTCACATGCACGGCAGCCGAGCGCTCTATCGTACTCGCGACTTAGGTTGAGCTCGCGATAGTCCGCTCGTGCCACTACAGCTCGGCCATAAGCGAGAGCTGGAATTACCTGGCTCTATCGTGCTCGTGACAGAGCCGCGTTTTCCAGATCTGCAAAAATTTTGCAGAAAAACCTTCATATCCAAAACACACCCAAACCTCCCAAATCAAACCACACTTCAACACAACTTAAATGAAATCTTCAAATCATCATAAATAATATAAAACCTAACTTTAATGTCAATAATTATAATTAAATCATGCCACAAACATAATCAAATTCTCTAATTTCGTAAAACCAGAATTTTGCTTCAAACTTTCAATCAAATGCACACTTTGATCCAATATACCTCATTCAAAGCATTATAAAACACTTGATTTAAAATCCATAACATTTAAACCAATATAAACTTCATGAACCCCATAAATTTCCAGAAAAATCGAATCAAAACCCCAAATCACAAAATGCATCAATTACACAAAAGTCCCAAACCTGGAAATCCTAAGCTCCAAATCAATGAGCACCACTTCCACTAGACTTCTCTTTAGCCTTGGGGTCTCTAGGAGGCACCTCTGATCAAGAACATCAACAAATCACATAACCACAAAAACCCTAACTCAAATCAAACTCTAGTAAAAATCAAAGGAAAAAGAAGAAAGAAGGAGAGAAAACCAATAAAACTTACGACCCATACTCTTGAGAATGACCAAGATCCACCAGTAAAAGCAACCAAAGGAGATAGATCAAGATGAAGCAAGAAGAAGGCGAAGAAAGAAGAGGTAGAAACGTGAGGAGGAAGAGAATGGGAGAGCAAGGGCAGAAAAGGGATGCTCTCTCTCTCTCTCTCTTTCTCTCTCTCTCTCCAAACTATTTATACCCTTCTTAATTCCCTTGCCATGTGTCATCTTGCTATTGGTGGAATTTGGCCACTCACACCCACTCTCCTCTTCTTTACCACACACATAAACCAACCCTTACTAATATACACCCTACAACCATATACAACACAACACCCAAGCCTAATCACACTAACACACACAGACTAACACTCTACACACATCCACACTATAACCAAGCCCAAAACATGCATATAACCCATAATAAATAACACATGCCAAAACATACACATGCAACGTGGCTCAAACTACTAAGGGGGAACGGGGTGTGACAACACTAGTCTGGGCTGCCTCGAGACTCGATGTTTAAAGTTGCCCCTAGTTTTGGAGAGACTTGTACAGGGATGCCCAGGTAGGCCAAAACATAGAGAAAGAAGGAAAGAGACACGTGTCTGAGGCAACTATCTTTCCAAACTGGATGATGTTGTTAGGGTGGTTGTTGCCATCTTGTTGGCGTGTTATCCATTGTTAAAGCGACTTACCATGATTGTGTAAACCCTTGTTAAAGTGGTATTTACCGTCAAGGTGTAAATCCCTATTGAAGTGGTAGTGTCATGGTCGTGGTAACCTTCCGTGGAATGGTAGTGCGGCCATCGTGCTAACCCTTATTGAAGTGGTAGTGCCGTGCTCGTGTTAACCTTTCGTGGAATGGTAGTGCCGCCATCATGTTAACCCTTATTAAAGAGGTAGTGTCGTGGTTGTGCTAACCCTTCTAAGATGTGATATCGTGCCCCTTGAGAGGATTTTTGGATGGTTGACCCCTAAGAGGTCTTCGGCTAGTTGCCCCCTAAGAGGTCTTTGGATGGTTACCCCCTAAGAGGTTATTAGATGGTTGCCCTTTTGAGAGGTCTTTAGCTGGTTGCCCCCTGAGAGGTCTTTGGTTGGTTGCCCCCTAAGAGGTCTATGGATGTTTGCCCCCTAAGAGGTCTTTGGTTGATTGCCCCCTAAGAGGTCTTTGGATGGTTAACCCCTAAGAGGCCTTTGATTGCTTGCCCCCTAAGAGGTCTTTGGTTGGTTACCCCTTAAGAGCTCTTTCACTGGTTACCCCCCTAAGAGGTCTTTTGGTGGTTGCCCTCAGAGAGGTATTTGGCTGGTTGCCCCCTGATAGGTCTTTGGTTGGTTGCCCCCCAAAAGGCCTTTTGTTGGTTGTCCCCTAAGAGGTCTTTGGTTGGTTTTTTTATTGGTGTTTGGGCTGTATCGCCACTCGTCTTTTATCGGTGTCCGTATCGATTCTCTCTTACTGCAAAACTGGAAGGCCGATATACAGGAAAAATAATAAGCTTGCATTTGAAATATATGGGTCATGCAGAAATGCAAGACAACAATTCATCTTAATGAGTTAGGAGGTGATAGCCGGACTGGTCAAAATTTGCGGTAGGACCTTTGCCCTTTGGAATTGCTTTTGGATTTCATGCCTTTGGGTTTGTGAGGTTCTCATCTGACACCTGTTATCATTTTTTTTAAGGTAGTGCATCCCTTGTGCATTTTCACACTAGCTTTTCTTTAGGGAGAAATGCGTCCTTTTCGAATTTTTACATAACCTTGAGCCTTATTTTTGCCTGGAATGGACCCAACCCAATCCGGCGATTTTTACCCGCTTTTAGGGAGATCGAGAGAGGTTCATGAAAACTTGTAAGAAATTACAAGTGCGTCTATTTTAGGCAACAAGGAGGTTTCTTGGAGTAGCCACCCAATAGAACATTGGGAAAGGTCGTCTAGCCTCAGTGACCCTAAGATAGCGCATATGCATCCATTTTGGGCAAGCCAGAGATATTTTGGAGGCCCCACCCCAATAGAACATTGGGATTGTCCTCTAACCTCATGGAGCCTAGGACTTTGCAAATTATGCCTTTTTGGGCAACAAGAGATATTTTGGAGACCCTACCCCAATGAAACATTGAGATGGTCCTCTAACCTCATTGAGCCTAAGACCAGAGAAGGTTCGGGACTTTCCATTTATTTATACCTTGATCAAAGTTATAATTGAGTTTTGAATTTACTGTTTTATCCCATTTCTCATTCGATTTAATGCAGTTAATTAAAGCGCACGTTGGTCATTTAAGGAAAGCGGTAAATAGGAGCAAAATTAAAATAAAGTAAATAAGAGTATAATAAATTACAAAAAAACTAGGGGCAGAATACAACCCCCATTGTAAATAAAATGTAAATCATACATAAAACGGGCTATTTATTAAGGATGAGGACATTGGTCCTCGCATGCATAGTTAAAGAAAATAATTTTAATATGACAATTTATTATGGATGGAAAAATTGGGACATTGGTTCCATTTTTATTAGAAAAAGTTCCAAGTTTAATTAATAGAAATATTTTTGTGATTTTCTTTTTAAACGTGCATAAAATAAACAATTTTATTAAGAATTACATTGCAAAATAAATAAAAAAAAAAAGCCAAATAAATAAAATATTACAAATAATGCAAATAAATAGTCAACACAAACGAGCCTCCTGGATCTTCCCGTTTGCTCGCGAGAATGTGCAAGCAAAGAAAACAAGTATTGGAATAAAAAATAAACACAAATAAAATAATGCTAGTAACTAAATCAATCAAATATATAATAAATAATAAAATACAACAAAATAAAATAAAATAAGATGACATCAAAATGACAAATGAATTAAAATGTTAATAAATTAAAATAAATGAAAAAAATGCATTATGAATGACAAAGGAATTAAATGATATGATTGAAATAAATAAAATAAGATGTTAATGAACTAATACATAAAAATATAAACATGACAATAATATAATAACAATAATAATAATAATAACAATAATAATGAAATAATAATTATAATTATAATAATTAACAATAATAAAATAATAATAATAATAATAATAATAATAAAATAATAATAATAATAATAATTAAATGATAATAATGATATATAAACATATTAAATAAAACAAATATACAAACAATAGAATAAATAAATAAATAAAAACAATAAAAATTTACATGTTAAATCAATTAAACATGAAGAAAAATAAATAAAATAAAATAAAAAAAGAGATCAAGCCTAGAATGTTTACCCTTAGAGTTCGAATTCGATGAATGGAAAGAAGATTATTGATTTCCTTACTTTGTTTTGCAAAATTAGAATTAAAAATGACAAGAATTGAAATTTTATTCCAAAAAAGAAAATTGCAAAAAAATGAAATAAACTAAAAATTCTTAAGAACAAAGAATGAATTTCTTTGTCTAAAAAATGATATTTATTGATTAAAAAAATAAAAATGATCTCAAAAACAAATAATTATTTTTTGTTTGTCTCAAGAAAAAATTATTTTTGAAAAATCTTGTTTTTTTAGAAAATCAAATGAAAAAATTGGATTTTAAGAACAAACAATTGTTTTGTCTCAAAATCCATTTTTTCATCAAGAAGGGATTCAAATAAATTTTTTTGAGAAAACTCAAGTAAAAATAATTAAAAGAGAAAAGTAAGAAAATTGAATTTTTAAGAACAAATAATCATCTTTTTTGTCTCAAAAATCAATTTCTCATCAACAAAATTCCATCTAAAATATTTAGAAGGAATTCTATTGGAAAAGAAGAAGAAAAAGAATTGAACTTTTAACTTTTAGCAATTTTTTTTTTGAGGGGAAAACCTAACAAAAACTGTAACACCCTTTACCCGTACGTAGTAAACCATATCGTGATCCGATGGTTCACGACGACGGTCGAGGGCATTATCGCCACAATATGCAAAATTAATAAACTTTCAAGCTGAAAACTGAGTTATAAAATTTCTTTCATTAACGAAAACACATTTATAGTTAACCATAAATTCATAACACAAACATATTACAAAAGATACTTTCTCGGAGTTTACTATAGATACATTAATTACACAACCAGTTGCGCTTTTACATAACTTATAATTCTAGAATTACAAATCTGACATACATTCTTAAACCTAAACAAATCCTACCCTAAAATTTCTTCATAGCCTTGCATTGGCCAGGACTGCTGCGGGAAGACTCTCGAACGATCCAATCAATAGTACCTACATGGATTAAAGAAAATCCATGCTAAGCATAAAGCTTAGTGGGAAACACATAAATATAGACAGCCACTGGAAAAAGGTCGTCGCAAAAGGCTCAAATAAAGGCATATTATAGAGAATAAAATCATATCAATTATAACAATTCGGATGCTTTTCAAAAGGTTGTTAAACATAAACATTTACTTCGAAAATTGACCTTACTAAGTCACTTACTCATGATCACACTTTTTCACATCTTATGCATATCACTTTGTTCACTAATTCACAATTGCTCAGATTCCCAAAACTCGTTTCACCCATCTTGCTTATGGCATAATCAAATGTAGAAATTCCATAAAATAAATCAATACATGGAAGCACAATAATCACATTATGTCATATGCTCACATACTGTATATCAGCCATCACAATACACATTATTTCAGAATCCTCATTTAACAATATTAAACCTGCTTAACCAAAACAGTGGATAACGAGTACGCATAGATACCCGAAGGTATTAACATTATTCTCATAACACATAGATACCCGAGGGTATCAAAACAATCTTTTAATTTTGTTCAAAAATATTTTTGCGTAGATTCGATACATAGGGATCACGAAGATCCATTCGGGAGACCTGATCAGGGTCCAAATCGTACAATAGCTGCAGCAACAGTAACTCTATTAGGTATGCCTAACTATCCACTTATTTGACTTTAGCAGGTCATGCATCAAGTAAGTCATGTTTTCCAAGTATAACACACAGCTACACATACCATTTATATTAAGGAATCATAAATAAAACATATATAACCCACTTGTATTCCAAGATATATAGCATGCAATACAATTCATAATAATTATCATTTGACTAGATTAAAAGGCCATTTAATTTCATTTACTAATCAATAATACATAGTATAAGACTAAAGAACCCAAAACAAAGGAAAAAGGACTGAAAAAGACACATTTATAATTTTTGCAAAATCGGGGACAACCATTTTACACGGCGGTATGGACAAAGCCATACCCTCGTGTAACAGGCACACGGCGGTATGGTTTTGCCCTTACCGCCGTGTAACCCAACAGACCAAAGTTCTAAAATGCAATCACACGGTGGTAAGGAAGTCCTTACCGCCGTGTGACTCGCCAGAAACCCAGAATACAACCATCTTCCACTTCAAAACCTTTACACAACTCACATTAATCTTTCATAACAAAGCACCTAATATAATCCTCAACTTAAACATTAATTTTATTACTGATTTAAGCAAATAGTTACCTCTTTAATTCAAGATTTCCCCAAAACTAGAAAATCTATTAAATCTTATACCATACTCTTGCGGTAACTCAATTGTACATAACCTATCCACTTTAACATAAAGCAATCAATAGTCATGGCAATTAGAGCAAGAACACACCCTATAACATATTAATAGACACACACATTCTAACCTGATATCTCCACTATTGGTCTCCATACAAATAAGAAGTCATAAGTTTAATACATTAAATCACGTGTATTATTATCATATATATATATTTCTATTTCCACATGAGCCGATTAAATATTTGCATAACCTCTATGTTTTAATAATACCTAAATCAATTCACACTTTCATAGAATGCCAAGTCATATTCTCATACATCTTTCTCGTTCATAAAATGACCATAGCTTCCTCATGTAAAATCTAACGTTATTGTATAACTACCTAAAATTCATATCCTCATTAACAAACTCATTCTAATTGCTATATTTTTCCTGTATATACTTGATTTTAATTTATTGTTACACATACCTATTCATACTACACATACCTATATGGATTAAGGTGTCAAACTCCCTAAACATTATTAAATTTAACCCCATTCAATTCTATACCATTACACATTATCGCGTTATTAAGTTACCATTAATCTTAATCCTATTCATGCATATATCCCAAGGGATAACTATTTTTATACTCATTTAATAACCCTAAACATGCATCAAATATATCCAAGAAAGTTTCGGTGTAATACGGGTTCAATTCAGGAAGAAAAACACATAAAATGGTCAAAACGGAAGGGGTCACGGTGGTAATGAATTTGTTGTGACCATGAGGTCCAAAATTAAGCATTCTGCCTTCTTTGGGCATTGGTCATGGTGGTAACCATTTTGGTTGCCACCGTGATATACTCGAAAATAGCAAAATAGAAGCAAAAGTCAGGACTACTTTCCACTTCAAACTTCAACCGCTTAAACCGACCTCTAAACCTCATTTTTACGCAAATTTTCCTTCTTAACAAATGATCCTTAGGATATTATATTTCAAATGGGACAAATTTCAGGTCAATTGGATGTCTATAATTCCAGATATGAGCTAAAAAAATATACACTATTCCGGTAACCCGACCCAAACAGAGACACTTCGGTTTTTAACAATTTCCAAGGGTCTTAGAGTCAGAATTGACTTCCGGTTACTCTTAAACAATTTTAGATACAAGTATTAGCTTTATAATGGCACTAGATTCATATCATTTGGAGTTCTAAAACTCTAGATACAGCCCAATAACCGAAGATGGGTCACATAGGTTCTGACATTTTTATCACCCAAAATTCTATTCACATGCATATTTTAACAAATTGAAACCAACACTCACTACTATCATCATATATCATTATCAACACATTCAAGTCACTTAAATAACACATTAGTATAATCAAAATCGTATACAAACAAAGAGTTTCCAAACCTCATGTGGTGACTCCTTCTATCTTCATTTACTTTCTATCCCTTCTTTCTCTTTCATTTTGCATCCAATTCCAGCTTGCATCAATTGATTCCCTCAATTAAAACACATCACAACTCACATGAAAATCTCCTCAAAAATACATAACTTAAAATCTTATACAAAGAAAAGGAAGAAAGGCAAGAAAAGACCGAAAACTTACCTCAAAATCAACAACTCTTGCTTAATCTTTCCCAACTTCCATCTCTCTTTCTTTTACCAATTTAAAAGATGAAGAACAAAGAGAAATGGAGAAGCAAAATTCTAAGTTTTTCCAGCCAAAGAACCCGTGTCCCCCCATTTCTTTCTTTCCCTTTTACATACTCATACATACTTGGTCTATATTGAGCCACATGTCATGCTCCTATTGGCTACACTTAGATTTTTATGTTTAATATCAGTTTAGTCCTTTATTCTTTTGTTTCTTCATACATTTGGCAAATAACTATCTCCAATTAAAACATTGGTATACAAATCTTCTTAATTGTTTTATTTAAGTCACAATTTAGCAAATTACCAAAATACCCCTAACTATTCACCTAATGCCGATGACGTCCTTTACTACAATTAATCATTTCCATCATCCCATTACATATTTTAATCACCAAGAATAATTCTCTTCATGTCGTTTAAGGCACGATGATATAATTGTCCCATTTACAGAAACGTGCCAAAACTTTCGAATTAATGATGGTTGTATCCTTTTTGACACTTCCGTTCATATCTCAACAACATTCGGTTTTCGTTACACCCTAAACTTATCTTGATCTGACTAGGGTGTATTCGGGGCGTTAAAAAAACCTAGAGAGAATTTTGAAGAAGAAAAAGAGAGAAAATTGAAGAATAAACCCTAAAAAATGAATCCCCCTATTTTTTGTTTCATCTTTTTCTATTTATATTATGAAAAAAAAGGAATATGTAATAAATTAAGGAAAAACTAATTAATTAATTCAAATATTATTTATATATATTTAAAAATGGAAAAAGTCATGAAAAACCTTTAAAAATGGGATAAAAAATAAATTTGGTGAAAAAATCCCGAAAAAATCACATTTGGGCCGAAAATCAGCATTTTCAGCGGAACAGGGGCGACCGACGCCCATCAGTGCGCGTGCTCGCCCAACGCGCAACAGCGTGAGGGCCGACGCGGGCTGCGCCCCCGCCGCAGGGCGCCACTGTGGCCGACATCCGATTTTTTTTAAAATTTTTAAAATTAATAAAAAAATACTATAATTTTTAAACTCTATTTTTCAAATTTAAATTTTTATACATTTTTTATTATTTTTTATTTTTTTACTCTAAAATGCAAATTTGACAAGAAAATCATCACTTTCAAGCTTTTTGCCTGTGAACAAACATCTTATCATCATTGGGTAACTCTGATCTTGGCTGTCTCAGGACCCGGTATCTATAGTATCTCAGTCCCAGATAGTAGCTTGGGTCAAAATTTCTTCATCCCAAAAATCCTTCATTAGCTTGATTACTCTGATGTCCCAATCGTAGAAGTCGTTGATGACCTCAAACCGTGAATGATCTTGCCATCGATCTATTGGGGCTAAGCCTCTTCGGTGCAAGCACAAATTGAGGTTGCTGGCACGAAACTCTCCTTAATGTGGGGGTTCTCCTTCTCCTTATTCTTACTCTTCATGGTGGTACGTTCATACCCTAAACCTTTTCAGTCCTTCTAGCCTTGCGATGGCTATTTGTGATCCTTGAGAGTTCCTTCCTAAGCTTGCCCTTGGAAGGAAGGACATCTTCTTCATCATGTTGACCACTTGGGGGCTTCCTATAATGTTCTCCTCCTCACTGATCATAGTCACGTTGTAGACACCGGTGTAGACACCGAGTCCTGAGGTGGTCCAAATCAGAATTACCTGATGATGAAAAGGATACTTGTCACAAGTAAAGGTGTCAAAAATGATGTTTCCCTTGTTGAGACACTCGTTGTTTTTAAATAAAAAAAAATAAACAAATGAATATATATAAAAAAAAAAATATTATCATAAAAAAATTAATTAAGTTAATTTTAAAATAATATTATGAGGAAGTGTTATTTTGATATTTAAATAAAAAAGGGAGAAAAGGAATTAAATTAGTTAATTAATTCTATTGAAAAAAAAAAGATTTAAGAAGAAAGAAAAAGAAGAATTTAAAAAAAATATATATATTAATTGTGAATGGGGTTATAAGTGGCCACTTAGTGGCCGCGTGAATGGCCACGTTGTAAGTGGCCATCACTCGGCCACTTACACAAAGTGGCCGCGTGATGGCCACTTACAAATTGCCCATCACGCGGCCACTTGCTTTTGCAAGTGGCCATCACGCGGCCAAGTGCCGCGTCTTTCCTGGGCGCGCGCGTTCTCCCCCTTCACGCGACCATCACCCGTCGTTTTTACTGCGTTTTCTGCTTTTTTCTGCATTTCAGTCCGTTTTGACCGCTGATTTTTTCCTTTTCTGTGCATTTTTCGGGAAGAAAAATTAAAAGAATAATTTGTCTTTTTTTTATTTTGGGACTAACCCTTGCTTGTCCTCAAGCAAGAGAAAAGAAATAAGCAATGTCCATTCAACATATACACTAGAGTTGCAAAGATCAACTATCCCAAATACTCACACATATCAGTAAATCAAAATTCAAAATATGCATTAAAAATTCAACAAGTTTTCTAATTTTACTAGTTCCAACATAAAGAATATAAAGTCTCAAAAACTAAACATGAATCAAAGACAGAAAATTGATCATAAAAGTTGAAAATCTAAGATTGCTAGTCACCTTTTAGGACAATTGAAGCTCACTTACACTTAATCAAATCTCATGGCATTTTTAGACTTTTTGTTTTCTTTTATATTATTTCTTACATGGATATATATATTTTTTCATTTAATTCCATGCATAGCAAGAGAAATTAATATGGGTGCATTTTACGCTCTATCCCATATTTTTGAAATTTTGAATATACATCTTGCTATTTTTTTCTTTTTATAACTTAAGTGGGTGCATTTTATGCTCCATCCCACTTTTAACTTTTCTTTTTATTTTTTCAAGTCCTCATCCATTATTGAAAAGAAATAAGGGCAAGTATTATGGCTATAGTTTCCATAGGTAACTAGAAAACTTAAAATTTTAAACAACATGAGCAAATTCTAACTTTAAAAACATGGTAGGTAAAGAGACTAAATAATCTATAATGTTGGAATAAGTAAAACCAAATAACTTGAAAAACTTAAAACACATCTCAAAAATTTTTGAAAAACTGATAAAAATGAGCATAAAAGATAATAGACTTAACAACCTATACAATAAACCAAATAAACAATGCTTTTTAATAAAACTTACTTAAAAACTTAATTGAAATATAAAAACACACAAACAAAAACAATCATGCAATTGACATAAATAATACATACACAAACTCACAAACACAATCACAAATATCACAACACGGGATCTTCATAGGAGGCAAATAAAAATCTATTTTATTTGTCTTTACGCAGTCCCGACAACATCATTCCAGTATAATTCATTTGGTTTTTCAAATATTTTTCTTTGATTTCCTACCAAATTCTCGACAAAGGGAGCAAGCTAACACGCTTTTATTCGGATCTAAAATTTTTTAGGGTAATATTACCGGACCCATTTTCTATTTAATATTCACTCACATTCACTGCCATTAATGTAAACATTTCTTTGATTAATATTATCATTCTTTGCTATTTTTCATGTAAATATTGCTACCAGTTTTTGCTTCCCGTTGTCTTTCTTCTGTGTTGTTTATTATTATTATTATTATTATTATTATTATTATTATTATTATTATTATTATTATTATTATTATTATTATTATTTATTTGTTTCATATCATCATTTTTTATTATCATCATTTTATTTATTATTATCTTCTGTTTGTTTATTTTATGCTTATTATTGCTTATTATTATTATTATGGTTATTAGGCTACTGCCACCATGGTAGTCACTATTATTATTTTTATCATTATTATTGTTATTATTACTACTATTATCACTATCATATATTGTTATTATTATTGGTATTTTATTAGTTTTTCAGATTATTTTACATTTATATTATTATTATTATTATTATTATTATTATTATTATTATTATTATTATTATTATTATTATTATTATTATTATTATTATTGTGTTTATGTTTATTATTGTTATTCTGCCATCCTTATTATTATTATTGTTATTATATTTATTTATTATTGTTGTAGTTTGTAAAATTCCTTTTTTTTTTTTTTGCATGATTTGTCTTCACCTATTTGAGTTCTACATGTTTATTTCACATGGCCTCATTTATTTATTTGTTTACCTTTTGGCCACGTTTTATGGTTTATGTGTATATATATATATATATGCTTACTAATGCATCTGTTACTTTGTTTATTCAATTATTCATTTACTTGTTAAATTTATGTGGAGATTATTATTTTATTATTATTATTATTAACTTATTGTGTGCTTATATTATATTTGCTATTGTTTATAGTTGTTGTCCATTATTATTATTCTTATTATCATTATTCTCATTATTGTATTTTATTATTAACATTATAGGCTTGTGTTCAACATTTATTTTGTTTTTTTTTATTTATTCGATTAATTTTATTTAGAATTATTGCTAATATTTTCTATATTATTTTCTCTGTCTGAGGATTAAAATTTGAGTCGTGTCGTATGTATACCCCCGTGACTCCCCGGATGGGTCATGACAAATAGACGAGTACTCTGGTTTGGTGAGATCCTTTCAACCCTATTTCTATAAGTTTTGTGTTTATTTGCAAATATTTGTTTATGCACGCGTGGGATAAAAAATCACAAAAATATTTCTATAATTAAATTGAAATTTTTACTAATAAAATCGGGACCAATGTCCCTTGTTTTAGCCCAACAATAAAAACATCACAATTAAAACGAAGAGTCAATTTTCTCCAAAAATGGGATCACTCATCCCCGTTTTCATTAAACAACCAAAACGACTCTTCGAACCCTCTTTAAATAAATGCGAAGGAACTAATGTTCCTAAAATTAACGAATGCTCTGATTTATGTATGTCTTTCTTTACGTTTGTCATGTTTGATTGTTTCTTAATTCATTTCTTTTGGGGCCCTTGTAATTTATTTTGGGGCAATGTTATTTTCTTTTGGGGTTATATTCCGCCCCAAGTTTCTCATGTAATTATATGCTTGCGTGTTTATCGCTTTCCTTAGTTACTTCATTTATCGCTTTATTTATCGCTTTCTTTTTACCGCTTTTGAATGCTTGCGATGCGCCTTTAAATTTAAATGCATTGATCGTGCGAGATAAGAGATATAATTTTAAGAAGTTAAAAACTCATTTATAATTAATCAAAGCATAAATAAGAGTGAAGTTCCAAACACCAATCTTTGGTCTAGACCAATAAGAGGTTAGAATCTTTTCCCAATTTCTTGTAAATTGGGTGGCGACTCTATGATACCTCAAAGGTGCCTATAGGCGTCATGAGGCTAGGTGGTTCTTCTTAATGTTCTATTGGGAGGAATACACCCATGATGTCTCGTGACACCCATGATCAAAAGACGCAAACCAATCCCTCGAATCCCAAAGGCGGATTTAAAAGCGAGGGCCCTTGCTGGGTTCCGGCGCGCATCACAACCGGGTCCTGAGGCAGCCCAGATCAGGGTTACCCAATAATGAAACTAAATGCCTGTTAATAGGCAAAAAGGTTGGAAGTAATTATCTCCTGCGACTGGCGTCGATCTCACCCAGCTGCCATAAACGTGATTTTTCACCAAAAATCGAGGTTTTTTCCACAAAGTTGATTTTTTTTATCTCGCTTTTTGGTATTTTCATGGTATTTTCAATATTTATAATTAAGATAGGTGATAAATTATTTTTTTGTTTTTTTATTATTTAATTTTTTTAATTTTTTATTAAAGTTTATCCTTAAGATAAATATCAAAGATTTCATCTTATCTTCTAAATTCTAATTTGAATTCAAAAAGATTTGATTTTATCTCCAAATCTAATTTGAATTCAAAAATATTACATTTTATCTTCTAAAATCCAATTTGAATTAAAAAATATTTGATATCTATCTTCAAGGATAATTCGAATTTTGAAAAGATTTAAATTTTTTTTATCTTATCTTCATTTATCTTATAAATAGCAGGCTGAGGATCGAGAAATAGGATTCTTATTTTTTTCCTTTCTTCTTCTTCACAAAATTTTATTCTTCTTTTGAAATTCTTTTACTTCAATAAAACTTCTTGTAATGATTTTAGATTGAATTTTATTGATGAAAAATTGATTTTGAGATGAAGAAAATAATTTTTTGCTCGTAAAATCCAATCTTTTCATTTGATTTTTTTAAAAAAGTCAAGCTTTTTACAATTATTTTTCTAAAGAGAAAATTTTCAGATTTTTTTTATTTCTATAATTTAATTATTTGCGAATCTAAAGGAAAAAATCAATCATCCTCCCTCATTCTATCAAATCCGAATTCTTAGGATAAATATTTCGTGCTCGATCTCAATTTTTTTGATATTTTTTATTATTTTATTTTTATTTTTTTATTTCCTGCTTACAATTAATTAATTACCATGTAAATTTTTTAGATCTATTACTTATCTATTTGTTCTTTGTGAGGTTTTTTTTTTATTTTTGTTGAATATTGGGTGCTGAGAAAGGGAGCTTGTTAGGATGGTTCGGAGATGCCAATTTGGTTTATTTGCTTTACCCTACTTCTCTTTTTAGTTTACTTTTTTTTTTAATTCCAGTTCATTATAAATGTTATCGTTATATTCATAAGTACAAAAAGTGGCAATCGATTTCTACAAATAAATGAGGATTTTCTTAAATAAAATGGGACCAATATCCTGATTTTTCCTAGCTGAATTATCACTTTGATATTATTCTTTCTAAGTATGCATGCGAGGACCAAAGTCCTCACCCAAATCAAATATCCCATTTTATGCATGTATGTTTTCGTTTGCTTCTGTACATTTACAGTGGGGGTTATATGCCTTAGTTTTGTTGTAAATTATTGTATTTTTTATTTATTTTGTTTCTGAATTTATTCTATTATTTTCTTTAATGCTTCATATATGATTGATCTAAGTTTTAATTATTATATTCAACTGAATGAGGAAAGGAATGAAATTTTAATTTCAAAACTCGCTTATAACTTTAATCAAGGTATGAATAAGAGTGGAGTTCCGAACTCTCTCTGGTCTTAGGTTTCACAAGGTTAGATAAACCTTTCCAATGTTCTTTCGGAAAGGGAATTACCAGATATCTCCTGCTGCCCAAATAGACCTTTATGCATTGTCTTAGGCTTCATGAGGTGAAATGAACCTTTCCAATAATTCATGAGGTTAAATGAACCTTTATAATGTTTTATTAGAAAGGGAATTCCAAAATACCTTCTTGTTGCCTAAAATAGACATATACGTACTGTCTTAGGCTCAGTGAGGCTAGATGAACATTTTCAATGTTTTATTGGATAGCGACTCCAAAATGCCTCTTGGTGCCCAAAATAGACGCCCCTGTAATTTTTATGGTTCTTATAAACCTCTCTCGAATACCCTAAAAGCGAGTTTTTGGGTCCTCCGGGGTTCGGTGTGTAACAACCCGATTTGGCCTTAGAAGAATTTTGAAATTTTTGTTCGGGAATTCAATAGTTTGTATGTATAAGAGAGTGTAATTAAAGGAGTTTCCGAGTTGATTAAGGTTATAAGTTTTGCTAGAAGAAAATTGTTTTGAGAAGATGAACGAGTGGCCTGTGTATGGGTTCTGTCGCGATCGCGACAGTGTCGCTGGCGCGACCGAATGCTTCCCGTGAAGCCTATAGGAGTTGGATTAGTTGATGTGTTGTACCACCCCCTATGTCCCCGTTGGAAGGACGCCAGAGAGCGCTACCTACGCTCACTCACATACATGCACACGTACACCATGTTGAAGCATACATTCATACATAATCATACATGCATAAATACAGGATAATTAAAACCTTACCTTGAGGGCAGAGTCTGATCATGCATTAACTCATGCACACATAAACACTAAGCAAAAGCATATACACATGCATACACACATTCACTTATTTAATCAGCAGAAGCATAAGGCAAACGATAAACTGAGGAATAACTTAAAACATAAATATAATAACATTTACATCAAGATCCTTACTTATACATATACAAAAGGCTACAGAAATACATAATCCAAAATATAGAAGCTGAAAACAAATAACAACTTCTAACTCCTATGTGACCGACCTTGCAGATGCTCGACTCGAACCGAACCAAAACCTGCCACCTACACGGGAAAAGAACCCGTGCTAAGCGATAATGCTTAGTGGGGAGAACAAACAAGTAATATGGATGGCCATTCACAATGGTCGTCAAGGCATAACACATTCAAAAGGCATATGCGGACATTCACAACACATATATAATCATGCTTGCATTTAGAGGCATTCATTTAGAAGCTCAAGTTCACATGCATATACATATTAACTGATTGATATACGTAACCTCATGCAAAAGTACAATTGGTTTTACCTGCACTTACCGAGTTCGCTGAAGTGTCTTATGTCAGACTAAGCACAACCACTAACCAAACGGATCCTCATGCAATATACTGAAATCCCACATCATTACACCAAGACATACAACATTATACAGAGTCACAAAACTTTTACATGTACAGCTGTCATACCAAAGTACCCTTACACCAACTGGAACCCATTCAGATGCAATACAACTACTATGCAACAGTGCATATAACTATCCTACAAAAATCACCAGATATGTAAACATACATATGTCATGCTAATATGCGCACACGCTAACCAAAACCCGAGTGACAGGGTCAAAACATAGCTCTTTCACTTCATTATGATAACAAATATGATCATATAGTGAGATATAAACACATGCCAACATGTCGAAATCAACATAATAGCAAGATCCTAAAGAACATATATATATAGCACCACATTCATAGCCTTCAATAGTCAAGTTCGCATTCATACGCATACTAATTAACCATAGCATTCAGAAGTTCAAGCTCACATTCAGATACATATTAATTCCCATGCTTAACCATAGCTGATCGGATTCACACACACCTTCACATTATAAAATATACGAATAATCATAAACAATGCATGCTTGAGTCACATTCAAACCGTTCAAAGATTCATAAGCACATTCGGATAATTACTGATTCGCATGTCCAAAATCATGCTCATTCGAATATCGCATTCTCTTATTCATATCAGACAAAACAGATAGAATACCTGCTGACTCAAAATAGTGGATAACGAGTAAACGCATAGCGTACCTTACGGGCACGAATCGAACGCATAGCGTACCTTACGGGCACGAATCAAAAACCATTTTATTTTTATCGCATTCAAAACATTTTACAAAGAGGGGACCTTAAACAAGATCCAAAAGGCATAAGGGGTTCACGAGGAACCAAACGGGGACCTGATCAGGGTCCAAACGTCCAAAGGTGCTGCAGCTAAAGAGACTCTATTAGGCATGCCTAACTATCCACTAGACTGACTCTCGCAGGTCATGCATAACACTAATCACACTTAAACCTAACACATTATTCATAGCAAGGATCACAAATCTTAGGTTTGCATAATAAATCAAACTCATTTCATGATACTTACCAAAATGCTTATATATCATTCATGGGTTCATAAACGTATAGCTCATCATATTAATCATGCATAAATGGGAATAAATAAGCATACACCATGCACTAAGAAGAAACATGCATCATACCATTCGTATTGCCAAGCATACAATATAATTCAGTTAACACACTCTATGAATAATCACCGCTATCAAGCATACCATAGTTAGATATAAAAACATTATCATACCAAAGATCATCAATACCAAACCCTAATCATACAATGGTACTACTCATGTTAACTATAACATATTACTCTTAGGGAAGAATCATGAGTAACTATATGCATAACACCTTTCACATTTTAATATAACATGCTCATAATAATAGTAACCATGAACATGGCATTCAACTCACTTGTATTCAATATGCATCACACGATACGAATCAAAATAATTAACATAGATAAACCAAATCATACAGTTTAAACCAAATAATAGTCTAACAGAGAACCCATTACTACGCATATTATAGTCAAATATTAGCATACTATCAATTCAATAATCACTATACAAATACTAAAATAATTTAGGCAAAAACATGTCCCATACAATAATAAAAAACCATGCAGAGTGAAAGAAGAGGATCATTTTCGAAAACCCGATAGAAAATAGGACAGACAGAAGCAGAAGCATTGCTGAGCAGAGCAGGCGCAGGACTCGTGCACATGGGCACGACTCGTGCTCATGTGTGCGAGTCGTGCTTGAAGAGCACGACTCGTGCTCTTTGAGCACGAGTGGTGTCCTTTGAGCACGTCTCGTGCTCTGCCTCTGAGGGAGAAGAAAGGAGTCAGGGAAAGGAGGAACAAATAGTATGTTTCGTGCTTCAAGAGCACGACTCGTGCTCTTGGAGCACGTCTTGTGCTCAGCTACCCAGGACAAAGAAAGAAGAAATCCGGAGGAGGTGGAGGAATCAGCACGTTTTGTGTTCTGGAGCACGACTCGTGCTCTACGAGCACGTCTCGTGCTCTTGAGCACAACTGGTGCTCATCTGCTCACAAAACCCACAATCATGATTGAAAAGGATGAACATCACTATGAAACTAATTACGGAACCCAGAACGTAAACAACAGAGGTTTTCCGGATTCATACAATTCTTATTCCAAATTTAACAAGCACTCATCTTAATCCCTAACCATGCATTACTAACATACTTACCCAAACAATTCATGCCTAAACTCATATTAAAAACACACAAATTACTGGAAATCAAAAACACTTGCACATTCCCGTTCCAAGGAGAAATGAAGGCAGAGACAACCCAAACTCAAAATAAAGAATACAGAGCTCCCAAACCTGGTAATGATGACCCAAAATCACTCTTCTAGCTTCAATCTTCAGTCCTTTCCTTGCCTTTAAGTTTCTTCTTGTTACCCAGAGCTGGCACAAACCAAAACCCAGAATTACTCTTCCAAAAACCCTAACTCAAAATAGCAAAACCAGGAGAAGAAGAACATGCAGGAAGCCCTAAGCCTAACTTACCTCTTCAAAGCGGCCTCTAAGACTTCCCAATCAACTCCAGCTCACACACAAAACTAGGGAATGAAGAGCAAGAAGAGAAGAGAATGAAGGAGGAGAACGTGAAGAGGAGGAGGAGAGGGCAGAACGTGATCTGCCTCCCTCTCTCTTTCTTTTCCCTTTTTCTTCTCTCCTCACTAATTACACACACCCACCAAGCCACATGGTAACCTCTTATTGGCACCAACTAAAATATCTTGTCTTATTACTCTTTGGTCCTGCGCAAACTTGCACTTTACTCACTAGCACAATTCTTTCCTTACAAACTTTAATTATCTTTTCAATTAGGTCCTTAATACTCCAATTCCACATGCACAAATTACCCAAAATACTCATCTCTTATCTGACTTAGCTTACCAAATCCGACTAGGCCCGATTTGGGGTGTGACATGTGTATTGGACATGTGGCGGTATAGGAGGTTGACAAGTGGCGAAGTAGGCGATTGACACATGGCTACAAGGGAGAGTGACATATGGCATGGGACTTTTGGATTGAGATGGATTAATTGAGGTTGGTTGGCCTTTAATGAGGTAAGTGGGCAATCATAGAAGTCTTTGGCTTTGGATGAGCATTGACCGGCCACTCTCTAAGCAATTCTTCTTTCAATTTTCTATTTTTGGCCTTTTCTCATCTTTATTCTTTTGCTTTTCTTTGGTTTTTCCGTGCTCTTCCTCTCTTCATCTTTTATTGCTTTTCTTCTTCATTTGTATTTGCTCCTCAAGAGAATTTCTTGGATTAGTTTAAAGAGAGTGAGTTAAGGGTTTGACTTGGACCTTTGAGAAGGTAAGTTGGATTTGTTTTCCGATCTGACCTCCTTTTTCTTTTTGTTTTTGATTTAAAGTGAAAAAAGGGTTAACCTAAGTGTTTTGGTCTGGTTATACATGAGAGCTATGGACAAGAGATTGGACTAGGAAAGGAAAGGGTTGGAGCTGACTAGAGCATGGAGTTCAAGCTTCATATACGTAGGGATCGAGTGTGATTTTATTATTCTTGCATGTGTTTACATGAAAAATGCTTGAATAGAGACACGTTTGAACAAAGAGATGCTTGATGAGCTTTAATTAGCTCAACTGCTCTTTTAGAGTATATTTGTTAGATGTTTATTTTGATTGCTTGCAGTGTTTTCATGATATATGTGTATATGTTCATTATATATGGGTATACATGTTTTGAGTATGTGAATTGATCAATTGAGTGTGTGTGTTGATGATAAAGTTTGATTTGGCAAATTCTGCCTTTTTATCATCTGACCTCTGTGAAGTGTTTTTGTCATAAGTATATTTATATATCTCTGAATTGAGTGATTCTTGAGCCAATAGAACCACGACTTTAATACCTATAACAGTCTCAAAAATGCCCTTGAGCAAATTCATGCTCTAAAACTCTGAAACATTGGCCAAAATAGAGGTGTCTCAACTTTGGCCGGCTCATTTGAGCCATTCAGATTGTTTAGATCATATCTTAAGTTGTAGATGTCTATTTGACCTAAACATTGCCCCATTTGAAAGCTAACATCCTCGGAAATAATTGTTAAGAAGACCACTTTGCCTAAAAATTACGTTTAGAGGTCGGTTTAGATGATACAAGTTTGAGCTGAGAAGCAGTCTTGTGAAGGTTCCTGACGGAGCCTTCTGTCGCGAGCACGACAGAGAGGGTCATAAGAGTGATTTTATTCTTGTAATAGAGCCCATAGTTGACATGAATCAATTCCCCACCTTTCCCCTCAACTAATTGGTATATTTTTAGATGTTTTGCTTCCCGAAATGAACCTTTATTATCCCGGGATGTTTCAATGATCTTTACCATGTATGTTTAAGTTTACCAAATGATTACAAGACTAGTTATTTGGGGTATAGTATATAGAATCTTTATGCAATCTGTCCTTTGTCGTGGGCGCGACCTCTTATCGCGATCGCGACAGTGAACTTGGCTTCTATCGCGAGCGCAACAGCGAACCCCTTCTTGCCCTTTTCTGTTTTTGAAAAATATTTTCTTCTGTCTTGCTTTGCATGATTTATATGTTTATGCAATGAGTTGAATGCATGTATATGATGATGTGACATAAGAGTTTATACATGGAATCTAAATGTTACATGCATTTTAGTTGTTGAATATGACATGCAATGCGATGTTGATTATACATGATTGAGTTTTGTTATAATGCTTGAGAGATGTAGTGTATATGATATAGAGTATAGAGTCTTTATGTTTAGCCTGACTGGCCATAGCAGTGGATAGATAAGCATGCTTATAAAGGCATTATCGAGTGCAGCTGCCCATGTTCGGCCCCGTTTGGGCCAAGCGGGTCGACCTCCGAGAATGGTCATTTAATAGAGATAGATGAAAATATTTTGTGACTTCGGTCTATCGAAAATGTTTTTATTATATAGCGTCCTGTATCCGCAACTAAAGGAAGTGAGGCTTATTTTGTTAAATGTTGTGTAGTGAACTTGAGATGATTAAAAGAATTGCTTTGAATAAATGCTATAGCACAAGAGAAGTGTTACATGAATGTGGACACATGATAATGTATATTTGAATAATCGATCTATACAAGTGTGTGAAAGTTATATGCTTGAGTTATAGTGCACATGAATAAGTGAAAGAGTAGATGTTATATACTTGCGAGCTCATAGTTTTTGATTATTGAGCATGTAACCTATACACGTATAATAGTTATATGCATGAGTTTATTTGATTTTGTTATATGAAATGTTTGATTTATGTGTGACTTCGTAAAGAAGTCCTTTGCATCATTTTTATCCCCACTAAGCGTTATCGCTTAGCACGAATGTTTGCTTCCATGTAGGTTTACAGGTTCGATCCAGTAAGAAGGCATCTGCAGGTCAAGGCCACTAGGAGTTCTGTTGTGATCTCTTTTTGTACAAGATAGAAATAGAGTTTGTGATGTTTTGAGTAACATCATTATATAATAAAAGAGTATAGTTGTTGTATGTAAACGTTGAAGGTATTTGTATATGAATCGAAATTGAGCATGTAATAAATATAAAACTTTTATAATATGTACAATTTACATGTATAATAAAAGTATTTTGTTTGGGCCCAACTTATTTCTAATTATTTATTGTTATCGCTTCCGCTATTGTGTATGCATGTGTACGAGTATGGGTGTGTTTGGCTTGTTGTGCCCCGATATTCCTTCCCGGGGATATGGGGGTGTTACACGGTGCGCGTTAAAGTGGTGACTCCACTGGTGGCATACTTTGAGGCTTTGCTTTGAAAATACCTTAGCCAAAATACATAATTGAGTTTTAATCTAAAAATTTCATCCCTTTTCGAAATTGCATTGCATTTCATTAGAGCCTTAGATCTATACTAGTTTGCACCCTCTCTTGGCCACGGTGCATCCCCAAAGCATGACCTTAGTGTTAAGGATAATCAGTAGCCCAAGTCAAGTACTATTTGGTATATCAAATGATGACTTGACCGATCGCTATGCTCATAACGAGCTAGACACGTTGGTAGGGATCATGCTTGGGTAGCCCAAAAGTCTCATCACCTTGACTAAAGCTCATGTAATGGAAATAGATACTTCCCCTAGGTGGTGTAACACCCCATTTCCCACCCTAGTAGTTTAATCCATATTGTATGTGGATGTGTCTGTGTATTTTTGGCATGCATTTTTTTAATTTGGGCTATATGCATGTTTTTCGGCTTTGTTAGAGTGTGGATGCATGTATTAGGTTAGTGTGTGAGTTAGTGCGGTTAGACTTGGGTGTGGTATAGAAGATGGTTGTAGGGTGTGAGTTGATAAGTTCCACCAATGATTTCATTCCATGTGTCTTATGAGGGTGGCTATAAAAGTTAAGGAGAGAGAAGGAGAGGTAGTTGCCCTTGCCCTTTTCCGTTCTCTTCATTTTCTTCACGCCATCTTCATCTTCTTCTTCTTTTTTCTTCTTCTTTCTTGATCCTCATCCCCTTTGGCTGAAATTAGTGGTGGAATTTAGAAATTCTTGAGTCTAATTGGTAAGTTTTAGTTAGTTTCTTCTTCTTGTTCATTTTTTCCTTTGATTCTGTTCATATATATTTATGGGTTAAGGTTTTGAGATTGGTGTGATTATGGGTATTTTTGATTAGAAGTGCCTCCTATAGACCCTAAGGGAAAGGAGAAGGCTAGTAGAAGTGGAGCTCTTGATTAGGAGCTAAGGATACCAAGGTTTGGGAAATTTACGTATAATTTGATTGTTTGGTTTGATTTGAGTTTCTGGGTAATTATGAGGTTAAAGTTGTTTATGGGTGTCTAAATGTTATGGGTTTTGAATGATTTGTGTTGAGATGACTTGGATGTGGAGTATTGAATCAAAATATGTATTTTGGATGAACTTTGGAGAAAATTTATGGTTTGTTGAATTAGAGATTTTGATTATGTTAATTGCTTGTTTTAATTGTGTTAATTGGAATAAATTTAGATTCTATATTGTGTATGATGATTGGAATGCTTGATTTGAGTTTTGGTGAAGTTTGGGTTGAATAGGAGTTTTTAGGTGAGATGTTGAAGGAGATGAATTTCTGTAGAACTGTGCTAGAACTGGAAAAAGCGACTCTGTCACGAGCGCGACAGAGCTCAAGGATTCCAACTCTCATAGTAGGCCGAGCTTTTTTCTGTCAAGCTGCAGCATCACGCGTGCTGTCGCGAACACCACAGAGCGCGTACTACCGAGCTGAAGCTGGGCAGTGTTGTCACGAGCGCACGCGAGAGTGTGTGATCGCGATAGCAATTTCAGGCGCATTTTGTTGCGAGCGCGATGCTTGTCGTGAGAACGATAAAAGTTAATCTGCTTCTTTGTGCGCGAGCACAGGGCTTATCACGAGCGCGGCGTTCAAGGAGTTTTACCCCTATCGCGACCGCGACACCTCCTACTTTCAAAATGGGTTTTCTTTTGTGCTTTCGATATTTATTTTTTGAACTTGTGATGCTTTTAAACTTATGCATGAATGACTTTATGAACAATATAAATATGATTTGATGAATTATGCATGGCCTGTAAGAGTCAAATTAGTGGATAGTTAAGCATGCCTAATAGAGTTCAGTAGCTGCAGCCTGATCAGGTCCCCGTTTGGATCCTCGCAGTCCTCAATGTGATCGGATCTTGTTTAAGATCCTCCAATGTGAAAATATTTTTGAATGAGAGATTAAAGATGTTGCTTTTCGATTGTACCCTTGGGTACCCCAATGCATTCATTCGTTATTCGCTATTATGAGTCAGCAGGCGTCTTGATGTGAATATGTGTATATGAAATCGGTATGATACGTGGATTTGATTATAAGTCTATTGAATGAAATTGATGATGCTTAAGTTATGATTTCAATATATATATAATTATAAGCATGTGCCATTTTTGTATATGATCTGCTCCAACGACCATTGTGAATGGCCGTTCATATTATTGTGTGTTTTCCCCACTAAGCGTTATCGCTTAACACAGGTGTTTCATCCATGCATGTGTTGAAGGTTTTGAGCTTTTGGGAAAGTCTCTGCAGGTCTAGCCAACACAGAGGAATCGAAGTGTTATAGCTTAATTTTGTATTTTAGGTTCTTTGTGTAATCTTTTGGGCTCTCTTATTTTATTATTCTTTATAATGCTTTCGCTATGTACTCTTGGAAGAACGAATTTTGCAATTTCAGTTTATGTATAGGATATTTTATAATGACCTTTTTGATATCTATGAATGGCTTTTGAGTTATAAAGTTTTTGTTTCATTTGTTATTTGGATATTCGTATAAGTACAGTGTATTGCTTTGTCTGGTGGCATCTTTATCCATACAGGTTCTCATTCCCTTCGTGGATGAGCTCTCTTATGTATGGGTAAGGGGTGTTATAATTTTTAATATCAGAGCCTAGGTTTAGGCATTTTTTGGTGTTTGTAGAGTATATATATTTGTTTAGGATTGTGTTGGCCTAATGCAGATGTCTTTATGTTTGTTATAGATGGAGTCTATGCGTGGATCACTCGAGGGGTCAGCCGAGAGTGCTAATCCCCAAGAGTAAGATCCGTCAGTGTCTAGTCCAGCTCAGCCAGCTAGGGTGTAGCCTGAGGCCACAGCCATGCCTTTTGAGGTGATGTTAAATATATCATGGCTCGGGTCTTAGAAAGGGTTACTGCTTCGAGGACCTCGATAGAGAGCTTGAGGAAAGCTGGGGCATAAGACTTTTACGAGACGAGCTTAGATGAGCCTGAGTTGGCAGAGCAATGGATTGAGAAGGTGGAGAGAGTCCTTAAGGAGATTTGTTGCCCTCCTGAGAGGCAAGTTGAGTATGTTGTTGCCTTGCTCCAAGGGTCAGCTTATGACTGGTAGAAGTTAGTCCATAGGCATCCCTAGTAACCAGATTCGGTGACATGGGAGTTCTTTGAACAAGAATTCACTAGTAAGTATGTGACCAAGGCTTATAAGGAGGCTAAGTGGGCTCAATTTCTAAGTTTGAAGTAGATGGCAATGTCTGTTGCGGAGTATGAGAAGGAGTTCAATCAGCTTAGGAAGTATGCTCCTTTGGGTAAATTGACAGGGAATTTTCGATGTCAACATTTTGAGGCTGGGTTGAATGAGTCTTTGAGAGCCATGCTCATATCTTTAATGAGTACCCCTGCTATCAGTTATTATCAGATTGTCCAAGCAGCTGTGCGGGCAGAGAGAGTCTGATTTTATTTTGAGGGAGAGAACTCAAAGAAGGAATCCCCCTCTTGGAGGTTCGTCCTCGGGAAAGAGATCGAGGAACCCGCAGGTTGAGTCCTCTTCTGGTCTTGCTTTGAGAGGTAGGAGGCAGGGATCTATAATTGGTTTGGGTGCTGGTAGAGGTAGTTCTGGTGGAAGAGGTGAAGTGGTGCCCGAGTGTTCTCACTAAAGTAAGCGCCATAAGGGCGAGTGTAGATGGCTTACTGGAGGATGTTTTCGTTATGGAAGCACCGATAACTTTCTGTCTAACTGTCCAAAGTTGAGTGAGAACACTAGGGATCAGTAAGAAGCTAGCCGGTCAAGGTCTAATGCTCCTCAAGCTAGTCAAGGTAGAGGCAGAGGTAGAGGTCAAGGTGGTCGGTCTAGAGAGGGTGCTCGATCAGAGTCAGTAGATCGTCCTCAGATGGTGCTAGCAAGGGCCTATATTATGAGAGCTTGGGATGAGCAAGATGCGCCAGATGTGATTGCAGGTAAGTTTCTACTCTGTGACACTGAAATGTATGCTTTAATAGATCCTGGTTCCACACACTCATATTTGTACTCTAATAAGTTATATGATAAGTTGCATAAAGTTGATCATTTAGATTATGAGATCTGTGTGACTAGTCCTTTAGGGCATAGTGTCAATGTGAGTAGAGTGTTTAGAAATTGTCCTCTGTTGGTTCATGGTGTAGAGTTCCCAACGGATTTAATAGATTTGCCCTTTCGGGAATTTGATTTGACTTTGGGAATGGATTGGTTTAGTAAGCACCGGCAGTGGTAGATTGTCATAGAAAGATGGTTGTGTTGCGAGATAGAGATCATTCTTAGGTAGTGGTTAAATATTTAGGCTCGAGTTCTTTAGGGAATGTTATTTCTGCCATGCAAGCTAGGATATTTCTAAGGAAAGGTTATGAGACATTTTTGGCTTTGGTATTGGACTCTAAGCGCAGTCAAGTTAAGATCAAGGATATCACAGTGGTTAGGGAGTTTAAGGATGTATTTCTTAGAGAGTTGCTTGGGTTACCTTCGGAGAGGGAAGTGGAATTGTCCATAGAGATATTGTCGAGTACTGCTCCCATTTCTAAAGCACCTTATCGAATGGCTCCTATAGAATTGAGAGAACTTAAAACTCAATTACAAGAGCTATTGGATAAAGGCTTTATTAGACCCAGCATATCTCCTTGGAGAGCTCCAGTTTTATTTGTAAAGAAGAAGGATGGGACGTTAAGGATGTGCATCGATTATCGGCAGATCAATAAGGCTACTGTGAAGAATAAGTACCCCGTTGCCTAGGATTGAGGATTTATTTGATCAGCTTAGAGGTGCAGGAATCTTTTCTAACATTGATCTTCGGTCTGGGTATTATTAGCTTCAAGTTAAGGATGCAGATGTGGTTAAGACTGCATTTCGGATGCGATATAGCCACTTTGAGTTTCTTGTGATGTCATTTGGTTTGACCAACGGACCTGCGGCTTTTTTGGATTTGATGAATAGAGTGTTTAGGCCATATCTCGACCGATTTGTTGTGGTATTTATGGACAACATTCTAGTTTACTCGAAGAATGAGAGTGAGCATGAAG